>JAJEOU010002284.1:18384293-19071136 GCA_021534815.1 Acrocephalus arundinaceus
TAATTTTCATATCATCCCCTCACAAAAAGATGCATGCACAGAGAATTGGATCTGACTCCACAGAGATAATAAATGAGCCAACCTTTGAAGGTCTCTAAAGGCTAATTTAGAAAAAAACAACCTTTGCTCTTCTGCAATACAGAAAAGGCAGATGAGACAAATGCAATCATTAAGTCTTTCTTAAATCTGAGGGTACTGGAGATCAATGGGTTTCATTTCCTCACAAAAATAGCTAAAACATATTGATCTCTCTCCTGGAGATTATAACAGATTAATCCATCTTCTACAATTTTACAAAGTACAACCAAACAATTCATCACTGACACTGCCCAGAAAAGCAGCATTTAAATCAGTTCAGAACATCCCATTCATTTGCATTATTTGTGCTGCTTTTCCAGGGAATTTCCAGTGAAATTCCCCCCAGAATGAGCCACAGGATTCTGGAATAAAATGCTGCACACAGGGACAGGAAAAGTTCTCTTAAAACCTGGAGTTTGTGTTTCTGAGCACGCTGAGCTATGACTCCTGCACTGTGCTGTGACACCACACACTCCAATCACTCTTTTCTCTCTCCTTTGCTCCTTTCAGGTTTTTGTTGGATTTCAGCTGCTCCAGCTCCTCTCCTGGAGGTGCCACTGGTGCTGCCCCTCTCTGCTCACTGGAGATGAGGAAGGACAGGAGTTCTCCACTTCCAGATCCTCTTTATTTATTCCTGAAGCTCCCCTGGCCTCTCCCTCCTGCCAGGGACCTTTCTTTTAAACACCATCACTCACAGACTGCAGCCCAGTGCTCACACATTGAATAGAGTCCAATTTAGCCACTATTTTATTTTTTAAACCTCTCTAATGACTGCACTTAGCACTCCCAAGTGGAATTCACAGTGGAGTCAGGCACAGACCTTAAAATAAGCATTGGTCACTGGGTTAGCAACAGGGATAGCTGATAAAAGTACAATATAACTCATGGTAGCAGAGATAAATAAAATGGATCAGCTCTCAGGATCACTTTTAGTATTGGAAATTACATCCTGAACAAGCCAGGGAATCCTAAAGAACTCTGGCTAAAAAAAAAAAAGACTGGATTGGACCAAAATGCTGCTAAATAAAGAGTAAAAATCCATAATGCACTCCCCATTCTACACTGACACAGAACAGTCAAACACATTCACACACCAAAAATGTCACATGATGATGAAGAAAACACCTTTTGGCTAAAAAGCAACTTTAACTTGAATTTCTGAAGGTGATTTTAAGTTTTCCTGTCTCTTTGGAATTTATGGAAAATATATAATTACTGAACATGAACAGTTCTCAGAAAAGTGAAATTTAGTCTGATTTAGCCTCAGGCAAAAACCTGCCTGTTTTGTCTCAGAATTTGGAAGAGACAAATTTTTCTGTGTCCTTTCATTAAATTCCTGGTGCAAGAGCTTTGGGAAGAGGATCACTATTAAAATGACCCTCAGGTTCTCTTTTCCCCAGAACAAGAATTTCATGTCACCACTTTTTAGGCAAACAGGCAAAATTCCCACTGCTCTGTATCCATTAGACAAACCCAGTACTGGTATTTAGAAAATATAAATTATTACAAAGAACTGTACTACAAAAAAATTACAACATTTAGAGCATTACAAGTTCATGGTAATGGAAAGAAGAGAAACAATTTTTTGAACATCTTAACAGAGAATTGCAAAATAAATTACAAAATAAATATGTGTCTTTTACAAAAAAATCTGTTCAATCCATGCTCAATACTAGAAATATTTTTGATACAAAATCCACAAGTTTCCATTGCAAAATGATATTTGATCATGGTCAGTGTGAGGCTGTGATGTTTGTTAACAACTTGGACTTCTAGCACCATCTCTTGGCTAAAAAAGTGCTGTGCCACACTGAAATACTTCTAAGAAAAGCCAATATTCTTATCTATTATACTATTATATATTATTATATTATTATATCTTGTTATCTATTAAAATATATTATTTATTATTATTATATAATATTATCTATTTCTTGCTTGCTGCCAAACCTAATCCACCACTGACACATCATTTTCCTTCTGAGCAAACTTTTGAAAAATAACAAAACACCCAAATTCATCCTCTGGAAGGATTAGCTGGAAATCCCATAATTTCTGGGAGAGATTGTAACAATCTCTCCTATTTTTTTTGGCCATTTGATGGTAAATAAAGAAGAACTCACTTTGTTCATGATATCTAACTCACAACGCAGCCTCTGCACGGCACTGCCTATTTTGAGCAACTGGATACGTAAAGCATCATCAATGGGCAGGCAGGCAGCAACTCTGTAAGAAAAATCTAGAAATGAGAAAGCAGCAGGTCTGTTAGAATTAACAGAGAAATAAATCCAATTATTTCTATTTACTTCACCACAGGTAATTAAGCTGTGGTCTCTTTAAGAAATTTTTTAAAAAGTGAGTTCATAAAGCTTCGTACCTACTGGGTTTGATGGAAGAGATTCATCTTTGAGGTTCTCATCCCACTCGTGGAGCTGCCTCTTGACTCTTTCCATCAGGTTTCCTTTTGTTAGAAGAAAAGCCTAATTTAGATACACACGTATTGCTGTTTTCTTCTTAGGGAAAAACAAAAGGGAAGCAAAATGCAGCGTAAGCTCTTCTCCCTAAGTGGACAGTAGCTTTTAATTAAAGAATAATTAAATAATTACTTTGTACCTACATATTTTAATTGTTTTTGCTCTGAGACAAGAGATCAGAATCTCTGCTACCCCTCCCAGACATTTGTTCTGGCAAGGAGGGAACAACCACAGAGGGGGAAGCCCTTCCTGATCTTTTCACACTACACTGAACATAAAATGCTTTAAAAAGCAAATTTTGAGCCAACAAAATGAAAGCTTTTCTATTATCCCATACTTAGATATCACAGCTATAAAGCTCACTGCAGGTATTTGATTGAAGGGTGAACTTACAGCATCATAAAGAGAGTAGAGCCAGGGGGGCCAAGATGTCAAACTTGCACAGTGGAACTTCCTCTGAAACCAAACCCACAAATATTTATTCTTTAACAAAAGCAGATTTTAGGGAAAAGTTTTTTTTAAAACAAATAAAACAGGAGAGACAGACTTGATTATTTAAAGATACAAGAAATAATCTTCATTGTGAGGCTTCCAAACCCATTTTCAGATGCACTGAACAGGACAATAATGGATTTTGTCCCAAAACCTGTCTCTGCATTAGAGGTATTTCTGATGTTTAGTAATAAAAATTATGTCTTTCAAAAGGATATCCTCTGAAATGGAGATAGTTCAAATTTAAGTGCTATTAACAGTGCATCTGTTCCTAAGTCTCCACCAGCTGTCCCTGGAACTACCAAATTTCCACCACTGTAATGTCATTTGCTTAATTAACCAATTTTCTCCAGTGATTTTTGAACACAGAAACTTAGAGTTTGAGTTAATAAAAGTCTAAAAAGCAGCACACAACATAACTAGATTGCTTTTCAAAAGAGGAGCTCATATTGCACTGCAAATATGTACAAATTCAATTTGAATCTCCCCCTTGAGGACAACTCTCCTCATTTACAGATTACACCAGTACAGAGATGGAGGTCAACAGGACAATTATCCTGCTCTGGAGCTGCATTCCAGGCTTTTCCTACAGTGGGGCTCACTTCATTTCAGCTTCACCTGACAGATGAGCCTTGGAAAGGGATTTCCACCCCACAGCCCAGAGCTCCTGGGCTCATTAACTCACATGAACTTGGTCAGGAACTCTGAGAATCAAGAGCTCCTTGTTATCAAAGGAGTTTTTGATTTGATTTTGAGGGTACAGGAGTTCAAAACCATTGAAGAAAAAAGCAAATCCAAGCATGAGCCGAGTTACCAGGACTCTGTATTCATTTCTGGAATTACAGGACTCTGTATTAATCTCTACAGAAGATTTCAAGGTAACTTCTCTGCGTCCATGACCAAAACAATGGAATAAATAATAAATACAAATATAAACTGGCACAGGTTTCCCAGAGAGGCTGTGGATTCCCTGGAAGTGTCCAAGGCCAGGATGGACGAGGCTTGGAGCACCCTGGGATGTGGAAGGTGTCCCTGCCCATGGGATGGAGGGGCTTTAAGGACCTTTCCAACCTTTTAAGGTCTCTAAAGGCTAATTTAGAAAAAAACCAACCTTTGTTCTTCTGCAATACAGAAAAGGCAGATGAGACAAATGCAATCATTAAGTCTTTCCTATATTTGAGGGTACTGTAGATCAATGGGTTTAATTTCCTCACAAAAATAGGTAAAACATTGATCTGGGCTCTGGAATTGTGTGATTCCATGAAAAGCAGGAGGTTGGAATCTGCCTTCCCTGTTGTGCCTCCTCCTCTACAGATGGAACTGGAGACTGATTCCCAAGATGCCATCAGAAATAAAGACAAAAAAAATACAAAACCAGAATAACCAAACTGCAGAAATAACTTCTCACCTTTTGGTACTTCTGCCACCACTGCCTGATGGCTCTGTCCTGCCAGGAGGTGGGTTTGGAAGAGGGAATCACGTGGCACCTGCTGAGAGACTGCAGCTGCACTGCTGCCATGGTGGGAGGCAGCACTCGCTCAGGCAGGATTTGCACTTTAGCCTGCTGGATTCTGGGAAAGGAAACAAAAAGATGAGGTGTACATGTATTTTTAAAAATGTTTTTTCAAATATCTGCATTAAAAAAAAAAAAAAGATTTTACTGCTTATGGGAAGACAGGCTGGTGCAATGGATTAATCACTCTACAATACCAGAGAATTTAAACAACTCATTCCATCAGAACTTCTTTTTATTTTGGAGCACTGTAGATCTGCTGGGATTGTGGTGGACAGAAATACAGATTGGCAGTGGCAACACAGCTGAATGTTCCAGTCTCAGCAGTACAGATTTACATTTTTGTCTCCTCAAGTTACTTTTGGTATAAATATCAGCTCTTCCATCTCAAGGCCTCAGTTTGGCTGAAATGCACTTTGCTATCTTCAAACCACAAAAGCTTCTGTGCTCTGCCAGAGGTCAGAATCAGCAGAAATAGGATACAGACTCTGAGCAGATTTTAATATCTCAGCATCAAAGGTCACCTCTTCCACAAAGACCTCAGCATCTGTTATGTGGCTAAGAATGCTGTCCAGCAGGAAAGACTTCATGTTTTATCAGGATTATGCAGCAGAAATCCAGAAATACTGAGGGGTGCATCATTACAAATTCCTAATTTTCTCACAGGGACAGCGCTGAACTGGTAACTTACAATAAATTATAAGATTATGTTGTGCCAAAAGCACTCAGGAATCAGAAATGCCAACAATTATGGAAATGTTCTTCTTGCTAAAGAGCTGTGGACAGTGAATTCCCAGTAACAAAGCTGCTGTTGCTGCAGTTGTCCAAGCACTGCCCCCGTGTGTCCAAGCTGGGCTTTTCCTAAGCTGAACATTTGGAGTCTGTTGTTTGGAGCCAAATGTTAGAGAGCAAACAGCACAGGTATCAGGTCACAAACCCATAAAAATGCTGCTCCCAGGCCTTTCTAAAGCAGTGCCACTATGCTGATTGCAGGATGCAGGTGAGCAGCTCAAGATTTACAAATTTGGAGCAATACCTCACAAGCCTTGCAGAAAATATTACAGAAGCTCTAGCAATTGTGCTAAGAATTGTCACATGCTCCCAGAAAAATAATGGAGCCTGGACCTCTGGCCAGTGACACTGCCATGGTGCAGGGCACGATGAAAATCAGGGAAGACTCAGCATATTCTTACTGGATGTTCAGGATTTTGAGCACTTTTAGAAATGGAAAAAGGCATTAATTACATAATATGATAAAACTTGTCAGAAGAGCCTCTAAATATAATACTGGAATATAGAAAATAAGAGAATACTCCTATCAAAGTTGACCTGAGTATAGAATTAGCTGTATCATTTTCTTACCCATCTGACTGTGTTCGTATTTCAAGCACTTTGAACCTCTGTCTTCCTATTGCTTTCACCTTGACTGTTTCAACTCCATATTCCTGCTCTTCTCTGTAGGCATAGATTTCTGCTGTCGTTCCAAAATGTGCTTCCCTCTCATGTGCATTACTAAAAGTAAAAGAATTCAGATGAATTAAATTAATTACCCCCCCTCCAAACAGTTCATTCAGACTCCAGTCTGCCTGCACTGACTGTACATGGTTGGTCTGACCAAAAAAGCAATTTTTGGTGAAATACCTGTAACTAATCACAATAATAATTTTTCCATTATAAAATTAAATATATAAAATTTCCAGTCTGCCTGCACTGACTGTACATGGTTGGTCTGATCAAAAGAGCAATTTTTGGTGAAATACCTGTAACTAATCACAATAACAATTTTTCCCATATATATATATAAAATTTCCAGTCTGCCTGCACTGACTGTACATGGTTGGTCTGACCAAAAAAGCAATTTTTGGTGAAATACCTTTAACTAATCACAATAATAATTTTTCCATTATAAAATTATATATATAAAATTTCCAGTCTGCCTGCACTGACTGTACATGGTTGGTCTGATCAAAAAAGCAATTTTTGGTGAAATACCTTTAACTAATCACAATAATAATTTTTCCATTATATATATATAAAATTTCCAGTCTGCCTGCACTGACTGTACATGGTTGGTCTGACCAAAAAAGCAATTTTTGGTGAAATACCTTTAACTAATCACAATAATAATTTTTCCATTATATATATATAAAATTTCCAGTCTGCCTGCACTGACTGTACATGGTTGGTCTGATCAAAAAAGCAATTTTTGGTGAAATACCTTTAACTAATCACAATAATAATTTTTCCATTATAAAGCAATTTCTGTTGGTTGTTTGGGTTTTTTTGTCAGGTGCCTTGGTTTTATTTTAGGGTCTAGATGTGACATTGTGGGAGCACAGAGATCACCAGTGGCAGACACTGAAAGCACCAACATTCTCTGGACTGACTTTTAACAGGAACTGTTCCACCTCCCACACAATTAATCCATAGTAAATTGGAGGGGGAAGAGGGAGGAACATTCCCAACTTCTTCTGGCACTGATCAGCTTTTCTCTTCTCCACTTTTCTATCACTTCCTGTCTCTCAACTCTACTGTGAAACATTTGCCAGTGCTTGTTAATTCACACACAAAACAAGCAACAATACAGCTCTCAAAACAAGAATGTGACTTCTACATTTCAGGTCAAGGCTTATTCTTTAACAAGACAGAACAAACAGTTACTGAAATGAAGAGGGTGCTCAAACAAGGAAGCAGATCAGCACTTGCTGTTTCTCCACACAAACACGTGATGCTGTCAAGCACCTACACTGGAAGACAATTTTTTGTTAAGCGATTTCAGCTCATTATCGAGCACAGAACTGACACAACCATCTGCTTTTGCTTTAGTACCCACAGAAACCGTGCTAAAAAAACATGCCTCACACACCAGCAACCCGCCCGTGGCTTTTTACCTGTATGCAAGGACAGCAAAGGTTCTGTCTTTCTGAATTAAATTCCGCACCATGCTAACCTCTTGGGGGCGGAAGAGCTGCAGCGGCAGCGTCTGGCCGGGGATCAGCATCACCATCACCCGGGGCAGCACGGGGATCACCTGGCAGCTGTCGTCGTCGTGCACCGTCCTGCCGTGGAACTCCTCCATGTCCGAGCCCAGGTACTGCCAAGGGCAGGGAGGGACAGTCAGCACGGGGGGAGCACGGGGAGGGAGCAGCTCTGCTGGGAGGGTTGTTCAGCCCGGAGCTGAGCTTATTCCGGTGTCTGATTGAGCTACAGCAAAGATGGACAGAGATTCTTTGCAAGGCATGGAGTGCCAGGACACAGGGAATGGCTTCCCACTGCCAGAGGGCAGGGATGGATGGGAGCCTGGGAAGGAATTCCTCCCTCTGAGGATGCTGAGGCCCTGGCACAGTGTTGTGTAGGACTCAAAACTTCAAAGTTCTCAGCAGGCAAAGAGAACAGAAGGTTTTATTTACAATTTGTCATGTTCTTTTGTAACATGCTGCGATACAAAAGGCACGTGGTTGGTGCATAAGATTGACACCTCTCAAATTCTATTGCTTAAATTACAGAAATAGGAAACAGCACCTGGAGAAAGGTTGTTATAAGAAGGAAAACTGTGGAATAGTTTCCCTTGGGGAAGAGGGAAACTCTTTAATTGTTAACAAGCTAAAAATTCTCTGAGGCTCAGAAAATCAGGCCCACAGCACAGGTGCCCACAGCAGCTGTGGCTGCCCCTGGATCTCTGGAAGTCCCAGGCCAGGCTGGATGGGGCTTGGAGCACCCTGGGATAGTGGAAGGAATCCCTGCCCAGGGTGCCCTTCCCTGCAACTGGGTGCCCTTTAATGTTTTTCCAACACAAACCATTCTATGATCTTAATTCTGTGAAAATAAAATTAAGTTTGGCTTAAGAACTTTACAATAAAACTATACAAACCCCATTCAAATCCCCTCAGGATATATTTAATGACAACATATAAAAACATACCATATGTGATGTGGGCAAACTGGTATCAAAATTAATGATGTTTGGCTTCTCAGCTTCTTTACTGTCTTGGTCTTCCACTTCCATTTCATTGTCATCCTCTTCCTCGCTCTCTACTGATAAGCACAAACAGAATATTGAGTAGAAATCAGTCAGCAAAGGCTGAAACACAGAGAAAAACCTGAGAATCAGGGAAATGCATTCAATATTCCAGCCTTGCACAGGGAAATACACCAGAGGAAAAGAATTTTCTTGCTGTTACAGCAGAATCATCGTTCTATAGAAAGGGTCAAAAGCTGGGAAATTATTTCTGAAAGGCTAAAGAACAACTTTCCTTGGAAGGAAATAATAAACAAAGGCTGTCAGTTCAGCTTTTCACTACAGTGGTACTTCCTTATCTCAGCTCTAAAGGTTTTCTGTCAGCACACCAGGATGCCAGATAACTTCATTCCTTGCAGGATGCTGAGTAAAGTGTCTGAGGCTGCACAAACCTCAACAATCAAACTGCAAGGGAGAAAGGAGCAATGGGAAACTCCGTGTTCATGCAGAGACTCCTGCTGGTATTTTAGACAATTTAATTGCTGGCAGCCTCTGCTGTGTGTACGCCCAACACAAACCCAGCAAAGGCAACTCCTGAGGAAGCAAATCACAAGACCACGAGGGATTTCAGATATAAAATAGTATTTAAAAACTGCTCCTTCCTTCCCATTTCTCAGCCAATCCCAAAGTAATTTGCAGGCAAGAGGACAATTAAATTATCAGTCACTGCATTAATTGACCCTATTTCTTTGAACACAAACATTATTTATACACTATATTACATCTAAACTACATATTAGCATAAACCACTCTCCAGGATTCTCACACCAAGAGCTGCTGGGTAATGGATAATCCCAGTGGTGCTGAAAAATATCATTTAGACCTTGAAAGCTATTAAAGATGGAAAAAAAGTATTTCTATAATAGTCTGTCTAGTTGTCTGCCTTTGCAATTAATATCTTCTTAAAAAATAATCCAGAAATGTAAAAGGTGGAAGGGTTATCTCATCCTGAAGGGTTCTGCAGGGAAATCTCAAAAAAGAAAGATGCTGCAGAAGCAAAGAATTTTCCTTTAGAAATGGGAGCACCATTAATTTCACTATTTCTGAGAGTGGGAGGACAAGAGAACAGTGAAGAAGGCATTAAAAGCTGATTTTAGAGAACCTTTTTTCCTCTCTCTGGCCTCCAGACACATTTGTTAAATGTTCCCACAAAATGTTTAGTCACTGGTCTTATTTCTGCTTCACCTCACTTATGTTTTTTTTAAATATTTCATACAGAACCTGCTCTTATACAGATCCATCCTATAGTGAATTTATCTCAGCAAGAAATGATCCAGCACGCCAGGAAAGGAGGTTACAGATTCTCTTTGGTATTGTACCTAATTACAGCCCTGTGAGCAATGAGACACCATCTGCCTAATGACTGTTAAAAATACTCCACATCTATATGAAATTCCTCATACTCAATTAGCAACCCTAACCAAGAACAATTACAAAATGTTCAAGATGACCAAAACAGCCATTATTTTGCTTAGTTTGATGGAGGAGAAGAGCAGGAAATTTTTGTTTGGGTTCTGGGGCATCACTGCAGGATGATAGAGGGGGGAAAAAATAAAAAAAGAAAATAAATCTGATTTTTCCATGTGCTCCCATCCGGCTGCATCCATCATTAGCACTTTTACCAGGGAGAGGCTGTCCCACTTGTTTTCCCGAGCGCAGAAGGAATTAGCAGCAGTTGATTGGAAAGAATTGTGCCCTGCAAACTTTTGCTGGCTGTTGCCAACAGTGGCTGCTGTGTGGCGGTGGCTGAGGGACGATGACTCATTTCACTGCAGCAGCACCAGCCAGCCCAAAAACACAGAAAACCCCGGCGCCTTCCCTCTCCTCCTCCCTCTCAGCTGGCAAAACAAACTGAAAGCTTTACACCTCCAAATACTGGGTTTGATTTATCCTTGAATTCCAGGATTAGCAGCACCTCCAGCACCCAGGAAGGAGGGAAAAGTGAGAGCTGAAGGCTCCCCTGCATAAAAAAAATCACATTTCCCTCACGTTAGTTCACTAACACAATCTACCCTCAATATCTCTGTGCAGAAACGAGGAAATATGAGCTTCATTTAAGGAAAAGGATAAGGTTATATATAGGTCATATTAAGGTTATATTAAGGCTGTATTTCCTAAAATATCTGGGAAATAGCTTATATTAATGCTGTATTTCCTAAAATATTTGGGAAATAGTTATATTAACACCGTATTTCCTAAAATATTTTAGGAAATATAGCATTAATATAACCTATTTCCCAAATATTTGGGGAAATAGGTTATATTAATGCTGTATTTCCTAAAATATTTGGGAAATAGGTTATATTAACGCCGTATTTCCTAAAATATTCAGGAAATAATTATTAAGGTGATATTAAAGCTGTATTTCCTCAAGTATTCAGGAAAATTGCTTCTAGTACGGTGATATTAAGGCTGTATTTCCTAAAATATTCAGGAAATATTTTGTTATGATTTAAAACATAGAGGCCTAAAGAGCTCACAGAATTTCCTGCCATAGGAAATGACACAGGTTCCTGGCAGGATTTCCTGCTCCCTTCTCCCTGCATGCTTATTCTGAAATGCTTTTTTCCACAAACTGCTTCCCAAATCCTTCGATCTCCTGTCAGTGCGGGGTTACCACATACAGAAAAACACATTATTATGCAAGAATTATGAGTAATTCCCCAGGTGAGGAATCGCACGGGTGTGTGTGACAGATAAGCCGGGCAGCACATGGCATCCAGCACTGTCTCCATCCAGCCCCGAGCACCTCTGCTTCCCTGCTTATTTCCACTGGAAAACAGAGCAGAGACTTCCTAAAACACCCAGGTTTCCCTCAGACTTTGGGTTTCACAGAGAAGTGCCTGCTTTGCCCAGCCTGGTGGAAACCGCACCACGCGTTTCACCCCACGGGCTGCCCCGAACACCCGTGACCGCGTGTCCCTTCTTGTCCCCCACATCCACGGCCTCGATGCAACATTTACGGCCTCGATGGAACATTTAGGGCCTCCATGGAACAGTCACGGCCTCGATGGATCTGCAGGAGCCCCGGAGGAGGCCGCAGGAGCCCGCGGGCCAAGGCTCGCCCTCGGCCTCCTGGCCCGGGCCGGGAGCGCCCACAGCCCCGGCACCGCCGGCCCTCAGCGCCCCCGCTCCCCACACCGCCCGGGGGCTCTCCCCGCCTCCCCTTCGCTTCGTTTTCCCTTTCGCTTCGCTTTCCCTTCCTCTTCTCCTCTCCGCCTCCGCTTCCTTCCTTTCTTCCCCTTCCCTTTTCCTTTTCCCCTTCCCCGCCCCGCCCGCCGAGCCCCGGCCCAGCGCTTCCCCGCGGGTGCCCCCGGCCCGGCCCGGCCCTCACCGGGCACCAGCTGGAGGTGGTTCCCCATGTTATCTCGGGCTTCTCCGCCGCGGTCCTCGGCGGCCATCGCTGTTTACCCGGAGAGCAGCCTGGGAAGGCACCGGGGCGGGGGCAGGGGGCGGGCGGAGGAGGAGCCCGAGCGGCCGGAGCAGGGCCGGGAAGCGCGGGTGCTGCGGGACCGAGGGCTCCGTGCTCACCTCCAGGGCTCACACCGACCCTGTGCCCGGGCAGGGACAGCCCTCACGGCCTGGAGGGCTCGGGGGTGGCGGGGGACAGCGGTTCCTCCTCTGCAGGCAGGGCAATGCCGTGGGTGAGCGGGGTAGAGCGGCCGCGGATGGCACCGGGGGGCTTCGTGCCCGCCTGTGGGCATGGGAGAGGGGAATAAAATAATAATAAAATAATAACAATAAAATCCGCGGTGGGTTAAACCTCACGGGTAAATGGCTTGGAAAGAAACTGAACACAATACAAGATAAAAATCAGCACAAGAGAGACTCGGAGAGGGTGCAGCGAAAGGTCAGGGAGGTGCCGAGGGCACTGGAGCATCTCTGCTGTGAGGGAAGGCTGAGCTGGGTTCTTCGACCCCGAGAAGAGATGGCTGGAAGGGGATTTTATCCATGCACACAAATTTTAGTCATTTAATTATTAAATGTATTAGTTTCGGTGCCAAGAGGACGGAGCTAGCTCCTCCTGACGGTGCCCAGCAGTGGCACAAGAGGAACGGGCAGAAACCGATGCCCAGAAATTCCACCTGGGCAAGAGGAAAAACTTCTTCCTTGTACCGTGAGCAAGATCTGGAGCAAATGCTCAGAGATGCTGTGGAGTCTCCTCCCTGGGGATATCCCAGACCTGTCTGGACTCAATCCTGTGCCCTGTGCTCTTAAAACTCAGCAGAGCCCTGTCCTGATGTGGGTTGGTGGCATCACCAGAAATGGTTCACAGGATGCAAACCTGGCTGATACACCCCGAAAAGTTCGATGCAGCTGCCTCTGCACTGCCCAACTCTCACACAAACGCTCTCATCATTTATTATCTTTTTTTTCCCTTTAAAAATCCTCAAAAATGCCGTATCATGGCCCTGGATTTCTCTCTATTAAAATGTTATATTTTTATTGCATTCTTTGTTACAAATCACTAAACCCATCCAGTGCTCCTGACATTTCACATTTCCTCTATCTCAGCCCTGTTTGTTGTTTTCTCCCTAAAAGGCCTTTTTTTTTTTTTTAGGGAAAAATTCTGCACTTTCTGCTTTTCTCTTCAGTATCTCCCATTTCAGTTCAGCAATAATATTCTCCCTGCATCAGTGACAGAGAAAACCAATGATTACCCAGCAAGCAAAACACTAATTTTTGTATTTTTTTTTTTAAATCAGAATTAAAGTGGTTTAGAGAACCACATTTAAAAGACAAATAGCACTGTAATTTCCTTACCATCGTGGGTGGAAAATTCTCAAACAAACATTATCTATACTGACCTGAATGGGCCTTTAGAGCAACAATCAATACCACATTTGCCAAACGAGCACCAACATTCCCATGATGATACATTAAGCATTTATAAAATACAATAATCACTTAAATGATTAAGCTATGATTCCATAACTTTTTCTGCATTATCTCAGTGTTACACACATAATTGCAGGGTATATATATGATAATTTACCATAATAATAATAAAAAAGAAATATTTTTGTTGTCAGGCTGGCCAACTGAAGAATTAAAAAATTATGAGCCCCTTCTCCAAACCCTGGGATTTTATAAAGAAATATTATGCTAAATATTTTTTAAATTCTTTTGAGATGCTAAAATATTTTTTATTTCTGTTGGTGTTTTACTAAATTGCTGGGGGTATATTTGAGTCCCACATTTAAGCTTATTTCTGCACTCTTGAGGGACAGATCTTATTTTTTAGTGGCTCCTGGGATTCTCCAAAAATTCACATGACCCAAGGAGCTGGAGTTTCTTTTAGGAAACCCTAAATTCAATAATAATAAAATGATAAGTAGTGGGGCTCTGGGAGTATTTTGGATGTCGTTGCTGCTCTTTATCACCCTAACCCTGCTAACAGCTCTGTTAAATATCAATTCAACCCCCAGACTGGGCATTAACTCTAATTTAGACTCTGACTATAATTTACAGACATCACCATCCACCAGCTTTTTCTACAGGGCTGTAGGGAAGACACTGAGGATTTGGGGTGAAGATTTTTTTGAGATAAGTGACTTCTGTTAAGTTCCACATCACCATCAGTATTTACTAAATGCTTTAATGTATAATTAATTTGGGGGCGTTTAAATTCAACCTGCTAGAAAACACATTTAACATATAAATATTGATATTTTTATCACAAAAGCTTAGTTTGCAGAGTCATTAATCTCCCACTTGAATTTCTCCCAGCACAAGGTGTGTTCCCAAACTCAGACTGGGATGTTGTTTCCTAGAGGGGCTTCATCCCCAAATTATCTCCAGTGGCTGGTTGGGAATAATTGCAAAGTTGTTCCTGGTTAACCATTGAATAGTTTGGACTCAGAGGATGTTAAATCTCCTTTCCAGAAGGAAAAGAAACGAAGGGACTGGAATGTAAAGCATATTAAAATATAGCTCTGTTTAAAATTTAATTTAGTGTTAATTTAGTGTTCACCCTGGGTCATACTCAGGATGAGGAAAACAAAGGATTGTGTGTTTGTTCCCTGATTACAGGTGCAGTTCCAACACAAGGAATTTGCAAACCACCAGCAGCCTCCTCCTGGTCAGTCATTCACTAAACAGATCACTGCTCTGCCAAAAATACAACTCTACCTCCCCAAAATGCCATTTGGCCAGTTCCTTATTAACTTTTCTTCCCATTTTCCTACTCCTGCATCCACTTCCTGACTCTCCTCAGGAGGAAAGCTGTGTGGCTGGTGAGAAGATGAAATAAGAGGAACTAAGAGCAGCTCTGCTGACAAAATCTTCCCCGTGTGAAATTCCAAAGCTCCTTTCCATCCCTCAGCTCCCTTTTCTCTCCACACTGGTTGAGAAAAGAAGTTGTCAATGTCTAAGCAGCCAAAGCATTCCTTCGTCCTCACCAACATCCTTAAATGAAGTGGAAAAGTCAATGGGAAAGTCAAAAATTCCCGATCTTGCTGGGAGAAGAGGCACTAGATGGTGCTGTAACATCCCCTTTTGCAGGTTTTTCTCTGGCAGAATTATTCCACTGGGCTGCTCTTGTGAGCTTTGGGGCTCCTGTTTTTAGGGATTCACTGCAAACAATGGAAAAGTTCGATCTACAACGTTATCCTTTTAAATTAGGGGGTTTGTTTTCTGCAACTTGCTGGTTTGACCGGGCTGTTTAAAAAGGAGTCTGGATATTCTTAATTAAAGTGGTCAAAGTTCTGTGTACCTGTGCCTTTGATTTCTGCCCTGCCAATAAATTGGCTCATTACCCACCCAAACCTGCTATTCCAGGCAGAACCAAGCAGTCTCTCCAAGTATTCAAAAATAAAAAGTGACTCCCCACTTTAAGACAATTTATCAAACACTGATAGTAAACAGCAGCTATAAGACAAAAAGAAAATTTGTACTTCAGACATGAAAAAACCAGTTACAAAAAATACATGAAGCCACTTTCTTACCAGCACTGAACACACTTGTCATGCCCACATGGCCATGGAAATTCCTGGGTTTCATTGACCAGTTGGACTCGCTACTGCCTTTGTCACCACTTTGTTGCACAAATCGAGGAGATTTACCTGCCAGTGCCCAGCAAAGAGGGAAAAATTCCTTCTTTAAGTTTGAGAGCAGCCCAGCTGCTGAGCTGCCACCACGTTATCAGCTGTGCCATCCCAAAACCACATCCTCACAGCTGCCCGTGTCATATGAAATGTACTCTGAGAGGACACAAACCTCAGAGGAAGGTGACTCCAAAAACATAAAAATCAGTGATGGGCAGAACTGTTCTGCACTAAGAGAGCCTGGACCACTGCTGGGAAGCTGAAGAGCAGCAGAGCATGAGTTTACCCCAAGCTGATTCTTGCTTCAGCCCGAATCCCAGTGAGAACAGCATATTTACAATTCCTTTTAATATTTCCTGCCTGGGTCGGGCTGGTGACAAAGCAGCAGCTCTGAATATGCAGGAGGCCCGGGACAAAGGGCCCATGAGCCAAACATGCCCATTACTATGCAGAGAGGCAAATTCTGCTGCCAGCGAACCCTGGCCAAGCAACAAAACTATTTGGCAAGTGTGCAGAACCCATATTCCACACAAGTGACAGACAGCATGGCAGGGAAAGCAAATGGGGCTATAAACACAAATTTGGTTCAATAAAGGGAATGAAAAGTGAGGGGAAAACTCTGTAACACTTTCTGAAATGGGACACCGAGGCAAAGGGACCCTTGTGGAATATTTCTGTAAATCCAGAGCTGCCAGACCCTGCTCCCACATCACCTGAGATGGGTCTGGAGCTTTGAGGTGCAGGTTAGCACATGTATCCACTGCAAAGATTTGTCAGAGGTAAGGGTTTGCTATTTCATTTTTCTATCACAAAATTTTTGGTCTTTTTGTGTTAATGGGATCCCAAAATTTTAACCAGCATAAACACAAATTATTCCAGTGAGTCTTACAAGCTACAACACTGATTTTTCCTTCTCCTTTGTTCCTCCTGGATCTGTCAGCATGCTCAATATATTTATAGCTCAATGTATATATAATCTGGACATTATTTCCCCAGAAGATCCAACTGTCTGAACAGGAGTTAATGCAGAGCTCACTGCAGTGATCCCCGCTCACAGTGCAAACAGTGTTGGTTTTATCCCTGTGTACATCACCCAACAAACTGTTCCCATATATTATGTAAAATCATGTAAATGGGTGTATATACATTTAGATAGAGGGAGCTTGCTCATAAATCTCACTTCAGTTTAAAATACAGAGCACGAAGTATGAGTTAAAAGTGCTGTTCTTCTTTCACTGTGGATTTAGAGCAGGCTCCTTCCATTATCCATGCAGGAAAACTGCTCGGAACTCAGGGAGCTTGAGAGGAGTTAATACAGCCACATTTACACCAATATTGTCCTTAATCTTGGGAATTTATCCTGGAAGTTTTCCTGCAGTTTGTCTTGGGGAGGAAGTCCAGTAACCTCTGCAGATGGTGGCAATGAAAACCTATCACTGAGTCAGGGAGGGAAAAAGCAACGAAAAACTTGTAAATCAAGACTTTTTGGGGTTTTTTTCACCTTGTAACTTACAGAAATTCAGCAGAGACTGAGCACACTGCCTTTGCAGTCTGCTTAGTTAGGGTTTCTCCATTTCTTGGGCTGAAATATATTGTTAACATCATTCCCCAACTCTTTTTAGTAGTGGCACTGAGTATTGCATCACTGCTCCAAAGGTGGGCGCACTGCAAAGATGGGAAAAAAAACCCCACGTGCTACAATGGACATAAACTGCAAGAAATGGCCATAAATCCAAAGTCTGCTGGATTCCTGCCTCGGGCAGCAGAGCAATGCACTCTCTAGATGTGCTCTTGAGCTTTTGCAGTTCTCATTTTCATAGAAGCATGAAATGGTTTGGTTGGAAGGAACGTTAAAAATCCTCTCATTCCACCCCCTGCCATGGGCAGGGACACCTCCCACCAGCCCAGGTTTCCCCAAGCCCTGTCCAGCCTGGCAGAACCTCACAGCCATTCCAGCCATGCAGGTCCACGACCTTCCCATCCTCCCTGGATGGAGGCCCTGAGCCCCCATCCCTTGGAACAGCCCAACCCCTTTGGGAGCTCAAGAAAACCTTGGAGGTGTTCAGGTTCCTCAGCTCCCCCACATTTCAAATCCTTCCAGCTGCCAGTTTTGCCTCTGCTGGAAGGAAAAAAGGATCTTGCTGTGAGGGAAGCTCTGTCAGATCGCCTCTCTCAGGTAGAAAACTCCTCACAGAGTTGTATTTTCTCTTTCCCAGCACAACCAGCACATCAAGAGGATTCCCCTACCTGAGAGAACGCCCCAGTGAAACTCTGAACTCACTAACAGCTTGAAAGGGCTTTGGAAAAAGCAACACAGAGAACCTGAAGGGAAATACACGTTCAGAAACATGGAAATTCTCACTCTGCACAAGATATTTCGGGTATTTGATTTCCAGTGCCTTCAGAGGACTACCTGAATATTTAACTGGCATCAAATCAGCTCTCAACGGAGAGTTTGCTTGTGCCTGTGCATTCTGAAGGCAAAAAATAACTCAGTAATCAGATTTTAAGCTGTTATCTAATTGCAGAGAAGGTAGCATTGCAGAAAAAAAAAAAAAAAACCCAGCAACTCAGTCCTTAAGAGTTCTCACATCAAATTTTCACTTTGTTTAAGGGCAGATGTGCACGGATTCCAGAAGGAAACAGATGTTTTCATCCCATCTGAGCTCCTTCGTGGGGGTAATTGCCTGTAAATAGTGAGGTTATTAAGCCATTAGTTGAATATCCTACCCACCAGGCATGACAAGTTCATCAAAGCAGAAGTTCTACTACAGAAGTCCCACTTAAAGCTCATTTCCTCCACTGGCTGAGTGTCTAAGGAGATTTTCAGCAATAGATCATGTTTTGTGGGCCATTCACCCAACAGGTGATTTCCTACAATGTTCTGAATCGCTGGAAGCTCTCCACTTTACAACACTAATACTGCCCTAAAATTTGTCATTGATTTCATGCCTCACAAGTTTTAACATCCTGAAGAAGCCAACAAACTCTTCCACAAGGAGCTGACCTTCATTTAACGACCTGTCATGATCAGTGGAAATAAGAACAGTAACAACCAAACTGAGATGCAGATTTTTTTCCCCCCTTTTCATTCATTCTATTTCATATAATTCAAATGTTGTAGCTTCTTACAGGGTTTAAATAGACAGATTGTCTAAATATGCATTATACAGCTAGGTGTGTTTTTTGGAGTGCTTTTTAAATAAAGTATTTTGTACATGTAATTTTTTTGGCATTTAGTTACACTAGAATGGAGGCCAATTCATTTGGCCTTTGCCTAAATTTCTGAAAATTCAATCAGTCAATTCATCTTTTATTACTAATATGGACATACAAACAATTTACTAATGGTTCTGGAAGATCGTGGCTGGATGGAGAATTGGATGTATTCTCTCATTTTAAAATCTCCTATTGTTTTGTTACAGCATCTCACCACCCATTCCGTGTTATGGAAGGCAAATCCAAGGCACAAAAGGCGTGAGGCTGCTGGGAATTAATTTCCAAAGTCAGGTAAAATGTCATTCCATTGTTCCTTTGTAAATCATCCCCCCTGCACCTGTAGCATAAGGAAATGAAAAATGGGACAGACTATTAAGCTAAATGGCCATTTGGAAAGCTGGAGTGAAAGCTTTACAAATGATGTATGGTGGGAGGGCAGCTCAATGTTTTCTGTGGTTTCTTTACAGTTTGTTCTTCCCCCTGACAAGCTGGGATTGAAATGAAAAGAGGCCTGGCCAGACATGATTCCACTGACTCCATCATCAGGGCCTGACACTGCGCTGGAAGAAGACCAGCTATTTTCTGAACTGCAAAATGCAGTAATTCCCTTTTAATTTGTTGGGAGTTGGAGAAGGCTGAGGTGAGGGAAGGAGCCCTGAGTGCCTCTCACTGTGCTCAGCCCCGCCAGGCAGAGGGACCAGGATGGATAACACGGCCCCATCCCAGAGACCTTTACAGCCCCCAGGAAAAGGCACTTTCTGCAGAAGTGACACCGTGGGATTTTAACCCTGGCATCCAGGAAGTTGGGATAACCCACAGATTTCCCTGCTGGAAACTCTGAGTTTCTGTGGCTGGTTAACTCCATATTCAGTGCTCTGTGCCCAAGAGCCACTGGGGCAACTGGTTTGAGCATAAATGGTTCAGTGGTTTCCCACTGCATCCACATTCTTGCTCTTTCCAGCCATTTTTGGGAATAGCTTTGCAACATCTCTCAATAAAGCTTTGAAATGCAGTGGATTCAGGGATGTTTTTAAAGATGAGTTTCTTTCATTTTCAAACCTGAGAGATCTCCTCCCATCTTCTGAGAATGGGTCAGAAAGGGACAAATCCTACGTGGAACAGCTTTGCTGAACTTCAGGCATCTGGGAGCTAATTTCCAAGGGAAATTCCAGCTGGCAACTGCTGTAGGAGTCTGTGTTCAGACATACAAGTGGGTTGAAAACAAGATGAAAATGGTAGTTATTTAAATTTAGCCAGAAGAATGCAGTGCTGGGTGCCATAATTAATTCAATGTATCCTCTCCTCACCCCCTGGCCCTGGCTGGGAGCTGAGCAAACACCACTTCCCTGGAACAAACTTGCACTTGCCTGGGAGTGGCAAAAATCAGGTTCAGACTGGGAAAAATCAGGAAAAACTGCCCCATCCAGCAGCCCTGCTGGAATTTTGTCACCCCTGACACCCCCTGGCTGTCAGGGACACGCAGGGGACACTGCAGAGCTCCCTCCTGGCTGAAGTGGAGGTGATGTTTATGATTTTGGTTAATTAAAAGAATTAAAGGTTGCTGCCATTCAGTGCAGGCATTAATTGAGATCATTGCAGAGCTTTCCCAGAGCCGTGTTCTCCGGACCTGCAGGGAAAATCCTTCCTCCCCCAAGTCCTGTCCCTGTCACAGCCCAGCAGCAGCCTGGAGCAGGTATTGGGGTCAGGGTGATTCTTGTTCAGAATCATTTTATTTCTTTAATTCTGGTGCTAATTGAATTTTAATCCTTTACTGTGAGGGTGGGGAAGCACCAGAGCAGCTGTGGCTGCCCCATCCCAGGGCCAGGCTGGGCAGGGCTTGGAGCAGCCTGGGGCAGTGGTGGGTCCCCATCCCAGGGAGGTGGAATGAGATGATCTCTAAGCTCCCTTCCAACCCAAACCATTCCATGAGATCCCTGCCCAGGCTGAATGATCCCTGACCTTGGATTTACCAAATATTCCACGTGCAAAGCCCAGTGCTGGAAAGGAATAATCCCTGTCAACCTCAGGCTGGGGCTGAGCAGGGGGAAAATTCCCTGCCTGAGGCTGCCCTGGGCAAAATTTTATCAGTTGGACCAACTGAGTATTCCTGAGCCACCTGAATAAAAAGGATTCAGCCTAAGGACAGTGTGGATCTCCTGAAGCAGAATCAAAAGCCAAGAATCTATTCCATTGACAAAATAATTAAAGCAGTAATAACTGCATGCATATAACTTTGGGGACTGAATGATATCAATTAAATTCAATTAACATCTGCACAATGCTTTGAGGACATAAAATGTCATGTTCACTCCAAAGAAATTTTAGAATTAATCCTATTAATCCTATTTTTAGGATTTATTAATCCTAAAATAGTTTCTGCTGCACTAGCACAGTGCTGAATGTGAAAATCACAAGAAGCAAAGGCAGGGGTACTGCAAAGATTTAGGGAGGTTGGTAATCCCTTTGTAGGGAAAAGTGAGAGTTTTTTACCTGAAATCAAGTTCCAGCTGAAACTGGCAGTTCCACGTGAATCAATATTGATGCCATTTAAAAATAACCATATTCTTTGTATAGCTATTGATTCTAGCAGGAGTGACTAAGGGAAGGATATACATAAATATACCAAAAAAAGAGAAAAGTTGGATATTAATGTCATCTTTTATCATGGTAGGCACTAACGTGGCTGGAAAGTATTGATTACCTTAAAAGCCCCTAATAACTAAAGAACTATTGACTTAATATTTTCTCTAATCCTCCATGAAATTTTACAGTAAGTCCTGATGTATTTTCTGTTAAGAGTTTTAGGGCTCAACTATATCATGTACTTATCTGGAGTGTCAGCTCTGGGGCTTACACTGCAGCTGATGAGAGCCCTGCTAAAGGTGAGGAATAACTCCCAAGATTTAAGTCTGGTTCCAGGGATTTTGGAAGTAGATACATCCCCTAATGTCTATTATTCTATAGATTTTGTCTTTTAAATAATCTTCATCATTAGGGAATCATCTAATGTACATTTTTCTCAGTGGAAACGAGGGTTCTGCTCGTAATTACTCAACTACAGCTGTTCTGAAAATTCCCTCAGCCTTGGGTAAGTGTCTCTGCAGCCTTTTTTATTATTGCTTCCTATTTTCCTAGCACACTCACAGCTAAAACTCCGATGGGTGATACCTCTCCAAGTTAAATAAGGGAATAGTGAGTGGAGATTTACCTGAAATTCCAAACACCTGAATTCTTTAATCCCTGAATGTGAGTGGATCCTCCACTTCCACCCCTGCCATGGCAGGGACACCTCCCACTGTCCCAGGCTGCTCCAGGCTGACTTGGGCACTGCCAGGGATTCAGGGGCAGCCCCAGCTGCTCTGGGCACCTGTGCCAGGGTCTCAGAACCCTCACAGGGAAGGATTTCCTCCATGTATCCATTATATCAGCTTAAAGCCCTTCCCCTTCCCCTGCCTGGCCCCTCAGATCCTGCATTGCCACAGAGAGGTTTTCACTTTGATTCACACTTGGTTTGAGTTCAAACCAAACAGCTGACAGGTTTCCAGCCCCCGTGGGTGCTCCTGAAGCCCCTTTGCATTGTGGATCTACTGCCCTGGCTCAAATACCCCATTCCTATCCATCCCAAATTGTCCAGACCTCCACCCCTACAAACCTCACCTTGGGGGTCTGCCAATGCACAGAAAAGCTTTGCTCACCCTCTGCAGCTCTCCTGAGCCAAATTCCATCCATTTCAAGCCTATTTACAGAAATACCTTCCAGATCTTGCTACCAAACACCAGAACTGCAAGAATATCTCTGTTTTTCCCAAAAAGATGAAAGACTTTTAGATAAGATCTGGTTGCAGAAACAACATTGAAGGAGAAGTGCAGTTCTGGAGCTCCCTGTTCCTGACATCCCTCCCATCCCCTGAGCAGCACCCCTGGGTTAACTCCTTTTTTCCAAGCCCTCTTTACAGAGGTGGAACATTATGGGATACAGCAAAGAACAGAATTTTTTTCCCTTGCCTCCAATAAAACAAGGACTTTTCTCAATCCCACGAGTCACATCTAATCCTTCCCAATTGGTTTGGGCTCAGTCCTGTAATCATTTATTTATCACTCTATCACAGGAGCAGCCTCATTAAAACCACTGGGGCAGTTTTTCCTGTGCTCTTTTAGGGCCAGAGCCCCTCGAAGCCATTTAAGCCCCCAAGTCCTGATTTAAGCTGGGCCTTCCCCTGGCCTCGGGCGGGTTCAGCATCGTCCCCACCACAGCTGAGGAGGGAGCTCAGCCCCTCACTCCCACCGGGGCAGCTGGCCCTCCAGCTCTGTCCTCAGAGCTAATTATTTTAATGACTGGAAATGAGCTGTGAGTTCCTTAAGAGCCATTGAAGCAAAACGCTGGGAGTCAATCTCCCCACGTTAATACCAGAGTGAGGGAGATTGCTCGGATCTTGGAGATGATGAAGCACATCTGCCAGATTTCCCCAGCTAATAGCAGGCCAAGTGTTAAAACATCCAACCCTCCCTCACATCCTGCTGATGAAATAAAGGAAAAGGACACAAAAGAAACCCCACACTTGAGCTGCACTGAGCTGGAGTGCTGGAGTCCAGCAGTGCATCCCCAGGGACACCAGGCTGGGAATGGCGATGGGCAGGGGAATGGCCACGGGCAGGGCCACCCTGCTCCTCCAGCAGCACACAGGGTCTCCAGGTGGCTTGGGATGCTCTGAGGGATAAGAGAATGCTCTGTGGGATGCACGATTCCTCTGAGGGATGCAGGAATGCTCTGTGGGATGCAGGATGCTCTCAGGGATGTGGGAACGCTGTGTGGGATGCAGGATGCTCTGTAGGATGCAGGAATGCTCTGAAGGATGTGGGATGCCCCAAGGGATGCTCTATGGGATACAGGGATGCCCTGAGGGATGCAGGAATGCCCTGAGGGATGCCCTGTGGGATGCAGGAATGCTCTGAAGGATGCAGGGATGCTCCGTGGGATGCAGGATGCCCTCAGGGATGCAGGGATGCCCTGAGGGATGCTCTGTCGGATGCAGGAATGCTCCCTGGGATGCAGGAATGCCCTGAGGGATGCAGGATGCCCTGAGGGATGTGGGAATTCTGTGTGGAATGCAGGATGCCCTGAGGGATGCAGAATGCTCTATAGGATGCAGGAATGCTCTGAGGGATGCTCTGTGGGATGCAGGAATGCTCCCTGGGATGCAGGATGCCCTCAGGGATGCAGGATGCCCTCAGGGATGCAGGATTGCTCCGCTGCACAGGGCCTGCATGCGTGGCTGGCTCTGCAGTGTGGCATTTCCAGACCAGCAGTTACTCCTCCATCCCTGTTTGCTTATTCCTGCTCTAACTCTGCTGTTCATTGCTGATTTGCTTTTTCTTTGTATATCCAAGGAAATGCAAATACGGGATTTAATCAGCAGGATGAGCCACGACAGCCAGTGTTTGCCAAACAGTTTAGTGAGCGTAAGCACCTCCATTAGAGCCAGAAGTTGCAGCAGCTTTAACAGACAATATTCAGGCAGCCCTGAGCATCCAAGCAGAAAGAAATCACCTAAAATCATGATTCATTTTTTAAAACCGCTGCCCGAGCTTGAGCCCCTTAAAAATAAAAACGTCATTACTATTTCAGGGAAGTTTTCATTCAGTCCCAAGTGCTGGCGTGCAAGTGTGGAACACAGAGCCACGGACAGCCCTCAGCCCTGGGCTCGGGGTCAGAGCTGTCTCCTGAGTGCCCTGGAAGAGCAGCCCTGGACATGGGGAGCTCATCCAGCCTCTCCTGGAGGGGCAGAGCCATCCAGTGCCATTAGCTGCTCCTGCTCTGTGTGGAGGCAGCGTAATGTGCATCAGATTGCAAATAGAGCTGAGATTAAACACAGCTCTTAATGGCTCTGCGAACGCATCTGGGAAAAAAAAAAAAACATCAGAGCGTTCACCACTAAATTAACTCCTCATTTTTGCCAATATGGCCCTGCTTGCATTCCACTGCAGCCTGGCCTCTGCAGATGCCTTCCCCCAGCTCAGGCAGGGCTGGAGTTCCTTACTTCAGGAATAAACGCTCCTTTTTGCTGTCAGGCACAAAGTGGAGCAGAAGGATTTCCACAGTGCTCAGCCCAATGCTCCTGATCATGGGTGACACCAACCAGAACCTTCCATCTCAGAGCTCGGGGTGCACACAGCACAGGCCCAGAATTAGCAAAGAGCTCAAGGAATCAAGTCTTTTTTCTTCCCTGCTCCAGGAATCCTTTGAGGAGATTGTTTCCTCAAAGACACTCATTACTGGAATGGATTTAGCCCATTTCATTTCAAAGGCTCAGCTGGAAAAGGCCACAGAGGCTGAAATTCCAGACTCAAGAGCCACTGGATTGATAACAGGTTTGGAACAGGTGCCCAGAGCAGCCCCAGGATCCCTGGCAGTGCCCAAGGTTGGACACTGGGGCTTGGAGCACCCTGGGACAATGGGAGGAGTCCCTGCCATGGCAGGGGTGGGATGGGATGAGTTTTGTTGTCCCTCTCACCTCAAACCACTCTCTGACTCTGTGATAAGTGACACCACAATCTTTCTCCTCCCTGATCCCACATCTGCTCAACCTCTCCTGGAGAGAATATCCAAAAGGAAAAATCAGGCACAGTGGCATTTCCTCACTGCTAATATTCCCTTTCCAGGTCATCCAGCCTGTCCCACAGGTCATCCAGCACTCAGCCCTGTCCCACAGAGGCTGTGCAGGACCCTGTGTGCACACAGAGCTCTCTGCAGTGACAGCAGCAAAATAATTCACTTTTTTACAAGGTTTTTCCCCTCTTGTAACCAGGGCCAGCTGTACAAACCTGTCCCTTTTAGCAGAACCCTCAGTGGGGTCACTGTCCCTGTGCTGCAGACACCAGCAGCAGAGCTCTGTCGTTGTAAGACACAAAAGAAAGACAAAGGACTCAAGGAAATTTCAGAAGGCAAAAGCATAGAAAGCATAATTGTCTAATTCTTACCACCTATTTATAAGGTATTATCATACAGGTTTAACATGATTGGGGAATAGTAATGACACCTCTCTAATCCCTTGTGTTAAACTGGAGAAACAGCAAAACACCACCTGGACAAAACTGTTTGGAGAAAGAATAATTGTTTTTACAAGAACGTTTTGGGAAGAAAACCTTGTTGAGAAGTTTTCCCTTGGGAAAGAGGTCAGCTGCTAGCAGGGTAAAAATTCTCTCAGACTCAGAAATGTCAGGCCCACAGAGCTCTGCCCCTTTGGCCACGTCCTCAGTTTTTAAACACTGAATAATTGAACAGTTCTGTGACTGCAGTATTGTTCAGCTCACATCACTTTGATGGCTCTTGTTCCTTAAATTTATCTGGGCCCTCTGCACATGCCGGCACAGAACACCGAGTCCTCCAGCCCGTCTCCAACCCCTGTCCCAGCATCCCAACCTCGTCTTTGATGGAAATAATCATATTTCATACTCACTGCCACATCCCTGCTCCCTCTGTGCTGCTGAGCCTCCAGCTGACCCCTGCAGTGCCTTTGCTTAGGCAGCCAAAAATCCCAGGGCTTGGAGGAGGAGTGCAACGCTTTCTCCATGGAAATATTTCTGGGAGAGCAGCTCATTCCCTGGCCTTGCCCATCGCTCCCAGGGCGAGCTGAGAAACCAAACCCAAGATGAAATCTCTCCAGTAATTTTCCTTTTGCCCATTACCTCGTGCTCAGTACACCAGAAGTGCACATTTCTGCGTGGCTCAGGGATAAGGAATTGTTTAGATGTTTATTAAACAACAGAGTTGAATGAAATCAGCGCCGTTATGTTGTCTGGAGGATGGGAGTTAATTGGAAGACACAATGATTTACTCCAGTTTGAAATACCAAGTGGGGTTTGGAGTAAGTTAATGGCGACGAGGATCAGAATGAGAGTGTGGAAAATGGAAATTTTATTGTAATTCCTACTGAAGTACTTTTGTAAATGAGCGTGCTCTCGCCTCGCTGCGAGAGGTTCCTCCCAGCTTGCTTTGCTCTTCCACATTTCAATGTTATCCGAGGGCACGTTAAATCCCATCACTGGACACAAACTTAATTTTCTAAATGAAACACCAGAGAGGAGCCAGAGTGGAGCTGGGGGAATCTCCTGGACACACAAAAACAAGTGCAAGGAAGCTGAGGAGCAGGGACACCCCATCCCTCGCTGTGCTCCCCCAATGGTTTGGATCATGTCAATCCAAAATGTCACCACTGTGGTTTGGGAAAAGCCACTGTGGCATTTTCAGAGTGTTCTCACCTCTGCCTGTTGTGCCTGTGCTAATTTCTGATGCTGAGGGGGAATTTTTTTTTTGGTAAAAGAGGCACATCTGCAGCAAACGCCGAGCATTTGTTCCCTGGAATAAGACAAATAATAGGAAGGGCTCCAAATGCTCCCGGCAGCAGTGGAATGACTGCACAACAGCCCACAGAGCCCAGTGAGGATCTCACAGAGCTAAAGTGGGATTTATACTGCACACAGCAAAGACGGCAATGGGGCCGTTAACAGGAGAGCTCAGTCAGGGAAGGGAGGGGAAATGGGGCTTTTCCCACCAAAATCCTTCAGAGGGGATTGCCAAGAGCCTGGAATGCCGAAGCCAGGCACCAGCAGATGGTGTGGGGGCACCCCAGGGCCTCAATCCTGCACGGGCAGAGGCTCCCAGAAATTGGAAGCGTTTTTGGGAAACTACAGGGAAAGAGAGGCTGTTTGTTTTCAGGGTCCTAAGAACATTTCCTGCAGTGGGAGTGGAGGGCAGTGAGAGAAGGAAAACAATTCCAGGGAGCTGTCCCTGTGCTGTCCCTCCTGTGTCACTGCCACACCTCACCAGGTGATGCTCTGCTCACCTTGTCCTCCCTGGAAGGCCTTAAAGGCCACACTTGTGTTATTCCCATTCCTCTCTGGGGGCACAGAACTCCCTCAGCTCTCCTGACTTTTTCTGAACCAGGATTAAATGGAATTTTGTGCAAAGACATTTTTGTTGCTCCCAAGGGATGGTCAAATTCCCCCATCAGATCACGCCAGGAAATCCAAGGTTTCCTCAGCAACTTTCCATCCTCCTCCTCTCCCATGGGAGAATCAACCTCCTCCCTCCCTCCTCCCCCTCCATGAAAGACAAGGCACCAGCTGGCATTAAGAAAAAAACGCAGCATTTTCTTCTCTCCTCCTCCCCACCAAAACACTTATGAGTTTCAATTTTACTTGTGTTTTCCACCACCAGTTTGGAGCAGTTTTTGCTTTCCCTGAGCACGTCACCTGCCCCAGGAGCTGGGGGCATTCCATGAGCCACTGATGCCTGATGGCACAGAAATGGATCCCACTGGCACAGGCTGACCACATCCTCTCAGCATTTCATTACAACCTTTTTCCCCCCCTTTCATTTCTTTTTACATCCTTCTCCCACTGATCTCTTAATCCCTGCCTTCAGCAGTTTATTGTTTGTGTAAACATCTCCTGCCACTGTCTAACATTCCCTTCCAGACCTCCTCAAACATTTGGCTTCTCCTGCCCTTCCTCAGCCTCAACCAGCCCAGGACCAAATCCCACTGCAGCCCTTTCAGTTTAACATCTGCTTGGGTTATTCCAGTTGCTCTTCCATAAAGTATTTCCAAACAACCTCGTAGCTCAAATATTTTGCTCCACTAGCAAACCTGGAGCTCCCACAGAGCTCTTCTGGAGGCATCTGAGTTTAGCACAGATTTAAAGATCACCTTTCCACAAGCACCAGCTCTTACACCACTGGAAATTAAAGCCATTAACATGGTTTGGATTACTTTGTCTGCAGGCAAAAGCAGATTGCTGTTGCAAGGGAATTATTCCTGAGATATTGCTCCCTGCTTGTTCCTCCACAAGGACAGAGTTATAAAATATTATGCCATGCTATAAGCTTAAAATATGTGGAAAAGGGAAAAATAACAAGTCTGCAACATTTGCAAGTGAAAAAATACCATGCAATTCAAATTCCTCTGGAATTTACCAAACAGAGGAGTTGTCAAGTGTCAGTCCAAGTTTCTCCTTACAGAGCGTGTTTGTCATCCCCCCAAACCTCCCCCAAACTCTGGCACAGCAGTGGGGGCTCAGTGAGAATCCCTCTGCAGCAGAGCCAGCTCCCTCCTGTAGATATAACCAGGACACCCAGAGTGCCTCAGTAAAACTTCTGAAGGCTCCAAAAATCACCTCATTATCCAAAATCTTTCAAACCTTTTCTCTGTAGCCTCCAGTGGGCAGCTCCACACAGCTCTGGCTCTTTCTCTCCTTCTCTCTGTTCTGCAGTTCCAGCTCGCTCCTTTCTGTCCCCAGCACAGCCACCCAACCCTGTCTGTCCCTTGTATGACACCTGAGCCTTTCTGTGCCTTCCCACTCACCCTTTATCACCGCCACAGCCGGGAGGGCGGGGCTGTTCCCACTCTTAGGTAATTAACACAGCTGCAATTAATGAGAGGCAGGATTGCCCTCTGCACTGGCCCTGTGTGTCTGCCCACACCGGAGTGCCCAAAAGTGGGGAAGTCCCCTCCACCTGAAGCTCACCCAGCCCCACCCCTGACACCTTCCACCATCCCAGGTTGTTCCAAGGCTCATCCAACCCGGCCCTGGACAATCCAGGGATGGGGCAGCCACAGCTTCTGTGGGCACCTTACTTTAGAATTCCTTTTGCACATCAAATATCTCCTTTTTCATGATTGTCCTAACAGTCCAACACCAACCAGCACTTTGGCCATCACCTTTGGAAGCCTCTGCCCCTCTGCAGACAACCTCTTCTGCTTCAGCATAGAGGAGCAGGGGGTGTTGAGGCTGAGTTGGGTGACAATGGCAGAGCACAGAGCTGGAGACACCTGAGGAGCTGAGGGAGATCTTCAGGCAGAGTTTGGTTGGCACTGCAGGGCACAAAGGGCTGGGTGTTCCACAGGAGCCCTGTGGAGGGGTGGAGATGCTGGGCAGTGCCTGGTGAAGTCGTGGGGCCTGAAGGGAAATTTTGGGGGGGGGGCATTCCATGTCTCCTGCATCAATATATTGACCCAGATTCCTGTCAGTTCCTGGGAATTGAATTTATCCCTAGGAAAAGAGATTGTTGTGCCTTTTCAGGACACACACACTGCAGAAAAGGTGCTTTACATGTCAAGCAGGCCCCCTTTCAATTAGAGCCCTACGAGTACAGTTTAGCAACAGACACAGGAAATAAACAGCGAGGCAGCCACAAAGCTCATCCATCCACTCCTGATTAGTTCCACAGTGCCTCCCATCCCTGCATCACTTCAGGTGGAGCGTTCTGCCTTGCCCTGCCTCCTAAATTCTGCCTGTTTGAGGAAATATCGAGTGAGGCAGCAGGATGCAGCAGGGTATTTGTCAGCGCATCGATCGGGATTTGCATGGCAGGGCTGTTCGTGCACAGCCTGTTCCTCCCCAGCGTTAACCACGCCGCGGATTCCTGGGAAATTGATGGCCCTGCTCCTTCCAGCCTGCTCTGTTAAGTCCCTCAGCTCCTGACAGGTCTCAATTCCAAACACTGGGTTGTTCAGCGCAAAACAAAAGGGCAGCGCTGCCCCGATCAATACGCACCCGTGGGGAGCTGCCAAGGGATATTCATCTCCCAGCCCGGGAATGGCAGCAGAGCTTCTGCCTCCGGAGAGGCTGCGGAGCCAGGAATGCCCCAGGGCAGCAGGGCACCCACACCTGCACCCATCCTGCCCGTGGGGTTTGAATCCATGGAATCTCCCTCAGAATTCCAATCCCAGTTCTGTTATATCAAAGCAGACAGATCCGTGATCCACTTGAGCCACCCAAAAGAGAGAGGGAGATGCAAAATCTTCTTCAATGCTGCATTTTACAGTAATTTTTTCTCTCATTATTCCTTCATTTTACCTGTCTTTAAGAGGCAAAAACCCTAAGTTTTTGTTTTCCCAGTCCCCTGATTTTCAGACAATGAGAATGAGATCCCCAAGATGGGAGTAGACTGCCAAGAGCCCCATGACCAATTCCTGTCATCCTGCTCAGGCATTTATATGGGAATGGAAGCAGAATTCCAGCCCAGATATGGGAATGGAGGGAATTCCAGCTGTAGATATGGGAATGGAAGCAAAATTCCAGCCACAGATATGGGGGGGAATGGAAGCAGAATTCCAGCCCTAGATATGGGAGTGGAAGCAAAATTCCAGCTGTAGATATGGGAGTGGAAGTAAAATTCCAGCCATAAATATGGGAATGGAAGCAGAATTCCAGCCACAGATATGGGAGTGGAAGCAAAATTCCAGCTGTAGATATGGGAGTGGAAGTAAAATTCCAGCCACAGATATGGGAGTGGAAGCAGAATTCCACCCTAGATGTGGGAATGGAAGCAGAATTCCAGCCCTAGATATGGGAATGGAAGCAGAATTCCAGCCATAGATATGGGAATGGAAGCAGAATTCCAGCCCTAGATGTGGGAATGGAAACAGAATTCCAGCTGTAGATATGGGAATTTCAGCACAGGCGGATCTTGGATTACCAGGAATGGGAACAGGCAGCACTCGAAGCCCCCAAAGCTTCCAGCGGCTGAGGGGCACTGGGAGAAGCAGGTCCCAAAATCCATGCTGTAAATGCCAGGACCACATCTTTAATAGGAACAGCCATTAATTACAGAGGACTCGACTTTCCAAAGGGTCCTGGAGGTCACAGAGCCCTGGTTTGGGTGAATCCTCATCCCTGGTGCCATAAAAATCCCGTGGGTTTGACCCAGCCAGTGGGGCTGGCCTTGGGATGAAGCAAAACCATCTTAGGAACAGATGGAGCAGGGCAGCTCCTGACCAAAAATAGGCGTTCCTTTAAAAATGGATGAAAGCAACATTTAATTTAGTTGAAAGGTGGAAATGAACCATTAAGAAATCCGGGCTCTCTAAATACCTGCTTGTCATGTATATTTAATTGTTTTCATTTCCATTTGGATTGTGCTCTGCACTTACACAATGGCCACAGTTTGTCCTCAAGTGTCTGAGCATGGAGAGGGATTGGAGAGGATTCTGAAAGGGAGAAGGATGAGGAGATTTCTGGGCAAAAATAGCTGCCAAAAACACCCAACAGGCTGTTATGAAGAGTTATTAATCAGTCCTTGATAAAGAGATGCAAAAGCAGGGTAAGCAGCAGGACAAACCCACATTACAAATACATCAGCCATAAAAAAACTGCTGCTTGGAGAGTCTGGTGGAACAAATCACCATTTTCCTTCTTTTTCCTCAAACCAGGACAAACCAGTGGGAAGTGTTGTTCCAAACCACTTCATTAATATCAGGTCAGCTGCAAAGGGCATTTTAGAAGCAGCTAATGACCAAACCTCTGATCAATGAGCAGTGGGATAAGGCTGTAGCTCCTGCAGGTTCCAGACCTCAGCTCCAAAGATGTTCTTCAGAGTCCTTAAAAAATTCATTTTCTTCACAACTCCCCTCATTATTTATTAATGACTGTTATTCTGAATTCTGGATCACCATCATTTCCTCAAGCAGGAGCAAAATTTTTCCTTCTCTTATCAAAACAGAGTCAGGAACTCGAGTCCTTCCCTCAGGGTTGGAGTGTTCCCCCTTTCTCCAAGCCAGGAAAATATCCAGAACTTACATGGATCCAGCAGGAATTTATGTGAGATCCTCAAAGTCTTCAATGTTTTCTCTTTAGAAATTCCTGCCAAAGGCATTTGGTTTCAGCTGAGATAATGAAATTCAAAGAGATCACGACCTGGCCATGCAGAGGAAGTGTTTTGTCAGTACAAGTGGCACTTTAACCATCAGGACAATTTTTCTGCACAATTCCAGAGGGATTCTGCACCCGTGGCCCCAGGGCTGGTCAAGCATCTGAGTGGAACCCCCTGATCTCCCCAACAGCTGTGGCCAGAGCTCCTCTGGGTCAATTAGGGGCATGGAAATTCATCCCAGTGGGTGCCTTCCTCATGGAAACGACTTATTCCAATGGAGGTTCAACTAATGCGAGCACAAAAAAATGATGTCTCTCCTCAGAGAGGGGACAGATGGTTTTCCCTCCTTGTGAAGGGTTGGTTTTTCAACACAAGCTGCCTCTCCAGTGCAGAGGAAGGGGGGTGGAATCATCTCTTAATTACTGCTCCACTGGCTGGAAGCACATTCTTGGAGCAGAAGGTATTAGATGGAGTTTTCTCCCACCAAAGTCTGACATGAAAGAGAAATCACAGAACTGTTTTGGTTAACGGGAGGGAAATTTATATTAAAAAATCCCCACTAGAACGGGGTGATTCTTCCCTGCTTCACACAGAACAACCTGAATCAAAGCCAGAGCCTCCTTTCTGAGGAGGTGAAACACAAACACCCAAAGAATTAAGTGACAATTCCTTCATGTTCCTGAGTTATGGATTAGAAAAATCGTCTCAGCAGCCCTGATCAATGGGAACTTCAAAGAGAAACATGGCCCATCCATTACAGTTCCTCCCAATTACATCCTTCTGCTGAGAACTGCATTTTATGTTCCTTCCAGGCTTCCAAAAAAGAGGGAGCAGGATTTTAAAAAACAGCTTCCAAGCGAGTTTTACCTTTTTATTGAAGTTAAACACCACAGGACTGGTTAAATCAGGAGTAAATGCTGAACTGCTGGTGCCACCTCTGAAATGGAAGCACCATTTTTAAACAAAAATCAGAAACATCTCAAAGTTGTTGGTTTTTCTGATCATTTTATTTCCTTTTTGTTGAGACTTCTTCAGCAAATTTTGTCTAAATCCACGAATCATTTTGAGTGAGCTGAAAATCCTTTACCTGATTTGGTGAGCTGTGGGTTTTCATCAAGTTATTTCAACCTCCGGAGCTCTCTTGAGTTTTGGATTTTTCCTTTTCTCCTGGAAACCACAGAGAAATGCGGCTCCACCCTTCTCCCTCCATCAGCCAAAGGCTTCCTTAAAGAGGAGAATCCCACCTGAAGCCAGGAAAACACTGGAAAACAGGAAAAACAGCAGCAGCATCTCCTGAGCGTTGGCACTTTAATATTGTGGTTTTTTTTTTTTTTACCTCCAGCCCATTTGGCAGTTCCCACCATTCCCAAATATCCTGTTGGAGATAATTAATTAATCCTGTTCTGGATGATAATTCCCACCTGCCCCAAACCTGCCCCACGTTCCCTGTTCAAGGAGGAGCTTTCTGAGCCCTGCAGAGGGTTGGGGAGTAGTTCTGCACACAGAACAGGGAATTATCCCGTTTTTCCTTCATTGGCTGATCCTGGCCCACCGAGGTGTGCCCAGCAGCATTCCCTTTCTCTCCCAGCCTTTGGAATTCTCCAGGAATGCTCAGCCCCCTTGGTGACCAGTCTGCTTTAAGCACCAGCAGCTCCCAATTAACTGATGTGATCTTTAAAGATCATTAACCAGTCCTCACTCTCGTTGCAGTGGAACTGTGGAATCACCCCGGTCATCCCGAATTAGCCGGGGCTTTGTTTGGTTTGCAGGGCACGGATAACAATGGATTCTATTCAGGAAATCATGTCCCAATTATCTCTGAATTTAAGCTGCACACAGGGGACTGCTGAGCTGCCTTGTGGAAATTAGAAATTTTTTTCCCCACTCCCACTCCTGCCTCCTTCTCCCAGCCCACCTCGATCCCTCCCACATTTATTTGCCTCCTCACCATTTATTTCTGCTGGGATTTGTTCTGACACAGCCCCGGCACCCAAAGAGCGCAAACCCTGCAGAGAAGGCAGTTCTGGAGGTGTCAGGTGTCTGCACTGGGGTTTGTCCATCACCACCAAACAGGAGCCAAACCTGGGGGCTGGAAAGGCAGGGCCAGCACAGCTCAGCTGCGGCCACAGAGCCACAGAATCCTTCAGGCTCCCTTAGATCATCCAGCCCAACCTTCACCCGAACACCCCCTGCCCACCAAACCATATCAAAAAGTGCTCATGAGGGTTTTTTGAGCACAAAACCCCAGTGCACTCAGCTGGTCCTGGGTGGTGCAGCATACTCCACTTCATGCCCAATTCCTCAACCTCTTACAAACTTCTAAGCCCAAACCTTTGAGCAAAACTTCAGTAAAAACTCTTTGTGGAGGTGAAAGGAGGAGATTCCTTTTGGCAGCAGCAGAAAGAGCAGCTGAATGTTCTTCAGCAGTGGCTGATGAATCCTTTTCATTCAAAAATCATTTAATTTGAAGGAATAAAACTGTTCTTGAAGCTCCTGCAAGGCAGAATGTTTTGCCCAGTTGAAAAGCTGCATCTCATCAATGGTGGCTCCATTTGGCCAGCAATGAAGTCGCTTCCTTTCCTTTTATTATAATTATTTCCATGAGAAAAGTCAGAGCAGTAAATGTGAGCACTCCACATAATTAAATGACTATTATAATTATTAATTTTTTTAAAAGATAGATCTATTTCAACAGAACAAACTAGGTGCCAACAACAGAGCTGCCTCCTTGTGACCTAGATTGGATTTTCATGACAACAGAAGTGAAGGTTTGCACTTCCTGACACGAACCACAGCTCATCCACCCTGGCCCAAACATTCCCAGAAGAGAGGTGGAGTGCTCTAAGTGACAACAATCTCGTTCTCCACAGCTCCCCAAAGCTGCCAGCCCCACTCACCATCCCATTAATGAGGCTTTCATTCAATGATGGAAATCACATCGGGCTTGGATGGAAAGCTGCTTTGCATCCTGGGGTTTGCAGGCTGCTGTGGGAAATGAGGAAAAATGAAAGTTCCTGCTTCACCCTGCAGGGAGGGAGGTGGTTTGGGGGGTTTCTGACAGGAAAAGCTGCAGGTGAGCCCCCTGGAGGGTCGGCAGCATCAGCAGCCCCAGGGGCTGAGCTTGACCAGCATTGGACACAGGAAAACTTCCAAGTGCTGCTCCCTGCTTCAGCCATTCCTCAGCCCTGAGCAAAGGGGCATTCTTCTTCAAAAGAGCATTTTTTGGGTAAATCAAGGGTGGCTCTGCGGTGTCAGGGCAGAGCAGGGGGTCTGGGCAGCAGAGGAAGGACAGGACAGAGCCACCCAAAACAAAACACCCACCAGCGTCTGGGTTGTGGATCTCTTCCAAGGAGAGAAAGCTGATTTGGGCATTTTGTGTTTACATCCTCCCAGCCCGAGTCCTTTTGGGGATTGTTAATTGCACAAAGATTTTCCTGCTCCTTCCAAAACTCTTCCAGCTCTTTCTGTGCGCTGATGGGCAGCAGGGAGGAGTTTGTGTTGCAGCAGTCCGGGGCAGCCCTGCACCCCTCCAGTCCCTGCCTGCTGCCCCTGAGCTGCTGCAGGGCACAGGGAGGGGGGCAGAGCCTGCCAGACCCGCCCTGCCAGCTCTGGGGGCACAGGAGCCTCGGAGGATGCTCGTGAATCCTGCAGGCTGCAGCAGAGACCCTCAGCACCCAATGCCTGCTGAATTACCTTAATTCAGATTTCTTTGTTGAATTTAGAATGAATAGCTAAATCATACCTGTGACAGTTTTAATCTGGATTGACTGAAGCCATCGTGGCTGCACCTGCTGGCCTTTTTCTGCAGGAGTGAAATGCCCAGAGTCATCTTGGGACCATCCATGATCTCAGACAGAGGAATGTGGAAATAAGGCTCAAGTAGGGTATTAAAACAAGGCAAAGCTCTGCTCTGTACACCTGGAGCAGCCTTGTCTGGGATGTTCAGGATGGCAGCAGACAACCCTGCTCCTCCTGGCACTGTTCCTGGCTGCTTTACACTCTCACCTCGGCATCTGGCTGGGAAATGAAGATGTTCTGCCACAATCCTCAGGGGGAAAATCCCCTCCTGCCCAGCTCCCGCTGCTCCTCACACCAAAGGAGCCTCGTGCCCGGTGAGACTTTGTGATGTCCAAATCTTCAGCCTGACAGGTAAACCTGGAAAAAAACTGTTAAAAAATTCATCTTTGGGGGAAATTAACCTGCAAGGATCACTCCTCTGAGCCCTTAGCTCTGGGAAACACATGAGAGAGTTGGATCCCAGCCCTGTTAACGCTGAGTGTGGCACGGGGCTGGCAGGACCTGCCCTGCCTGTGCCCTGGTGGCTCCCGCGGGGTGCTGAGGTGGCTGTGGGCTGTGCCTTGTGCTGCCTTCCCCCTGCTCAGGCATTCCAATCACAGATCCTGCAGGCTGAGTTTTTTACCTGCCACTTTCCAGAGCAGGTCCCAGCTTTGGGCATTTTTCTAACGGCAAACGGGGTTGTCAAAGAAATAAATGTTTATACAGCGTGTTGGATTTGTCGCTGGAGTAAATCAGATGATGCTGGGGAAAAATAGGAGTGGAAGTTATCTACAGGCATGGCAGGCAGAGAGATCCTTCTTCCCAAAATACCTGAGCCAGGGAATCTCTCAGGAAGCTCAGCACACTCACCCAGAGCCCAGGCTGGTTCCATGGCAGTGCCTTGGGTATTTAATCACTCCAGAGACACAACTCCCACTGATCTCAGCACAGCTTTTGCATTCGTGCAAAATCAGCATCTTTTTTTTGGTTTGGGAGGTTTTTTTAACAGCAAAATCACACACTCAGCTTCAGGGGGAACTGGGTGGCAAAACCCCAGTGAAAATGCCAGGCAAGTCTCCTTTCTGACCTGACTCAAAAATTAAGAATGTAATAAATAGCACTCAGCAGAGAGCTAAGGAAATGCTGTAAGAGCAGTGAGTGGGATCCTTGCTTTGGGCACAATGAGTAGGAAAATAGGTGCACATAAATACACTCTTAAAACACCAAGATTCATGTATGAACTGAAAACAAAGAATTCCTACATACCCACACAGCAATCCTACACACAGACACCAGGCTTCTGAATTTGGGTTAGAAACATTGAAAAGGAAACGTTTACATTCCTGCATCTTCTGTGAAACTTGTTTAGAAATGAAACAAGAGGGGTGGGGAGGAGCTTTTTACAAGGGATGGAGGGACAGGACACAGGGAATGGCTTTAAACTGCCAGAGGGCAGGGATGGGTGGGCATTTGGGGCAGGAATTGTTCCCTGGCAGGGTGGGCAGGCCCTGGCACAGCTGTGGCTGCCCCTGGATCCCTGGCAGTGCCCAAGGCCAGGTTGGAGCACTCTGGGACAGTGGGAGGTGTCCCTGCCATGGCAGGGGTGGCACTGGGTGGGCTTTAAGGTCCGTTCCCACCCAGACCACTCTGAGATTGTGGGATTTCAGTGTTTATTTCAACTCTGACCATGGAGCAGCAGCCCCATGGAAGCCAGAGCAGTTTTTGGGGCAGGATGTGTGCGTGGCCCGGGATAAACCCGGGTTATCTGAGGCAGCAGCCCTGCCCTGCCCTCCCCAGCTCCGCACACATAACGAGGAGCTCGTTAATTAAGCTCATCAAGCTCCCCTGCTCGGCTTTCAGCGCAGAGCAGCCGAGGCTCTCCCAGCTCCGCTGATTTATGGGACCCTCAGGGCATTTCGCTCATGTGTCCATAGCCAAACTTCTGCTTTTTTTAAAGCAACCCCTTAAAACAGTTTGACCTGTGATGGCCTCAGCGCTGTCCTGGCACACAGAGACAGGAGGGGATGCTCTGCTGCATTGCTGCCCTCTGCTGCATTGCTGCCCTCTAGAAGCTGCAGGGATATTGCCCTGCTGCATTGCTGCCCTCTGGAAGCTGCAGGGATATTTCCATCCCCTTCCAGTGCCATCCTTGGGTCCTCTGGAATGCCAAACCACAGACCTGGCAGCTCCCCAGGACAGCAGGGAATGTTTTTCCCCATCTGTATTTTTGTATTTAATAAGATATAACCTTATTCCTGGAAAAAAATCTCTTGGTCCATGAGTTATTCCTGTGGATAGGAAAAAAACCTTTTTTTTCCTAAAAATAAACCAGCCTGACAGAAACTCATGAGTTAATCAAAATGTTTGAGGGACTGAAAAACTCTTCAACTTAACTTAGGATCCAGCTTTCCTGCGGCAGTTTCTCAGCCCCGGTGGAAGCTGGAGATATTGGAGTGTGGAATAGAGATATCCCCAGATTTATTGTCAGCCTGACAATGATTATGTAGCCCATTGAGATGGAGTGGTGTGATTTAGTGGTTTGGAGGCATTTGTCAGGGTTGATGAATGCATCTGGTGATTCAGGCCATGAAAATGTGAGATTTCCAGCCCGTGGCAGATAAAGGATGCTGCCTGATACACGGGGTTATGGCAGGGGTTAAAGAAGGGCATAAAATTTTTATTTGTTTCTCATTTAGAGTTTTAGAGGGAGATGGGAAGGAAGATACACTTCTTTCAGCTGAAAGGGCTGTGGAGAGGGTGTTAATTAATTAATATTTAGATTTCTTGTGCCCCTGGTTTCTCAGCTGGGCATCCAGGTGGGTGCACTCAGGGAAACCTCGTGGGGATCTCCAGGCTCCCCCAGCACCCCCAGCTTTGCAGAAAGATGTGAAAATACCGATTTTCTCATTTGCCTGCTACAGAGCATGCTAAGGTTTGATACAAAGCCAGCTGGAAATGGGAAATTGCCTTTAGATGGGTCCAAAATATGGGCATTTCCTTAGACAAAATGGGCGAAACAAGCTTTTGAAATTCCAGCCATATCCAGACAATTTACAGCTCATTTTGGCTCCAAGTTCACGGATAGAAACAGGTCCTTAGGAAAACAAGGTATTTTGAGGTGTGCTTTATATTGAATTTGTACACAAATCCCAGAATGGTTTGGATTGGAAGAGACTTTAAAACTCATCCAATCCCACCCCAGCCATGGCAGGGACACCTCCCACTGTCCCAGGCTGCTCCAACCTGGCCTTGGGCACTGCCAGGGATCCAGGGGCAGCCACAGCTGCTCTGGGCACCTGTGCCAGGGCTTTGGGGAAAAAAAAATATTTCTCATAACTGAATGAAACACCAGGCACAGAGAAGCCAGGTCAGAGGCTGTTTAAGGCAAAAAGAAAGGAAACTGAGGATCCTGTTGCTTCAAGAGCAGTGAAGAACAAGCCTTACTGCACTAATGGATATTTCTGAGCCAATTATGGTGCCAGGGCTGGTCCATTTTCCTGGAATGTTTTATTCTTCAGCTTTCAGATGGAAATACTCTATTTTAACTAAGATATATAACTATATCTATTTTACCTAATATTATTTAGGGTTTTCAAGGAAAATACATTCCGTTCATGCTCAGCAGAAGCAAACCAAGCTCTGCTTTAGCTGAATCTCAAACTCAGCTCTCACTTAACAAAACCAGCCCGAGCTGTGCTAGAGCATCAATCCATAGAGAAGTACTTAGGAGGAATAAATTGATTTTCTCATTGCTCCATGTTGGCTAAAAATTATTCGATTATGTATTTAGCTGCTAATGGAAACTCATTAGTAGATTTTCATTTCATGCTTGTTTGCACCTGCAATCCATTTTTCCCTGTCCAAAGCCCTGTTTCATTTCGGTTCCGTGCTATAAATTTCCTTGCATATAAACTGATAAGCGTCAGCCAAAATTCAGTGTACGAGGTCTGGAATAGCTCAGGGGCACGGCTTGCACAACAGCAGATCCCCGGTGATCCAGGGGTGCTTTGCTGTGCATATTGATGGCCTCACTCACCTCATTGTTCACTCATTAACTTCGTTATCCTCGTTAGTGTCAGCTCCTTGGCAGCGTCCTGTTGGCTCTGTGCTGGCTCCTGGGCATCTCTGTGACCCAAAGATGGGACATTCCTGACCCACTAGGACATGGAATGAGCACTCACTCACATGCAGATGTCTAAGGCAAAAAGAGAGCATTTATTTTACATACCTCATAATTTATAGATTTCCAACAGTGAAAGTGGATTGGAGGATGAAATTGTCTCCTCTCAACCACACTGGTCAGACAACAGTCCATCAATTCTCTCCTCCTCTAAGAAAGAATGTAAAAAAATGATATTTTTAGATTAAAGTGTGTGAGAACTCCATTACAACAAATGTAAACATCAGAAGGCTTAGCAAAACTGTAAAAGAACACATTCCAACTTGGGGAGGGCAGCAGTGGGGGCTCCTCCAGGGCTCCCTCCTTCCCATGGGAAACACTAAAAGTAAAAAGGATTTTTAGGAGCTACAAAAGCGGGCCTCAGAGAGAAAAAGCTGAGAACTCAAAAGTGCTGCAACTGAAAAGTTTGAAACTAGAAAGATACAAGGACATGGGAAACAAAGGCTGAGTTTCTAGGTTTGGCTTGAATAAATCTTAACACTGCAGAAAATATCTGCCTGACAAGATAGGAGAAGGTTTTAAGCTTAATAAGGGTGTTGTGTATGGTTAATAGAAAAGCACACAAGTGAGCATTGTTGTGGGCCTGATATCTCTGAGTCTGAGAGAATTTTTAGCCTGCTAGCAGTTGCTAATTCTTTCCCGAGGGAAAACTTCTCAACAAGGTTTTCTTCTCAAAACAACCTTGGAAAACAATTATTCTTTCTCAAAACATTTTTGTCCAGGTGGTGTTTTGCTGTTTCTCTAGTTTAACCAATAGAATTAGAGAGGAGTCGTTCCTATTCACCAATCATGTTAATTCTTATTAAAAGGTAGCAAGAATTAGACAATAAAGCTTTTTATCTTCTTTGCCTTCTGAATTTTTGGAGTCTGTCATCTTTCTTTTGTGTCCTACAGCAGCACATTGTTTGAAGCAGGTGTCTGTGTGCTATAATTGATTGGCTAAAACAACAGTCTGTAAGCTGGAGCAGTAAAGATAAAAACTGTGGCTGAAAAGTTTTTAAGATGCTCTGTAACAAAGAAATTGGCGGCTGCTGCTGGCAGGCTGTGAGCTGCTGCTTTTTCTCAGTTGTCTCTGCCCCCCTAATGAGACTGATGCTTCATTAAAGATTAATAACAGCAACTCCAGCACCCTGTCCTGTTCCTGCCCTCTCCACCACACCCTCCCACTCCTGCTTTTCTGTGGGATGTAAATTCACAGAAATGTTCAATCCAACCTCAGCTCAGCGGCCTCGGGCTCTGTTTGGAGGGAATGTTGTTACCTGTGGCAATAGCCCCCAGTTCCAGCCAAACCCAGCAGCAGTGAGCACAAAGTACCCAGGGCTGAATTTCTCCTCCCATCCTTCCCCAGCTTCCCGACGGGTTTGTGCCTTGGGATGTGCAGCACAAGGAATCAGGCCCGGCTTCCCTGGGATCTGCTTCCACCTCCCACTCACAAATCCTGCCTGGTTTGGGCTCAGCTCTGCCTTCCCCCCTGCCCCTTCCTCTCCCTGGTGGCAGCAGAACCCAGCCAGACCCCACACAGGTGGGGAGCAGAGCAGTCACCCCGAGTCACCCATCCAAAATCCCTTCAAGCATTCCCAGCTCAGTCCTGGACCACCCTGATGTGGATGTGGTTGGAAAAGCTCCTGCTGGGAGCAGCTGGGAATGCAGGGATCAGAGGGGCAGGAGTGGCAGATGACCAGAACCTGCTCACTACGAGCTGCTGGGCTCACAAAATGTTATTTTGGAGTAACCCACATCCAGGTTAGTGAAGCAGAACCTGATCATAATAATTATGTCGCTTTTTGTTTTCGTAGGAGGAAATTAATAAGCTGTTCAACTTCAGTGGAATTGCTCTGAATTGATCCAAATATGAGAACTGACTCCCGGTGTTGTGTACCAGTGCAGCCCCCACGGAGAAAAATGCATTTGCTGTAAAAATATCCATTTTATCAGGTAGCTCAAGCCTCTGGGGTCTGCCTGCATTCCCCACCCGAGGAACTGAGAGCAGGAACAGCTCTGAATGTGCTTGTTAAGTGGGCCTGATCAATACAAATCTATTTCTCAATTAAGTAGAAGATCCTGGTGTATGTGTATTGCCTGCAGGCCAAAAGAGTTCAGAGGAAAGCTGGATTCCAGAATACAAAGTTGTGTTGTTTTTGCTCTGTGTTTTAAATGAGCTTTACCAGCATGCAACTGCAATCCTTGTGAACTCTGCAGATTAAATTTCCTTGCAGTAATGACCACTAGGAATTAGTGAAATGTTAATCTTCCCACCTGCTGTGTATGATTATACACGAGTCTAATCAACCTGATTACAAAAGAAAGTAATTTCTGCTTTTACAGGGTTTTTTTGTTGTTGTCTGCTTTGGTTCTTCCTGAGGAACTGTGAAATTCCTTACCCTGTATTTTAAAGCAAAAATAATGATTAAATTAAAATGTGTAAAGGGGAGCAGTGGAGGCTGATAGTAATTGCTTTACAAGAGATACAGTAATTGATGCTCTGAGGATTTATTGCAAAGCATGGAAGTGAATTAGGAACCTGCTTCATCTGGATTTGCGTGGCTCTGATGAAGTCACTGCGGCGTCTTTGTGTCTTGGTTTTCAGCTAAACTCCTCTTAATGAGAATGCTAATAATTACAGGGGCACTAAATTGTTTTAGGGACACAGGAGGATGAGAGGCACATTTTGATGTCATTTAAAGCCACAGGCACCTTTCTGCTGCCAGCCCTGAGACGATGGGAGAAGGAGGAAATGCACCTTGAATCCATCAGAGATCGGATCTATCCAACTCCTTGAAAATTCCAGCCTAGAATTCCATATCCAGACAAGTGGGTGGTTGTAAAGAAAGCCAAAAAGCTACATCTGATTGTATTTCTTGGCTTAAAGCTTTCTTAAGGCTGGGCCCACATACCTTGGGAGCAGGTACTGCAGTGCAGAGAGGCTTTCCAAGTCAGAATCCAGGAAAATGAGCATCCAGACACCTGAAAATGGAAGGAATGTAGGGTAAGCCACAGCAAATTATCCTGCTTCACCCAGCAGGATTCCTGAGCAGCCACAGACCCCAGAACACCTGAATCCACCCCCTGCTCACCCACTGCACATGGAAACACCTGGAATAATCCCTGGATTCAGAACCATCATATCCAACCATCTGATCAATGTATGAAAACCACTCCAGGCCTGATGAGCATCACTGCACGGGCAGGTTTGGTATTCCCAGAGCAGGGAGATGCCAAACATGCCCCCAGTGCTCCCAGCAGGGCCTGGGAGGAGCTGCTGGGGGGATCTCCATGGTGACAGCGTGTGGCACATCCCTGAGTTACCTGAGTGATCGTTTCCATCTGTTCATCTGAGCCTCACTTTTCATCTTTGCCTCGCTCCTAATGGAGAGGAATTGACAAACATCCTCGTATTCCTTAGGGGAAAAGCATTTTTTTTCCCCATCTATGCTCCTGCAGCTTAATTCAAGCAGCAGCTTTTGCAGGAGGAGCTGCTCATGGAAGTCAGGAATTTGCCTTTGACACACACACACAGCCAGCTGTAAGTTGGGCTGGAGAATGGCAAAAACCACCTTGATAAATAGATCTCCAAAATCCTCTGAAACAGCCCCTTCCTCCAAAGCTGTTCCTGGGGCAGTCCCAGCTCTCCCACACCTCCAAGTTCTTCCCAGCCCTGCTGTGGGCCTGATATTTCTGAGAGGATTTTTACCCTGCCAGCAGCTGCTAACTTCTTTCCCCAGGGAAAACTTCTCAACAAGGTTTTCTTCTCAAAACAATCTTGGAAAACAATTGTTCTTTATCCAAACAATCTTTCTCCAGGTGGTGTTTTGCTGTTTTTCTGTTTAACCAATGGGATTAGAGAGGAGTTGTTCCTATTCACCAATCATGTTAAGTCTGTATCGATATACCTTGTTTAAAAAGTGGTAAGAATTAGACAATAAAGATTTCTATGCTTTTGCCTTCTGAAGTATTTTAGAGTCCTGTGTCTTTCTTTTGTGTCCTACAGCAACACCCTACTTCTCCCAGTGCAGAAATCCCACAGGGAACCTCTGCTCTTCCTCATCTCTGGTCATGGCACAGAAATTGAACTGGCTGAATCCAGGCCTTTCAGGAGTTGCAATCTGCAGAAAAATCCTTCTGACATGTCCAAGCAGTCTGTCACCCTGTGGCAGGAGCTGTGGCTGTTGATTTTGGAGGGTGCCACAGGCACACCACAGTGAAACCACAATTCCCTGGGCTGTGCTGTGGTTCCTCCCTCTCCCTCCTCCTCCTCCTGCTCTCTAACTCTGCTCCTGGGAAAAGCTGAACATTTTCCAGCTTGGCTCGTTAAAATCTTCCATACCTTAAACAATCTGGGCTCTCTCAGGCTTTGGGTGGTACAGGAATGTCCTTGGGAGATGAACCCCAAGGTTCTGAAGGGAATCTTGGGGATGGGAGACCGATCACCCAGCGGGGCATCCAGCAAATGTAAGACACTGCCGTGTGTGACCGAGATAAAGACAATTAAAATGGGGTTTTCAGCTATAAAACTGCTCCTGAGGCACTCTCCAAGCCTGTCCTGAGGGCAGAGGGAGGCCAGCCTTGGTGAGTGTGACATCAGGGGGAGCAGGGTCTGACTGCTGTGCCCCCACCCCAATGCTGGCATTTTGGGGTTTAATCTATTCCTTATTGGAGAAATAAATCCAAGAGATCATTAAAGTGCTGTTCCCAGTGCTCTGCAGGCCCCTGCTCCCCCTCCCAGCACAGTCCCTGTTATCTAACACCTGATAGGGGATTTAAAAGGAACTCTTCATCTCATTTCATACATTAGCGCTAAGTTTAGCTTCTGTAGGTAACAGTTTCTGTTTGAACTAATAAAGAGGTACGTTGAGAATCTCAGGGGCACACTCTCTGCTCATTTGAAACAAATGAGGGTTATATAAGGAGGAACGGGGAGCTACAAATAGGATTCATAAAATTAATTGGCTCGAAGCTGCGGCGGAGCGGAGCCATTAAAGGTGACAAGTGGCCACAGCGTGTCCTTCCCTCACACAGCCCTGGGGACACAGGCCCAGGCCCTGCAGAGTGGCCACAGCGTGTCCTTCCCTCACACAGCCCTGGGGACATGGCTCAGATCCTGCAGAGTGGCCACAGCGTGTCCTCCCCTCACACAGCCCTGGGGACACAGGGCCCAGGTCCTGCAGAGTGGCCACAGCGTGTCCTTCCCTCACACAGCCCTGGGGACATGGCTCAGGTCCTGCAGAGTGGCCACAGCGTGTCCTCCCCTGGAACAGACCTGGGGACACAGGGCCCGGGTCCTGCAGTGGCCACAGAGTGTCCTCCCCTCCCACAGCCCTGGGGACACAGCTCAGGTCCTGCAGAGTGACCACAGCATGTCCTTCCCCTCACACAGCCCTGGGGACACAGGGCCCAGGTCCTGCAGAGTGGACAGCGTGTCCCCCCTCACACAGCCCTGGGACACAGCTCAGGTCCTGCAGAGTGGCCACAGCGTGTCCTCCCCCCCCCCCCCCCCCCCCCCCCCCCCCCCCCCCCCCCCCCCCCCCCCCCTGGACACAGCCAGTCCTGCAGAGTGACCACAGGTGTCCTCCCCCACACAGCCCTGGGGACACAGCCGGTCCTCAGATGCCACAGCGTGTCCTCCCCTCACACAGCCCTGGGGACACAGCTCAGGTCCTGCAGAGTGACCACAGCATGTCCTCCCCTCACACAGCCCTGGGGACACAGGATGATTAACTAATATGATTAAATAGAAGCTATTTATGGTTTACATTAAGTCATAGCTATACATTTTAAAACTACTGTTTATGTGATTATGTATTATTTATGGTTTTGTTTACGTGTTTAGTATGTACTTTTTAGGAAATAGGATTGGTTACAACTTAGTGCTTTATGGCCCTCCTTTATTTAGTTCTTGTAGTTTTGGCATTCTGTTTTTCAGCTTTTTCTTTCTTACTTTAGAACAGTTTGTGCCCTAGTAACTTTGATGAAGTCTAGAGGGTTTTGATAAGAATGACTCAAGACTTTGGCCGGAGCACACTGAGGTCCAAGTTGTTCAAATACATCACTACATCAGCCAGCACTTCAAAGAAATGGAAATAAAACTTCTCTTGAACCTAATTAATACCATTAATTACTACTGGTAATTAATACCAGTAATGTTGGGAACTCCTGGTGTTTCTGAGGGCTGTCCCTGCATTCCCACACTGCTTGAGGAGAGCCACCCACTCTGCCCAGGCTCTGTGGGGCTGCTCACACCCAGATTTAGGAGCAGGAGTGATCACTCCATACATTTTTTAAAAGAACTGGGCCTTGCATGTGCTTTTAAGATTATCCCACAGCACGAGCTAAGATTAAAATCTCCCTCTAGATTTCACAGTGTCTGGGAGTCTCGCAGCTCTCCCGACACGGCTTCTATTTAAAGAAAACCCTTCCCTGTGGGTGATGTTCTATTCTCAGGTGTCACCTGCTCCTTGGAGCCACCCCCACACCGAGTAAGTGAGGAGGGAGTGATGGGGGATCACAGAACCAGGGAAAGGGGAGCTGGAGTGTCCCAAACCAAAAGTGTCACTTTTACAGGGGTGGTACTCACTGCTGCTGCTGGGAGTCACTGGCACTGCCACCTCGTGCAGCTTGGGTCACGGCTGTCAAAACAGGCATTTGTTTATGGACCTGCTGTCATAAAATCAGCAAAAATCACTTCTTCCCCTGCAGTAAAAATATTTTTATATTGAAGTGTTTTTTTCCATTTTTCAGACATTATTTTTGGCAGACGTTACAAAAGAAGGGAATAATTGTGATGCTTTATGCAGTGCCAATCTGGGGGGGAAAAATCCCCTCCCTGAATGTGTGTCAGTGTAAACACACAGCATTTAGCACTGAATTCTAAAAATCTTGCAAAACACCCAGCCTTTTCCTTGAGATGGAGGAATCTTGTCGCACATCTCACCAACGGCCATCACAGGGAGTATTAGATCACCTGATGGACCTTCAGCTTCAAGGAAAACAAATTTAAAAGTAAATTTTTGGGAAGAAAACAGCAGGAGAGTCTTCAAGATGTCACTGGAATGTGGCCATCCTTGAGGGCCATTAACAGGAATCACATCCATCAAATTTGAGCCTAAGTGAGATGGGTGACTCACTCCCATGACAACTTTGGAGCACATCAGGTCCAACCATCAACCCAGCAGCACCATGCTCACCACCAAACAACCTCCTCAAGTCCCACATTCAGGTTTTTTAAACACTTCCAAGGATGGTGATTTCACCACTGCCCTGCTCCAATGCCTGACAACCCTTTCCAGGAAGGAATTTCCCCTAATGCCCAATCTAAACCTCACCTGGCACCACATGAGGCCCTTTCCTCTCCTCCTGTCCCCTGTCACTGCCAGGATCCCAAAGAGTCCAGTCCCCTTGATGCCTTGGGAGGCTGAGCTGGAACAGAGACTGGATAGAGCTGGAAAATAAAGCAGGGATTTATTGAAAGGCCTTTAGGGTACACCTTGGGCAGGACAGGGCCTGGCCAGGGCTACACCCAAGGTGGACCCAAAATGGTCACGAAAATGGTCACAAAATGACCAAAAATCCCAAAATGGACAACAGTCACAAGTCTCACCTTTATAAGTTTTGGTCCATTTGCACATTGGGGTTGAATGTCCAATCCCAGCTCCAGGCTGTGAGCTCCCATCCTTCTTGTCCTCCCTCCAGCCACCCTTGTTTGTGCTGTTGGGCTGAAAGTTGTCCTTGGTGTGCAGCAGGACAAGGATTTGTTTTGTGTCCCTGCTGTGTGCAGAGAGCTGAGTGACACTGACTGTGAGCTCAGAGCTGCACCCCTGGGCATAACAGAGCCTGAAATACAGGAAAGATAAAACTTAGGGCATCACCCTGACTGCCCCACACCAGGGGTCTGATTTATCCAGCCTGAATTCCTGAATTCCCACATGGCACCGTCCCAGCTGTGGAACTGTGCCCAAACTGACCCACAGCAGCACATGGCACCTTAAGTTCAGCTGAACACCCTGAGCACTTCCTACCCAGGGTAGGTGACCCATTTTCTACACGTTTTGTTGGAGCATTTCATTCCCCAGCCTTCCTCCTGGAGGGCACAGCTGCTGTTTTCCTACAGAAATGGGTTTGTCCTGCAGCCAGGTGCAGCAGAGCCATGGAACCTCTCATCCTGCCCCCACTTCACCATCCTTGGCACCATCCCTGAGCGTTTGGAGAGCCCAGGTCAGGGTTCTGCTCCAGAGCCCAACCAGCAGTGCCTCCTCACAAAGCCTCTGCACACACAGAGCCCTGTTCAAACACATTTATGGGTTTGGAATGTGTGTCTACAGCTGGAACCTCGAGCCAGGGGCAGGGGGTTTGTGTGGGGGGAACAAAAGCCTCGTGGTGTTTCCTAGATAGAGTGAGACCCGAGTTTAGCAATTATTCATAGCCTTACACACATCCTAGCAGACAGCAGAGCTGACTTGGCAGACTGGAGCTAATTGGGTTTACAGTAGAATGAAGCTTTGATTGAAGTGCCTCGCTTGGAAAAAAAAAACCCAAAAATTCCACATCCCCCCACCCCCCTGCTAACATTACTCTGGAGCATGTAAAACAACCACCCCACATCCTAGCAAAAGGAGAAATGCAGGGGTTTCTATTGCTTTACCAAGCAGAGACCCACGAGTGAATAATGCTGGGTGTTTGATGTGCTGTATTCTGATCCATAATTCAGCGGCGGCACCAGGGCGGCGTGTGCCTGACATTTCAGGCTGCTTTTGAAGTTCACAAAACCCCTGCAGTCACCACGGGGAGGGATCCTGCTGGGGGAGCCAAGGTGGGCATGGAACAAAAGGTGGGGAGAAAAAGGCTCCAAAGATAATGCACAAAAAAAACCCTTGGAGAATGTAAATGGATGTAGCCTCGAGTTTAGTGAGTAAATAATTCAAATTCTACAGTGGTGATTTATGAAAATAAAAAGCCATATTTAATGAGCCCAGCAGGTGCTTCTATTTTAACATGTTAAGGGCAAAAAAAAAAAAAAAATCAAAAGGCAGAAGCTTTTTGCTGTTTGATGGTCACAGTTTAAAATAAAAGCTCTTCCCTGCGCTTCAGGGATGTGCTGTGCTCAGCACTTTTGCTGCTCCAAGGAGGGTCCTTTGGATGCTCCCAGCACCATTTGTGCTCCAATTTCCACACGGCCACCTGCAGAATCCCACCAGACTTTATGGGCTGGGTCACCTCCCACTGTCCCAGGCTGCTCCAATCCCCAAGGTCCAACCTGGCCTTGGGCATGCCAGGGATCCAGGGGCAGCCACAGCTGCTCTGGGCACCCTGTGACTCACAGGGAACAATTCCTTCCTTCTACCTTCTCCAAATCTGCCCTTTTTTGTTCAAAACATCCCCCTCGATGAACTTTTGTGCTGTGCTTCATCCCCTTTCTGTCTGGAGAAACTGTTTCTGCTGTTCCTGGACAAGCAGCACCTGGAGATGAGTGGCCTGGCTCTGAGCTCATGCTGGGCACGATTTCATCCCCTCAGGGACAGCCCCTTACATTCAGCAGATTTAGGGCAGGTAGAAGATGGCATTTATTAAAATAGGCTTAAAAGAAATCACAGAGAAGGGAACATGAAGGTAGAAACCCCACTGACCTGAGCAGGGCGGGGAAGGAGCTGTGCCACACATCCTCCCTGCCTTCAGCTCTTCCACCTCTCTTATTTATTCCGCGTTTCAGGAGGAAAATCCAGAGTTCAAAGCCGATGCTTCATCATCAGCATCCGTGGGGCCGGGCTGTGCCAACATCCCCACCTTCCCCACCGACTCCCACGTGGCTCATTGGGGAAGCGCCTAATTAAGAGGAGGAAATGAGATTTTTAGGAAGCAAACTTCTGCCTTTCTGTGCTACATCACAAGAGGCACCGAGCACAGGCAGAGAGGGCTTTGAAGGGAAACTGCTGCCTCAGAGTGCTGGCAGCTCTCCGGGGAGTTCAGAATCCCACATTTCTGTACCCTGACGGGCTGGGGAAGGGAAGGAGCCACACTCACGCAGAGCTCGGTCACACCAAACACCCGGCAGGCAGGGATGGCACAGCAGAGCAGCTCCACAGCTGCCAAACCCAACCTCCTGCCCCAGATGTGAGCCGGGATAATTAACCCTGCCCGTGTTAATGAACAGCTCCTGCCTGGCTGTGGGGCCGCTGGAGGGGCTGGGGGGTCAAGAGCAAAACAGAATCAAAATTCCTCTGAAACCCAGAGTTGAGCCCATGTAAAGGTGGGAGTGCAGCCATGCAGCCCATCCATGGTGCAGAGAGGGACAGCTGGGCCAGGGAGCCCCTGACTGCCCTGCACACAAATCCCAGAGTGGGTTGGGTTGGGAGGAACCCTAAATCCCATCCAGTGCCACCCCAGCCATGGCAGGGACACCTCCGACTGTCCCAGGCTGCTCCAACCTGGCCTGGGGCACTGCCAGGGATCCAGGGGCAGCCACAGCTGTGCCAGGGCTGCCCACCCTGCCAGGGAACAATTCCTGCCCAATATCCCATCCATCCCTGCCCTCTGACAGTTTAAAGCCATTCCCCTTGTCCTGTCACTCCATCCCCTGCTCCTCCCATCCCGGGGACCTGTGGGACACAGCCTCTCTCTTCAAATCCCAGCATGGTTTGGGATAGGAGGAATTTAAAACTCATTTGATTCTATCTCACCTCTGCCATGGCAGGGACACCTCCCACTGTCCCAGGCTGCTCCCAGCCCCAATGTCCAACCTTGGGCACTGCCAGGGATCCAGGGGCAGCCACAGCTGCTCTGGGCACCCTGTGCCAGTCAGGGTTTTGTGTCTGGTTTGTGTAAACTGAACCAAGCCCTGACCTTGCAAAGAGTGAAATTATCTCATGAGGTTGTTCAGTGCAAGGACAGGAGAGGCAGGAGTGACAAGGCCACTGTGGTTCTCCCTGGGATGAGAGGACAGGGAGAGCCTTCCCCAGGAGTAGCAAATCCCACGGAACTCCAGGGAAAGGCAGCGAGCTGTTTGCCCCAGCTGTGAATCCCCACTCCCACATCAATCTCCAGAAAGGAAATCAGCCCTGCAGCCCTTGCACAGGTGCATCACACCCTCAGTGAGCTCCCTCCCCAAACCTGTGCAGGGGACAGGGACACCCATCACCCCGGGGATTCACGGCCACCACCGTGTGTCACCCACAGCTGTTGCCATGGCAGTTGGAACTCATTAAACACAAATAAACTCATTTTTATGACACAACTCCTCGAGTGCCTGGCTACTGCCAGGAGTTTAAATTTGGCCTGTTTGGTTAATTTGATGGGATGCCACGAGTGAGGGCCTGATTTGAAACCACAAGTCATTTTTCTCCTTGGAAGAGTGGATAACCGAGTCTATTAATCCAACAATACATTTCAGCTGAGTTATTGTGACAAGGGACCTCCATTATCCATTTCATCGAGTTGCAAACTGTCAGAATAAATCTCAGGGGGTTCAGGAAAAAAGCTGCCTGCCTTTGTTGGCTGTTTTTATATGCCACAACAGTTTAATTTGGTTCACTTTCACTCATGATACTGTACAACCCTACGGGGGAAGCTCACGGGGAACCTACTACAGAAAATGGCAACTTTATGGTCACCAAAGATTTTTTTAAAAGCAGCCAGGACAGTAAATTTTGACCACCTGGCATACCTTGACATTGACTTCAATGATTCTTTTCCTTACACATTTCTATAAATTTTAACTCACATTTTAACTATAAATGGTTCTCCCTTTGGAATGAACATTTGCAAATTAAAAAAATGCTTTCTTAAAGCCTTGGCTTTATCCTGCAAAACAAATTGACTTAACCAATTAAAACTCATATAACCAGAAATTAATCAACGTAAATCATAAAATGGAAGCAAGGGCATCCAGCTTAAGATGTCAAACTGGAATTCAGAGAGTGGGATTCGATTTTAGGGCCTATCCAGTGACTTACCTGCAAGGCAACTCCTTCTCCCACCAGTTCTGCAGATGATGGTGACTCTTAATAGTCCTTTACTTGCTTGGTTTTGTAAGTAAAGCTGTTCTGGGAGAAAATTGTTAATTGATGTAACGGGAAATTGGCCATGAAGTTGGGAGGGCAGAAAGGTTGAACAGAGAGGGGGAAGGGAAGGGAAGGGAAGGGAAGGGAAGGGAAGGGAAGGGAAGGGAAGGGAAGGGAAGGGAAGGAAGGGAAGGGAAGGGAGGGAAGGGAAGGGAAGGGAAGGGAAGGGAAGGGAAGGGAAGGGAAGGGAAGGGAAGGGAAGGGAAGGGAAGGGAAGGGAAGGGAAGGGAAGGGAAGGGAAGGGAAGGGAAGGGAAGGGAAGGGAAGGGAAGGGAAGGGAAGGGAAGGGAAGGGAAGGGAAGGGATCCATGCACAGCTACACCCCCCACGCCCTCATTACAGCCTTTACAGATAAATATCCATTTTTAGAAGGGAATTTTAAAGGTTTTTAAGCGATGCTCAATGCTGGCTGTGCTCCCGTGCAGAACACGCAGAAGTTCAACACCAAAGTGCACTGAAGGGGAAAAAAAAAGATGAAAATCAAACTCCAGAGTTCTGGAGGGCAGAAAAACCCCTGGCTGGGAGGCAGCAGAGCCCCAGCTGCGGGTCTGGGGTGCAGGTAGCATTAATGGCACTGGGGAGCTGTGCCAGAGCTGGGCATCTCCTCTGACTTTCAGCAGCTGCAGCTCCCTGAGCCAGGGTCCCAGCCTGGATGGACACACAGACCTGTGGCCTGCAGGCTTGGAAAGGAAAAGGGGCTGAAATCAATATTTTGGCCAGTCCCAGTGCATAGAATATCTCACTTCCTGCACCCAGGGGCAAGGACAAAAGGAAAAAAAATCTGTCGTAAAGTCCTTTACATCTTGGATTGATATCTTAAAAAATAAAAAGGATTTGCTAAGAAATAAACATTGTGACTTCAACTGCTTTTAATTCCACCCTCTCAGCACTATTGCTGTGAAACAATGAGAACTCTAATTCCTGCTCTTCCCCAAAGTCATCGTTTGGTCTCAGGAGGGGGTCGGCAGCTCAGTACAAAATGTCAGTGTCACAACTTCACAGCTCCAGCCCGCTTTTGATCAGATCTGGGGAGTGAGAAGAGATGCAATATGCTCCTTCCTTTACTGTCACCGCAGAGTATTCATTAGCTTTAATTATTTTTTAGGTTCTAGGGGGAACCATTAAAAAAATTAATCACAAATGGAAGGAGCAGCAGCCGTATGTGGCCATAAAAAGACAATAAAGCATTTTAGGAGCCACACTTGTTATGATTTACACTCCAAACAGGACCAGAGGTAGCATATGGTGATTGCCATAAAGTAACATTTATTATAAAAACACAGAGATTTATCTCCCAGCTTGGTTGGATTAAGAAGTTACATTTACTTTAACTGATATTCCAATTGTAATACCAGAGCTGGCAGGGGGAGGGTTTGTTCCAAGCCAAACCTCAGCTTGTTTTTCCTATAAATCCATCCTTTAGCATGGATGGATTTATAGGAAAATCCACAGTTTTCCACTGATTCCTGCTGAGCTGGTCACACTCCTGGATGCAGGAAGGGTTTATATCAAACAAGACACAGACTCCAGTTGGCTATGAGAACAACAGAAAGCTGAAGGCTTTTTTTATCATTTTCATGGTTTCTTTTATAGCATGCTTGGCTAAAAATGCATTCATTGGTCAGCAGGGCTGACACTCTTTGGTTAAGTAATAGAAAACAACAGCTGGGAAAGATGGTTTTGAGAAAAAAACTACTGCCCACTTAGAAATATTTTGGGAAAACAGGGAAGGATGTTTTGGGAAAGGAAACTGTTGAGTTTTCTTTTGGGAAAGGATCTTGCAAGTTAACAAGCTGAGAATTCTCTCAGGCTCAGAAATATTGAGCCCACAGGTTTGCACACAGGTCAGCTCCTGCTCTGGGGCACCAACTCTGGTGTCACCAGCTCTGGGCCCATCTGTGGCCACCAGAAGGTGCCACCCCTTGCTCCAGCTCTGGGCTCCACGTGCCCAAAAGGAGCCTCCCATCAGTTCAAGGCAGAAACCTTAAGTTTCTTTAAATTCAGGTTTTAATTAATTAAAGGTTTGCTTTAATTTCAGCATCTCAAGCCTAGTAAATACCTAATTAATAACTATGAACAGGGTGTTGTTTTTACTGTAAAGAAATGAGATGTAAGATGACCACCTCAGTTTTTTCTTGCTGGCTGAACGCAGGGACACCAGAAAAAGCAGGAATTTACAGCCGAGACCTCCAAGAAGGTGGCACAATATTATGGGGTGTTCCTATTAAAAAGTGAAAATAAAATTTTATTTTATAGTCCAGGAGGACGGCAGCCACCATTTAATTAAACTGTTACCAACACCCTGACCAACAGGGTGTCAGGCTGTATTCTGACTCTGGCAGTATTTTTAATTTTTTTTAAAAAATTAATTTTTATTTTAACTTTCCTAGTAAAGAACTGTTATTCCTATTCCCATCTCTTTGCCTGAAAGCCCCTAAATTTCAAAATGATAATAATTCAGAGGGAGGGGTTTATGTTCTCCATTCCAAGGGAGGCTCTGCCTTCCTTGGCAGACACCTGTGTATTCAGCCAAGAAAAAAAAAATCTGGAAATGATGAAATTTTGGCAGCTTGAGGAACAGGACAGGACAGAGCCTTTAGGGGAGGTGGTGGCTGGACCTGGTTGAGTGCCATGGCAGAACCAATCCCTGGTGCAGCACAAACCCCACTGGATTTCAATCCTGGCACCCACCAGGGAGAGGCTCTCAGGGCACAGCCAGGTTCTGCTTCCAGGGCCCATGAAGGGAATTTTGAATTCAGCACAAATGGACTCGAGTGGAACTGCCTCAGTAAATAACCAGAAATAAAGGAGAGCTGGATGGCAATGACCTCTCCTCCTTTATTTACTGTCCAATTCAATATTTTTAATTCCCACAATCCAATCCAACCTACACTGATATCCTCACTTGTCAGCACAGCACAATCCCTGCTGCTGAGGAAGGTTTTAGGGAGGCAAATCCTGGGCTGAGAGTGGGGACAGGGAGTGTCTCGCCCCTCCCAGGGTTCAGCTTTAAACCATCACATCCTCCTGGTCTGAAAAGAGAAGTTCCAGAGCTGAGGGTTCCCTGACAGCCCCTCTGCTGCTCCTCCTCTCCCTCTCCAGTCTGATCGTGTTTGAAGTCAGGGAGACAAAAAGGTCAAAGCTGTAAAATATCTGTGCTCTCCTCCTCCTCCTCCCCTTCCCTGCAGCTCGAGGGAAATGCAAGGAGTGGGTTTCCAGTCCCTCTAAAGGAAAGGTAATTGTTGTGCCTCACCCGTGCCAGAGAGGCAGGAACCACATTCCCATCCCCACAGGAACCCCTCTCCTTGTCCTGCACTGAACTCCTCACGCCCAGCTCTGCTGACACTCCACTGCAGGCAGAAATAATGGACAGAGCTAAAAAAACATCACTTACAGCCTCTCCTCAAAAAAACCCAAAACTTTCACAGACAAACCAACTAAAACTTCCTTAAAAATGGTCAAAATTAACATCAGGAATGAGGATGATCAGCACTTCCTTCAGACTACACCACGCTGCTCCTGTGAAGCTCCTGCTCGGTGCCAGCACAGATCCAACCCTGGAACACAAAGGGCAGATCCCAGGAATCCCAATATGTCTCCAGTGGAATTCCAGGAGCTGTGGAGAGTAGGGAGTGACAGGATTGGGGTATTTATTTCAATTAAGCGGTATAAAGCATCAGATCTAAAGAGAGCTGAGGGCAAGGGATTTGGTTATTTAGAATTATCCTGCCTCGGAATTACACTGGCTCTATAGTTCTATGTTGTGCTCAGACATTATATGGAATTAGTCACAACAGGGAGAGAGAATCAATCAGTCCTGGCTAAGGAATTGAGATAATAATGACTCATTTGACGAGATTGCTCTGGAAAATTAATAATGACGGCGGTAATTACTAACCTGGGATGGCTGCAGCGCTCATTATTCTCCTTTTGCTCCATTGAATGTTAAGTATTATGAAGACATTTGTTGGGGGGCTTTGTCTGCAGCTTTTCATCCCAGCAGGGACTCAGAGGGCTGAGGTGTGTCCCTGGGACAGCACCCCCAAACCCACTGGGGTATTTATCCACGGCCCCAACAGCAGCACAGACATTATTGGTTATTAAAGGGTGTTGGGGAGGATGAAACAGGAAAGCCTTATCAATATGACTGTTTGGATTTAGAGAATATAAAAACCTATAAGTGAAATAGAGTTGAAGGCAAGTTTTGATGTCTGAGATGCCGAGCTTTAGTTACCGAACAACTGGAAAACAATGGTGTGGCCAGCTGAAGGTTAAACAATTAAATTAATTGATGAACCAATGCTCTTCTCCTTACCAAGAGCCCAAGGGTCAGAGCAGACCCTGCTGGCTCAGCAGGTGGGGTCCCAAGAATTGTTTTTAGGGTTTAAAATATAACACAGTGTGGTGATGTAATGATTCTTATAGGCTGTGTGTAAATGCTACAGGATTTGTGTCTTGTGCTGGATTGGTTGGTGTAAATTAGAATATTCAGTATAGAAGAAGATTTAATGGATTGTAATGGGAACTTTGCCTCCTTCTTCTTCACTCTCTCTCTGCTCTGAGCTGTGGCTGGCAGCTCATGGCAGGGCCCCTTCACCCACCCCCTGTGCAATAAACTCCATGCTCCAAACCCAGCCCTGACTCCAGAGATCTCTCCTCTCCATCCGTCCCAGCACCGTCCCGACCGACCTCGTCCCCACAAAAGGGTTCATGTCTGACCTGCTGCACCTCTGCAGCCTTGCTCACCTGCATCCAGGTCCTGCCCTGCTCCTTGGGAAGTGCTGCTGCATCACACGGATCTCCCTGTTCCATGAACTGCTTCATCACCCTGTCACACTGGGACACAGACTGAACACGCCGTCAGCCGCACGCAGAGACCTCCAAGGCAAAAAGAGAGCGTTTATTTTACAGACCTCATAATTTATAGATTTCCAACAGTGAAAGCGGATTGGAGGTTGAGATTGTCTCCTCTCAACCACACTGGTCAAACAACAGTCAATCCATTCTCTCCTCTTCCAAGAAAGAATGCAAAACAATGATATTTTGGATGAAAGTGCATGAGAACTCCAATATGAAAAACAAAACATCAGAAGGCTAGCAAAACTTTAGAAGAACAGGGTGACACTATCCCAGTGCCAAAAATCCACCTTGGTGCTGAAAACAGCCAAAATTGGCTCCTTTCCCAGCCCATCAAACCCCTCCTCCCTCAGGGACACACCCCAGAGTCCCAGGGCAGCAGCTCCTCCCCACACCCGGTGATGCTGAGGGCAGAGACATCTCCAGCTCACCCAGGGCACCTCGGGGACAGAAAATGTTCTTTGCTACAGCCACGGTGAGAGATTGGCTCTAAAAAGGCAAGAGTGAGTAACAATGAGGCTGCTGAGCAGCTGGGCTCTCCAACAGCTGCTCCACACCCCCAGAGCGCCCTGCAGGACTCATCTGTGTTTGAAGAGGCTCTGCAGAGGTTTCACCTTCTGTTGAGCAGCAAAGGAAGGTTCTGGAACAGGCAGGAGAAGGAAAAAGAAGTTCTTCTTATTGTTGAAGAGAAATAAATTTCTAATTCTGAACAAGGCTGAGGTTTCTCAGAGCTCTCCCCTTGGACTGAGGAATTCTGAGTCCTTCTTCAGCTTTACCAATATTCCCATTTCTCTGCCAAATTCTTTTTCCCCAAACTGCTTTTAGCCTGGAACAGCCTGGAAGACAAAAATCCAGCCACACAAGCTGAGCAATAGAATTCTCTACCTGAAAATCCCAGCTTTGATTTTGAACCTCTTTTCCCCATTGCCAGAACAGACCCTGGTTCCTGAATTATACTGGAATCCATCCCCCAGGGGAAGTGGGATTTGGATCGTGGCATCCCAGGTTGATCCAGCGGTTTTGTTAATTTATTTAATTAATGCAGGCTCCATTTGCTGTGTTAGCTCTGGCCACTGCCTGAATATTTTAAAAAATAACCACAACTAGAGCTCACCTTTAGCATTTCTCAGCAGATTTCACAGTATTTAAGAGAGAAGGTCAATGAAGTTAAATGAGATGCATCAACTCAACGGGAACTCGAGAATCACAAAGGAGATTTTAACCCAGCAGCAAAAGGTGAGCAGAGCCAGCAGGTCCATCCTGCCTGCCTGCCCTGATTCCAGCCCCACAGGAAACCTCTGCATTTCCTGAGGGATTCACACCTTCCTGCTGCACGTGGAGCTCTTTGGAGCATCAGAACTTTGAAAAACATGGTTTGCTTTTTCAAAAAAAAAATAAAAGTTTAATAATAGTAAGAAATAAGATAATGAGAGGCAATAAAAAGCAGAAGTTGCAGATGTCTGGGTGCCTGGCGTTTCTACCCAAGGCACAGCCTGCTAAAAAATGGTCTTCCCCTTAAAAATAATAAGTTATTGCATATTCATAAATTCCATACATGATTCAAACATTCCTTTCAACTTTAGATGTTTTTGCTTAATTGCAACTTTCCCCCCCCACCATTCTCTCTTGCAAATAAATCTTCTCGTGGCTCTACAAAGTCACAAATCCCTTGATAACAGCGGCAATAAATTCTTTTTGGAGTCTTTGCTTAGTCCTTGCTATTATCTTTATTTAGATAGGATGATGTGAGGAATTTCTTAATTGTCTTTGCCATTTCTTGAGCATCTTACATCACATAGTTTCAATTTTAACATTATGCTATAGCCTAAATATATATATAGATATATATCATATAGCTGTTGGACATGAAATAAAGATTATTGACTCTAGTAAATTTAGAAGGCAAATGAGCATAGAAGGTTTTATTTCTAATTCTTCCCCCTATTTTATAAGGTATTCTGATACAGAGTTAACAGGATTGGTGAGCAGGAATGATGCCTCTCTAATTCCATTTAAACTAAAGAAACAGAAAAACACCAGCTGGGGAAAAATGTTTTGAGAAAGAATATTATTTGCCTAGATTGTTTTGAGGAGTTTCCCTTGGGAAGGATCTAGCAATTGTTAGCAAGCTAAAAAATTCTCTCAGGCTCAGAAATATCAGGCTCACATTTATCACACTACTAAAAAACCCAACTATATTAACCCTGCATAACTTTTTAACATAATATGTATAATATTAATTTCAATATTTGCAAAAGCCAATCATACAACATGCATTTGTAACAGGGATGGAGCTCACCATCAGTGCTCCCAACAGGCAGGGATTTATTTGAGAGTCTGGCTTGGGCTCCAAGTGCTGAATGCTGAAAAGGATGGGCCCAAGGAGGTGGGAAATTGTCCTAGATTACAATGTAAAATTGTGCCCAAGGTTTGTATTCTATCCCCATGAGCCGTTGGAGCCAAGGTGGGGCAGTGTTTTCCTTATCTTCTGTTAACGAGCCCAACAATGCCGTGCCCATGACTCATAGATAACTTCCTCCGGGAGTTATCTCTGTTTAATGGGCCATCAAGGACCCACTGCAGCACTCATAGAATGAGATCATCCCATTGTGAGATGCTCCGCCCAGGGGGAGGAGCCAAGCATTCCCACCTGGATAAATCCAGGGTTTGGGACAGCACAGGGAGCTTTTATCCACTGGACTTCCAGAGGAGACAAGAGCTGCCAGACGTTTCTACAGGAATCACTGCTTTGACAAGACCATCTCATCTGGTCTGCCACTACCACCCTAACTAACAGGGTGTCAGGTTGTATTCTGACTCTGTCAGTGGGTTTTTTTTTTTTTTTTTTTTTTTTTTGTACTATTACTTTTATTTTACTTTCTTTTATTTTCTTTTCCTCTTATTAAATTGTGTTTCTGACTTGGAGTCCTTCACTGGTTTTGCTTTCAAACCAGCACAGAAATGCATCTGTGCCAGGCCAGGTCTGCAGAGGCTGCTGTGCAGCACAGGTGCCTCTCCCAGCAGCGCATTAAATCTCAGCTGTGCTCAGCCAGCACTAAAATAGTCACTGACAGAGTCCCCTCCAGCCGGGGATGTCACCTGTGAGCACAGAGCCCGAATTTAGTGTCCTTGCCATCCTGGCTGCCTCCAGCACTCCAAATGATCCACGGCTGCTTTCTCCGGAGTAAACAGAGGCACCAAATTCCTGTTCACAAGTGCAGGCAAGCTCCGAGAGTTAATTATTGTAATTACCCATTGAACAGACTCCGAATGCTAATCTTTTATAAAGTGGCCCATTAATTGGTGTTAAACTGCCATTAACCTGCCATTTCCCGTGTTCTCAAGCTGACCTGGAGCGCAGCACCGTGGAAAACCCAATCCATTCCTCATTCCTGGCAATCACCGGGATTTGCACTGAGATTTGGAGCAGAATTCGAAATTGAAATTAAATTTAATTCTAAACTTAAAAGGAGAATTAGGAAAAAATTCACATACCTGGGATTGGAATGATTGTAACAAAGGGAAGCATCATTCTGCTGCTTTGAATTCCAGTCCTTGGTGGTGTAGGACCATTATCCATGGTTTTCCATGGAATGCTTTGTGCCACGTTCCCTCTGCAGCATCGGTGGCCAATCTGCAGGTGGAAGGGAGGGAAATCAAAGGGATTTTGGCATCACATAGGTACAAAACTTAGATTTATTTCTTTTCGTGTTGCTGTTATGGAGATGGGATTAAAAGATTCAGGGTTATTTCAAAGAAATATGTCCATTTCAGATTTTTCACACCTAGAGATTTGCTTTTGGGGTTCCTTATTCCAGCTTCCCAAGCCACACTTCCTCAGCCCAGTGTGAGAAAGTTTCGTGATTTAGTTGCACACAAACACTGAGCTTATGTTTTTTGTAAATTAAACCTCAGCCTGTCTTTATGGAAACAGGGAGACATGAGCATCAGAATGAATGAAGATGAAAATCTGAGAACTTCTAAAAACCTAATTTTGCAGGGCTGGTATAAAAATCTCATTCTGGAGAATATTTTTAAAAATCACCTCATTCTGTCTCTAATAAACACTGTCTTTGATAGGGATCACATCTGTATCTCTCCAAAGAAAGGGCTCTGCTATGAAAAAAAGTGAGTTTTATTGACTCAACAACACAGTGGCAGGGGCACTGTGCTGCTGCTGCTGCCTCCACCATGGGAGTCTCCCTGCACATATTTAAGCAGTTTCCAGTTTGTTGTTTGTCTCTTGCAAGAAACCCTGAGGGGTGCTGTTCCCACTGTCCAGTGATGGTCTGGTGGTGGTTTGCTGGCCAGTGAAACTTTATTCACTCAGAACTGTCTATAAAAGATGGTTTGGAAGAATAAAATTCTTTTATTCTCATTTTGCTACTAAACTTGAGTTTTGTGTGGTTATTATCGCTGTCCCTAATAAAACAGCGACAAGCATCAACACCCAAACCCAGCAGGAACAGCCCAACACCCTCATCCAACCCCTGAGCCACTCCAGAATCACCCAGAGCTGCCCCTGAGGAGATCCTGGAGAAACAGGGGCAGGTGTCAGGCTGTGTTCTGCACTCCTGCCTTCAGCCACCCCAGCTGACCTGTCCCTGTCTGGGTTTTAATTTATGGAAGTGGGGACAAAAGGTTGGCTCAGGTGCTTCTCAAAGGTCAGGTATAAAATCCAGGTGCCCACCAGGGCAGTGAACTTCCACTTCAATCTGCTGCAAGAGGGAGAGCTGGAATTTCCATTTCAGACACCCATCAGGGGAGGCAGCTCTGCTGACTTCCCAAAAACTGTCACTGAAGTGGCTTGACCTGCCAGAGCCTCTCTCGGGTTATCTCACCCGACTGACAGTGATCTAGACCAAGAGTTCTCTCTTCTCATTTTATATAACCAACTATAAAAGTTCGGGGGAAGTCAAAGTGACCTTTAGAAAGTCCCAAAATTACTCATTTCCTGAAAAATTCACCATTACTCAGCAGCACGTTGCCTCCCTCCCCGTGTGAGATCCCACTGCACCCACTGCTGCAGCCCTCACAGGACAGCATTTCCCAATTTAAAAGATGTGCAGGAGTTTGCAAAGAGTTTGGAGACAGTGAAGAGTTTGAAGAGGGGAGCAGTGAATTTTTTATGTGCTAATCCAAACTTCTTGGTGTTCAGTTACCTTTAAAATCAGGTGTAGGATATTAGAGAAGGGAAAAAAGGGTCAGTTAAGCAGAAATCCCATGGAAACAGAGATTTACCCTGTCCTGAGACTCTTTCCATGATGTTTTAGTGGTAACTAGGAAAACAAAGCCTTTGTCATTTAGGATTACCTCCAGTTCCTTGTGCTCCTTGTCAGAGCAGGGCTCTTGTTGCAGCTCATTTTTGTCATTTTCCACTTTCCTTCCAGAATCCTTCCATCACCTGCCTTGGCATGCTGAATCCTAACCAGATTGTACTGAAAAGTACAAAAAGCAAAGAAATAAAACCTGCAGTGCCATCAATAACAAACATAGGAAGCTTCTAGAGGTGAGAATCCATCTCATTCAATGTCTTCTGCTGTTGATGGTTATTATTCCTCCATTCAGGCTTTTCCAAGACATCAATTCATCACTTTCTTTCCTGGCACTGGCAGCTTGCCTAAGTCCACCTGCCTGAGCCTCCTGTCTCCTCTTCCTCAAAAAAATGTGCAGATCTTCTCTTTGATACCATTTACTGCCACTCAGATGCTCACCCACAGGAAATTCTCATTTATTTCACTCCACAGAGGCCGTGTTACATTGATAAACTGATCCCCGTGGCAACCAGCCATTCCTTTTCCTTGGGAGCCGGTGGGCTGAGGCCAACATCACCTCTGGGCAGCAAACACAACCCCAAAATTGTCAGCAGTGTCAGCACTTCCATGGGAGCTGGGGGTGAAGTTAATTCTCAGTTCTGTCACCAATCCCGGCTCCGGGTGTCACCTCCCATCCTGGGAATCCTCCTGGAGCAGGGCTGCACAAAACCCCACAAAACCTGGGTGTGCCTCACAGCTTCCCCTGACCCCTGAGCAGGGATTCTGGCAGGAGATCAGAGAGCTGTCAGTCCCTGGCTCTCTCATCCAGCCCTATCTCACACAGAATTTATTGTTGCTGGGATACTGGCAGCCCTGGACGTTTTGCTTTGCTTATGTTTTACTCTTCAGTGTTACATATTCCCCGTTTTCTCTCTGACTCCCTCATTACTATTCCATCCACTCCTCACACCTGCACAGTCCCTCCGGTTTCCCTCATGTGCTCTCTCTGCCTTATTTTCTGCCAGTGACTTCAAATTCTGCTCAAGTGCACGTTCCTCTCACAGCAAGGAAGGGAAAGAAACCTATCCAGATGGGAAGCTGCCTCTTCTGCTCAGGAAAACAAACTCTGCAAGCTTTGCACTACAGGAATTACCTGGCTGGGCTCAGGGAGGATGGACAAGCACAATCATAAAAATCCCAGAACGGTTTGGGTTGGAAAATACCTTAAAGCTCATTTTGTTCCACCCCCTGCTATGGGCAGGGACACTTTCCATTATCCCAGGCTGCTCCAAGTCCTGTCCAAGCTGGCCTTGGACACTTCCAGTCTGGCAGCTTGTGCCAGGGCTTGTCCACCCTCACAGGAAGAATTTCTTCCCAATATCCCATCTAACCCTGCCCTCTGGCTGGTTAAAGCCATTCCCCTTCTCCATTATGATGTCCAGGACAGCTGTCAAAATCCAAAATGCTCATTACAGCTTCCCCTGCACTTCATCCCACCTGTTTTATTTCACCAGCGTGGTCCAAAATGGATGTAGAGACTGAGCAAAGGAGAGTGCTCATCACACTTGTTCAAGAGAGTGGCTCCTCAGAGCCCCCTTCTAGAGAAGCAAAGAAAAACCTCACTGCATCAACCTGGAATAGTTCCTTAATTCCTTCAGGATTGAAATCCAAATGCAAAGAGTTTCATAGCATCCCTAAAAAATTGGTTTAGTACAATGAAAGGAATTAAAAACTGTCCTTTGTATCCTGGGACTCACTGGCCTCACCACTAATGACTTTCCCTAAGCTGACAACGATATTTACAGGAGGAAGGGAGGCTGGAGGATGCCATGAAATGGCATCTCAGCGTTGTCCCTGTGTTGTAAATGCACCAAGGATGCACAGCCCCAGCAGGAGGAGTGCAGAAAGCAGAGGGATCCTGTTACACTTCTGGTTTCCTTATCTCTGCTGAGGTCAGGGTGAAAGACACGGGAATCATAGAGTCAAATTCGGTCTTGGCTATTTATTATATCTTATCTATTTAACGTCTCATGAGGTGTGAGCTCCAACTAGCAAGTTAAAGAAATGAGGCAAAAAGGCAAGCCTCTAACTCTCTTCAAGGCTATTTAAGAGATAATCACTTAATAACAAGGTGACACTTATATTATTTATACTTTTGACCTTACCTGAGGCCTGCAATGTGGACCTTCTTCACCCAATTACAGAAAACCACCCAAACTTATGAAGAAGGAAGAAGAACCCAGACAACACCCAAAGCCCTCTATCTTTCCTATGTATTACAATATACTAAAATCTTAAATCTCAGTTTTTCACCCTGTGAGACCACACAATTCTATTCAAACTACACACGCACAAACCCTGTTCTATCACACAATCTCAGGAGCCTGCTCCAAGGCCTCAAGTCAGATGCTGTGCTTATCTGAGGGTCAGCACCTTTTAGCACAGAAAGCCTGAAATTCTCATCCTCCAGGGCTCCAACAGGAGCTCTCCTTTCTCGGCTGGCTTAGGGCTCAGTGCTCAGGCCTGTGTGCTTCCTGCTCAGGGGCCTGTGGGGAGCTCAGGCTCTCCCAAACTCACACTTTGCCTGTTTTTCTCCTCCTGTTTCCTTTGGCAGAGCTGGGTGATAATTTAAACCCAAACCTTGGTTTTTTCACCAGGTGTGCAGGCCCAGAGCCTTCAGCTGGCAGTGAGGCTTTTCTCCTCTTTTAAACAAACCCCAAAGGCCCCCTGGCCGTTTTCATCCATGTAAACACTGCAAAGAGGACCCCAAATGACGATTGTGCCTCAGCCCCTGCTGAGGGCAATGGCAGAGCTCCTAAAAAGGCACTTTGGTTTGTGGCTTAGGTACCAAACCACATCTCAGGGCATCATCATCGCCTCAGACACCCCCAGGCCACTGGAACAGCCCCATCAGTGGCACTTAGTAGATAATTGCTAATTAATTATTAATTATTTCTGACTGCAATTAATTATTTCATGCCCTGCTTTGCTTCATGACAGGGGTGCCATGACTTTTCTCTCACATACAAAACATGATTGAAAAGATGCATTTTGTGTGTCCTGAGCCGTGGCAGGGGGCTGGGATGAGGTGATCTTTACCTTCCAACCCAAACCATTCCATGATTTTAATCCATTCCTCTCCAGCCCGGCTGTTCCTGTGGTGATGCTGGGTTTAATATTCCAGACCAGTACCAGACTGAGCTCCCTCAGAGTCAGGGAATAACCTGAGCTGGAAGGGACTTGCATAGAGCATCGAGTCCAATTCCTGCAGAAACCCAAATCTCACCCTGGGCATCCCTGGAGAGGTGTCCAAACCCTCCTGGAGCTCTGGCAGCCTTGGGAATGTTCCCATTCCCTGGGGAGCCTGGGCAGTGCCAGCACCTTCCTTGTTCCTGACCTTTTCCTGATCTCCAGCCTGACGGCTCCATACCTGGGGCCAACTCCTCAGTGACCTTCTCGGGGTTGGTTTGTGTGGATGGAGAGCAAAGGAAAGCATTTGCAGCGTGCTGCTGCTCAGCAGGAATTCCCTTCGTGGATGCTCCCAGGACACGCCATGGACAGCAAGGTCCTTCATCCAAGTTCGTGCCCTGCCCCTATCAACAGGAATCGCTTTCCCTGCCACCAAAGACAACAAAACCAGACAATCTGGGCCTTGGGGGCCGCAGGAAATCACTTTCTAAAGGCTCTCCTTCTCTTCTTTTGCTCCATTTGCTCTCCACAGGGACCAGCCCCATCATTAAAGGCTCGGTCAGGCTCTGCAGCTCCTCCCGAGGAGCAGAGGTGGTGGCAGGACCTCCCAGGCTGAGCCCTGTGTGACAAGGGCAGCCCCAAGGCAGGGGGTGAGGAGCTGGGCATGGCCAGGAGTCAATCAGCAGCTCCACTAATTGCTAAATTCACTCATTTTCCCACAACACAAGGAGGAAGGAACCCGAGTAAATTGTCGGGGCGGGCTGTGTGTAACCCTTGGCTCAGGGCAGGTCATGGATCTGCAGGCTGGCTCCTCACAACTCTCTGACCTCCCCATTTATATTTCTTTCCAGCTGTAATTTCCTAATTAACAATTTCTCCCCTTTGAAGCCTTGCTCTGCTGCGTTTTCTCCTTTTCTGACAGCAGCAAAATTGTTTATCCCATTTCCTCACTGAGATTTTCACTTTCTGTCCCCCTGAACAATGGTAAGAACAGAACAATGCAGGGAAATACTCAGCATTACCCCCTGCCCAGATCAGAGAGGAATTTCTTATCTTTGACACCTGCTGGCAATTAATCCTCTGCATGCCTGAATTTACAATTAGGAGCCCTCCTGTACCAGGGTTCAACCCTGGATCCCAGCTGCCCTCTGCCCCCCCAGGAGCTGCACGGGGCCAAATCCTGCTCTTATTTTAGGGCATTTAAGGAGGAATTTCTCTCTTACCTCTGGAGCATCCCAGGAAGATTTTCTCTCCCTCCAATACCCATTAAGAGGAAATTTGAGAACTTTCCAGGCTGGATTTTGCACCCTTTGGGTTTGACATGAAGATGCTTTTTTTGCCCATGGGAAAACATGGATTTTTCTACCAAAACCATTTGGATTTGGGGCTGTGTCAGTCCCTCCCCAGCAACTCAGAACAGCAACATCCCTTTCCAACTGATTGTACTTGGAGTTTGTCCTGGACTCTGGAAGGCCGAGGAACCTCCTGCACCACCAAATTAACTCCTGCCCTTCCAGGCACTCAGCGCAGGTTTTCAGCCCTGGCTTTTGTTGGCATATAACAATACCTCGATTTTGCCCTTTTGAAAATATTTCCATGCCCTGCACAATGAGTCAGCTTTGCAGAGTGCAGACAACTGAATAGAAATATTGCAAAGAATGCTGTTCTTTGAAGTGCTGGTGGCATCAGGAAGCCATTTAGTGCTTTAAAGAACACCATTTTAATAAGTATTTCACAGCAACTTCGGAGCTATTATTTCTTATTTTGCTGTTTAAACCCATAAGTTTGAGAAATAATCATTACAGGACCTTTGATGCAAAAAATCTATGAATAAAATAAATTCTGAGAGCAACTTTCACACTAAGTAATGTTAAAACACTCCTTCATTTCCCTTATTAATTTAATGCACATCTCAGAAAGTATCTTAAATATTAGCAATAACATGCTACTAAATAACCAAAACCCCCATGGCTTCTTGACTTTTCCTCTTTTCACATCTGAAATATTTCTCGTGGCTTTCCAGTGACCTTTAAATAAACTTGTGGAGTTACTAATTAGCATGATAAACAATAGATTCCCATTTCACGGGCAATTTCATGGCCAAGCAGCCCACCAGAGCCAGGCTGTGCTCTCTGCAACATCCAGAGTGTCTCCAGCAGAGACACCTTCCCCGAGAGCACCTCTGGGAACACAGGTCAGGGCAGCTTCATTCCTGACAGAATTAAATCCCTGAGGGCTGAGCTGAGTTCTGTCCTTGCCACGGGTGAGATCTTGGTGTCGGAACCCAGAACATCCCTCTGGCTGCCCTGGGTGATCCCAGACCCTGGCAAGGAGTCCAGAGACCCTGGCACAAAGTCAAAAATACCAGTGCCTTCCATTTTAGCCCATGGGAGCTGTTACCAACCTTGTGTGAAGATCTACAAGCCACAAGAGTTTGATTAGAACAGTATTAATTTATCACCGGGTGTAGATGTAGAATTTTGGGGTTTAATGGGGGTTCAAGGAGGCAAGATGGAGGAATCTGGGTGTGCCCCTGTCCTTCTGCTCCTTCTTCTTGCCCTCCATCTCCTGCAGTGCTGGTGGCACTTTTGGGTTGGTTTAGCACAGCAGTGCAGTGTCTAACACAGGTGAGAGGTGTTGGTATTTATCTGCAAACATGGAACACGAGTACGGAGTATAAAGAGTTCAGAGCGCCCTGGTCAGGGGCAGTTGGGCACGAGCAGCACTGCAGCAGCACCCAAGGTGGGTGAGAACAAAATGTACCAGATAAGGAACAATAAACAACCCTGAGAACCTGAACTGACACATCCCGACTCTCTCTGCTGGCACCGGGGCTTGGGACAAGGACTTTTAACAAACACCTCAGGGGTTATCAGCCCAAGAACTGAGACATGGAGGAAGGGTCTCACCAGGAGGGGAAAACACATTTAAAAGGTTCACAAAACAGCCACAACCACCCTGTCATTGGAGAGACAACCACGACACTCAGAGCACTTCAGTAAACTTCTGAAGGCTCCAAGCATCAGCACTCGTTATCCAAAATCTTTCAAACCTTTTCTCTGTAGCCTCCAGTGGGCAGCTCCACACAGCTCTGGCTCTTTCTCTCCTTCTTCTCTCTGTTCTGCAGTTCCAGCTCGCTCCTTCCTGTCCCCAGCACAGCCACCCAACCCTGTCTGTCCCCCGTACGACATCTGACCCTGTCTGTGCCTTCCCACTCACCCTTTATCACCCCACAGCCGGGAGGGCGGGGCTGTTCCCACTCTTAGGTAATTAACACAGCTGCAATTAATGAAAGGCAGGATTGCCCTCTGCACTGGCCCTGTGTGTCTGCCCACACCGGAGTGCCCAAAAGTGGGGAAGTCCCTCCACCTGAAGCTCACCCAGCCCCACCCCTGACACCTTCCACCATCCCAGGTTGTTCCAAGGCTCATCCAACCCAGCCTGGACAATCCAGGGATGGGGCAGCCACAGCTTCTGTGGGCACCTTACTTTAGAATTCCTTTTGTACATCAAATATCTCCTTTTTCCTGATTTTCCTGTCACCCCACACCACCCCAGTGCCAGTGGGGACGTTTGGGGTGACAGAGAGGACAATGGCACCACCATCCCAGGGATTCCTCATCACCCTATTCCCAGGGCGAGCTCCTCTTGTCTCTTCTCAATTACACTTCCTTGGGTTTATCACAGAATTGAATTTGAAGCAGTCGCCTTGCAGACGGGCTGAAGCAATTTTTAATATATTTTTTAGGTTTCAAGCAAGAGAAGACAAAGTAATCCCTGGGATTGTATTTAAAAGTGGTAAATCCTGTTAGGTTGCATGGGAGATGCCCACAGGGTGGTCAGGCATTGGAATGGGCTGTCCAGGGAAGCTGTGGCTGCCCCTGGCAGTGCCCAAGGCCAGGCTGGACAGGGTTTGGAGCAGCCTGGGACAGTGGGAGGTGGCAGGGGTGGCACTGGATGGGATTTAAGATCCCTCACAACCCAAACCACTCTGGATTTGAGGAGAGAGGTTGTGTCCCCACAGGGATGGGAGGAGCAGGGGATGGAAAAGCAGCAGGGGAGGAGGGCAATAAACACTTGCTGTTAGTCCAGGAGAGCATTTCTAGGCTCAGTTTTGCCCTGATCTCAGGGGACGACTTCACTTAGGGACCACAGAAAACATTTCAACAGCAACAGCACAAGAAAGGAGAGAAATCATGACAAAAGGGTCTATTTGGGAAAAAAAACCCCCAAAACTAACCAGGTAAAAGCTGGGGGCACAGGGCAGGTCCCCCCACCCCGGCTTTAGCAGCCAGTTGCCATAGAAACCCATCAGAGCAGGGCCCTGGGGCCCCAAACACTGCGGCGTGCACTGATGCCAAGGAAACCCAGCCCTCCGTGCTCAGTGGGGCTGCCCTTCCCACTCCAGCTTGGAGTGCAGCTGCCTGGATGGTGCTGCCATTCCTGATTTTCAGTGATTTACAGCCCAGCTTTCATTTGATATCCATATGCTCACATTGGAGATAACATTATGTGCACCATTTTCTGGGAATATACTTACACCACAGCACACGGCATAAAGCAAATAGCGTATTGATGGGGAAGGAATAACAGAATATTAAAGCAAAATCAATAAATGCCTTCAAATCTCATCTTTCAGCCTTGCTTAACTTTGTTTAGGGAGGCAGGGGAGCTCCCAGGAGCTGGCCATGCTCCCAGCTGGAATGAGGAGCAGGAAACCTTGGAGAGACAGCAGCACCTTCCTGGTGCAGGGGAAAATAAACCCTAAAGAGAGAAAGTGAGGTTTTATAACTCAGGGCTGTATTAATCACCATTTATTAATTAGCATTCAGCTGAGCACCTCACACCAACCAGCTGCTCCCAGCTGTGACACGGCTCAGGCTGCAGGGCAGGCAAAGCAACCACCAACACTGTCCTAGTTGTTCAGATAAAAACCCCTCGGCTTGTTTCACCTTTTCTCAAGGGGAATATTCCGTGTCATCCCTGTTTTCCAGGTGGGAAGGGGTAGGGGAGTGCTGGGCTGGGGGCACACCAGGTTCCTGCTGTGGTTCCCCTCATTTGAGGTGCAGGAGGAGGTGCTGATGTGGAATATTTTTATATAGGCCAATCCTCTGCCAAAAGTGGGTCCAGAATTAGGTTAGTAAGTCGGTATTTTTTTTCACACAAGCTGATGTGGCCTGGTTTTCCAAAGTGCTGAGTACCCAGCCCAGAAGTTCCCTCGTGGGGCTTGAAACTTTATTTTTGGCACCTGGTTTTATAGAGAGACCATCTGTGACAGCCAGCGCTCGCTGCCACGTAATTAATGCCAAGTTACATAAGCCATTCATGAATAAGCATTATTTTCCATATATTAAGCTTGCAGAGACAGGCTTCAGAACTGAACTGGTATTTAGCAAGGTAGGCCTCTGAAATTGTCAATTAATGCTCCTTGACATTTTCTAAGTATGTTAATTTATATTAAACCATTGCAGCCAACTCTGCATAAGATAACTCGGAGCCTCAGCCATAAACTAAGAAGAAATATGCAGTTGAGGAGCATTATGGCTGCTCTTTGTCATCCCCCTGACATAATGCACATTGTGTATGCAATGCAGGGAAGATAAACACATATATAAAGCAGGCAATTACCTCAGCTCACACAGACTATCATATTTATGGCCATTTGCAGGGTTGGATGTAATTCATTGACTTTAGGTGCCGGAGTAAATACATCACTCTAACCCCCGGGCCAGGCTGGGAGATGCAGGTATCAAGATTTGCTGCCATCTGCTAAGCCACAAAAATCTCCATTCTCCTGGCAGAGTGGTGGTCAGGGTGGTGGGAAGGGCTGGGATCAGAGCTGCTCCCTGCCAAGGGAATGCAGGCAGGCCACAGCAAGGAGATAAATGTAATTTATCAAATTACATTTGATAAACCCACGGATTAAAAGCCTTGTTCCTTTGAAAGGCAGGTTCCTCTGCTGAGTGGCACCTGGAGAGGAGAATGGCAGGGCCACAGTCTGATCATCCCTGGGGAGCAGCACAGCTGGAGCAGGGCTGCTTGTGGTGGGACTTGATGATCTCAGATCTTTTCCAACCTGAAGCATTCCACGATTCCATGTTTTTGCAAGGACATGGCCTGGACTGAGTGCTTGGCTCGGGATCAGGTGCCCACCAGGGGCTAAAAAGGACAGAGAGCCAGATTCTACATGAATGAGAACATGGAGCAAGAACATGGTGGTTTAGCCTGGAGAAAAGAAGGATCCAGAGAGACCTTAAAGCTTCTTCCAGTGCCTAAAAGTGCTCCAGGAGAGCTGGAGAGGGACTGGGAACAAGGAATGGAGTGTCAGGACAAGGGGAATGGCTTTAAACTGCCAGAGGGCAGGGATGGATGGGAGATTGGGCAGGAATTGTTCCCTGGCAGGGTGGGCAGGCCTGGCACAGGTGCCCAGAGCAGCTGTGGCTGCCCCTGGATCCCTGGCAGTGCCCCAGGCCAGGTTGGAGCAGCCTGGGACAGTAGGAGGTGTCCCTGCCATGGCTGGGGTGGCTCTGGGTGGGATTTGAGGTCCAAATTCAGACAATTCTGGGATTCTCTGCTCACGCTCATCCATCCTCCCTGAGCCCAGCCATGGGCAGAGCTTGCAGGGCCCATTTTCCCAAGCAGCTGCTTGGCCACAGACCTGGCAGGACCTTTGGTCCCTGGGTCAGAGCCACTTCCAGCCCCACAGGCAGCCCGGGATAACCACGGGGGCTGGATTTGCCCGCTGGAATTGCCACTCCTATGGCACACAGCATCTGACTAACGAGGGGCAATTAAAGCCCAATTCCTCTTTCCCGAGCCAGCCGAGGGCGGGCACACAAATGTGCCGCTTGGATTTGCTGTCATTTCACAGCCGCTTTCATCTGATGCGAAATGGGGAAGGCAGTAAAGAATCAAATCAGAAAAACCATTTAACCTCCCAGATTATGAGGGGATATATCATTCAAAATGCAGTGCTTCCAGATCCTCAGTTAAACGGGAATCAGCCTGGCTGACTTGAATCCCAAAGACATCCAGGCTGTGGAGACACGGAGCTGGGGCCTGACAGCACGGGGAGCTGGAGATGGATGTTTAATAAATGTAGTTTTCAATAGAGATTCCCAGAAATTGGAAACATTTTGCGGTTATACCTCCAACAATCACAGTCTATTCTGTTCCATAACCAATATGAGCGATTACTTGAGGAGATATAAAAATGCAAAACGTTTTAAGAAATATTTTGAGAGTGATAAAAGATGAATTACACAAACACAGCGAGACAACCTAAAAGAGAAGGGCTGCTCTACAGGAAGCACAGCTGATCCCTTCCTGTTGAATTGCTTTGGGAGAGGAAAAAGGGGGGATAAATTAAGCACTTCATTCTGTAAGTAAGTTTTAAGGTAATCTGATTACAACAGCTCCCACTAGCACCATTCCAGAGCAGCAAAGGATGAAATCAATAATGAACATCAACATTTCCATTTTGTTTAGTGGCTCTGTAATTCAGCCATGAGAATCTGCCTTTCACTCAGGGCTTGGCCTGGAGAGGGCCAGGACTACCCCAGCTGGGATTTCTCCAGGAATTGCTCCTTTATTGCTGAACAGAGAACAACACTGCTCCAAAGGTGATACTCTGGTGTAATTTTGGGGGGAAAGATATAAAGCTTTTAGGATTTAGGGCTTGATTTGATGCTGCTGGAGATTTTGATAGCATTTGGTATTTAATTTTCATCTAACATCAGGCTGCCGTTGTCGTAATCAATCCTTGAATACTAAAATCTCAAACCAAACACTAATCCTTGTTCCCAGTTTGAACAGAGAAAACAGAAAGGAAGTGGAACTCAAATCCATGGTCCTCCTCATCAGTGGCACAGGGAATGGACACGAGGCTCTAGGGAAATCATCTACTCCTTTTCCCACCTGAATTTTCAGTCTCTGCTATAAAATAGTTTCATCCCCTGAAATCAGAGCGGTGCAAAACTTGTCTCAAGTCTGCACCCAGCACTGCCCCTGCCTACAGAGAAAAACCCTGTCCACAGTGATCCATGGCTCCAACACCCATCCATTTCCATGGCCACACAGCTGCCCACATCTGGGCAATGCCCTCCTGCTGTCCTCACCCAGCTGGGGGGCTGGAGGTACCTCACTGTCACAACACTGTTTTCATATTTCTGAATATCCATTCCACCCTGTACAACAAAATCTTACCAGGAGGACTAACTGAAAATCTGAAATTTGCCCCTGTTGGGGCAGAGCAGCCTGGCCTTGTTTGCCTCTGAACCCCACTCCAGCTGCAGCTGGTGGTGCTGCAAGTGAGAACAACAAAAGAGAAAAAAGGATGAATATTTTTGTTACAACAGTCGGAGATCTCCCTAATCCGACCCCCTCTGGGCCACCCTTAAGGTGCTCTGTGTCTGTCAGGGTAAAGCAGGGAGGTTCATCCCATGGAGAAGCCCAAGCTGTCCCACAGTGCAGGAGCAGTGAGACCTCCCTGCACCACTGAGGAGCAAATCATTAATTTCCAGCTGCAGAGAGAGTCTGGTGTGGACTCAGAGAAACCCCACGCTGTGCATGAGCCAAGAGCTGCAAATGCTCCACACCCTGTCCTGACAGCAAAGCTCGTGCTCAGGGGGAGCTCCAGCAGCCTGGTTAGCCTGAGCATCCCTCAGCAGCCTTTCCAAAGCTCCGGGTTCCACTCCAGGAAAGCCCTGGCACCGTGGCTGGGAAATGACACGGCAGTTTTTACACTCACTGCAAGCCTGGAGTCCTCTCCTCCTGTGCCAGCCCAGGCTGGGACTCTGCAGCTGGAGAGATCAATCCAAGCACAGCTCCAGCAGTGCTGGGACCCTCTCCAACCCAGGAGAGCATATCCCATCAGAATCCCATCAGCATCCCATCAGCATCCTGTCAGCATCCTGTCAGGATCTCATCAGGATCCCCTCAGGATCCCATCAGAATCCCATCAGGATCCCATCAGGATCCCCTCAGGATCCCATCAGCATCCCCCTCAGGATCCTGTCAAGATCCCATCAGGATTCTGTCAGGATCCCATCAGGATCCATCAGGATCCCATCAGGATCCCCTCAGGATCCCCTCAGGATCCCATCAGGTTCCCCTCAGCATCCCGTCAGAATCCCCTCAGAATCCCCTCAGGATCCCATCAGGATCCCCTCAGGATCCCCTCAGGATCCCATCAGCTCCTGCTGAATTCCCTGCAAGAGGGAGCAGACAAGGATAAGGTCAGGAGGGGCTGAGCCTCAGCAAATCCTCAGCCCCGGGGCAGAACACGAGTGAGCCTCAGGCCAGGGCTGCCGTTTGTTCCTCGAGCATTGACAACTCTGAGCACACAGGATGGATTTTACAGCCCACCTCAAGGGCATTCTCGAGGAAGCCTCCTCTGCAATCCCAGGAATGAACAGAGACAGCCCTGTGTGCCACACCATGAATCACCTCAGCGTCCTTGGGCTTTGCCACATCTCTGTTTTCTGAGGGAAAAACAGAAGGCTTAACACAACTCTTCTTTTTTTTGTTTTTTTGGGGTTTTTTTTTCAAGGAGAAAATAACAACTGCAATGTTACAATAAATGGAGATTTGTATAGAAAGCCATTTACTTGAAGGTGAAATATGTCCAGGTCATAGAAAAAGCTCATTTTTCCAGAGTCCATGTCTGTGTTCCATGTTCCCACTCTCCCTTTTTACTGTCATTTCCCTCATTGAGAAAAACTGAGGGAGAAAAACAGCACAAAGACATCCTGCCCAGATTTAAAATCACGGTGCATTCAGAAAAGCACTCATGGTTTGAAAGGCAACTTTTCCCAGACAATTTTCCAACAGGGAAGACAGGAATATCTGCAGAAGGTTAAACACTGTAGGTGTTCCCAAGCTCTGCTTTATCACTGCTTTTGTGCTTGCCTCACCTTGGGCAATTGTGTTCAAACCCAGACAATTGGGAAATCTGGAAACCAAGATTTGGCTGTTTGGCTCCTTTTGGAGCAAGGACAGCTTGCAGAGCTGGATGTCTGAGACCTGCTGGGCCACCCAAATCCCAGGAAATCCCACAGGGCTGGGAGCCCAGAAGGCTGGGAGAGGAATGGGCGATGTGTGACAGCCCTGTGGGCACCCAGCACGCTCAGATGTGCAGAGCTCTGGTGGTGCTTCGGCTCCTGTCCATGTCCAACCCTCCAGGAATGAGGATTCCCATGGGATCCTGCCCTGTCCATATCCAAACCTCCAAGAATGAGGATTTCCATGGGATCCTGCCTGCCCAACCCTCCAGGAACGAGCATTTCCATGGGCTCCTGCCCCAGCCATGTCCAACCCTGCAGAAATGAGGATTTCCCTGGGATCCTGCCCTGTCTGTGTCCAAACCTCCAGGAATGAGGATTCCCATGGATCCTGCCCCAGCCATGTCCAATCTTGCAGGAATGAGAATTTCCATGGTATTCTGCCCTGTCCAGCCCTTCAGGAAAGAGGATTTCCCTGGGATCCTGCCCTGTCCATATCCAAACCTCCAGGAATGAGGATTTCCATGGGATCCTGCCCAACCCTCCAGGAATGAGGATTCCCATGGGATCCTGCCCTGTCTGTCCAACCCGCCAGGAATGAGGATTTCCATGGGATCCTGCCCTGTCTGTGTCCAACCCTCCAGGAATGAGGATTTCCATGGGATCCTACCCCAGCCATGTCCAATCTTGCAGGAATGAGAATTTCCATGGTATTCTGCCCTGTCCAGCCCTTCAGGAATGAGGATTTCCCTGGGATCCTGCCCTGTCCACGTCCAGCCCTCCAGGAATGAGGATTCCCATGGGATCCTGCCCAACCCTCCAGAAATGAGAATTTCCATGGGATCCTGCCCTGTCTGTCCAACCCGCCAGGAATGAGGATTTCCATGGGATCCTGCCCTGTCTGTGTCCAACCCTCCAGGAATGAGGATTTCCATGGGATCCTACCCCAGCCATGTCCAATCTTGCAGAAATGAGAATTTCCATGGTATTCTGCCCTGTCCAGCCCTTCGGGAATGAGGATTTCCCTGGGATCCTGCCCTGTCCATATCCAAACCTCCAGGAATGAGGATTTCCCTGGGATCCTGCCCTGTGTCCAACCCTGCATGAATGAGGATTCCCGTAGGATCCTGCCCCTTCTGTCCAACCCTCCAGGAATGAGGATTTCCATGGGATCCTGCCCAATCCTCCAGGAATGAGGATTCCCATGGGATCCTGTGCAACCCTCCAGGAATGAGGATTCCCATGGGATCCTGCCCCAGCCATGTCCAACCCTCCAGGAATGAGGATTTCCATGGGATCCTGCCCAACACTCCAGGAATGAGGATTTCCATGGGATCCTGCCCTGTGTCCAACCCTGCAGAAATGAGGAATTCCATGGGATCCTGCCCCAGCCATGTCCAACCCACCAGGAATGAGGATTCCCATGGGATCCTGCCCTGTCTGTCCAACCCGCCAGGAATGAGGATTTCCATGGAATCCTGCCCTGTGCCCAGCCCTCCAGGAATGAGGATTTCCATGGGATCCTGCCCAACCCTCCAGGAATGAGGATTTCTGGGATCCTGCCCCGTGGGAGGGGAGGGGAAGGGAAGGGCCGTGTGACAGGAGAGCTCTCGGGAGGGACGGATCACAATAGGCAGCAATCTGGAGGCTGTAAAAACGAATGGGTTGTGTTTCAGTGGGTTTGATGTGGTCGTATCATCTGTAAATTATCTACCCAGCCATTTTTCCAGTCAGCCATTATTCTGTCAGGCCGAGGGCTGCCAATTCCAGCCCTCCCAACCATATGCACGGCTGTAAACCTTGAAAGCAGCTGTCTCCAAAGCAAGCCAGTTCGGGAAGAATAGGAAAACAAATTACATAAAAGCAGATTAACTTCTCTTTAACTTCCTTTAAAATATTTCTTCCCCACGGCCTCTGTAATCCCATTTTTAAGGGAATTTGGTCTCTTTATTTGTTATTCTTATCGGTGTGACTTGAATTTAAAGCTTTATGCTTCATGTTTCTGCCCAGGGACCTGTTGTGATGATAATCCTCAGGCTTTTCCACGGTGGGAATGGCTCTTTGAGCAGTTTTCAGTCCCTTGCGCTGATATTTCCCATGAGACAAAGACAGCCAGGGAATGCTTGGTGCCTTCAGCTGAAGCTGCTCGGTGGACAGCAGCAATTTTTGGATGTTCTTGGGGGTTTTATTGTTTTCTCTTTTCGCTTTGGACTGCTTGGATATGTGGCAGCTGTGGCTGGATCCCTGGAAGTGTCCCAAGGTTGGACATTGGGCTTGGAGCAGCCTGGGACAGTGGGAGGTGTCCCTGCCATGGCAGCGGTGGGATAGAATCAAATGAGCTTTAAATTCCTCCCATCCCAAACCATGCTGGGATTTGAAGAGAGAGGCTGTGTCCCACAGGTCCCCGGGATGGGAGGAGCAGGGGATGGAATGACAGGAAGGAATGGAGTGACAGGACAAGGGGAATGGCTTTGAACTGCCAGAGGGCAGGGCTGGATGGGATATTGGGCAGGAATTGTTCCCTGGTGGGGTGGGCAGCCCTGGCACAGCTGTGGCTGCCCCTGGATCCCTGGCAGTGCCCAAGGTTGGACATCGGGGCTTGGAGCAGCCTGGGACAGTGGGAGGTGCCCCATGGGATGAGCTTTAAGGTCTTTCCAACTGAAATCAGTGTGGGATGCTGTGATCCCATAGGTCTGGGAGGCACCAAAGGGCACCAGGGGCCTGAAGGAGCAGGGTCAGCCCTGTGTGGTGCCCAAGGGCAGCCTGACCACCTCAGTGGGCAGCTGTGGCTGCTGTCCCACTGCCAAATTCCCACTGGGAAGGGCCCTGCACAGCACAGGGGCCCTGAGCACGGAGCCAGGAACCCGCCCCGGGAAGATCGCGTGCGGCGTGGGAGCAGAGGCAGATCGGTGCCTTGGGGACAGTGAGAGATCAGAGAATTCAAGCTGAACGAGCTCCCTGTGCCCTCTGCAATTAAAGGGAACTTGAAAGAGTTTCAATTTGGTGATATCATTAATTTCCCCTTCGCCTCCTCGCTCCCACTGCATTTCAGAAGAGTCCTCCACTGTTTATTGACTGAGTGATGAAAGACTGAGCTGAAGAGACCCAAGAAGAGGAAAGTTTGAAAAGTTTTCAGCCCTTTCATCAGTTCTTTAAACAATGTTCAGAAAAACATGAGAGACAGGCTGTGCTTGAGAGAAATATTGTAATGAAAGCTGCATGCAGTGGGCTTTGCTGTCCAAATGTGACTCGAATGCTCGCAGCCCGATGTCGTGTGAAGATTTACTTGGCAATTTTGTCACAAACAAGGCTGTTAAGAAACACATTTATACCTACCCAGCTCTTTCCCTTATTTTCTAAGAAAAAAAAAAAAAAACTGCTTTGGTGCACCAGCCAGGTAGGAAATGCTGCGTGTAAGAGTTTAAAAATAAATTATGTTCACATATGTATGGCAGGAATGCAGGAGCGTGGATTATATGTGTCAAGCACCTCCAAAATAAAACCTGCTGCAGAGCACCCACACTCAGAATTTCCACAGATTTCTGCCCTGTGTTTCTTTTCCTGTAATTCCTTGCACTCTTGTCCTGTAGCTGGAAGGAAACTGAGCCTTGATCACCCCCAGGATGGTCCTGTAGGTGATGGGAGCAGCAGAGGGATGGGGTTCCACACCAACAGCCCAACTGGTGTGAAATGTCCTTGCCAAGTCTCATTTTCCACAAAATCCCAGAATCCCAGAATGGTTTGGGTTAGGAGGGACCTTAAAGATCATCCAGTTCCAACCCCCTGCCAGGAACTGAAAGGATGATTGGGATCTGTGGCGCAGGAAGGGTTAACATGGGAATCCAATTAGCAAGAAATCCTAATTATTTCAGCAATCAAAAGCAGTGACTCACCTTATGAGGGAGCCAACAGATGCCATCAGCACAGACATTTTCCTTGTTTATTTTCTTGTCTTCTCAGACTGGGAGGAGAACGTGGGGGATCCCATTCCTGGCCATCTGGCATTAGTGTGAAAAATACAGTGCGAGATACTCCACAGTTGTCTCAGCAGCTCCCTTCTGGATGACAAATTCCCATGTTCTCATGACAGCTTTGGTTTTTTCCAGGCTCTGCCCACCCATGATACAACCCCAGGAGATCTGTCCATTTACAACCCCAGCCTCAATCAGCCCAGGCTTAGGAGCCTTATGAAAACTGGGCATCCAGTGAATTATTTTTGGTCAGAACTGAGAATTTGAAACGCTGGGGTCACAGGTGCTGAGGCTGGTGCTGACCATGGGCCCCCTGAGGGCTCTGTCCCTGTGGGACTCAGGTGCTGGCAGGTGATGCTGTGCATGCACTGATCATCAGGGACAAGCCCAAACTTGGCTGGCAGTGCTGCGTTTTTGCACCTTCCCAAAATGTGTAACCACATCATTACCCTGCTGCCTGCAGAGAGCAGGCCAAGGTCAGCCTGGGGTGACATTTCAGGCACCTGCAGCTGCCTCCACTCCACTCTTCATTTGTCTCAGAAAGACTAAAAACTGCCAAGAAGCTCCCATCCCAATTTCCTTCTCCTCATCTCCCTCAAAGCTGCTCACCCTGGGCGCCGCGGCACCGAGGAGGCAGCTGTGGGAGCCTGCCGAGCTCGGCGTGCCCGGGAACTGTCTCCTAGCAATAGGCAAGATGTAAAAGCCTCAAAATAACTCCTCCTTCCATTTCTTGCCGGTGACTCACGCTGTTCAACATGGGCTTTGGGGTTTGGTTAGGATTTTTGCCCTCGCTTTCCTACAGCAAACCCGCTCGACCTGCACATGTGGGGCGGAATGCGGCTCGGCAAAGGGCGCAGGTGCTGCCTGAATTTGAGAACCCAGCAACATCCCAGGTGTTGGCACAGCCTGGATGCAGCTCACAGCCTGCTGACACACGAGAAGAAGCTGTGGCAGCTGTGATGATTTGCAGTTTTGAGGTGTTTTACACAACCTGAGCAGGGAAACCACCAACTCCGCTCGCTGTGTCCCACCAACATCTTTGCAAAACAGAGGGGAAATGGGTTTGGACGTGCTTCCTGTTTGGAAATTGGGAACGAGCACATTCAAGGTGATAGATACAGTCTGAAATGAGGTGAGGTGGTGTCTGGCCTGACAGGGGTTTTATTGGCAGTGCTGAATAAAAAAGGAGCAGGTTTCCTGTTCTGCTGTTGGATTTACACCATCCCACCACCAAGCTGTCGTGAAGGACTGTGTCCAGGACAGAAATAATTATTTAAAAACCAAACACACACAGCTAAATGGCCAGATCTCAGTCCCAGAAGTACCTAGACATCTTTCTGAGCCCCCTCCATTATTTTCTTCTCTTTTTCTTTTCCTGAGTAATCCTCACCCTCTACTTCTGATTGAAAAATACCTAAAAATAGTTGTGGAGAAGAACTCTAATGAATTATGCAATGGACATATGCTCTCACATCAAATCTTGATGTTTACTGTATCTGATGTCATGCAGAAGACTGAAGGCTGGGGCTGTGCTGGGAATGATCCCAGTTTGCAGTGGGATTCTGGGTCACATCCCTCCATCTCTGCTCAGGCGTGGGAGCACCTGGGAGAGCAGATGGCTGGACAATGGAGAGATGGCTGGTGGTTTAATTTTCCTGGATTAAGGAGCAAGTACTGTGCAAGGAGTTTTGATTTGCTAAAGATGCAGCACAACCCTGGCACAGGAAAAGCTTCCCCAGCTCCGAGGCTGAGCCGCCTTCTCGCAGAGCTTCTGGTAGCACTGCAGATCTCCAGGCAACTCGTCCACCAGCCACTTCCCAGTTATTGCCATTTTTATTGCTTATCTCTCAGAAATATCCAGCCAAAAAAAGAGACAATTTAAAATCTACCTTCCAGCCAGGCAGAGCGTGAAGCGCCTCATCCCGAGGTGACCGTAAAAAAGGGGGAGAACAAAGATCTTTCACTTGGTTTGTAATTCCTTCTCACTGCCTCTCCTCGCCATCGTGAATGGGCAGATTTCAGACTTGCTGGCTTCAAACCAAAGCTGCTTCCAGAACGTCTTCATCCAGCACGGGGGAATGCCCTGCAAACCTGCGGCTCCCTCCTGCTGCTCTGCCCCAGGTGAGCTGGCTGCCGGCCACCTCAGCAGCTCCTGGCTCCCAACTCTGCTCACAAATGCAGCTGGAGCTCCTCAGGAAGTCACAGCCGGCAGCACCGAGCCCTAAGAACTCTTAATCATAACTACCACCTCCCACCAGGAGGTTTTGAGGCTGAACTTGGACAAATCTTGTCCTGAGCAGTAAATAAAGAATGAGGTGTCGTCCTGGAAAAAGAATTGCTAACCTTAACAGCTTCAAGCGCACAGGAATTAATTGGCCAACAGCAAAAAAAACCCCACTATTTCAGAGATGGATACGTGGGGGTAAATTGATTCCAAGTATAACTCCATTGCCTTCCACTGAAATCCATTAGGATGGATTTAGCCCAGCATGGGTGCACAACATGTCACTACAAACTCATCCCTGAACCACATGGACAGATGTGAAGATTACCACGAGGGGGCTGAGATTTAGAATTCATAAATGAATTTCTTGATTCTCTGTAGAGGGGCATAGCAGGATTATGTGGAGAAAATTACACATTCTTGTATTGAATTTTAGTTAGGAGCAGCTTCGAGATAAAATTAACCAGAGTAGTGAACGGATTATAATAAAACAACACTGATACTAAAATAAAAAGGGAATTACTCTCTTACTTTCACACCTATCAAATTTAGAGGAAGAAAAAACCTACAGTAGCACTGCGTGTATTATCAGGACAGTCAATGAGACATGAAACAAGGACGAACTCCATTTGCCTGGGCAAAAAGCCCAGTTTGGAAGTAATTGCTGTAGTGGTGTAGCAGCTGCAGATATAGCCAGATCAAATCCAAAGATCAAACGCTTATTTCATTTTGATAAAAGTCATTAAACCACAAATCAACTTACTCTGGAGTACAGTCAGGAAATAACTCTGTATATACCATCTGCACATAACTCTCCCCTAATAAATTAAAGCAGCGGCAGCAGATTTCTTTTGTGAAATCCTCAAAGTTATATTTCATTAAGTATCAGCGTTTCTCATTTGGATTTTATTTAGCAGACAAGCCCCTGCACCGTGTTTCAGAGCAGGGCAGAGGATTTCTGGGCTGGGTGGGTGTGCTGGGGCTGTCTGCCTGCCCTGGCCTCACAGGAAGGCACAGCTTTGAAATATTCTTCTGAAAACTAACGGAAGGGCACCACTGTTGGATTTTTTTTCTAACAAAACCCCATCAATTCGAATTCCTAGATATGAATGGATTCCCTGTCCCTGCTAAGCCTGGAGATGTTCTTACTTCAAGCCAAACTTTCCAAATATGAAGCAGGAAGGAAGGGAGTCAGTCCCTCATCAGGAGACCGAGGCAAAGTCAGGCTACCACAGGTGATGATATGAATAATGACATTTGTGCTGCAGGAATTTAATTAGACTGAGAAAGAATTTGTAGTAAAGATGTCACAATGACTCAAGACAAAATGAAAATCAGTCCAAAGACATTCAGTCCCTAATTAGTTTGGGAACAGTAGATTAAAGATAAACTTAGAAAAATTGGTGGAGTGACTGGCTATTAGGGGCCACGAGAACGGAGGATGTCACCTTAGATTTTTCATTTTTTTGATGCTTTTTGAGAAGACCAAGTGCACAAAAGAAAAAATCTAAAATCCAGGACCTGATTTCTTTTCTTTCCTCAAGAGATCAAACGTTTTTGCTTTTAATAAACCCAACGATAGCCACGAGCCTTGGTTGTTGACACTGATTTTTTTCCCTGAAATAATGAGCTGCGTGACACCTTGGTTATATATGGAAAACAGCAACTCTGTGTACAGACAACATTCAATTTTTGTGTACTGCTGTTTCAAAAGCAAGAGAAAAAAGGTCTTTCTGATCATCCACAATAAGTTATTTTCTCCGTGCTGGCTTGTTCTGTGCAAGACAAATGAAAGGAATAACAAAGCTGGATGTTCACAAAAGAACCAGGAAGATTTTTCGAGCTGGGTGATTGATCTGGGTGCGTTCACATTTAGGCAGGAAGAAAAGGAGTTTATGCAAAACATTTTTGCAGTCGCCACTAAATGGATTTTAAAGCTTTGTGGTTCTGGTGGAGCTTTTCCAGCCCTCATGTCTTACCTGGTTTTGGGGTGCTGATGTCCCCTCATATCAGGGGTATCTGGCTGCTTCCACCCCTCCAGTGCCAACAGCAAATTCCTGCTGACTTCCAGCTCCCAGAATAGCCATGGAATCATGGAATGCTTGGGGTTGGAAGGGTTTTTAAAGGCCATGTGCTCCCAACCCTCTCCCACCTCCCACTAGCCCAGGTTGCTCCATCCAGCCCGGCCTTGAGCACTTCCAATATATTGACCAAGTAAAAATAAAAAATAAATAGATAAATAAAAATAAATAGATAAATAAAAGTCCCAGGCTTGGGTCACTCAAAACCCCTCATTTTATGTTCCTATTGAAGGAAGAGAGCGGAAGGAGGAAGCAGGTTCACCTGACTGAAATCAATCCTAGGGAGAGGCCATCCTGACCAGGGGTTTGATTATCTGCCCAATATCTCTCTGAATTCTTCCTAATTCCCTGGAATTCTCTCCCTGACTTAGGCAGAAAAGCAAGTCAGGGAAGTGACCCATCCTTCATCCTCCTGAGGGATTCAACTGAAACAAAAAGGAAGGAAAACAAAACACAAAAAGGACAGTAATGTCCTGTCTGCCTGGCTTGGTGTTAAATCTATCACACAATGCATCTTCTTCTATTTTATCCCAAGTGGAACAGACCCAGCCAATCAGAGAAACTCAAAATTAGGAAGAAAATACATTTAGGAGAAAAAAAAGTAGCATTACAGATCTTGTAAACATGGTAACAGTATTAAAAGAGGCTATTTTGTGTTGTCATTCAACTACATCCCTGCTTGAAATAATTCCTTCAAACACTGCCTAAAACATGAATAGTGAACAAAGGAAAACAGCTATCCAAAATCTGCATCCCAAGTGCTTAATTTGCTGTTTCTTTCTGTTGTAAATTTCATGCACCCTATCAATCCTCATTTCTCCCCTAAAGAAATTCCCCTGGCTGTGCCAGAGCCCTTCCTGCACACGGTGTCCCTGAGAACACCCTCAGCGCCTCATCACCACAAACCCACGGTGCTTTGGATAAAATCCTGCACTCCAGAGCTGCCCATCTTCAAAAATTCCTCTCTCTGACCTTCCTCAAGGGCAGAGCTGTTTCTCCCATCTGCAGGGCGGTGTAAAATGCTGCTCTCAGCCTTGCAGGGCATATGGTGCTCCCCGTGCCGTGCCCAGTGCCGTGCCTGTGCCACGGCCCTGGCTGGCCTCGGGCTGTCTGTGCAGGTGCAGCACAGGCTGCTGCTCTGCTGCTCATTCCTGCTCGTTAGTCACTCTCCCCACTCTTCTCCTCAGCTCCAGTCATGCTGTTCTCATCTTTGCTGGATTGCTAAACCCAAGTAGGAAACGCATCTTTCAAAATATTCAAGCTGTCAGGCTTTTCTTTCGACCTTCTGCAGGGTCATAGGATAGTTTGGGTTGGAAGGGAGTTTTGAAGTCGTCTAACCAACCCACAGAATGGGTCAAAATAGGTTTTTTCACCTTTATCTAAACATTTTTTCATTATGGAAGAGAAAGAAATTACATTACACACATCAGCAGGCTAAAAGTCTGCTTGAATTTTTGAGTCTGATGCCCACGGCCGAGGAGAAGAGGGATTTTTGTCTCACCAACACATGAGACTGATGACACTTCTTCTAAATCTCACTTTTTTGGTTTCTTTATTAGAACAGGAGAGATTTCCAAGTGAGGAGTGGGAGGGTAACCTGTGGGAGGTTAGACCCACCTCGCCCAGTTCATCCTGACCCTGCCCCAGCAGCAGCACGAGGGGATGGGGTGTGCAGGAAGCCCAGCAGGATGGAGAAAAACACAATTCCTGCATGGGGAGCAGGCAGGGAAGAGGGCAACCACGGCAGATGGCAGAGCTGAAGCAGCACCCAGTGGCTCGTGCTGCATGACAAGCTGTCAGCGTCTCTGGGAACAACAACCCTATAATTACACACATCCCTCACTCCGTGCCTCCCTGCCTGGAGAATCCCTCTCCACAGCCCCCGGAGGATCAGAGGCACAAAAGGAAGGGTGTCACACTGATGCCTTGATGGGCTTACCCAAAAACAGAGACCAGACAGAATCAGGGAATAAAAAGCTGTTCTGTTTTTTGTAGGATGTTCAGGCACATTTAGGGCCAATGAAGCTACACCCAAAATGGTCACGGGTTTTCACACTTTTGAGTTTGGTCCATTTGTATATTGGGGGTTCAACTTCCAATTGCAGCTCCAGGTAATGAAGTCATTCACCCCAAGTTTGCTGCCCCAACTCCCTTTTGTTTCCATCTCTCAGGCCTGAGGCAGTGAGGTGTCCTTGATTGCCAGGCCTGGAGAGGAATTGCTGTGTCTGCCCAAACTGGGGAAGCAGCAGCTCCCACTGTGTGTGGAGTTTGGAGTTCTGCACTAAAGAACTGCAGGGTTACAAATACATGGAAAATATAAAAGCTGAAATCCTGAGGCATCAACACCAGCAAGGTGCACCGGGCAAACCCCTGCCGGGGGAGGGAGATTGTGCTGTGCTGGCCCAGACCAGCCCGGCCCCATCCCTGCCTGGATCAGAGGACACTCAGGGCTCTCCCCTGCCCTGACACCTCCCTCACCACATCACATCACTCAACCAACACTGAGAGCATCTCTGAAAGCCCAACACTCACAGATCTTCTATTTTCATGTCAAAGTCCGAGTCAGAGCGGAGAGTTTAGTTTACTCTCTTTAAGATCTATAAAATTAATTATTGGTCACTTGACAAAATAAATAGACCTTTTAATAAAGTTTCTAAAAATGCAATTGGTGTACTTTGTTGAATTACATTTGTACACAGTAGCAAATTTTTCCCTGCCTTACACCTCCCCTCATGCCCTCCTCAGTGAGTATAAGGCTGGCAGAATTTAACCTCTAATATAAAAGTGGCATGCACTTATTTCCCTGGGGAACTGACCCAATCCGGAGCATTGCCTATTTATAGCACTTTCAAAAATAAATCATGAGGCAGGAGGGTAGAAAGGCTGTTAGGAAAGGCTACAGTTTTCAATAAAACTATGAAAAAAAAGTAATATAGCTGTGTGTTCCCATCCAAAGTTACCTTCGGTGGGTGTTGTAAATTTTAAATTGTTACTAAAACTGTGCAGCTGAAATCCCAGAATGGTTTGGGATGGAAGGGACCTTAAACCTCATTCAGTGGCACCCCTGCCATGGCAGGGACACCTCCCACTGTCCCAGGCTGCTCCAACCTGGCCTTGGGCACTGCCAGGGATCCAGGGGCAGCCACAGCTGCTCTGGGCACCTGTGCCAGGCCTGCCCACCCTGACAGGGAAGAATTCCTTCCCAATATCCATACCCCTTTGCCCTGCCACTCCATGCCCTTGTGAAATGCTGCACAGACACACAAACCTCCCTGCTGGACCCTCACCAGTCCGGCCATGACCATTTCCTCCCTCTTTGGCCTGCAGGCAATCCTGCAGCAGGACAGAGACAGCGGGGATGATGGCAGGGATGTTTCACAGCTCGGAGCTGTGAGGCAGCAGGAGGAGGACGGGGACACACTGGGCATCTGTGCCAGCAGCCCTGGAGATGTCCCCGTTGGAAGGAAGGAGCTGGCTCGCTCCAAACCAGCACGGACAGGCAGGCGGCAGCGAGCGGCAGCAAACAACGCAGTGAAGTTATTTGGCAACACAGATGGGCCCTGAGTCATTTCTTGGGTCTGTCTCCAAACACAGTGTGACAGCCAGAGCTACAGTCAGGGTTTGGAAAGCACTTGGCAAGGAGCAGACAGTGATAAATGTGCCAAATATCCTCTGACCTTCTAACTGTCCCGTTTTCCCATGGCTTTGTCCTGCCTGTGGCTGCGATTGCCATCAGCCGAGCACACAGCACAGCACTGCAGCCCCAGACAGCACTTCAGTCACTGGTCTGGAGAGGTTTTATTCAAAAAAAAATCCAGGATACTTGAGGAAAGCTCACTTGGAGCTGACTCACTGAATAATCGTTCAGAATCTCATCCGCATTTGGCCTGGAGCAGGGGAAAGATTAGAAATTCCCCATCTCTGATTCTCATACGGATTTCCATGCATTCATCACCAGCCCAGAGCATCACCTGCCCATGGCACTGCTCTGCCCCTGCCACAGTGCAGCTGGCAAGTGCAGGAGAAGCTGATCACAGGGAATGTTTGCCCGTGGGGAAGCATCCCAGTGCCAGGAGCCGGTCATGGGGGACGCGTGATGGGGGCAGCCAGGAGGGAAAAGTCATCCTTTCAAAAGGAACCACGATCCTTTCATTCTCCCTGTGCTTTTCTGGAGAGCTGTGAGGATTTGTCCCCTTTGGTGCTCCCTGCTAACTTTTATCAGCAGAGAAAACCAGGCAGGAGTGACACTGGAGCAGAGCAGCTTCCCCGTGCCAGCAAAGCGGGACTCAAAGTCACGGCGCCGACTTCCTGTGATGAAATATTGATCCAAAACTCTGTCACACAAGGAGAAGTTTAAAATCACCCTGGGTTTATGTACAAATCTTTCTTTTTTCAACTGCAGCCTAGCAGTGCCTGATCATTCTCTAAGTCATGTATGAAGAAAATTGACTTTTACAAAAAGGCAAATATACCTTGTGAGGAATTTCAGAATAAATTATTGTTTTCAGCTTGAAATTTTTAAAATTCATTGTCATTTTCAGCAGTAGTGAAACAAAAGGAATTTCTTGTTCTTGTTCTGTAGACATTATAACTTTTCAATCCTCTCTTCTTTATCCTTTGGCAAAAAGGAAAAGGATCGGAAGAAGAATTTTCGTGCAGCAGAGTTACCCAAAACCATGATCAATGTTCTCCAAGCAGGAGAATCTGAAGGAATCAAAGGCTTCATGAAACATTCATGGGAACAATATGCTGACAAATAGTTTCTCAGTCAAAACTTTTCCTTGGCTCTACTTAACATGGCCTGAGTGAGTTCAAGAACTCATTTCTGGAGCACCACAGAGGGGTTTAGCTCATCTAAGCTGGGTTTTTTTCCAAACTCACTCCTCAAATCCCTTGAGGTCACTTGAGGGAGCTAAATAAACTCTCTGCTGCTCTTGGATGTGCTGACTCAACTCCCATGCCAGCCTAGGTCCATGAAGTTCCTGAGCTGAAGGAAAACGGGCAGGAGCTGCTCAGCCTCCAGGTATCCATGAGAATCCCCTCCATGACCAGAAATCCCACTTGGAGCCAGCCCAGCACACCCAGCCAAGGCTCCAGCCCTGTCCCCCACTGCTGCACAGACCTTCCAAACCTGGGGTTTGTTCCACACCCACTGATTTGGTGAATTGTGAAATGATTGCGTGCTGATCATTAGAAAAACTTGCTGTAACAAGGTAAAAATTGGGATGAAAGAAATCAGGTGGCATCCCGGGAGCCATCAGTAATTATTTGGTACCTAATGAATGACACAATTCACTTGTTGACCTTGTCAATCTAGGCAGAGCTCTGACTAATTAATAAAAAACTGAAACTGCCAAGGGTCTGAGATGTCTTTGGTCGACTTTGACCCAGAGTGGCACCTGCGCTGACCCTGGCACGTTGTTAGAGCTCAGTGACACAGGGCCAGAGGCACCACAGCACAAAATGCTGCTCGGATGAACTTGGCAAGGTTCTGGGAATAAAATATCACGGCCTGAAGCTGTGCCACCTTGCTGGGATGACATCCAATGTCTCCTGTCAAGCTCCATAAAGCAGGGTAATGAGTGAGGAGCACCTGGCTGGCCCAGGCTGGGCTCTGCTGTCACCTGGGCAGGGCCACACCAAGTCCTTGCCAGGAAGGGACAACTTTGCAGGAGTGGCAAAACCCAAGGGACAGCTGAAATGGGACAGCTAAAATCATTCCTGGTGCTGTTGTGGGAGGTTTTAGTAATGGTTTTCATGGTGTGAGGATTGCTCAGAACTCAAGAGCCCTTTGGGGCTCTTCAGGAGTAAATGAAAACCTGTGAAAGCTTCCAAGGTGTTTCAAGTGAGCAAAATTGGGTGTGAAACTTCACCCTTGAGCCTGGAATCAAGTGGAGACAAAGGGTGGCACCTTGCACAGAGAATGTACTCACTTCTTCCCCTGAGCTCTCTCTTTCTCAATTCCACCTTTTATTGACAGATGCAAAGTAAGACTAATGAACTATTGATAACCCTGGCACAAAGGATTATTAGACAAAGCAATTTCATTTGGGGGGCATTGATTTGTATGTCACAACCAGAGTACAAATGAAAATGGTGCTTAGGAAGGATGAAGTTGAATGCTGAACAGGTGAGCATCCTGTTTATCCCTAACTCCTGCCCTAAATGCACTCAGACACATTTACCTGTACCTCTGGATATCCTAAATAATTAAAGATATGGCTGCAGATTTTCTGGTAATTAATGGTATTTGGAGAGAAAACTGAACCCAAATATTCAGACAGGGCTGATGTTTGAAAGGCCTGAACCTTGACAAGACATCAGAACAGCTGAGTTTGAACCAGGGATTCATAAAGACCCACAAAAGAGATGTCCAGGCACAGAGGGAATCCACAGGTAAAAATAGTTGGGGTTTGTCCTAAAAGAGCTCAAGCAAAGCCTGAAATGTGCCTGAGATGGAGAGGCTGCAGCAGGAGGATGGGTTTTACCACGGCACCTTCACTGCCCTGTCTCCCATCAGCCTCTCAAAGAGCTGGAGCCCAGCCAGAGCCATGGAGCTGCTGATCAGCATGTGAGGAAATCACTCTGGTCCCGAGGAGCAGGCAGGCACTGCTGCCAAATTGTAATTCCCATTGTCTGTGCCATTCACCTGACATTTAATGTCGTGCCAACTGCTGCGTTGTTGTGAAACCAGGAGTGAGCCTTGTCCTCCTTTGGTGAAACCAAAAGGAAATTTCAAAGTCTAAGACGTCAACATTGATTTGGTGGGCTACAAAGGGGCAGCCAGCCCCCATTTCTGTCTTTAAAAGCTCTCTCCAGCTCTCCTGGTGAGTATTTAATCTCCTCTTAAAAGGCACGGCCGTGGCCTCTCCCCCAGCACAAGGAATCCCTCCAGATCCCAAACTCAGATCAAACAACAGAAGGGCAGTGCTCAGGTGATCTGACCATGCTAAGGCAAAACCAATCCCCAGGATTTCCAGAAAGCTGCTCCACTTGTGGTTTCAGTCTGGAAAATGGTAAAATAAAGCTGAACTTTAATGAACTTTCAGAGGAAAAGGGTTTCTTTGTTTTAATACGAGCCACAAGAAGAGGACATTGCCCTACCTTAGGCTCTGACACTCAAAACCTATCTCCAATACTCCAGGGATTAAATTATTTTCTGAAAGCAAACTCATTCCCACCATTATTACTGCTGTAAAGCTGTGAGGGTTTTTGCTGCCCCCTCTTCTCTTTTTTCCAGGGCTAGAAACAGATTGAACTGGCACTTCAGGATGCTGAGCTGCAGCTTCAGTTGAGCTCTGTGCTTCACAGAGATTTATCAAAAATGACAAGACTCAACATCTAGGAGATGTCTTGTAGTGCCCAGGAGCTCAGAGAAGACGCAGCAGTTACAGCAGTAGCCAGAGAGAAATAATAAAAGTGGTAGAAAATTAAACACATGGTGCTTGAAAAGCAAAGTTCCAGAAGGAATGGGCAGTTGTGCTGGTCAGGACTGGCCATTAGTGATCAAAGAATCATTGCCTGCCTCCTCCAAATGAAAACCAGGGAAATCAGCCCCTCATTTCAGTTATAAACTTCCTGGCAGGTACCTGGCAGAGCCCACAGGCTGCAGAGGTTCTCCCCTGTTCCATTTGCAAGCAGCGTGGAATTGGGAGGGGGTGATGAGTGTCAGTCTGTGATCACTTCTGAGCTGAGCCATCCCTGGAATAACAAAAACATTCCTTAAGTGCATCCTCCTTTTCACCCACGTGCATGTAAAGAAAGTTATATGTGAAAAAAGGCTAAAGAAAAATGGGAGTATCTGGGCAATAAATGTGGATGAACTATAAATTATCTCCTAGGCATGATCTGGGTAACTCAACAAACCTGAGCACACTTTCAGCTGAGAACCACCCTGCACCCAGACTCACTCCATCATCCCCACTACAATGGAATTCAGGTGGATGGAGGCACTGATGGAGGCTGGATCCCACCCTGCAGAAGCAGCAGCATCCCTTCAGTGTTCAGAGCAGGACCAGGAGATAAAACAGAGAGATAAAACACCTGGGACTGTTTCCAAGCTGTGCAGTGAGTCAGGCAGGTCTTTGCACAGAGGGATTAGGGCTGGAGACAAGGGCAGTGAGGAAACCTCAGCAAGAAATGAGCACACCCAGGTTTCTCTCACAAATAACGGTTCTAACAAACACCTGCAAGAGACATCACTGCCAGACAATCAGTTTGCATTAAAGAAGGGATCTGAAAAAGAAACCTCCACAGTGAAAGAGTCAGGGAGGAGGTTGTAGGTCTCCTAAATCCTTCACAGAGCTCAAAAGCAAATTCCTCCACGAAGAACCAACACACCAACCATGCTGCCCTCCCCTCATGAGCCAGGACCTTCTCCTGTAGAGATGTGGAAAGAGCCTGAAGGAGTTAGGCTAATCCAGGCAGCAGCAGAATGGAAATAACTCCCACAAGACCATTGGGAAAACTTAATCCATCTTCTCTTGTGAAGCAGATATTATTCCCCTTTTACTTGCCTTCAGTGGTGATAAAGTGCAGACAAAGGAGATAAGGGACTCGCACACCTCACATTTCACCACTCACAGTAAATACACTCCTCGCTTTCGCTTATCTTCCAGCCTGGTATGGATTTCCTTTTAGCAGCCTCCTGAATTACAATCAAATTATACTTTCAGGGCCATTGAATTGCATGGCTTGCAATACCTTAATGGGTTCTGTTCTGGCTGCTCAGGAAGGGTTTGTAATCCCAGTCTTCTTCTGTATTTCAGGGAGCCTTCAGGACGGGTTTCAGTGCCAGCAGAGCAGCCCAGGCCTTCACTCACCAGAGCAAGTGCCACACAAACAGTGCATGGGCATGAACCTGGAGGACAAATGTTAATTGTGAATGTTTCTTCTTGTGCCTTGCAGTGGCAGCCAGGGTTTGGGTGGCACAGTAATTCCAAAACTCTCTCAGACACGAGCTCAGTGTGATTTAATGGCATGGTTGGTACACCAGGTGCCGGCTGCTCTGCAAAATATTTGGAAATAAATGGAAATTTTAATGCCCAGAAATGGTGCAGAGTGCCACATTCCTCCTGACAGCTTATCTCTTAGAAGGCTTTTATCCTGCAATAAAGAAGTTGTTGCTTTGTTAGTTATGGGCTCTGCAGCAAACAAAACTCAGAGTGTGGTGGGAGCTTTGCTGGGCTCAAAATCAATTTTTGAATTATTCAAACATTTAGGTAATTGAAATAGAGAGGGAGACTAAACACAGTCTGAAAGTCTAGAGAGATCTCTTGTTCGGAGAGGATCTGGAAGGATCTCAGGGATGCAGAATGCCCCTCCTGCACCTGCCAGAGCAGATCCCAGAGCTGCTGCACCAAACCATCCCCAGGGAATCGCTCTGGATCACCCAGGCCATAAATGCACTGAGGGGACACGAGGACGCTCTGGGGGAAGAACATCTGTGACTTCAAGGAGGAAATAACACAGAAACTGTGGAAAACAACAAAGTCTGAGGTGTGGGGCTGTGCCACACACAGGGGACAGTGGGGACCTCCCACGTGCCAGCGCTGTGACCTTGGAACCACCAGCCCGTGACACTCGATGCTTTCCAGCTAAATCAGCAGGTTCACTGAGAAAAACTGCACACTGGAGATAATCAGAGTAGGAACTGCCTCTGTCTGCAGCTAATGGGTGGGAGATAAAAAATCTCCTCCTCCCTTTATTATCCTGCTGTTTGTAAAACCTTATCATGCTTTATTTTTTTTTTTTTTTCGATTGTATTCCCAATAAGCCACCAGGTGAGAAATAGTGTTTGCCAGCCCTGAAGAGAAGTAATCTTTGTTGGCAACATTTCTCAGGGAAGAAAACTGTTCAAATAAGATGTGGGAGGAAATTTCCCCCTCAGACAATTTGAGGAGCTGTCGACAGGCAGAAGATGAAAGGCGAGGAGCGCTGGATGCCGCGGGCCGTGCGGGGAACACAGGCAGTGGCTCCAGCAGCTCTGGGTTCAAATGGAAAATTAATTTCTTTCTGAAGGGATCCAGAGTGCTTTTCATGCTGTCCTTTCTTTAAGCACGTGGTGATTTAACTTTGCTGAGCGCAGGGAGGGATGAGAAGAGAGTTGCTCAAGGAGGGAGCTCTCCAAAGCTCTCCTGGGGCAGCTGTGGGGTCACCATGACCCTTCCAACATCCGAGTTTGACCACAAATTCTCTGTTTCTGCCCTTCACTTGCAGCAGGAAACAACCTCCACAAATCAGGGGTTTATTAAGGCAGACAGCAAGATTTCTGCTGGCAAACTCAAGGTGGAACGAGATGATCTCCAAAGTCCCTTCCAACCCAACCCATTCCATCATCCCGTGATAAACTTTGCTCTGGTTTTCCCCAGGGTTAATATTTCTGGTGACAAAACAAACTGTGGCAGATGTGTTCCACCTTAAAACAGACATGCTGCCTTAACAAGAGGAGAAAAATGGGTGAATATGAAAATAGGCATCATGAATATTCAGATACGTTTGCAAATTAAGAGACTTCAACTGTGTCCTTGTCCTTTGTGCGTTTTCCACAAATATTGAAAGGGGAACCCTCCTGGGAGAAGCGTTCATCAGCACAGCAAGTTTTGAAGAAGGAACCCAGTCAATCTACAGCAAATATGCACAACATGAATATTGTGTGTATTCACAGGAGAAGGATGATTCTGGGAACCTCCAATTAGGCAGCAGCAGCTTTTCCTACGGTCTCAGGAAAGAACTGAAGGAAAAGGCTTATTCTGATAAATTTTTCAGCACAGATTTTTGAAATGGGAAATACAAACATGAGGAAAAGACAAACTTTGCCCATGAATTATTCCCTCAGAATTGTGAGGGGGTGAATGCCCCCTCCAGCCGGGCTGGGAGCAGCAGCTACCCTAAGTCAAGTGTGTTGTTAACTCTGTGCAGGCAGCAGCTGAACCTGTGTGTGTGTGCTGACCTGCCTGAAAGCCCTGACCTGGGGGGCCCCAGCTCAGGAATCTGCTTAATTAATTTTTAATAACCCAGCCTTCATCTCTGTGTGCAGCCTGACCTGCTCCTGGGGTGTGCTCAGTCATCACCACCTCCTCCAGCCACACCGGTGCCACCTCTGGCTGAGGGAGCTGCATCCTTTCTTAAAAACCCACAACCCTCCCCTTTTCCTTTCCATCACCGCTGCTGCTGTGGTGTCAGGGTCTCTGAAAAGACACCCCAAACCCCGCCAGTCCCCAAAGCATCAGCAATATCCCGTATTTACCCTTCCAGTTTCATCGTGGCAATGAAAGCACGGGAAAACCTCCCCGTGTAATTCCACCTGGAGGTTTTCTCCCACACTGAAACATTGCACAGTTGTCCAGTTTTGTTAGATTTGCCTCAGAGATTCCCAATAACCTTCAAACAAACCCGATTCTCACCGCCACCAGATGTGCTCCTTTTGCTTTTCATGGCAATATGCTGTGAGAGCTCCCTAGGTGGGAGGCAACAACCCAAACAAGAACAATTTCTGTTTTGCTGGATTGAAAGTGGAGCTTTCAATATCCCGGCCTCTGAGTTTTTATTTAACTTGGGGAATTTTTCAGTTTACAAAATGGCCCGACAAGGATAATTAGGGTAGAAACATGCCTGACAATTCCAAATGCTCCCTGTCAAGCATATGGGCTAACACCTCTTTTTTATTAATTCCCTGGTTTTTAAAGGGTGACACAGTATTAGAAGCAGTGTGTAGGTGGCTCATTTTTCCCTCCTCACATTCCCTTTGACAGTAGTTTGAAATAACATTCATCAAACTGTATAAAAGAAGTCGAAAGAAATTAATTAAGCAACCTAGAAGGAAAAATAAGATGTCTTTCCAACAGGTCTTGCATTATTCAGGTTTCTGGTGCTGCACAGTGCAATTTTCTGAGAAGAAAAGGCAGGATAATGGTGTAACCCTGCTCAGCTATCAAGCAGCACATTTGGAGCATCACTGGTGATAAGGGAGTTGTGAAACAGAAGTAGCTGGGAGTTTCCTGTTGAAGATTTGCTCTGAATATCATGCAATATATACATCTATAAACATATATTTGCTCATATATCATTGCTAGCACCTCCCCCAGAAGGAATTGGAGATTTCTGATCCTCTTCCTGCCTTTTGGCATTGCCGTGGCAGGGGTGGCAATGCCGTGTTGAATTTAATCTTATCAAGTGAACAAAATCCCACTTTTTAAAAGCCCCTGTTGTTCAAGGGTGTTCAGACCAACATTGTCCAGGTTTTGCCCAGCAGCCACGCGTGGCACTGCAGGGCTGGATCCATGGATAATGAGGATTATCCATGGGCTGCACCCTTCATGGCAGACACACTCCATGTGCTTCCACAGCCTCCTCGGCCCCTTTCTGCTCCTCCAGCTATCCCAGCCTCACTAATTCAGCTCTCCCTATCCCAAATTCTGATGGAATCCAGCCCGTAACACCACAGGGAATTCATCTGTGGCTTCTCCAGATGCTGTCCAGCCACTCTACTCCACTGCACTGCTGCCAGCTCTCGCTTGGTCACACAGGGGACACAAATTCCAGCTGTGCTCCCCAGGGATGGCCACAGCACTGCCCTTCCCGCAGCCAGCCAAAATAACCAGAGTGCTCCTGACATCCCATCAGTCCCCCAGCTCTAAAGGAATCCTGATTTAACAGGAGATCACTCACCAAAATAATTTCCAGGCATCTCAACCAAGTACCCATAGATATCCAAAAAACCGGTTATGAAAACATGGATGTGAAAGGCTCAGGATCTCTTTGTGGCTGCTGGCAGCCTCCCAGCTGCTTTATTAAACACAATCCTCAGGTGAGTCTTAATTTCATGTTCATATTATCAGCTGCTCAGGGTAATACCACAGGAAAGGCCATGGATGTAACAGCAGCAGGTTCTGTCACTCCCAACAAATCTGCTGGGTACAAGGAAGGGATTAACTGTGATTCATCCAAGAAACTTCCCAACACATCCTAAATCTTTCACATCAGGAGCTGGTTTTACCTGAGCATCTCTTTGTCCTTCCACCTCCCTGGCTTAAACCCAGCAGTGAGAACACACACAGGGCTGTCAGCAGCAGGGCCCCAGCCCAACTAAATCCAACTTCCAGGACAGGACTGAAACCTGGATTTAGTGCTGAAATTCCCTCGGGGAACTCTGCTGGAGCTGGATTAGCAGTGGAGCCCCTGGTGCACTTCCCAGGGCTGGGGCTGCCTCAGGGCTGATCCCTCTGGAGAGCACCCTGGGAAAGGCTCCTTCCAAGAGGCTCGGGAAGGCTTAGGCTGTAATTGCTTGTAAACCACTTAGGCAGTAAGTGATACAGAAATCCAAGTGGTAATTGTAGCAGAGGCTCGAGATTAATCTATTTTTGGCTTGTCAGACCGCTCGTATGGACCTGATTCAAGGCAGTCAGTGAAAGCTGTAAAGTGTCCAAAAAGTGACAGGAAAAAATAGTTTGATTAAAACCATTCCAGAGGCAAATCCAATCCTCAAGACACTCTCTGGAACCTACTGGTGTAGCCTGCAGATGAGGCACTCGTGAGCATCATCTGGGCAGAGACCTGGGGAGAGCCATGAAAAGTTTTATGTCAAAAGAAAGGTGCTCTGATTTTGGATTCCCATTGCAGAACTGTGCAGGGTAAGTCAGTGAAAAAAGGTGACAGGGTCTGCCAAGAGAGGATAAGCAGCTTGTCCTGACCCGGGAATCAGGGCTCTGACAACTGGAGAACATCCCACAGGTTCTGTTTTGCTCTCCTGCCCTCAGGTGACATTGTGACACCTGAATTTGATGGCTTTAAAAATGTGTTCCAACTGTAATGATCCCAGGATTCTCTGACTGCCAGATGCACTGTTTGGTGTAACTGCAGAACCCCAAAACTTTTGATTTATGTCTTTATCTCCCAGATATTATTCATTATTAGGAACTGAAAACATCTCCTTTCCCAACAGAGCTGCAACATCTCCAAACTTTCCACCAACTTCCATTTTCCATAGCCTTGAGGTCAGGATTACCCTTTATTATTTTTTCCATCATTTCCTTCCCATTTACTTTGGATTAGTGGATGTTCTGTCAATAAGGACTAATGAAATTCCAGGCCAATATAAACTCTGTCTGCTCTACAAATGATTCTTTTTTCATACAGACTTCCTCTGAAATAAAAAGTGACTGATGTCACAATATGCTTTAATTATTTTCTTCATAAACTATCAAATTAAATTTTAAGAAGCTGGAGATGTTATCTCTTATTAAATTGGGACTGAACTCAGAGATGTAACTCTTAATGAAACTTCCCACACCAGAAAGCTTTTTTGTAATGTTAATAATTTTCAGCAGCCTGCCATATACAATATCTCACCAGAGTTTATGATTTTCACGTTCCACCCCCTGCCATGGGCAGGGAAACCTTCCCCTATCCCAGGCTGCTCCAAGCTCCCTCCAGCCTGGCCTTGGCACTTCCAGGCCTTTCTAAGCCACACCATAGGCAGAACCTTCAATATTTTAGCTGGGATTTTCTACTCACTGTATCAGGAAGTTGATTCAGTGAATCAGCACTGAATATCCCAACGAATGTCCCACAGCAGCACCTGGAAAACACAGACATTCATCAACACCAGCTTCAAGGGAAAAGTATTTTCACTAAATTCAGCTGCAAGAAAATCTCAAATTATCAAAGAAAGAGAAAAGCTGGTGTGTGAGAGAATCATGGAATCCTTATTAAGGTTGGAAAAGCCCTCCAAGGTCACTGAGTCCAACCATTGTCCAAGCCCACCATTAAACCACCTCTACACGTTTTTGAACACCTCCAGGGATGGAGCTTCCACCAGCTCCCCGAGCAGCCTGTTCCATTGACTGACCACCCTTCCAGGGAAGGAATTTTCCCTGATATCCAACCTAAACCTCCCCTGGTGCAACTTGAAGCCATTTCTTTTCATCCTATCCCCTGTTAGGTGGGAGCAGAGACCAATCCCTGCCTGGCTACAACGTCCAATTTGCTTTGGAAAACACAATGATCAAAACGTGGCACATTCTGGGGCCAGCCAGCAAAACACCAAACCTGCAGAAGTCACTGGATCATATTTTTGGATCCTGCCTTAAGGGTCGAAGAACAGAGTGAGAGATGAAAATGCGGCAGCTGGTAAAAAATCATTAAAAAGAATAAGGCAGAGATGAGGAAATACTGAAACTGCCGGGAGAAAAAAAGGAAAGGAACAAAGACATGGGAAAAAGACTCTCAGCCTGCCAAGGTTTACACAATTTCATAAAACGTTCAAATGAAGCAGAGAGAAAGGGAAAAGAGCAAACAAAGCAGCTGCTGGCTGGGCTGGGGGTGCAGCACACAGGTGATGATTTCCAGCCTCACTCCCAGCTCTGGGGTTGGTGTGCTCAGCACGGCATGTCCTGCCCTCCCTCCCTCCCTGTGCAATTCATTCAGCTGCTGGCCAATTCCTTCTGGTCACAGTCCCCAAGGGTTTAATATCCACATCCCCCTTTTAGCCAAAATCACCTGAATCCCTCCACGAACAACCCATCACTCATGGACAGAAACAGGCACTCATGGACAGAAACACCGATTTTTCCAAATGGAAATTTTGCTGTTGTTGATGGTAAAACACTGCTGTGCTTTGTTTCTTTTTTTTTTTTCTGTTTAATTTTATTCCTGAGCTGAAGTGACTTTGGGCAGTCACAAACCGATTTTTCACTGTGTTCTGAACAGATGGTTGTTCCAAGAATACCAGCATCCTGGCAGTGTCAAACAGCCTTGACCTTCCCAAGCAGAGCTGCAGACTTTTTGTTAGAAGGAAAGAAATAAAGAACCGAATTTTTTTTTTCCTGGATTATTCAACACAGTGGACAATGCAGGCACAAACTGTGCTCGAGAAAAACCTGAGATTCAGCCTCAGAGAAGCTTCTGGAATCACTGGTGGTGAGCAGACAACTCCAAGGTCACATCAGACCCCCCTGGCAGCAGCAGAAGAGTGAAGAGATGTGGTGGGAGCCCCCCCACATCATCTCCAGCTCATGCTGCCCTGAGGAGCTGCTGGGATGGGCTGTGCAAAGCCCAAAGAAAAACCACAAAATATCCCAATCCTCAAATTCAGGCTTTATCCAGCAAGGGTCCAGTTACAATTTCCCAGTTATAAATAGCTGGAGTTCACTGTGAGCCTTCAGCAACCGTGGGCTGGCACAGCTTTGGGGACCTTTGCCGACAGAGCCTTCAGAGGGAAGGCAGCTCATTTTGTTCTGCTTTTGAATTTTTTTTAGAGATATAATCCTATTTTTAAGATCATTTAAATATCATCTGTGCTTAGTTCTCCAGAAGCCACATGAAAAAAAAAAAAATCCAAGTCAATTTTACTGCAGTTAAATCCCCATGTCCTTAATCTCCAGGAAGAGAGAGGCCGGGTTCCTTCCTGGAGACAATCCCGCTTTTTTAGCACACGTGAGTTATTTTGTACCTGATTGGTGTCTGTCAAGATATAAAAACTTCAGGGGCAGCACCCAGGGAGCAGCTCCTGTCACGAGATCAATACCTCATTATGGATTAAACATAAAAGTTAAGCCGCCCTTAGTTCCCAGTTGACAAAGAGTGGCATAAATTCCACGCTGGCATTTGGGGGATTTTGTGCAAATTACTCCAATGACCTCCTGCTAAGAGCAGGTGAGGAGCTGTCACCCTTCCAGCCAGCCCTGCCTCGGAGCTCTGAAGGGATTTGGGAAGGGGTCCAGGGTCAACCAGAGAAAGGGAGCCCCGTAATCCCCGCTGGCATCCCTTGGGTGGCAGGAGAGGATTCCGAGGCGGAGGGAGGCCGACGCTCCGCTGCGTTTTGAAGACGCGGTTGGGTTAAACCAGCTGGCAGCTGAAGCACCGCTCTGGAGCAGGAGGCAATTACAGATGGATAAAGTGTGAGCACTTCTGAGTGAAATCCCTTCCATTTTGAGGCGTCTGAAGTGACGGAACATCTCAGGAAAAGGCAAATCCAGCTCTTTAGAGCAGAGCCTTTTCCTTGATGCCGGCCGCCCCGTGTACTCTCTGCCTTTTAATGCTGTTGAGAACCACTCATTACTCCTCTGACTCAGAGGTTTAACTAATTCCCAGCTAAGCTTTGTACCCAGGGAGAAGAAAGCTCTGCTCAGAGGGTCAGTGCTGAGCCTCCAGCAGAGCGTGGGCAGGGGAACCAGTTGGCTCCTCTTTTACACAAGGAACAAAATGGACAAACCAAAGGCTGAGAGGGAGCACAGGGAAAAAAACCAGAATTTAGATTCAGAAATGCTCAGGGTACCAAATAGTGGAAGATTCTTGCTCTAAAAACAATGGGTGTGGGCAGGGAGCCCCTAACCCAACAGAAATTCCTGGTTCATGCAACTGATGACAAGGGACAGGGCCTGCAGCTGTGCCAGGGAGGGTTCAGGTTGGATATCAGGAAAAATTATTCACTGCAAGAGTGGTTAAACATTGGGATGGGCTCCCCACAGAAGCGGAGGAGTCACCATCTCTGGAAGTGTCCATAAAACCAAGCAGAGGTGGCACTTGGTGACACGGCTCAGGTGACACGGTGGTCAAGGTTGGAATTTATGATCTTGGAGCTCTTTCCCAGCCCCACTGATTCCATGATTTTATGTGTCCAGCTTGGAGAGATCCAGCACAGTAAAAATGCAGCCCAGCACATGTAGCACCAATATTCCATGCTCTGCCTAAACCCATTGATTTTCCTACACCGCTATCCCCAGTTTCCCATCATTTCCCACTGCTAATTTCACCTCTTAATTGTTTAATGATTCGTGGAAAATAAGAGGAATGATGAACCTCTCTTCCCTCTCAGCGTGTGAGAAAATGAAACCATCCAAGCAATGATCCAAACTCCACTAAGTGGAAATTTGGCCCTGAAAAAATTCATCCTGGGTTTTTTTCTGCCTTTCACCATTTTCCTTCAGCTGTCAGAGCGGCGAGATGAAATAACATCCTATATTCATAGTGCCATCTGCATTCCAAAATCTCCTACTGATCAATGCGAGTGTCCAAAGAACACTTCCAATTTGTCACAATAACCTTCAAAACTTGACAGAAAATCATGCAAGTTATTTCTTTCGGATCTCTCTGTATCTTGTGATTATTTATACTTCGCCAATACAATTCTAAACATCTTGCTTTGCACTTCCCGTATTTCTCAGAAGAACTCAGAGGTTAAAACCTGCAATGGGTTTATTTTGCTCTCTGTGCTCCTGTTTTGGATTTCTGGACATTTAAGAAACACTGGGATGGCTGCACTTGGAGCAGGACCAAAAATGTGTTTGAAAAGGCTTCAAACTGACACATCTCAGAATATCAATAATCAGGCTGCTTTGCTCAATTCCACTCGTTCTGTTTTTCTCTTTTATAAGGAATTTTAGATTTTAGCGTTCTCAACTGCACTAAAAAAGTGAGGTTAAAGCATCAAGCACAAGAACCCTGTTTTAAAACCTCAATTTTAGCCTTTTATAAAAGCCAAAAAAATATGAAATGCCCGAGCTCTGAGTCCCCTGAGCGAGGTGCTCAGGGAGGGGAGGCTCTCCACAGCTGTTCCCTGTGGGTGTTGTTGCTGGCCCTGGGTGAAGCTCACCCTGTGTGGTGCCACCTCTCCTTTTTGTGCACATCTGGCCAGCTGTGGGCACCAGCTGGGGCAGCCCAGGGCTGGGGCAGAGGCTGCTCTGGCCACTTCCATCCCTTCAGTGAAGCCCATGGGGGTTAGGAGGCACCAAAGCTTAGGGGAGGAAGACATTCACACCTGCGAGCAGCCTCTGCAGCTGGATCCAGCAGGAATGCAGGGAAGAGCCTGATCTGCTGGGATCTGTTGGGACCACAGAGCTTTGTGAGGCTTGAGGGAGCAGCTCCCCGAGCTTCCAAACCGAGGCAGTCTGCCTGACACGGAGCAGGTTTGAAATGCACTCAGCATTGGGAAATGCAGATTGCAAGTCTATAAAAAGCTCAGTTTAAATAAGAACTCCAGAGCTTTAGCAGGGACAGTTTTCTAGGACGCTGGGCAGAGCCCTGGGATGAGCTTGTAAAGGTCGAGCCATCAGCAACTGTCTGTGCAAATTTTACGACCGGGAGCTAATAAACAAAAAAAGTGTAGGAAGTAGTCAATAGCCATTACCAGCCACAAAAACAGATCCTGCAAAAAGAACTCAACAAATCGGTGCTGGTGGCTGTGCTAAGAAACCCATCGGAGACTTCACGGAACTTGGAGAGCAAATCCAGCGGCTGCTGCTTTAAATTGTGCACTCGCATTAAAAATTCATCAGAGTATTTATAGGCAGGTTAAAATAGACCACCAAAAACACAGCCCAGGCGGTGCTCACAACCTGTTGGAGTGGGGATGTTGGGCAGCAGATTCTCCAGGAGCTGCTGTGGGAAAGGAAGGGGAAGGGGAAGGGGAAGGGGAAGGGGAAGGGGAAGGGGAAGGGGAAGGGGAAGGGGAAGAAGGAAAGGAAAGGAAAGGAAAGGAAAGGAAAGGAAAGGAAAGGAAAGGAAAGGAAAGGAAAGGAAAGGAAAGGAAAGGAAAGGAAAGGAAAGGAAAGGAAAGGAAGGAAAGGAAAGGAAAGGAAAGGAAAGGAAAGGAAAGGAAAGGAAAGGAAAGGAAAGGAAAGGAAAGGAAAGGAAAGGAAAGGAAAGGAAAGGAAAGGAAAGGAAAGGAAAGGAAAGGAAAGGAAAGAAAGGAAAGGAAAGGAAAGGAAAGGAAAGGAAAGGAAAGGAAAGGAAAGGAAAGGAAAGGAAAGGAAAGGAAAGGAAAGGAAAGGAAAAGGAAAGGAAAGGAAAGGAAAGGAAAGGAAAGGAAAGGAAAGGAAAGGAAAGGAAAGGAAAGGAAAGGAAAGGAAAGGAAAGGAAAGGAAAGGAAAGGAAAGGAAAGGAAAAAGGAAAGGAAAGGAAAAAGGAAAGGAAAGGAGAAAGGAAAGGAGAAAGGAAAGGAAAGAAGGGAGGGAAGGTGCTCCTGCACAGGGAGGGAAGAACGGGGCCTGGGGTGGGAAGAGAATGATCCCAGCCATTCCCTGGACATTCCCATGAAATGGAGATGTTCCACAGCTCCTGGGGATGAACGGGGCTGCATGTGCAGGAGGGCTCAGTGATGTGACCACAGTGCAGCAGCCGCTGCCATTTGGCCTCTTTTTGGTCAAACACTAAAAAACCTCCAATCCCAACAGGAAAACAAAGATCCTGAGGAGTGACATCTCATGGCTGGGCCCCAGGTCACTGCTGCCATGAGAGGAGGTTTTTGGGATGAGGGTGGGCAGCCCTTGGATCCCTGGGGCTGTCCCTGGATCCCTGGCAGTGTCCCAGGCCAGGCTGGAGCAGCCTGGGACAGTGGGAGGTGTCCCTGCCATGGCACTGGATGGGCTTTGAGGTCCCTCCCAACCCAAACCAGTCTGGGATTCTCTGATCCACCCCCAGAGAACCTCTGGGAAGTAGAAATGTCAAACGAAGAGAAATTGGCCATTTATTCAAGGACAACACACAAAGAAAGGAAAGTGGCACCCAGGCAGTTTGGGGACCAAAAAATGCCAGTGAGTAAACGGTGACCTTTGCTGTGACTATTTTCTCACCTATTTACTAAGAGGATTTAAAAACCCCGGAGAAGGGCAGAGTTCTGTGAGCCAGCAGGGCCCCACCTCCCGAATTTCACAGAGTTCTGTAAATTCTGGTTGACTCCTCCCAGATCATCCCCTACATTTATTCCTTAAATTGTCATTATAACCATCAAAATATGCCATTAATGTCATTATAATGTCATTATAACCATTAAAACCCTCCAAAAAATTAATTTCTCCTTTCATTTTGATTTCCAAAGGCTGATTTCCATTGATTCCCTTGCTCCAGGCAAACATCAAGTTGCAAAATCACATCCAAATTTGGACCACAAATGCTATTGACAGCAGTTGATTGGAAGAGGTTAAAGCTCACCCAAACACTGGGAAAAAAAAATCCATTCCCAGCTCTGCCCATTGCACAGCAAGGACTCTGAGAGTGAAATTCAGCTTCTCTAGAGCAAAACTGCACAAAATTATTCCAGATAGAAGAACCCACACATCCTCCTTGCCCAGGCAGACCTGCAGCACAGAAATGCAGCAGAGCAGCTCAATTACCAACAGTTAAAGCACAGCAGGATGTACAGTTTTCTAATTGAATACACCCAGTTACAAGCAATAAATAAAATAAAGAGAACATTTCGAATGAATAAAAACATACCTTTGAATAAAATATATACTCATTAGGGGAAATGATGACTGCTACAAAAAAAATCACTGAGCTACTTCTGTGACAGGCAATTCTTAATCAAAGGCAGTTCTATGCAAATTAAGGAAAGCAAATCTCTAAAGGAATAATAGTCTGCCTTAATAGTCCCTATCCTTTTTCCTGCATGGCTCCGATGGATGCTGGGTTATAATTGGTGCTAGATGCTGCCCTTCAAAGCTTGTGGAATATTTTGCAAGGCAAGAATGTAAAATAAAATTTAAAAATAATTAAAAATTAGAAAATTTAGATTTTGAGGCAGTCCATGGAATGACATTCCAAATTTATATATATATATATATTTATATTTATATATTTTAAAGAATAAATATATATAAATATAAATTATACATATAAATATATAAAATTATAAATATATAAATTATATTTTATATAGTTTATATATATATCTATTTATATATTATATCTATAAATATAAAAATATATATTAATATATTAAAATATTTTCTATATATTCTATATATATTTATAAAAATATTTTAAATAATTTAAACATATATAAATATGTATTTTTATATTTTATAATATTAATATTGTATTATAATATTATATTATTATATATTATATATTATATATTATATATTATATATTATATTATATTATATTATAATATAATATAATATAATATAATATAATATAATATAATATAATATAATATAATATAATATAATATAATATAATATAATATAATATATTATATTATTAATATTTTTATATTTGTATATATATTTTATATAAAAATAAAAATAAAAATAAAAATAATATAAATATATAAACTAAATATATAAATAAATATATTTTATATTGTTTATATATATATATATATAAATAATTCTAATTAATGATCAGTGTGGAACACCATTAGGAGATTAAAATTGCAGGCTCTTCTCACTGTACCTAAAATTTTAGGGGCTGTGTTGCTCACAAGGATCTGCATTCAGAGCCTTTGCTGCTCTGACAATTCCTGCAATCATTTGCAGCTCTTGGACAAACTCCACCCCACCTTTTACAACCCCTCACCCAGGCTGAGCAGGACAAGAATTTCTGCCACGGGACATCTCCCAGAGATTTTGGTGTCCCAGGACGAGCTGAACACGATTTGTGCTGTGCCACAGCTCCACACCTCCTCTAACGTACATAATCAACATGGAAATTTATTCTGCAGCTGCCAGCGAGCACTGATGAATTTAGTACCCACCTGGAAATGAAGTGTGGAGTTCCAGGTTGTCTCAGGCACGGGGAGTTCTCGGCGTGGGGAAGGATTAATCTTTATTTCACAGCTCACCAGGCTTATGGTAGTGATGGTGCCAATTTACTGCTGCCTGTGGGACCTGGGGGAACAAGGAAAATGTTTGTAGTGGGGTTTGTTGGGTTTTTTTTCAAGTTCACCTTCAAGTTTTAGAAAATTCCTGGTTTTCTTCATTGGGAAAGAACTTAAGAATTTTAGGGGAAATGTTCCACAGCAATCCACAGCTCATAAAAAGTTTAGGTTGGAAAAGATGAAGATCATCGAGCCCAATCATTAACTTGTCAAGATTGAGATGTTGTTGGGAGCAGGGGGTGTACAACCCGCTCGATAAAAATTAATTTTAATAATTAATAGCAGCTGAGGAGTTCAAAAAGAGGAGTTTTTTTCTGTTCTAAACAAAGTTTTGCCTGATTGATGGTGTTACCTGGGAGGAGATGACAAGTTTTATTTATTTTATTCTTCATTTGCCTCTGAAGTGGAGTCATATCTTATCTATTAAACAGCAATCAGCTGCTCCAGTATTGGCACAGGCAGCTGCTCATCAACATCTCCTTATCAGAACAATTCAAATTGGAAAATATTGAAAAGAGATCCAGTAAAACACTTGAGAAAACCCTCAGTGCACATTGGGATGGGGAGTTTAAACACCTTCCTTGGATTGCCCTCCAATTTCCTGTAAAGTTTATTTTAAAGTTAGCAGTCCATTTGGAGTTATGATTAATGGTTTTGAAAAGGATTTTTTTTTTTTTTATTTTCAGCTGCTCCTCCCAACAAAGGATTTAGAATTAATTCACATCATCCAACTTCTTCCTTAATGGATTTTTAAGGTCCACTGCAAAGAATCAATCAATAGGAGGCTGAAAGCTCTGGCGGGTAATGCATCCAGCCCCACCAGAGCAGGGCAATGATCTTCATCTGCACTAATTGGAATTATTTGCAGTGATTAAGAAAAGCAAAATAATCATTTGCATTCACTCAGTTCAGGATGCAAAGATAGAGACTCAGGAAGTACCAAAAGTTGGATTTTTTTTTTGGTGTTTTAAGAGGGTTTTGTGACTTTTCCCTCAGAGATGTAAATGCTGCTGCTCTGGATGTGTCCCTGTCAGGGCACATCTCATTTCCAGGGCACTATTTTCAGGACAAAGTGACATTTGCAGGTTAATTTTGTACCTGGAATGGCTGCACACAAACTCCTGGAACTGGCAAGTAGAGCAAAGAAATTCAAGATTTTCCATTTATTTTCTCCTTTTTTTTTTCTATTATTGACTTTTTTGTTTGGTGGGGTTTTTGTGGGTTTTTTGTTGGTTTTTTTTTTTTTTTTAATAACAATTAAAGATTTTTTTTTTTAACTCAGTTTCACTGTTTTTGGTTTTTTTTTCATAAATCAAATGAAAAATCTAAAAAAATCCCCCAGCCCCGCGTGCAGAGAAGCTGCCACTGAGTGAGCTGGAATGGGGTCAGGGCAGGGATGAAGATTTTTGGGAATGACACCAGAAAAGGTTGGACAAGCTGGAAAAGCGTTTTTACAGCAGCAATCCTTTGGAAACAGGGCCTTTAAAAACTTTTCAGTTACCAAAAGAAATAACAAGAATTTGTCACTTCAGTGGCCCCTAAATAACGAGTTCACTGTACAGAATAAAACCAGCAATCTGTAAAATTCTACAAAATAATCAGTTCTAAAGTAACAACAATTTGGAGAACTCTTGAGATTAAAAAAAAAAATTAATTTCTCCTTTCATTTTGATTTCCAAAGGCTGATTTCCATTGATTCCATTGCTCCAGGCAAACCCAACATCAACTTGCAAAATCACATTGAAATTTGGACCACAAAAATCCAAAAGTTTTTGGTTTTTTTTCCTCTGATTCTCCAAAGAGGTGACAAGAATTCCACACTTTTTTAGTGCCAAAACCTTTTATGGGGAAAATTCCTCTTAAAAAAAAATAGCTGTGCCCTGAAAGATACATTGAATTCCTGATTTTGAAAGTCCTAAAGAGGGCAAAGAACAGCTGTGCCACGTCCCAGGAATCAAAAAATAGCATCAGATATTTCATGTGAACCATATCCAAAATTTATCTCTTGCAGCAACAATAAAATAGGTTGAGATGTGGATGGGATCGAGCTAAAGGTCTGAGCTGAAAAATACCAAAAATGGAATTACTGCAAGAATTAGTTCCTTGTGGAAACAGAGTCAGCGTGTGCAAGGATGAGGTTTTGCTGTAACATCCTGGAGCTTGTTCTGCCATTGCTCAAGGACTTAAAGGTGAAATTCAATCAATGGATGGGCAAATTTCTTCTCCCTGCTCAGGAATGCACGAATCCCACTCTGAAAACCACCAGCATTTCCTTCCTGCTCAGGCAACAGCTTGAGAAAAAGGATTTTTGGCCAAAGCTGCTGCATCTGCAAAGATTTGTGGAACAGCCACTGCTCTCCAAATATTTACAGCATCTAAATATTCTTTAATTGGCTCCTTCTCTCCGCTGACCCGCGTGGTTGCTCACTTGTTACAATTAATTATCTACGGAGCACAATTAGGGTTTTTGAGAGGAAGGAAACAAAAAAAGGGCTGTCCCTGGTTATCTTCACCCATTGGGGCTGCACCTCCCTCTCTTTGGGCCATAAGACATAAAAACCTGTAGGATATCAGGGCTAATCCTGATATCAGGGCTCCACCTCCCTCTCTTTGGGCCATAAGACACAAAAATCTGTAGAATATCAGGGCTAATCCTGATATCAAGGCTCCACCTCCCTCTCTTTGGGCCATAAGACACAAAAATCTGTAGGTCAGGAGGTGCTCAGCAGAACACAGGTGGGTAATCTATCAATAAACTGTGAAACCCCAAAAAATGCTTATCCAGCAGGGCTAATCCTGACACTGGGACTCCATTTCCCATCCAGAGCTCCCTCGTGGATGCTGCAGGTTTGCTCTGAAAGATTTTGTGGTAAATCACGGAATGTTTCATGGAGGGGAGATGAGATGAATGATCCTGTGATAAAAATGCAGCAGATTTTGCTACCTGGGCTGTTCCTCTCCCTCTGACACGACTTTCACCCGAAGCTTCTGCAAATGGAAATCCACACATGAGCTTTCACAGAAAGGATCATAGGGCCTAAAATTCCACTTAAAATCAGGAATGGGCCATTTTCCTGCTGTTTGCACTTATCTTTGTGACAGATTAAAGCAGCCTGGGATGGGCTGTCCCACAGGGAGCTGCCCCGGGGCGCTCAGGAATGAGTCTGTGCATTTCACCCACCACTCTGGTCCTTTACAGGAGATTAATTGGCTCTGTGTTTATGTAAATAGGGAAAGCGAGATTCCCGTGCATCCTTCTCCATAAATTAAAAACAATGCTCTCCTGCAGTTATGGCTGTAAAGGGGAAATAGACCTTGACTGGGTGTAATGAGGCATTTGTGTTTGCAGTAACCAGAATTTACTGTTACTGCTCCGAGAGCCATCACTCCTTGTTTAGGCTCTTAAGTGACAATAAGTGTGGCTAAAATAAATTCTAATGAACACTCCTGGGTCACCTTACTGAATTTATGGGGCATAATGCAGCATTATTTGAAATAACTGTGGGCCTTGGGGCTGTGGGGAGCAGCTCCAGCTGCTGATTCCCTCCCTCAGGTCAGGTATGGTTCAGACACACCAACTCCTGAGGGGTCTGGGTTTGCAGAGGTGACCTCCAGCCCAGCTTTGGCTCTCTGGGAAGGCCACAAAAGGTCATTGGAGTGGTGGCAAATGGAGCATGAAGCTGCTGCTCTGTCTGTCTCAGAGCAGGATATTGGATAATGCTGGAGCTGAGCGGGTGCTGCGTCAGGAGAGGAGGGTGGAGGATCCCAAACCAAATGACTCCAAGGAGCCTCCTTCACCTTCCCAGCAAAACAGATTTTTGGTTGAGTTACTGAGCTGCAATTCCTCTCCCAAACACGAGCTGAGCAGTGAGGGAGTGCACGGAGACAGGGATGGGCAGGGAAGGAGCAGAACCCCCCTTAGATCCCAAAGCTGAGCAGTGAGGGAGTGCACAGAGACAGGGATGGGCAGGGAAGGAGCAGAACCCCCCTTAGATCCCAAAGCTGAGCAGTGAGGGAGTGCACAGAGACAGGGATGGGCAGGGAAGGAGCAGAACCCCCCTTAGATCCCAAAGCTGAGCAGTGAGGGAGTGCACAGAGACAGGGATGGGCAGGGAAGGAGCAGAACCCCCCTTAGATCCCAAAGCTGAGCAGTGAGGGAGTGCATGGAGACAGGGATGGGCAGAGAAGGAGCAGAAACCCCCTTAGATCCCAAAGCTGAGCAGTGAAACCCAAAGTTTAAGTTAAATAAGCCAAGAAATCCTGCTGGCTGCAAGGAGGAAGATAATCTCTGCAAGCCCTCGGTTCTCCCATTCCCTCACAGCCCATGGCAGAAGCAGTTCCCAAAAAAAAAAACCAAAAAAAGTGAGGACATTTTCCTTTTCAATTAAAATAATGCACTTACATAACATTCCTGCTTTTCACTCCATTGTGCCTGGTCTTCACTGGGGAGAGCTTATCTGTGTGATCCAGATTTCTTTATCCACCTTTGTATCTCGTTGCAAGGGAGCTGGACAGAATTTCAATGCAGGAGCAGAGTGGTTTTCAGAAAAGCTTCCCAGCCCCATTATGTACCTGAGCAGTGGGTGTGAGGTGCACACCATTGTCATGCTGCCCTCCTTCATCTCCCTGAAGAGAAAAATAGAAAAAAATGCTTGAATTCCTAACCTATTTCTGAGGAAAATAAAAGCCTGACCTCTATACAGTGCCTAAAGCCTAAGCTGGAAATAATGAGTTATTATTTAATTCTTCTGTAGTTAAGGGCCACGGGATATTGCACAAAGAAATGTACTCATCACACGAGCCTTCATTATGGAATGTGCTCCTCCATTTGTTAAAAATAATATTGACCCTGCTGCCTGTTTATTTAGTGCCTTTCCTCTTCAGAGCACTTTTTAGGCATCAGCTAATTAATGTGATGGCTTTATTGCCATCACATTAATTGTGATGAGGATATTTCAGAGCTGAGAGGGGGCAAGGGAAAGAGATGATTTTTGTGCACTGTGGTCTCTCCACACCTCCACTCCTCTTCAAAAACATCCGGGTGAGGCCAGGGCTGGGGTTTTGGCCTGGCTGGTGCAGCAGAGGGAAGGGTAATAGTGAGGATGATAGTTTGGAAAAGCTGGTTCGTGTGGGGCAGTTGGATTAGAACTTCCAAACTCAGTGCTCAGCACCTGTGGTGCTGCACAGCCCAGACAGCACCATCAACCCCTCTGAAAACCAAACCACTTCACCTCTGCTGCTAAAAACCAGGTGGCATTTCTGGAACTCATCACCTGTTCACTCATGATGCTGTTCTGCAATTCCTCAAGTATCAGCTCTGTGATTTATTCACTCACCAAAACCTCCAGGTCCATTAATCACACCAGGTCTGAGGCAATTAAAACTTTTAGGTGCAAAGAAAAGGCTCACCAAAACCTCCAGGTCCATTAATGACACCAGGTCTGGGGAAAAATTCAAATTTTAGGTGCAAAGAAAAGTCTCACCAAAACCTCCAGGTCCAGTCCATTAATCACACCAGGTATAGGGACAATTTAAAATTTTAAGTGCAAAGAAAAGTCTCACCAAAACCTCCAGGTCCATTAATCACATCAGGTCTCAGAACAATTCCAAATTTTAGGTGCAAAGAAAAAGCTCACCAAAACCTCCAGGTCCATTAATTACACTGGTCTGGGGACAATTCCAAATTTTAGGTGCAAAGAAAAGGTCTGGGGACAATTTAAACTTCTAGGTGCAAAAAAAAAAGGCTCACCAAAACCTCCAGGTCCAGTCCATTAATCACACCAGATCCAGGGACAATTCCAAATTTTAGGTGCAAAGAAAAGCTCATCAAAACCTCCAGGTCCATTAATCACACCAGGTCTGGGGACAATTTAAACTTTCAGGTGCAAAGAAAAGCTCACCAAAACCTCCAGGTCCATCAATCACACCAGGTCCAGGGAAAATTTAAAATTTTAGGTGCAAAGAAAAGCTCATCAAAACCTCCAGGTCCATTAATGATGCTGGTCTGGGGACAATTTAAACTTTTAGGTGCAAAGAAAAGGTCTGGGGACAATTTAAACTTTTAGGTGCAAAGAAAAAGCTCACCAAAACCTCCAGGTCCATTAATCACACCAGATGCAGGGACAATTAAAACCTTTAGGTGCAAAGAAAAGGCTTTTTCCAACTTGCCCTATGTGTTAGAAAAGGGAAAACTTTGCTCTAAGCTACACCCCAGTTAATAAAGCAAGAACTGGGTGTTTTTAGGAACTGGATTCATGAGCCCAGTTTGTTGAATATAAAAAGCTTTATTCTAGGACAGCCCTTGGAATGGAAATGAGAATTATTTGAACTTGGCCTCACGCTGTCCCTGTCCCGCCCAGAGCTCCCCAGTGGCTCTGATTTCAGATTTTCAATGATTTGGGTCCCAGGGTTTGGGTCATGGGGCCACTGCAGCCTGGGGGGGTTTGTAACTCCACTCCAAACTCCCTCTGGGCATCCCCCTCTTCACCTCCACCAGGCTCCAAATCCATCTCCAGCAGAAGCATTTCCAGCTCCCTTGGCACAGATCTGCTGGGAGAGGCTCCTGGCAGCCCAGCTGGAATTTCAGCGTGCTCATCCTTCCCCCAGGGTGACAGTGACAGCAGCAGGACCTGAGGGAGCCTCGCTGCTCCCACCCCTCCGAGGCAACCAAATGGAAAAATTCCAGCTGGCTTCTGTCCAGGACTGACTCCTAAACAGACTCACTCCCCTGAAAATACTTTGTTTTGTTTTGTTTTTTTGGTTTTGGTTTTTTGTTTTGGTTTGGTTTGGTTTTTTTGGTTTTTTGGGGGTTTTGTTGCTGTTGTTTTTTGGGGTTTTTTTCCTCTTTTTTTTTGGTTTCTTTTTCTGAAGGGAAATAAAATCAAATGAGGCACTTCTAGCACATAACTGCTTCAGATCATCTCTTTTCCTTATTGTTGCTGGCTGCAAGCAGCGCCCCAAGGGAAAAAGCTGCTTTTCCAAACAGCATCCTGCAATTCTGAAGTGCTCAGAGCATCCCCCCTGTCCCCAGCTCCCCTGAGAGCAGGTGGGGCAGAACCCCAAGGATTTTCTGTTCAAAATGTGAGTTTGTGGGTTACTCCCAGTCTCCAGGTTTTAATGAGGAACATTTTGATTGCTTCAAAATATCTTGCTATTGCAATTGGTTCAGGGAACATTTGCCTTTGGCTCTTTTTTTAATTCTTTCTTCCAGCCTCTTTATTTTTGCCTTCACTAAAACTTCACTTGCAGAGCAGGAGGACAAAGACCAGCACAGCAAATTTGCATTAAATGCACAAATGTTTTCACCTACATCTGCATAATTAACAATAATTAACAAAATATGGGAGCAGAGCTCTGCGAAATGCACCTACAGAGCACCTCCTGATGCCTCTTTTTGCAGAATTATTTCTTCCCCAAACCTGATTTGGTGCCTTGACACAAAACAAGAGAATTACAGCTCTTCACAGCAGCACTGACACCCCCAGCACAATTTCCTTGGAAACTTCTGGTACCTGCACACTCCCCATTCCACATATCTTCATTTAGACCTTCCAGCAGGATCCTGGACGATTCCCCAAATCATGACAATATAATCACTACATGATCAAAAGCCTGAAACACGAGCCATAGCCTCCAGCTACGGGGAAGGCAGCTACAAAACCCATCAGAGCCATCCTGCAATTAATTCCTCGTGGCCCTGGCTCTGTAGTCAGAAACCAGGAGCAAGATCCCACTGAACATGAAAGGGATTATTTGGGATTAGCAGGAGAGGCTGCGGTGCCCCTTGGCCCCGGTGAATATTAAACAGGAGAGCTGCAATGCAGATTAAAAAAGTTCATTTTGAGCAGCCTGGTTTGAGGGGGGACTTCTGGGATGTGGAGCTGTTACTCTCCCTGCTTTGGGTTGTTCCTGGTTATTTAATTGTTCTTTTTCACGATGGAAACTCCATCAGACGAAATCCAAGTTGTTGTTTAGGTTTGGTTTTTTAACCTTCTTTAAAGCAACAGGTTTTTGCTTCAGGATTTTGCCAGTTATTTTTGGTTATTTTTGGCACCTCCACAGCATCAGTAACACAGAAATCATCATTTTCAGGCCTCTGCCATAATGAACACCATGGAGTGAAGAACACACCAGGGAAAAGCTCATCAGGGATGTTCTGATGCCTGTTGGTACGATTTCCAACAAAAATAAAACAAATTCAGCAATCCAGGGAAAACATCAACAAGGTGAGGAATTAGATCATGAGGCAAAACAATTTCGCTTCGATTTTAGTTCACAAGTAACTAACGAGATTTTGTGTCCTCAGAACAACTGCAAGGGAGGGATACTCAACTGGGATGTCTCCTCATTTCCTAAGTTCCAAGGAATTTGATTCCATGGAGATGGAAGCCAGCTGGGGGGAACTGGGATCCCACAGCCCAGGAAGGGGTTAAAGAAACCCCCACCGTGTCCTACCCCAGGTGAGGGTCTGATCATCCCCCTGCAGCTTCAGTTTTTGGGCACAAAGCTCCCGGAGGGGTGAACAGCTGGAACAGCTGGAGCAGCAGATGCTCTGCAGCTCCTGGGCTGGCGTCCCTCCCGAAATCCCGAGGGCCCGGCTCTCCTTGGGAAGTTTCAGAGCAGAGCCCGTCCTTGGGAAGTTTCAGAGCAGAAAGTGCTGAGGAAAGGCTGTGGCATCCCCAGGGGCTCACAGAGTGCTGAGCTGGCTAATTGCTAATTGCTAATTGCTCCCTGCTCGTTACTGAGCGCGATGGGAACTGCGGACACACACAAAGCCCATCCTTGAACCCAGAGGCTGTGGCCACACCAATCCTGGTTTATAACCACGTCTGTGAGAATCCAAGGGGATATTTGCATCCAAAAAGTTTGTCCCCGCTGTAACAAGTGTGTGGAAAGTTTGTTTAATGGATTGTAATGGATAATCCCTCACGCTCCCAAAAATATCTTCAGTTCTCGGGCACCGGAATGATGGGCTCACCCAAATTCTTTGGGAATACTTTGCTCTGGTTATAAAGCAAAAGAAGATATGGAAAGAAAACCTCCAAAATGCCTCCCAGGCAGACAAAAAGAGCAATTCTCCCAAAGGATGGAGTGAGCCAAGGTGCAGCTCCTGGACATCCTCCCCTGGAGCAGGAGGAACATCTGGAGCCATCCCCTTGTTCCAAAGCCTGTGGGAAGGGCCAAGCTGGAGAGGAGGTGCTGGAAGTGAGGAAGGCTCCAGCTGCCAGTCCTGCTCCCAAAATTCCCTCCAGGTCTTTTATCCCTTCTGGCTTTTCCTCTGGAACTCAGCAGAGGAATATTCAGCTCCACTCCAAACCCACGTGGAACTCCCCTCCCAATGTTGATACCAATCTAAAAAAGATTTAAATTGAAAAATAATATAATTATGCTCCTTTTCTTGTTCTCTGTGTTTGTGTTCGGAGGCTTTTAGAGGAAATTTTTAGATCTATCAAAGTATCTGGAAATGCACTAATTATTTCAATGATGATACGATCCCAAGTGGCAAAGTAAACATAATTACCCATATTAATAGAAAACAAAATCAGCAGCACTTCAAGGCTCTGTGGGCTTCAGCTGGCAGATATTGTCACAGCGGATCATTCACCACAAAAGGACATTTATTATGATTTTAAGTAAAACCCCACCAATTTAACCTGGAATCTAAATGACCTTGTCTCTCAGGATCTCCATTAGTGGGAAAACCTCAGAGTGAATGAAAAGCCCCCAGGTTTTATAGTCAGATTATTTTGACTCGGTTGTGCCCTGCTTTGAAACCCTGCAGCTGGGTTTTCTTTTCTTAACTTTTCAAGCAAGTTCTGGGTGTCAGAAACCTCGAGTATGGTTGTTAAAAAGCTCAGACAGAAAGTGAAAGGATTTCACTGATTTCACTTTCTGCTGAAAATCCTCCTTTTCAGGGAACTGAAGGGATATCACTGGATCTTTTGTCACTTTTGTGAGCCCGTAAAGGTTTGCTCTAAGAAACAAAACAAAAAGAAAATAAAAAAGGGAATACCAAAATACACTGGTTGATGCTTAAAGTAAGATTTCCCCCTCTCTCCTCTCTCTGGGAGCTATTCCGTTTTCAGGGCTCTTTTACCTCTGCCTTTGAAGCTCGAGGAGATTTCCCTTCCATTCAGGGAGCACCTCCTGGGGCTGGGCAGTTTTTGTTTCCCAGGGATGCCCCTCAGGAATGTCACAGGGATGGGGACAATCCCCAACCCTGCCCTGGGGACAGAAGGATGGAGCGTGGAGCAGCTCCTCTGCTGCCACTGCCACTTGGGATTGAGTCCTGGCAGAACATTTCCTGCAAGGGGGGAATGACTGGCAGGGCTGCAAAGCCCAGGGTGAGGTGGAGAGCAGGAGGCACCTGTGGAGCAGGGACCTCACTGCTGCCCAGGCTGGCACCACGCTGGTGGTGGCTCCTAAGGATACAGAACTGTCCCCTAAAAATACAGGAATTCATTCTTTTGCTGCTAATAGCATTTCTTTTCCCCAATTCTTCCCCTTTGGCTGTGGAAAGGGTTGGGTGGCTGTGGGCTCAATATTTCTGAGCCTGAGAGCTGTGCGATTTCCCAATGGAACTTTCAGCAGCTCTCTCTGTTCCCAAAACATCTTTCTCCTTCCCCAAAACATTTCTAAGTAAGCAATGTTTTTTCTCACAACAATCTTCCCCAGCTGTTGTTTCTGTTACTGAACCAATAGAGAGAAGTGTCAGCTTTTGTGGCGGAGCATGCGAAAAAGGAAACCAAAGGAATTGTAATAAAGCCTACAAAGGAATTGTAATAAATTGTAATAAAGTGGTTCTCATGCTAAAAACTGGAGTCCTTTTTAGCCCTCAAATCGCAGAGTCTGTGTGGCTGTAATATAAAACAGCATCAGGTGGGCATTGGGGTCAGCAGACACCACACACCACCTTTAACCTCTCTGTGCCTCCCAAAGCCAGAGCCTGCTGGAACAGCACTCATCACCTGGCAGTATCACCTATCTGCCTTATTCCTGAAGGGAATTAGAAATTTAAATGATAATTAAGTGAAAACCTTTTAAATCTTGATTTTTGTATTCCCGATTTTCACCTTCCTTCCCTGTGCCTCCCTAAGCTGTCTCTGCCACGGCCTCTCCTTGCAGCCTACTTTGGGTTTAGCATTAGGTGATGAAGCATAAAATGCTATTTAAATACTATAATTTCAAGAGCAAGCAGAGAACATCACATTTATCTTCACTAACCTTGAATATGCCTGTCCCGTCTAATGAAAAAAGTGATTGAAGGGACTTATTTCAGCTCACCATCCCAAGGCCCCCATAAAAGCTGAATGGTAATTTAATTAGTTTCCTTTCTGGTGATTAACTAGGAATTCCTGATCATTTAATCTGAGTGCACTTTGATTCATTAAGTCTCTGTTTCCATTCTTTTATGAGGTGATTAAATAGCCCAGCCCAGGTGCTGCTGTGGGTGTTCAGGGCTGCTCTGGACACTGAGAGACCCAGGTAGGAAAGGTGCAGGATGGGAGCTGCATTTCCAAACCTTTTTGGGATAAACCAGCAGTTAATTCAGCCTCAACCACGAGGCAGAGCCCGTGAGGAGGGAATTTGGAGCAGATCTTTGCCTGCTGTGATGCTGCCTCCACTCTGAGCCCCATCCCGGGCAGGCAGAGGAGGAACAACATCTGCCCCAAAGCACTGATGTCAAATTGGTCACTGAGTGGGAGATTTATAGGAATTTTCCTGTATCTCCGAGGGTCCAGCCTTTGCAGAGAGCCCTGACCCACTGCACTCCCAGAGGACAAGAGCTCCCAGACCTTTCTACAGGATCTTGCTTGGACAAGAGCATTTCATCTGGGCTGCTGCCACACTAACAGGGGGTCAGGTTGTGTTCTGACTCTGTCAGAACACTCTGACTATTGCATTTATTTTATTTTACTTTATTTTATTTCTTTTCTTTTCCTCTTATTAAATTGTGTTTCTGACTCGGAGTCTCTCCCTGGTTTTGCTTTCAAACCAGCACACCCTATAAGAAGTACAAAGGTAAATCCCAAACGTTTCCCTGTATGGACTCACTGTGGGGTGCATTACTGCAGGGATTGTCCCACTGCCCTCCTGCCAGTGACATTTCTCCTGAGCACAGCCAGTCACTCCCTGTGCTGATAAATCCCCCCCTCAGCACCAGCCAGGCCGTAACTGCTGCCCTGCCTCATAAAGGATGATTAAATAAATCTATTCGAGTGCTCTGAAGACTGAGAGTGCTACATACTTAACTTTTTATTTAGATTTAAAGCTTATTATAAAGGCTCTACATGCTCTCCAGACACCCATACCAAAAAGGAAACTCACAATCCGTTAAAATGTTGCTTAGCACCATAATGGGATAAGGGAAGTTAAATTATCAGGCAGCTGATAGTGCAGCAAAATATTCTCCATCAACTCCACCCTGAGAGAAAATCAGAGTGCCTCTATCAGGCAAAAGATACCAGGGTGGGTTTCTGAGCACAAATAAGCTGTGGTTTATTTTAATCCATTATGCCAGAACGGTAAAATGGGATTTGATTCCTTCTATGAAGAGAAAAAATTAAAAAATCCAGCAAATGAACGGCACCTCAATTCTATTTTCATTTACTCGGACTCCTGGATCAGATGGATATTAAGATGGATATTAAGATGGATATTAAGATGGATGTAAAGGTGGATGTAAAGGTGGATGTAAAGGTGGATATCAAGGTGGATGTAAGGACACCTGATCACCCTGAATGGATTCCAGGGACATTCTGGCACATGCAGCCCCTCCAAACCCAAACAGCAGCACTCCAGGAGGAACAGAACCATTAAATCCATCCTCCCAACCCTTCAAATGCTCCCTACAACCCAGAAATGCCCGGTCCAGCTTTCCTCCATGCCCTGAAGGTCAGCAGCCCCCAGCTCCTTGCCTGAGCTCTTTGTCTGCCTCCAAAGCTGCAGCAAGAGCAGGTCAGGGCTGGGCTGCACCCCAGGACCCTCCAGCCCTGCCCCAGGAGCCTCCAGGAAAGTTTCAGGGGCTCCCCGAGCTCAGATTTTTGTGTTTGGTGAGGTTGTGCCTTGTCAGAGGTGTCAGGCAGGTGAGCAGGAGCACAGCACTGTCCTCACTGCTGTATTGGATCATGGCAAGGACTCATAGCAGTTTTTAGAGAAAAGTTTGTAAGGGGTGTAAAAGCAGGGTAGAAATAGGAAAATCTCCATTAGTATGGAACCACCTATAAATGTTCACTGTAAAGACTTTCTGGATTTAAAGCTGGACCAAAAATTATTTTCACCAAGACTTTGACACACAGAGGGAGCTGAAAACAGCACCCAAGGCATTGCCCAGCATCAGCCCTGAAATCAGGCACAAAGCTGCTTTCCTCCCAGCCCTCACAAATCCCAAGATTGCCTCAATCACAGCCATTTTTATTGGTTTTTAATTATTTCTATTGTCTTTGGCTGTCTTTGCAGTCTTGAGCCAACATTTCTTCCCCCTCAACAACTGCAAGGAGCAGAAACTTGATTTTATCTGTAAGTAGAAGATGGAACATCTGTATGGCATCACAATTTACAGGCCCACAACATCATCCTTCAACTGAGACAGGTCAGGAATGATGCTGGGCTTTGGGAGCTGGCTGGTTTCATTTATCCCATCCCAGCAGGAGCCACCTCCCTGCACAGGGCAGTGTGGGATTCCATTTGTCCCCTTTACCAACAGTTAATCCATTTCTCTGCCTGGAATCCTGGCAAAGCAGTGGAGTAACTCAGGGAGAAAGGTGACAGCCTCAACAGATCATGGAGTGGTGTCCTTTTATTGATTTAGTTTCCTAAATCAAGGTTTCCCTCTCCAGTGCTGGAATCAGACAAATCTGCATTAGGCACAAAGGAAAGCTGACAACAAATCAGGAACGGGTCCTACTTCTGCAGCCTGATGTACCCAACCAGCACAGTCTGCCCTCAAAATAATTCATCTGTGCCACGTCACTTGCCAGAATATTGTTATTTCAGAGGAAGTCTGGCTTTTTAATTATATAGAATGCTGTGAAAGGTGTTATAATTCTAATTGTGCATTAAGAAAGTGCCGTGACAGTGAAGATGTATCAGGTGATATCCAGGACAACAATGCCAAGATGGGAGCAGGGAGGAAAGGCTGCAATTATTCCATGTAAGCTGGGACACTTAATCATTGTGTTGGGCTGGGGAAAGTTTCCTGGTTTGCATTTTTAAACAGGTTCTTGTCTCTCCTTTTGGCAAAGTGTCCTTTTGCAGGAAAAGAGCCACAAGTAATTCTTGTGGGCTCTGAAAATGGAGATAAAACCAAGGACAAATGCAAGCCCAGTGGCACAGCAGGAGCTGGCAGGGCACAGCCAGGTCTCCAAGGACAGGTTTGGAGTGCTCAGTGCTGGGAGGGCTCAGCAATGGGGTAACTTGGAGGTTTATGAAGTTTTAGGAAGTAAAACTTCCTAAACCTGAGGTTTAGCAAGTAAATCCTTCTATCCACTGAGTTCAGCGCACAATGAGCTGTTCTTGCTGACTGACTCAAAAAACCCCCAAAAACAGTAACAACAAAAACAAACAAACAAACAAACCAAAAACCAAAAAAATCCAAACAAAAAAAACCCCAAAAAACCACCAAAAAACCAAAAAAAACCCCTCCAAAAAACTCCCCCAAAAAACGAAAAAAAAAAACCCTCAAAAAACCCAAAAAAAACCCCAAAAAACCAAAAAAAAACCCCAAACCAAAACAAAAAAATCCACCACCCCAAACAAACAAAATCTAAAGGGTTGAGAGGCAGCAGCCTCAGCCCCTCTGAACAGACAATTTGAGCACAGCCTGTGAGGACACAGGCTCTGGAGGAGAACAAGAAACCAGAAACTGCAGGATTAGGTCCAGGCAGGCTCCAGCCCTGAGGCTCAGGTGGGTTCTGACCCCGGCTGCACGGAGAAATAACCCAGCTGCCACGTTCAGTAATGCAACATTAAATTCATTTTCTGAGCACACACAGCCCTGCACAAAGGTGGCTCAGGAGTGGGGCCTGCAGGACAAAAGGACACAGAGGTGAAATTGGTACCACTGGGGAAAAAAAACTGGTGAGGAATTTGATTTGGAGTGAGAACTGAGCAAGTCACAGAGGTGGGCAACCCCAAAAAACCAAAAACCCAAAAACCCAAAAACCAAGCCCTGTGGTGGCAGCAGGAGCTCTGGGCAGTGCCACCCCAGCAGGGCACTGGGGACAGCTCAGGAGCTGCTCCGTGTCACCATGGAGAGGCTCAGCCCTCACAAGAACAAAAACCTTTTTCCTGAAGCATCTCTCCTTGGGATTTTGGGGTTCTGGTGGCTCTGGGACCATGGAGAGCAGGTTAGAGGGACACAGGTTTGTCCTAAGGGGGGCCCTTTGGCTGCTCTGCTCTGTGTAACAAGAACCCAAATGAAATTCCAGTTTCCACCAAACCTCCCCTTCCCAGCAGGGATTTCTCCTGAACCCAAACTGCTCCACAAAACTGCCCAGCTGGGAGCAGAGCTTGAAGCATGGCTGGGAAGGGAACGTCCCATTGGTCCTTCTGCACTCGGGCACTGTTCCCTCATTCCTCTGCATCCAAACTCAGCCAGCACCACCCAGAGAGAAGGATTCACCCTGGCAGTGCCAGCAGTGCTGCTTGTGCAGCTCCTGCTGGAGCACAGGGCTGGAGCCTCCAGAACAGAGCTGGGAATGAGGCATCAGAACAGCCCAGCCTGGAGAGACAGGAGGATGCAGCAGGAGGAGATGAGGATGAGAAAGAAATTACAGCAGGGCCTCTTTGCTCCACAGCCCTGAATCCCTTCTGGGTCATAGTCCACTTGCTGCTACCGGATGCACATTTCTGGAATCCACGGGAGGAAACGCAGGAAAGAGATTAAAATGTTCAATCATTTGCAAGGGCTCCCCAGATGAAGGCAGCGTGTGCTGGAAGAGCAGCTCCAACACAAAACACTGCACAGGGCTCTGATCTTGCTGGGAGCACAAAATGAGTTACAGGGATGGCTACAGCCGGGGTTTGGCTCAGGGAGAGAATTCCTGGAGTCAGCTCGTGTGGGCACCTGTGCCAGCAGTGTCCAGGTGCCACAGGTGGCCTTGGCGTGGTCCCACGGGCTTGGAGGAACAGCCAAACCACACCTGAGCTGCCAGGAACAGCCAAATCATACCTGAGCCACCTGAGCTACCAGGAACAGCCAAATCATTCCTGAGCCACCTGAGCTGCCAGGAACAGCCAAACCACACCTGAACCACCTCAGCTGCCAGGAACAGCCAAACCACACCTGAACCACCTCAGCTGCCAGGAACAGCCAAATCATACCTGAGCCACCTGAGCTGCCAGGAACAGCCAAATCATACCTGAGCCACCTGAGCTGCCAGGAACAGCCAAATCATTCCTGAGCTGCCAGGAACAGCCAAACCACACCTGAGCCACCTGAGCTGCCAGGAACAGCCAAATCATTCCTGAGCTGCCAGGAACAGCCAAACCACACCTGAGCCACCTGAGCTGCCAGGAACAGCCAAACCACACCTGAACCACCTGAGCTGCCAGGAACAGCCAATCATACCTACCTGAGCTGCCAGGAACAGCCAAATCAACCTGAGCCACCTGAGCTGCCAGGAACAGCCAAAGCACATCTGAACCACCTGAGCTGCCAGGAACAGCCAAAGCACATCTGAACCCTGAGCTGCCAGGAACAGCCAAACATCTGACCACCTAGGAACAGCCAAACCATGAACCCTGAGCTGCCAGGAACAGCCAAACCACACTGCCAGGAACACCAAATCACCTGCAGGAACAGCCAAACACACCTGAACACCTGATCCACCATGCCAAACAGCCAAACCACACCTGAGCTGCCAAAGCCAACCACCTGAGCTGCCAGGAACAGCCAAACCACACCTTGAGCACACCTGATTCTTTGGAACCAAACCTCATTTTGCAAATCAAAGGACCAGCTGCTGAACTTGCCTTAAAAAAAAAGAGGTAAGTCCTGAATGCAGGGCTGGGAGAGTCCATCCTGAATCCATGCCTGGAAAAGAACTTTTTGGGAGGCACCTCGTGGAACAGTCAAACCATATCTGAATCACCTGATCCCTCAGGAAACCAAACCACACCTGAGCACACCTGACCTGTCTGGAACCACCCCTGTCAACAGCCTGGGCGGGCTGTTGAGACAGAGATGTCTCAGAACCAAAAGCTACATTCATATAGCAAGGGAAAAAACATCATCAGCCTCAATTGGAAAGTTTCTTTGGAAAATTCTGCCCTGAAACCCTTTGGCAGTGCCCAGAGAGGAAAATTTCCACCTGTATTAACTCATTTCGTGTCCATTGATTTTTGTTTTACCAGATGGAATGCAACCCTCCCACACGGCTCCTGACCACCTTCCCAATGATCTGAGGGCTGGACACATCCCAGGAGAGGTCTCTGTTTGCTTTGTTTGTACTTTTATGAAGCATTGCTGCTTTTTTCCTGGGATTTTATTGCCCTGTAAATGAGGATGCAATGCAGAAAGCTGCTTTTGGTTTTGCTGGGACAGAGCTGAGTGGGAATAAACCAAGAGGAATGCATTCCCCTTTCTCATTTTCCATGGAGAAACACTTGAGAGCATCACTTTAGAAGCTTTCCTTGCTGAAGACTGAATTTAACAGATGATTTTATTTGCTCATTTGCTGGGATGGGATGTGGGATGTCTGGAGAGGCCATTCCCTCAAAGGATGCAGAAATCACAGCCCACAGGCAGAACTTCCCAGTCCAGAGACCAAGAAACTGCTGAAATCCCATCTGCCTGAAGAGCTGTCAGTGCTGCGTATTTAGAGGTGCCAAACAGGAAAATCAAAGAAATTGTGGCCACCAAAAACCTCCTCTCTTATGAGAAGTGTCAGCATAACACTTTGGCATCCAGAAATCATCAAAAATAACAAAACCTCTTCCAAATCAATTCCCCCACATGCAACAGGTCCCTGCCCTCCGTGTGCTTTTCCTTTTTATCCCCAGAGAGAGGAGTGGGAGTGGCGAACCAAAATCTCCTAAATTTAAAACTCTTTGGATGTATAAAGCAGAACTTTTTCCTGGTGGCTGCCAGCACAAATCAATCACTGCCTGTCAGCCCAGCCAACAGCGCAGCCACAGCTCTCGATCCTCGTGGATCCAATTCCAGATATTCCACCATCCACCAAACCAAACCTCACAGCAACTTCCAGAAAATTTACTGCACTTCCCGATTTTCTATGGGATGCAGCAAATTTAAATTGTTTAACCCACATCTGTTTAATCAGAGGGACGGCTCCTGGAAGCTTGTTAACTTGAAATGCCATTGCAGCTTCTGGCTGGTTTTTTCCCACTCTCCCACTCACAGTATGCCAGGGAGAACAACATCCTCCCACTCTGGGGAGGGACAGGACCTGCCACAATCCCTGCACACGGAGAAAAGAGTCTGGCAAAGGGTTTGGCAGGCAGCTTTGGGCTGGGTTGTTTAAATCTGGGCTGGAGATCCCTGAAAATGGGCTGAGCACCCAGAGCGTGGCATCCACAGCCTGGGGATTTTACAGCACGTCCCCAGATTTGGGGATGCTACTTTGAGAAATGTGATGGATATGCAGGAAACAAATTTCTTCAGCTCTTTTATGGAACTGCTTGAGTTTTTACCCGTGAAATCACTTTCTCGTTAAGACAGCTTCTGTGCATTTAAAAATAGGAGACTGGAGGAATGCAGCTCCCTTCGAAAGGAGCCACACATTAGGATTGGGAGAAACAGAGGTTCTGCAGAGCTTCACCACAGGAACCTGAATCCCTGGAACCCTCAGCCTGTATTTCTGCAGATCTCTGTGATTTCCCCCCACAATTCACCACAGAGGAGGAACCTGAATCCCTGGAACCCTCAGCCTGTGTTTTTGCAGATCTCTGTCATTTCCCCCAATTGCCCTTCTTGTTGTTATTATCAGAGAATGGTTTGGGCTGGAAGGGACCTTCAACCCCACCCAATGTCATACCAGGGACACTTTCCACTGTCCCAGGCTGCTCCAAGCCCTGTCCAGCTTGGCCTGGGACACTGCCAGGGATGGGACACACCCAGAACCCTAAATCCAGATTTCAGCATCAATAAAACATAAAAAATTCTTAATTTCCAGTGCTTTCCACACGTAGGTGTTTCAGGCCACTGGAGGTTTTCCTCGGTCTTGCTCCTTCCTATGAATACTCCCAGGGAGGCAGTGACAGCACTGAAATGTCATTTCCAACACGTTTATATCCTATGGGAACCCTGCACGACCTTGCTGGGACACCTGCCTGATCCCAGGCTGCTGAGGAGCTCTCCTGGCACGAGCTGCAGGTTATTCATCTTTGATCCAGGTGCGAGCACACAGCCCTGAGTCACGCACCACCAGCAGATGGGAAGGATCTTATATTTATGAGCTGCCATCTTTTCTTTTTTTTTTTTTCCCCCTCCTAGAAATTAATTTTTCATTAAATCACTTGGAAAAACCTTTGAATTAACGGAGTGACTTCATTCAAGGAGATAAACTAGAACGTGCAGTTTTTAACAGAACTATTTGTGCTTAATCAATTAAGCAAACTGACCCTCTGGATTTTGGACAAAACACTCAGGGCAGGTGTGGCGTTATCCCTTCTGGTTAAATCCAGTTGTCCTTGTCTCTGGGAATCCCTACGGATAAAATAACCATGAGTGTTAATTAAAAACAGATAGAGGTGTCACAGGGAAGGTGTGACAGCAGAAAGGGGACAGCCCCAGGAGTGGCACCTGTGCTTCTGCACCCCAAGAGATTTGCAGATTGCAGGTGATGCACAAGCAACAACTTCGTGGTGGGTGTTTTGTAAAAGATTTACAGGTTTGGAGTGGCTCGGGGTGTTTAATTGCAGGGAAAGTGCACTTGATGGGAGCTTGGATTGCCTGGGAAGAGCTGGGAGCACAGCAGGAGCCCCAGAGGTTCAGGGAGAAACCTCTTGTGTTCTATTATCATGTGTATAATAATGAATATAGAATATAAAAGGATATAAATAAGTGCCACTTGATGCTAACTTCAATTGCCTGGGAATATCTGGGAGCAGGGTTGGTCACAGCAGAGTGCTGGGAGAAATCCTGCTGCATTATTTTATCAAACACATAATATTCTATTTACTAATTAATATGGGCACATGTAACTAATGTATAACAACAGAGATAATATTTTTGCTTGGCTTATTGTTCCATCTAGTATATGAGTAAAATAACCCTTAAAAAATAAAATAACTCTTAATGAATAAAACAACTCTTAATGAATAAAAGAACTCTTAATGAATTAAATAATTCTTAAAAAATAAAATAACTCTTAATGAATAAAAGAACTCTTAATGAATAAACTAACTCTTAAAATAACTCTTAAAAGAACCAACTGGAACATGTATTTCTGAAACTCTCAGGAATTCCTTCAAAGAAGATGAGTTTTGCCCAGCCCCACCCTGGTACTTGTGGGAATTGAGAATGGCTGGTGCCACCAAGAGGGGCGTGACACTGTCAGGGGGGTGACACCATCATGGGGGGTGACACCATCAGAGGAGTGACATCATCAGGGGAGTGACACCACCAGGAGGGTGACACCATCAAGGGGGTGACACCATCATAGGGATGACACCATCAGGAGGGTGACACAATCAGGGGGGTGACACCGTCAGAGGGGTGACGCTGTCAGGGGAGTGACATCATCAGGATAGTGACACCATCAGAGGGGTGACACCATCAGGAGGGTGACACGATCAGGGGGGTGACACCATCAGAGGAGTGACACCATCAGGGGAGTGACATCATCAGGGGAGTGACACCATCAGAAGGGTGACACCATCAGAAGGGTGACACCATCAGGAGGGTGACACGATCAGGGGGGTGACACCATCAGAGGAGTGACACCATCAGGGGAGTGACATCATCAGGGAGTGACACCATCAGAAGGGTGACACCATCAGGAGGGTGACACCATCAGAGGGGTGACACCATCAGGATAGGGACACCATCAGAGGGGTGACACCATCAGAAGGGTGACACTGTCAGGGGAGTGACACCATCAGAGGGGTGACACCATCAGAGGGGTGACACCATCAAGGGGGGTAAGGTAACACCATCAAGGTGGTGACACTGTCAGGGGAGTGACACCATCACAGGGGTGACACCATCAAGGGGGGTAAGGTAACACCATCAAGGTGGTGACACCATCAGGGGAGTGACACCATCTGGGGGTGACACTGTCAGGGGGTTGACACCGTCAGGGTGATGTCACCATCACGGGGTGACACCGTCAGGGTGATGTCACCATCACGGGGTGACACCGTCAGGGCTGGCCTGGCTTCGGCACAGCGCCCCCACTCCCCTCCCGGCCCCGGTGTGAGCCCAGCCCGCTGCCGCTGCTGTTCCAAAGCCGAGCCGAGCCATTCCAAGCCCTGTACAAACAATCACCCACAGCAAAGGCGCTGCTGAACCCGTTATTGATACAGCACAGGCAGGGAAATGCAGACATGCCCAGACTGAAATCACTGCTCCCACTCTGGCAAAGACATTTTAACTGCAGGGCCACCCTTCAGTGAGGGAGGAGATGAAAGGGGGAATTGGGATGTGCAGGCAACCTGAACCCTGACATTTCCACAGGCACTCAACGTCTCGGGTCACGACACCCCCCGTGCACAAGTGGGGTGGGTAAAACAGGCACAAATGACACGTGAGGACAGGCCTGGGGACAGCTGGCAGCACATCTGGGTATCCTGGGGACAGCAAAACCCCAAACTGAGCCTGTGACAAACCAGCTCAGGTGTTTTAGCTCCACAGATGCGGGCAGGAGGGAAACAATTCAGCCCTAAATGTTTTCCCTGTTGCCTTCCCAGCCTCGTGGGAGCCCTGTTATTTATATGCATGAATGATTTATTCCTCTATTACCAGTTACCTCCTTTGATTAAATATATTAGTGCCTTTTAAGTTATTTCAAGGCTACCATCATTTTAAAATTAAATGATCCTTTGAGTACCCTTTGGGAGCTGAATGCTAAACTGACAGTTCCATAATGCAAAAAAATGGTGGTTGGGCTCATTTTATTTAATTAAACTGTACTCTTGATCAAGCAAACCAAGTGGGAGAATATTAACCCTTTTTTTTTACTTCTAGAAAAGGAGTAAAATAAAAAACTGGACATTCTGTTGTCACGGTCAAGTGCTGTTTGTGTTCAGCTGACACCTGAAATGTGTCACGCAGATGTAATTTCATTCATCCAATACCACCAAAAGAACATTCCTGGATTTTATCCTGCTACTGATCGATTATGTCCAAGCTGGAAACACTTTAAAAACTTTCTCCCTTCCAGCTTTGCAAAAGATCTGAATTTAAATGGCACTTTTAAGGCTCTTTGGAGCCCAAGGACAACAGCAGCCCGGCTTTTGAAGGGCACAAAAAATACTGGCCCGAAAGAAAGGAACGAAGCGACAAAAAAAGAGGAAGATAAAAGCAATCCCAAGTCCCAAACCTACAGAATCCCCTCAGTCTTGGCCTATTCTTTGGAACTAAACCTCATTTTGCAAATCAAAGGACCAGCTGCTAAACTTGCCTTTAAAAAAGGAGGTAAGTCCTGAATGCAGAGCTGGGAGAGTCCCGGCACTGCCATCAATCAGTCCCGCAGGTCCTCCTGCTCCCACCAGGACTGTCCCCATCCCTGGACCCCCAGTCCTGGGCTCCAATGCCCGAGGATGCTCTCCCACCACTGAATCCATGCCTGGAAAAGAAACTTTTTGGGAGGCACCTCAGCGGCTCAGCTCCAGTTAGAGCTGCACAAATGTTGCCCCAAAAAAAGCCAAATGTCGCACCAAAAAACCCCAAATGTCGCACCAAAAAAAGCCAAATGTCGCACCAAAAAAAGCCAAATGTCGCACCAAAAAACCCCAAATGTCGCACCAAAAAAAGCCAAATGTCGCACCAAAAAAAGCCAAATGTCACACCAAAAAAGGCCAAATGTCGCACCAAAAAAAGCCAAATGTCACACCAAAAAAAGCCAAACGTCGCACCAAAAAAAGCCAAATGTCACACCAAAAAACCCCAAATGTCGCACCAAAAAAAGCCAAATGTCGCACCAAAAAAAGCCAAATGTCGCACCAAAAAAAGCCAAATGTCGCACCAAAAAAAGCCAAATGTCACATCAAAAAAAGCCAAATGTCGCACCAAAAAACCCCAAATGTCACACCAAAAAAAGCCAAGTGCTGCACCAAAAAAAGCCAAATGCTGCACCAAAAAAAGGCAAATGTCACACCAAAAAAACCCCAACGTTGCTATTTGGAGAGAGCAGCGTATATCCTCACATACGGAATTAGGTGTTACTGGGAAAGGGACAAAATAAAGGGGAAAAAAAAATTCTCTTTGGACAAAACTTTTTAAAATCCCGACTTTCACACAGAAGCCTTCAAAGTCGATTAAAAACAATTCTCAGAACATCCCCAGCTTTCACAAGCGCGTAACAACGTGTTTCCCTCTGTGAAAAGGCACTTCAGCTTGGATTTGCAGTTCTGTCCGGATGTTTTATTTCCCTTTGTGATCTAAGCGATCGCTGCTCTGTAAGATTTATCCCGGGCAATTAATATATCAAGCAGAGAAAATCACATGAGGGATTTCCTAAAAAAAGAGATTTTGGCAGCTCGGGGTTCGCCGGGGAGCTCCTGCCCGTAGGTCTCAACCCTGTGCGAGTTATTAAACGTCACGGGGATGTCACAAAATTAAAGTCACTCAAACAAACGTGGCACTTTCTGCACCCCAAGCCAAGGCTTGTTCCACCTGATAAAAAATCTCGGCTCTGCAGCCCCAAACAACAGGTGCTGGGTGATAAAAGTCAAGACAAAAGTGCTAAAGCCTCGCACATACTTTCCCCAATTTCTACAGCAACAGAGCTGTGACAGAGGGCTCCTGACTGCTCAATTTGATGGCCAGGCAGACTTATAAAAGCTGAGTTTCCTAGGGGAAGGCATAATGAAATCAATGCGCTCATGAATATGGATGGCGGGCCGGGGCCATCTGTTCGCCACCAACATCTTTTCTTAAAACAAGTTTCGAATATTTCGCCAGAGACGTCTGGTATCTTTATTTCCACGGATAAAATTAGACCTTGGATTTTCACCATCTCCGGTCATTAAGTGCTATTGTTATGGAAATGTGGGGTGGGTTGGTTTTTTGGGTTTTTTTTTCCTCTGCTGGTAATCAAAAGATTGAGTGATAAAACAGTTCGACAAAGTTCAGGTGGAGATTTCATCAATCTGCGGAGGAGCTTCACAATATTGACAGTCAGGGCACGCCGTGTGTAATGTAAATATAACTTCTCTGGCCTCCCCCCGGGGAACGGCAGCCCGGGATGTCCTGCCCTCATTTGTAGCCTACATCCATCCCATTTCCTTTCGTTTCCCGAGAAAATATCACAAGGCATTTTTATCCTGCATTCATGAGGCTGGCGCTGATTTGCATGGAGCAGGGCATGGGTGGAGGAGCTGGAGCTGCCGGGATGGGGATGGGAGCGATCCCGGAGCTCCTGGGCTGGGTCTGCAGCATTCCCAGCTCCTTCACTGCGGGGAAACTGGGCCTGAACCAGGCTGGGCTGATCCAGCCCCGGGTCAGAGAGCTCCTGAGTGGCAAAGCCAAGATGTGGGAATAGAAAACCCCAGCCTCGGTGGGAATAGAAATCCCAAACCTCTGTGGGAACAGAAATCCCAAACCTCTGTGGGAATAGGAACCCCAAACCTCGGTGGGAATAGAAAGCTCAAACCTTTGTGGGAATAGGAGCCCCAAACCTCTGTGGGAATAGAAATCCCAAACCTCTGTGGGAATAGGAACCTCAAACCTCTGTGGGAATAAAAACCTCAAACCTCTGTGGGAATAAAAATCCCAAACCTCTGTCGAATAGAAACCCCAAGCCTTTGTGGGAATAGAAACCCCAAATCTTTGTGGGAATAAGAACCCCAAACCTCTGTAGGAACAGAAACCCCAAACCCTGCAGAAGAGACGGCTGAGAGGTGATTTTACCACCACACAAATATTTTAAGGGCAGATGCCAAGAGGGGGTGGGCAGACTCTCAGTAGTGCCCAATGACAGCACAAATGGCAATGGGCTTGATCTGAAACACGGGAAGTTCCAGCTGAAGATGTGGAAAAATCCCATTATATTCTGGATGGCAAAGCCCTGGAGCAGATGCCCAGAGTGTGGAGTGTCCCCAGGATATCCAAAACCACCTGGGCTGGTGCTGGGTGGACCCACCGGAGCAGGGTTTGGACTTGGTGCTCTCCAGAGCCCCTTCCAACCCCAACCGAAACCCCAACCCCAGCCCCAGCCTGGGATTCTGGGATTCCCAAACTCTGGGGCAGCAGGAGCAGGGCTGGAGTCTCTCACAGGAATGAGCTGTCTAAAGCAGGTCACTAACAATTACCGCGTTCGGTGTTAATTAATAATCAGCTCCTGGTTACTCAGAGCAACCACGGACAGCCCAGATGAACAGAATTCCAACTGCTCCCAAAGAAATGAGTCTGAGAACACACTCACAGGGAAGGGAATTGGCTCCGGGTTCTCCTCCTGGGGTCCCACCAGCCTGGCCAGCCTCAGCACCTGCTCCAGCCCCAGCAGTCCCACGTTTGATGGCACAATTGTTTCCAAACCAGAGCAGTTCCTGTGGTGAACCCTGAAAAAACAAAACAACAACAAAAAAAGAAATTAATTTATGTTTTGAATGTTTCAGTCTTACAGTATTCCTCTCCATTTCAGCCCATCAATAGTATTTATGTGGCTATTTAAAAAATCAGAATAAACCTAAATTAAAAGATACAGGAGTAAAAGCATTCAAACTGAATATTATCAAGATAGTCAGAATTTTATAAATAAACCTCAAAAGATCAATGCTTGCCCAAACATTTTGATTTCACTAAAGTGAGGTTTTGGTCCAAAAAGTCACCCAAGTGCCTGCTGGGATCACCCAGGGATGCTCAGCCCAGCCACGCTCCCACCTGGGGATGGAGAACAGCCCGGGCTCATGGCTGGGGCTCCTTTCCCCAATTAATTTCTGCAGCTGATCCTAAGCACGGACAACCTGGGCAGGTTATGCCATAACAGCTTTTCCATTTGCATCCAAATTTGGGGCATTATGCTCAACCTGCTCATCCACTTCCACTCAAAGGTGCAGCTTGCTCAATTTGCATAATAACTATCTCCAGCTAATTATCTCCATTTGTTCATGGAAGCAGCCACTTTCTGGAGGGCTTACAATTACCATAAACTGTGCATAAGATCAAGGCAACACCGATTTATCTTATTAACAGTGAAGGAGTTTGTGTGTTAATTAGCAGGGGATTACTTGGGAAATGCATTCACATATTCTCAGGACGAGTTCACCTGACAAACCCCGAGCACCCCTCAGGATCTGCAGTTCTGGGCTGGTGCAGAGGAGAACCAGAAGCTCCAAGAGCAAGGGGTGAGTGTGAGAATGAGGTCAGGATGGTGATGGGGACGAGAGATCTCTGGGGTCAAGGCTGGTTTTGGAGCATGGGGTTTATTGCACAAGGTGTGGGTGAAGGGGCCCTGTACGAGCTGCCAGCCACAGCTCAGAGCAGAGAGAGAGAGTGAGGAGGAAGAGGAGAAAGGAGAGAGCGAAGAAGAAGAAGAAAAATGGCGAAGTTCCCGTTCCAATCCATTGAGTCTTCTTCTATCCTGAATATTCTGATTTACACCAACCAATCTAGCACAAGATACAAATCCTACAGCATTTACACACAGCCTATGAGAATCATTACATTTCCATTCTGTGTTATATTTTAAACCCTAAATCTACAAACCCTACAGCATTTACACACAGCCTATAGAATCATTACATTCCCATCCTGTGTTATATTTTAAACCCTAAAAACTACAAATCCTACAGCATTTACACACAGCCTATAAGAATCATTACATCACCATCCTGTGTTATATTTTAAACCCTAAAAACGACTCTTTGGACCCCTCCTGCCCAGCCAGCAGGGTCTGCTGTGACCCTTGGGCTCTTGGTAAGGAGAAGGGCATTGTTTCATCAATTAATTTAATTGTTTAACCTTCAGCTGGCCATACCATTGTTTTCCAGTTGTTCGGTAACTAAAGCTCGGCATCTTAGACATTAAAACTTGCTTTCAACTCTATTTCACTTACAGGTTTCATATTCTCTAAATCTAAGCAGTCATATTGATAAGGCTTTCCTGTTTCATCTTCCCCAGCAGGTGAGGCACTCAGGGGCTCGCCCATCCTGGGAATTGCTGTTTGGAAAACAGCCACGCACTGTGCAGGCACTGCAGAGGTGCACAAACCTCTGGGAAGTTATTGAAAGGGGAGAGTTGGAGAGAAGGGAGATAAAAGTGCTTGCAGCAGCGTGTAGGTCAGCTCAGCAAGCTCCTGCACACGGTAAAATTTGTTTTCTGCATTTTTTTGGACAGCATTTTAGACAAATTTTTAACAGAAGTGCAAAACTGAGGTCTCGCTGATATTGCCCCTACTGTGCTTAGTAAGCAGCTGCTCCAGCCTCCCCCTTGCAGCAGCTGTCAGAGCACTTCCCATAATATTCACGGATGCTCCGTGCTTTCCAGCAGCAGGTGGTACAATTTCTGTATCTGCAAACGATCACCATTCAAATCCAGATTTTTCTCCTTAATAGCTACTACACAGCTACAAAGTGTTATCATCTCCACACATATTTTTAATACCCCCAGTAAAAGCTAAAGTGAGGACTTGTATTTAAGGCAAAGATGCTCCCATGAAACTTTAAGTGAGAGTTTCACACTGGGAAAAGATTAGAATAATACAGATTCTCGAGTGTGGAGCCATTTACTCTCTGTTTTTCCTGTGCCCCAGAAATAGACTCCTAAATTTTCACTCTGGGGTTCCCACAGGCACCCATGTGGATGCTGGGAATTGGACAAACTCCTTACATGGCCTGGAAACTTCCAGCCAAAGGAGCTCAGAGGATGCAAAGAACAAAAGGAAATCAGATTGCACTCAACAGTTTTCCTTTGAAAGACCCCAAACCCTTTAAAAAGAACTGAAATGCGAAACTCAAACCAAAATATTTATTTGCTGCTCCTCCATCAAAGCCAATGTTGACGTTTCATGGAAATGAGCAGTTTTCAAGCCAACCCTCATGTGCTGCACTGAATTTCCAAAGAAAACAGGCCCTCTATCTGCCTCCTTAAAAATCCACGGAATTTGAACACAACCCCTTCCCTAATAAAGCCACAGAATGTTGTTCCCATAAACAGCATGGCCATAAATCTTTATTTCCTGGTGGCATGATGGATTTCATAAGGTAATGGATTTAACAATTCCTTTTTGCCACCCAGTTCCCTAATTTCTTAGGAAACCCTTTCTGGGTTTGAGGCATGTCTTAAGGAACTAATTTTCCACAGTGATCCTGGAAAGAGCTGGAGCGTAATTGCCAGGGAGTTAATGGAGTCATTGTGCATATTTTTGTTCTTCATTTCCCTAAGAACAATCTGAACCTTCCAGAGAGATAACAAAGGATATCAAAGGCATCTTTTACATCAGGTGAGGCTCTCATCACACGCCAACCCCATGCAGCTAAAAATTCAGCAGCAGGACCTGTATCAGCTGCTCTCCAAAATTGTTTTCCACGTCAATAAAGGAGCAAGTCAGAAATAAATAAAAACACAATGGCCAGAGGTGTTGCTGCTTTTCAGCAATCTGCTGGAATTATTAGCCTGGCTGGATGTGAGGGCACAAAACTCAGAATTATTCCTTCCCTATCCAAGGCAGGGGGTTGGGGCCAGAATTCCAGAATCATTTAGGTTGGAAAACAACTCCAGGATCATCAAGGCCAAGCTGTGCCCGGTCCCCACCTTGTCCTGAGCCCAGAGCACTGAGGGCCACCTCAGGAACTCCTTGGGCACCTCCAGGGCTGGGGACTCCAAATCAACCTGGGCAGCTCCTTCCAAGGCCTGAGCCCCCTTTCCATTGGGAAATTCCTGCTGGTGCCTCCCTGAGCCTCCCCTGGGCAGTTCCAAGGCCTGAGCCCCCTTTCCATTGGGAAATTCCTGCTGCTGTCCAACCTGAGCCTCCCCTGGGCAGTTCCAAGGCCTGAGCACCCTTTCCATGGAGAAATTCCTGCTGCTGTCCAACCTGATGCTCTCCTGGGCAGTTTCAAGGTCTGAGCACCCTTTCCATGGAGAAATTCCTGCTGCTGTCCAACCTGAGCTTCCCCAGCCCAGCCTGAGGCTGTTTTCTCTTGTCCTGAGAGATCTGCTGATTTTTGAGGTCCCTTCCAACGAGAACCATCTCCCACCTCCCTCCCCTTTCATTCCCAGCTTCCTGGAAATGGTGTCCCCTCATTTCATCCCTGCAGCACGTCCTGCCCAGGCACAGACACTGCCACCACCCCCACCACCACCATCATCATCATCAGGCATGATTTCCTGCTGAGGGCTCCCCAAAACACACCCCTGACAGCAACACACCCCTGCACAGCGTCTGCTCTTCACTACAGACCAGCCCAAACACCAACGAGCCAAGTGCAGCACCAGCTCTTTGATTTTCATGCAAAAAAATTGGCTTTTTGAAACTCCCATCCCATCCTCCTTGGGCAGGGTGTGTCACAGGGAGAGGTGAAAGCTCACCCAGCCTGCCTTTGGGGTGGCAGATCGGGTGATGCAGATTAGAAAACCCAACCATTTCCTACAAATAGCCCAGCACTTTCTGCAGAGAATGTTTTAGGCTGATTTTGATCTTAACAACTAAAGAAACATCAAAGGGAAATACCTGTGGGTATGCAGCAGCGCTGCTGGAACAAGCAGGGGCCTGATGAATACCAATGGATAAATATTCTGTATCAATACCCAACCTGTGTGTGCAGGTTCCACTGAGAGCTCCCCTGAGCCCTGCCCTGCTGGCCCTGCAGACCCAGGGACACCTGTGACCACCTGGCCTTGGTGTTCAGCAAAGCCCAGGCTGCACCTGAGCTGTGCTCCCATCCCAGGGCTTCTCCCTGTGCCCACCGGGGATTTTGCTCCTGACTTCAGGCTAGGTTGGGCTGCAGATGAGATTTTAGGTGGTGGTGGTTTGGTAAAAGTAACACTGGGGGGGTGAGACTGTGAGCAAAAGCAAGATAACAGCAAAAACCATCATGAACCCAGGCTGAAACCAAAAGGACAATCATCAAAAATGGCCAAATTTCACCTAATTTCTCAGCAAAACGTGCAGCAAAAAGCAAAGCCGAAAGCTTTAAAGCACAAAGCTCTGCACAGCCTCCCAGCAAGGACATCCCACGGCCCACAAAATTCATTTTGATTTATCTCCTGCGCTGCTGTTGTCAGATGCAGCTGAGGAGCAGAGGGGGGTGCATGATTTCATTTCCAACTCTGCTGTTTCAGGCCAGCACTCACCAGCTCCCAGCAGCTCTTTGCAGTTCCTTTGCAGACCAGCATCATTTCTAATCCCACCCGAGCAAACACTTGTAAATCTGCTAAATGACTCAAATTTGCAGTTTTCTCCCTCTCAGTTTGCTGGAGTCACCGTCTCAAACAGCTCCTCTGCCCAGGCAGATTTTCAAAGTGAGTTTATAAAACGAGCATCTGTTGATAATCTAATAAATCTGGAGAGAAAATATTTCTCTTTTCCACACAAAGCTGGGAAAACCTCGAAACTTGTAAACAAGCAGGGGATGTGACAGCAGCAATTGGTTTCTGCTAACAGCAAAAGACAAAGGAAGGAAAATACGAGTAGAAAAAAGTGTATCTGTGCATATTTCACATCGTTTTTGTAGCCAGGAGCTTTCGTGAAGTTTGACTCAGTGTTGTAATTAAAATGTTCTGTAATGGTGGTAATTACCCCATCAGGTAAGGCACAATGGATGGCAGCGCAAACCTACAATATAATGATTATTTCCAAGCTGCATCTCAATTTTTGTGCATTTTAAGCACCTTCCTTGTGCCTGGGAAGGAGGATTTTTAACAGGTGACAGCACAGCCCCAGCCTGGAGCAGTGGGATTTTTGTTCTCTTTGCTCTTCCTTCTTGATCAAGTGCAGCCTTTTGAAGGGAATTAATTCTAATAGATCAAGTGATGAAATTAAATCTGATTAAAGCCCACCTGAGCACACCTTGATGGTGCAGAGTGAGGTGAGAGACAGAGGGTGCTCCCAGGTCTCCCCACCACAGAGCTCTGCCTTCAGGAGCACAAAAACTCTGGAAACTTCTGGAAACCAACCCCAACATCCCAAAATATCACAGAAATTACAAAGCCCTTTCACTTTTGTGGCACATTGACCTTGGGGTGCTAAAATTTCCCATTTTTGGGAGTGTTCAGACCTATATTAAACCAAAGTAACACAAAGCATCAGAGCATCCCTGCAATTCAGAGAGTTCTGGGGTTTGGAGCCTTTGCAAAGCATTTGGAGTGCTGCAGGAAGACGAATTATCTCCCATTTCTTGTATCAAACCCTGATGTCATGTCTGGAAAAACACTAAGCCCTGTCAGTTATTTCCATCTTCCCAGGTTCCATCAGCCCTTTGCAAGCTCGTCCAGCAAGAAAATAACCCCTTTCACTTTGGAAAGGGGCAATAAAGATGATGGATGCTTTTTGGAGTTTATTTTTGCTGTGTCCATAAACATTCCCCTAATAGCTCATCACAGCTGACGAGGAGCTTGGCGGAGCCAACTGCTGTTGACTGAAAATATCTGACAATTTATTTTTTTTTTCTCCCAAGCTTGCTGTACAGAAGGAATTATTTATATTTGAATAGCACTCTCCTGTGATCAGGAAATATATATATATTTGTCATAATTAACACAGGGCCCCGCCACGCAGGCACCGTTAATGAGCTTTTATTAAGAAATCCTATTTTAGTCCCTTCCACTCCAGGGGACCATGAGAGGCCCAAGATGTTTATCTGGCACACTTCATTTTCCCCTACACACCGAGATAATTAAATCACTGAACCAAATTGAAGGCAAGAGCTGAGGAATCATCCCCTTGATTTTCTTTTTCTACCCCCAGGATGCTCCCAAAGGCAAAAGAGAATCCCAGGATGGTTTGGGTTGGAAGGGATCTTAAAGCTCATCCAGTTCCAGGCAGGGACACTTCCACTTTGAGCCCTGAATTCCTGTTCTCCTTGCTAAAGACCATTGAAATGATGCTAAATGGTTTTAACAAAGCTGCTTTGGGATCATTATTTTTCCATCATTATTGCATTTTTACATGCCCATCGTTATCTTTAAACCCTTAGTGAAAATCACACTAAAGAAAAGGAGACACACCCAAACATTGGTGTTGGAGAGACACTCTGGAGGGAGGAATAAGTGCAAAAAAACCACCAAATTTATATGATACCCCACAGAAGAAAAGGTGAAAAACAGCAGCAAGACGTTGAAAAACATCTTTGAGCAAGTCCCACCACAACCTGCACGCTCAGAGGGAACAGACAAGAGCGTGGCCTGATAAAAATGGGATCTCCCAGCTCTGCCCTCTGAACATGGAAAAGGACAAGGCCAGGGACCCACCACCCTTCCTGCCCAGCTCCCTCGGTGCTCCCTGCCCTTGATTTGGGATAAAATGCATTTCTTGGCCATAAATAATAACAATAATGTGTTTAATAGCTGGCACTCTCAGTCTCATCCCTTGCCTTGCTCTGGGAGCAGGCTGAGGTAAGTGATGTGCCAGGCAAGCACACTGCTGTCACTTAGCAACCTGCAACGGGGCTGGGAACAAAGATCTTTATTTCTGGAACCATTTAACAGCGGTGCCTGAGCAGGGCTGAGGTGTTGGGCAAGGCACAAACCCGGCCCTTCGTGCTGCTGCTCCTCTGCAGGGCTGTCATTGTCCCTGCAGCTTTTCACCCTCACCTAAACCTCCTGAACTTTATGGCAAAAGAGCAGGAAGGAAATCAATGAGAGGAGGACAACTGGCCTTGTTTTGTGGCTGTTTCAGCCAATTGATTCCAGTGTGCCCAAAGTAGTGCTAAAGCAGAGAGCAGCTCACTTTGTGCCTGTGCAGCTCCCTCAGCTGCTCTGCCTTTCTTTTGGGTATTTTGGAATCTCTTTTGTCACACTAGGACACAAAATGAACACGAACTCACACATTGAGAGGTCCAAGGCAAAAGAGCGCTGGTTTATCTACAAAGTTGGAATTTATAGATTTTCCACAGTGACAGTGGGTTGGAGGATGAAATCCCACCTCTCAACCACACTGGTCACATCAACAGCCTATCAATTCTCTCCTCCTCCAAGAAGGAATGCAAAATAACCCAGTGTTTTCATGAAAGTGCGTGAGAACTCCAATATAAAAAATGCAAACATCAGAAGGGATTTGAGAAACAGGGCGACATCTCTACTGCTCTCATGTAGTGCCCAAGGACAGGGCAGCAGGTCCTGCTGAGCGTTGGGAGCCCAGCTGGGGCTGCCAGGGCAGAGCTGGTGCAGGTCCCTCCTGTCCCACCAGGATATCCCTCAGCCACATCCAAAGCCCTGCATGGAAACTGGGAATTCTCAGCACTAAACCAGTGAGGGCTGTGAGTGCCTTGGGGCCAGGGGCAGCTCTGTGGTCCTGCAGGAACACCTTCCTCAGCAGCTCAGAGAGCCAGGAGTGATTGCACTGCGTCTTCCTCTTCTCTGTGCCACGACGTGCTTAATTACTGCCAGCTTTAATTACTGTCCCAGCCTCCCAAAGGGCTTTAATTCTCTCAGATTTCACATCTCATCCTTCCCTGCAGCAGCTCCAGGACACCTCTGGGCTGAGAATTCACATAAAGAGAACGAACCTGGATAAACTGGGAATTTGGGGGTGCTGCCTGCTCCCCACCCCGGGTGAAATCTGCTTTAAGGGGCAACTTAAAACCAAGCAGCCACCACAAATTTGTCATTTATCATGTGCTAGAAACAAATGCTGCTGCCCACTGCTCACCCTTCTCTACTCGAATCCTCCCCATATACACGAGGGGAACTGACTTAGATCTACCCCTGGTAAACCAAAATTAACATAGGCAGGAGAGTATAAAATACAGAGAGAAAAATGGAAAAGGGAAGTAAAGAATCCACAGCCATTACAATGCCTAAAAAGCCAGGTTTGCTTTCTGAATATTCCTCTTCAAGGGAACACTCAGGATGACTTTTACCTCTTAAATCCCATTAACCAAACTGAACAATTCAAAAACCAATGAGAGAATGTAAAATAAATGCTATAATGTGGCAGAGCAACCCTGTGAGCCCTAATTACAAAGCACTGCCTCTAATAAAAGCTGAGTATTCTAATTCAAACTATTATTATTATTATTACTATTATTATTGCTATATTTCTATCTTGGCAAAAGCCATTTCTTCTTATGTATTTTTAACAATTTCTGTTAAGGACAATCAAAAATGCCGTATGTGATCAACAATTTATAAAAATTAAGCCTGATTTTGTATTTAAAATCATATCACTGGGAAGCATCAGCTCACTGCATTTTGCCAAGTCACAACAAAGATGAATTTTAAGGCAAAGTTTTCCCTCACAAATATCCAGATACGCTTCATGGGGAATGAAGAAATTTATTGTTGGCCTCATTTTATAATGAAGCAGAGTCAGATACGAGCTACCCAAAACACAGAGCCCTGACAGCAATTTACAGGCTTTACATGCAAGTCGAGTTAATCCTCTAAGTAGACTCCCAATTCCTGCAGGAGATGGGAATTAGGTGGCATTTGAGTTCACATGAGAAATCTGGAACAGTCTGGCTGTGAATAAAGGCAGGGAGCTTTAGGGTGAGACAGTAGAAGTGCATCAACCACCTCACTGCTAAACCCCACTGCCTCACCAGTCCAGCAGCCAAATCCTGCAGTGCTGTCCCAGAAACAAGCAGGATTTCAGCAGCCAGGATGGTAAATCCTGCCTGATTTCACCTCCACAGGAGCAGTTCCCTGGCCATCAGTGATCCCCTGAAACCACGAACCAGCCCCAGGGAGAATGGGATGATTTCCACCAGGGGCTGTCAAGGTTTTAGCTTGCCTGCAGTGGGGCTGTAAACTGCCCTTGTTTGTCGCTGTTGGACATGAAATAAAGATTATTGATTAAGACTAAAGATTATAAAGATTATATGAATATATGAAGATTATTGCAGTAATTCAGAAGGCAAATGTGCACAGAAAGCAATTTTCCAATTCTTCCTACTATTTATAAAGTGCTACAATACAAAATGAACACAATTGCTGCATAGGAACAACTTCTCTGTAATTCCATTGGTTAAACTGCAGAAATAGAAAACATCACCTGGCAAAAAATGTTATGAGAAAGAAATGTTGTTTTTACAAGATTGTTTTGAGAAAGAAGCTTGTTGAGAAGATTTCCCTTAACAGCTACTAGCAGGCTAAAAAAATTCTCTCAGGCTCAGAAGTATCAGGCCCACACTTGTTAAACTTGGGATGCACAAAGTTTCAATTTAAAAGCCAAATGCAAGAGGGGAAGAAGACACCACGGTGCCCTTCAGGCCTGGGAGAAGATGCTGTAAGATGCAGTCATCAATTAAATTCTGAAGGAAGACTGGAATAATCACAATTGCAGGTTCTGAGTGAAGTGCTTGGAGCAGAACCTGGAAAGAGGCACCAGAGCAGGACACCACAACCACAAACCAAACCCGGAGCACAGCACAAATGGGCAAAGTTATTGACAGAAACACTCCCAAGCCGTGCCCAAATGCTATTTTCCTTTTGCAATGATGATTTATTGGTGGGGTTTTTACCCCCAAGATGGGCAGAGGGTTGTGCCACCCTCGGAGGTGCATGTCAGGGTGACAGTGCAAGGAGAACTTTCCTTGGAATCAGCATTCATCACACAACAGGTTTTAAACACACAGCAGGCAGAACTTTCCCTTACAACATTACTCAGGACATGTGCAAGTTGTCTTCAGTGAAATTCTCATTAAATAAGATTCAGGCCTTTTGGAAATCCATAAAAGCCCTTCCATTGAAGGTGGGTGTGGGACAAGGCTTCTGCTGCTGCCACACCCCAACTGAGGGAAACAGCTTCTCATCAATTTATATTGCTTAAATTAATTTGCCACACCTTAATTATGAAGATCTGCAAAGAACTCTGCTCCTTCCTGTCCTCTTTAAACCCTGTTCACATTTTCCCCCAGCTAAAATACGTGAAACACTTGACAGGCTCAGCCAAATCCCAGCCTGGCAGCACCCTACAGGTTCACCCATGGTGTCCTGGCACCACTGTTCAAAAACTCCCTAAACATAACGTCTGAAAAAAAATCACAGGTCAAAAATTAGACAGCTTACAATTTATCCTTACCTCCTGTTCACTTTTGCCCTTCAAAAGAAGTCAGCCCTGGGGAGCTGACAAATAAAGATAAATTACCCCTCTGCAGCGTTCTCTCTAACTAAGCCATTGTGGTGATTAAATGAACCTTAGAAGCCAAATTCAGCTTTGATAGCTGAAATTGGGGGGGAATTTTTTGCCTCTTTGCAAATACAAAGCTCACAGCTTCCTGAGAGGAAGGGCTGAATTTAAGAAATTTCCTGGGTTAGCATTTTGGGGCAGTTACGTGTGGTAGGGCCGAGGTAATTCATGGATGCATCCCTAAATGTGGAATAATGGCTGGAAGTGTCCAAGGCCAGGTTGGACAGAGCTTGAAGCAACTTGGGATAGTGGGAGATGTCCCTGCCCATGGAAGGGATGGAATGGGGTTTGGATCCCTTCCAAACCCAAACTTTGGGATTCTTTGATATTTAAAGCCCTTTGAGGCCTCCCCCTCTCCAAGACAAACCCTCTTCCAGGGGTGGACCTGTCACAGCATTAAGGAGCATGGCATTCCTCTTCCTCATACCTTAAAAAGAAACCCTGAAGAACATTTGAAAAAAAAAAGAAAAAAAAAAAAGAAAAATAATTTTTAAAAATGCTCAAGCTAGTTTAGCTGGAAGACTGAGAGATGGCTTGATTATATGGGCTTGATTATTTTTAGGGAAAAAAAATCAGTACTGCAGGGTTCTCCAGTCTCACACTGGAAGTTGCAAGGGGAATAAAAACGGCTGGATGCTGGAAAAATTCAAATGAGAACGTCCAAGTGAACTCAATCAGCACAGACAACACCAAGCTGAGGAGCCGTGACTCCACCATCACCAGGTGTGTTGGAATCAAGCCTGGCTGCCTCTAATTTTGGACCTGCCATTCCTCGACAAGAAATGCATTTCTATGCACAGGTATTTAAAATGAAAGCAAGAGAAGAAAGTATGCAATTATACACGCCTAACATATGTATTATATATGTATATTATGTTGTACGTATACAATATTACATAAAAATATAAAAATATTAAAATATGTATATATAAAACATGCAGGAAGGAGAATAAAAAATTTCTACACCCATGTGCTTCACTTAGAAGGAATTGCAGCGAGATTCACTAAAACAAGGGAGGTTCTTGTCCTCCAGAAAAGTAGAATTTTATCCAAGCAGAGGAAAATAGATGCTGCACTTGCAGTTAGAGGTTTGATACAAGACAAGACTCATTATCCTCCTTTTTAGCCTGAATTCTGTTGTCCTCAAGAGATCAAGGTGCATAGAGAAAAATATATAAAGAAAGAGGATATTAACCCACACACATTTTTGCCCCTTCCAATAACTCTAAGAACTCATTAGGCAAGCTCTGCTGCACTGGTAATTAGGTTCAGAGTTGGTGTCAGTGTTGTAATGGGTTATTGATCACTGAAGTTCTCAAGGAACTTCATGGTTCTGGGAGTTTGGGAAAAAAGAAAACCAACCCAAACCCCATGAAATGAGTGCTAGCCTTGCTAAATTTGATTTTCATTACATATTACAAGTCTTGTTACACTTCCCAACCCCAAAGCTTTCATTTCTCCCCAGCAACAGTTTTATTTTAAGCTTCCCTTCCCCAGACATCTCTGTCGGCCATTCGGGCTGGGGATTAAATTTTTCACCTGTCCCAGGATTATTGGGAAGAGCTATTTTTTATTTTCTCAGGTTTTTTTTTAAGAGACAGCACATGCCTGGGGATGCAAAAATAGGCTGTGGGGTGGTGTCAGCTGCCAGAGCCAGGGTGGTGGTCTGCACTGAGACCACCCTGTTTATACCACATATGCAGAACTCATCTAGAAATGTCCATATATATATGTGTGTGGATATATATATACACATATATGTGTGTATTTGTGTTTATATATGTCCCCAAAAGCCACATCCACACGACTTTTAAATCCCTCTAGGAATGGGATCCCATCTCTGTCCTAGGCAGCACCTTCCAAAAATTTTCAGTGAAGGAATTTTCCCCAATGTCCACCCTGAGCCTCTCCTGGCCCACCCTGAGGCCATTCCTTGTCCTGTCCCTGTTCCCTGGGAGCAGACTCCAACCTGGGGCTGTCCCCTCCTGGCAGGGAATTCCAGAGAGGGAAAAGATCCCTCTGGATTCTCCTTTCCTCCAGGCTGGGCCCTTTCTCAGCTCCCTCAGGAGTTCTCCAGCCCTTTCCCAGCTCCCTCAGGAATTCTCCAGCCCTTTCCCAGCTCCCTCAGGAATTCTCCAGCCCTTTCCCAGCTCCCTCAGGGGTTCTCCAGCCCTTTCTCAGCTCCCTCAGGAATTCTCCAGCCCTTTCCCAGCTCCCTCAGGAATTCTCCAGCCCTTTCTCAGCTCCCTCAGGGATTCTCCAGCCCTTTCCCAGCTCCCTCAGGAATTCTCCAGCCCCTTCCCAGCTCCCTCAGGGGTTCTCCAGCCCTTTCCCAGCTCTGTTCCCTTCTCTGGTCTCCTCCAGCCCCTTCATGTCCTTCCTGGATGATCCCAAACCCAATCCCAGGATTAAAGGTGTGGCCTCAGCACCCAGCACAGAGGGAATCTCCCAATTTCCATCACCCCAAACCTGGCCATTGCTTTTGAAAGCCAATGCCCATCCCAGGAACCTCGTGCAGCAGGACTGGGCCTGTGGATCCCTGCCCAGGCCCATCCATCCCTGCCCACCACACGGGCTCTATTGCACATTGTGCTGCTGCCAAGTGATCACTACATTTAATTAACGCATTATAAATTGCCAGGTAATTGTTCTGTGCCTTTTTCAACTCACAGCTCTGTCGCTGTTGAAACCCTGCGAGGGTTTGATCCAGACATGGAAGAGGGGAAGATGATGCCACGGTGCCCTTCAGGCCTGGGAGAAGATGCTGCAAGATGCAGTCATCAATTAAACGCTGAAGGAAGGCTGGAATAATCACAACTGCAGGGAACAGAATCCCCAACAAAATTTCAGAGCTGCTCCAGCAGCCTGCAATGGACACTTTGCACCCAGGATGGCGAGGAGAGCAACAGGAGCTGCTTGGGAAGGGAGAGGTTCCTCCCTGAGGCAAGGGGTTTGGGTTCCCACTGCAACAATTCCAAACTGCTTTCTTCTAATTGCATTCAAAGAGCGATGCCAAAGCTGCTGCCAAGGCAGTAACAAGAGAAGGGCAGAGCAAGTTTGGTACCAGAACCTGGTACCAGAAGTGCCAGCCTTGGGCAGGGCCTAACTGTGCATTAAGCAAATTGCAATTTGTTATTCTGTTTTATTTTTTGTCAGCTTAATGGAAAAGCCAAAGGGCTCTTTGCTCTTTAACACTGCCGTGGCTACTGCTGTATTTGAAATGCTGTGTAATTATAGCAGCAAGCACATTTAATCTCCCAGTTTGAGCTGGGCCCAGGCAGGGAATGGTGTCCCAGCCATCCCAGTGCCTCATTCCCTTCTCCCAGCCCTCCTGCAGCAGCAACCACCACTGGGTTTTGCTGGAACCCTGTAGAATTCCTGAGCTGGAAGAAGGTTGAAGCCACATGAGATTTTCTGTTTCCTTTTCTGACAGAGAGAAGCAGCTCGATGTGCCCACAGGGACAGGCAGCTCCTGGCCACTGCCACCCCTGCCCCTGCTGAGGAGAGCACACGGGGTGTTCCCTCATCCCAAGGTTTGCCCCAGCAGATTTGCATGATCACAAAACCAGGATAATCTTTTCAAAGCATAAGGTGATAACAGCCATAAATATCAGGCTGTGCTTTCATAGCCAGGCCAGAAACAGGGCAATAAATCTTCTGCCTAGTTTGTTCCCTCTATTTTAACCTAGAAGAGGACAGTGTTAGGTTGGATATTGGAGGAAATTTTTCCCTGGGAGGAAAGGCACAGGGTGCCCAGAGCAGCTGTGGCTGCCCCTGGATCCCTGGCAGTGCCCAAGGCCAGGTTGGAGCACCCTGGGACAGTGGGAGGTGTCCCTGTCATGCCAGGGGTGGCACTGGATGCCATTAAGATCATTTCCAACCCAAACCATTCCATGACTCTACAAATCTTTTGTTCCCAACAAAAGGTTTTGTGCATTTCCTGCAATGCTAAAAAAGTCCTTAAGTTGTGAATCTTCCCTGGAAACATCTCCTTGCAGGAAGTCAGAACTCCCTTCTCTGAAGTTATCTAGGTAAGTATTTAAGAACTAAGATTTAAAACACTCATTTACATTTGTTAATTCAGGGTTGTTCAAACTATTATGAAAATTTCAAAGAGGAATAAGAATTGAATAGCTTAAGAGCATCCTTTGAAAACAGAGATATTCCTTGCCTGCAGAATTTTCTTCCCCTAATCAGCCCACATAGAAGAGTTGTCATTTCTATCTAGTTCACTTGCAGATATGCCTTCGTTATTAAATATTAAATCAGAGAGAACAGAGATTCAATTCAGAAAAATATAGCTCAATCTGCCAAATTGCTACTTCCATGAATTATATTGTGAACATATTTTGATAAAAAGGAGGTTATTTAAAGATGCAACCAAGTCTGGTGATAAATGAGACCCTGTTTCAGTTCGTGTCTGCAAGTTTTAACTCAATAAATATAAATCTACACACAGTACATTTTCCTTTTCTTTTTAAACTCCTCTGTTTTTTATTTTTTGCCTTCTAGATAAATGTTTGCAATAAGAAACAGAGTTTATTGTACTTAGAAATTTTAATATAAAAACCACAGAGGAAGCAGCTATCTGGATGAGCAGAGCAACAGAGAAAAATAAGAAATTATTGTAATCTGTTACTAACAAGGGCTGAGCAAATAACTCCTTGTGAATAATTCACTCAAGGAATGGAGCCTCTTTCTATGCTCACAATCTAATTACAAACAATTTACAAACAAGCTGTGATTTCCTTGTTTCCCTGTCAGTTATTTGAGTTAGTTCAGTCACTTTGTTCTTGTAAAAGCAACAGTTCCAGCAATGGACTGGGAGAGCCCTCCAAGGAATCCTGTCACACTGGGACATGAAATGAACTCAAACACTGAGAGGTCCAAGGTAAAAGAGGGGTAATTTATTCACAAAGTTGGAATTTATAGATTTTCCACAGTGACAGTGGATTGGAGGATGAAATCCACTTCTCAACCACACTGGTCACATCAACAGTCTGTCAATTTTCTCTTCTTCTAAGAAGGAATGCAAACAACCCAGGGTTTTCATGGAAGTGTGTGAGAACTCCAATATAAAAAATGCAAACATCAGAAGGCTTTTGAAAAACAGGGAGACAGAATCCAACATTCTATGGTTTAATTTGAGCAGAAAAACTCAGTGTCACTGCTCAAATCCCACCTGTCCTGCTCAGATGGGGGCTTGGAGCAGCCTTGGGACAGGGGAAGGTGTCCCTGTCCCTGGCAGGGGTGGCACTGGTGGGCTTTAAGGTCCCTTCCATCCCAAACCATCCAGGATTCTGTGATTCCAAGTGCCCAGCCAGGCCTGGCACAACACAAACCATCCAGTCCTTGTGCACAGGCACCTTCCTGGGCCAAAAATACAAAATGTGGGGGAGCCAGAGCCCAACAATCCCATGGGATTGGGGCTGGCAGGGCTGGGCACCCCACAGGGCACCCACAGGGTCTGGCTGCAGGGAAGCTGCACCTGTTCTCTGCAGGATTTTACAGTTCTCTCCACAAAACTAATAGCCCTCACCCCAATAAAAGGGCATTTAACTTTTGGTTTTATGGGGGCTTTTTATGTGCATTATTGCAATCCAATTTAATTCACTCCCTGCTAGTTGAACTGGCCCTCATTTCGGGCTGGAGTGATAACACATAATAGCCCCTTTCAACTGAATTGCTGAATAAAAGTCCAAATCAGCCCCTGTTAGAGCAGCTCTCCCTCTGGATGCTGCTCCATGGCCAAAGCAGAACATCCCCACTCAGCCCTAGGCAGGGTTGTTAAACTTTAGATTGGGGGGTTCATTTCACAAGCTCATCACCAGGATGAAAATGTCCATCTCTCATCATGTTTAACTGCCATCACCACCCTGTGACTCCCAGCTGCGCTGAATGAGAAAACTGAAGTTGCAAATGTCTTCTCTTAATTGGCCAACGCACTGATCGTTTAATTTTAATTCCAGCACAGAAGTTAAAAGAGGCATCTCTAATGATTCCAGTTTATGTCAATAAACTGTATCAAAACAGCCTTCCCAGGAAACCCATCAATCTCCACTAGGAGTCCATTTGCTATTATATATAAATAAATGAAATGTTAACATCACGTTTAAGGGAAAAGGAATTAATTCTGCTTTAATTCACATTTACCAGAATTCCTGCTTTCCAAAGCTCTAAAATAGCATTTATATTTGCTTTGTAGAAAGGAAGGGAATAGGAAAAGTGCTGCAAAATAAATCCAGTGGGGATGGAAGATGAGAAGTGATCAGGAACTGGCAGAGACAGACACAGATCCTGGGATCATGAAGATGAGGTGCTGACAGAGCTCGTGCTCCCTGTGCACACAAGGTGTGCTCTGCTCTCCTCCCTGAATTACCACTCTCTAAAACCCAGATTTTTTATTTAAAAACATAGCCCTGAAATTAGTAATTATAAATTCTATTGCAATGAGATGACAGCAATAACATATTTAATTGTCCTTCTGCCTCTGTGCCCCAGCCTCTTTTTCCTCTCCAACCTGCAGCTGCCTCTGCCCCCTTTTGAAAAGGAAAGAATTCCTTGTGGGAAGGCTCCAGTTTGAAATGTTCCCTGTGGGAAGGCTCCAGTTCCAGGGCAGCACCTCTGACAGATGTGGATCCATTAACAATCCCTGGCATTACACTTAAAATTCCTGTGACAACTCTCAATAATCCACAGCTGGGATTGCCTGGGAAGCTGGATAAAGGCACATTAAGCACTCCAGGCCCTTCTCCTGCCTCGGGTATCATAATTCCCATTGCCCTGCGCTCATTTCCGTGGAGCAGCCGATCCTTATCCTCACACACAGCTTCATCCTCCTTAAGGAGCTCAGATCTGTCCTCACTCCCTGTCTGGAGATCAGTGAGGGCTGGGGAGGAGAAGCTCCAGGGAGAGCTCAGAGCCTCTTCCAGTGCCCAAAGGGGCTCCAGGAGAGCTGGAGAGGGACTGGGGACAAGGGATGGGAATGGCTTGGAAACCAGTCCAACCTGGCTTTCCAATTCAGGTGCAAACATCTCTGGAGAAGAAAAGGAATCCAGACATCCAACACCAGGAACTGAGGGAAAAAGCCACCCCACAACCCCACTGACAGTTCTCTGCCCACCCACGGGCTGGATCCTGCTCCAGGTGACCCCAGGCTGCAGCTCAGCTGTGGCAGGACACAAAGAAGAGGCTGAATCTCATGCCTGAGAGTCCTTCAGCTGCTCCCCTGCCAGACCCAAAGGGATAGAAACGTCCCAGCTGCAAAGCTGATGAAAACTGTGTGCAGGAAAAGCTGCAAAACTCTCGACTTAACCGTGCCACAGGTCAAAAACAAGCACTATTTAATGGGCCTGCTTTGAGACCATTTCTCAGTAAAGCATTAACTTATCCCATAAAACCCACGAGCAAAGAGGATTTGCAAAGGTCATAAAATGGAATATTTCTGACCCGAGCCATTATTCGATTTTCTGTGTTAGTAAGGAGAGGCCCTGAGCGTGCAGCTACCAAAAAAATAAGTGGAAGTCAGCAAACAGCCAAGAGCTGCGGAGGAAAAAAATAAAAACAGTCAATAAAAATATTCACTGGGGTCACAGGGATGGTGGAAAAAGCCTCAGAGTGAGCTCCCCACACCTGTGAGCAGTTTCTTGAGGCTGGGGCTGTGGAGGAAACGCCATATGGTGGGAATTCAGTCAGGAAAAGCCGTCGGGAGCAAAGCTGGGTAAATGCAGTCAGATTCTGGGAGTTCAGCTGAGGTAAGGCAGGCTCAGAGGTCAACCTGGAGGGCAGGAATTGGGGGCTGAGAATGATGCTGGGAGGGGGATTTAGGGGAGTTAATCTGCTGCAGATGGCTCGGGATTCACACTGCAGTGGGAATCTCACCTGGGAGCACCTGGAACAGGGCACGACAAACCCACAGCCCTGTGGGAATTGGGGAAAATCATCTGGAGTCCAGGGAAAAATCCACCCAAGCCTGCCAGGGTACTGCTCCTGCCTCCACACTTCTCTGGCTGCAGATCACCCAGACTGAGCTCATTCTTAGCAGATTAAATTTTATTTTCATTTTTTTCTTGCCCTCCCTGCAGGACCTGAGTTTTTTGCAGGACTGGGACAGGAACATCAGCACCCAGATCTCAAAGGGATGCAACACCAGAGGCACAACCCAGAGCCTCTTCTTGCACTGCCCAAAGGATTCCCATTTTCCCCAGTCACAGCTGAAACCTGTGTGCACATCCAGAACCTTCTAAATATTTATCCTCAGCCTCCAATATTCCACCGTACAAACAATGCCCACAGCTGCACTGGGCAGCCAAAGGTAAACAGCCAGGCTAAGTACTGGGAAGAAGAGGCTTTTTATTTCAATTTCTTCACTTTAAGAATTTCAGCTGCATTCCCAGTGCCCTAGATGTAGATCTCCATGAGTTTTGACACGAGCTCTTGTTTGGAGAGCTGCTATCAAAGGGCAGCAGATCTGCTCTGGAAGCACTGGGAGCAGCTCACAGGATTTGAGCAGCTCCAAGGCAGCAGAAAATAGGAAAAAGATGTAGAAAACATGATTGAGATATTGGGAATTCAAACAAGCCAGCACAGTCCAGGAAAGAGTGCAAAGATTTTTTAAAAAAAATTTTAATGGGAGAAAAATTAAGTAATGGTCAGTTAATTTCTTAACATCAACATTTCCAGCTTTAATTAGGATCCAGGGAAATCAAATGTTAGAAGCCCATCTGCTTCCAGGCTCCAGAAAGATGAAAACCTTCACAAATGCCATAAATAATAAATTCCCAAGCTGGCAGCATTTTATTGAGTTCCTCCCCACAGATTTCAGCATATGCCACTATTGCAGGAATGAAATGCTTTTGAAAACACACTTTGCAGGAAGCTGGGTTAACTCATTTAACAATTTAACACATCGGGGAAGTGGGATTATTTATTAGGAACATCCCTGTTCTCCATAAACACTGCACTGGAACGATGGAGGTGCCACAGGGACACTGCTGGGAGCAGGAGCAGGGGCTGGTTCATCACAGAATTATCCTAAAACTGAACATTTCCACCCCTGGAAGTGCTCAAAGCCAGGCTGGAGCAGCCTGGGATGGTGGAAGGTATCCCTGCCCATGGGACTGGATGGATTTTAAAGGTCTTTTCCAATCCAATTCTGTGAAAAACACACATTTAAAGCTTTTTACAGTGGAAGGAGGATGTTTTAAAGCACTACCTGGCTATGCCCCAGAGGCTGATCCCTACCTTTTCCTGAAACCAAATTTAATTAAATTCTAAAATACTGAGACTGAAGTTAATCCTGTGTTTTGTTAAGTCCCAAGATATGATTTTCGACGGATGCAGCACTGGGAATATATTCCTTCCCCTTTTTTATTAATTCTATTTTAATTCATTACTTTCACTCGAAAAGAAGAATAAGAAAGAGAAACCACCCGCTTTCATTCAATATTGTACATTATTCCATACTCCACTGTTTAAACACGGCCAGCAACGTGTTGTGATTGAAAAGGAAGTGAAATGTCACTTTTAGCCAATCTTGTGTTCAATCTAGCACAAAAAGCCTGGTCTTATTTGTGTGAGATGAAAGCTCAGCCTGGAAGTCCAGGCGTTTATCCCGAGCATTTCACAGCTGCCCTTTGTCCCTCACCGACCCAGAAAAAACAGGGATTGTCACACCTTGCTGCTGCTTTATGGGCTCGGTGGGAATCACCTGGGCTGGCTTTTTTTCCCTAATGAAATCCGGAGTGGTTTGGGTTGGAAGGGACCCCAAAACCCCTCAATTCCACCCCTGGCATGGCCAGACACCCAGTGACCATCCCAGCATCCCATTCCCTGTGGAATACAGGCTGCCCCTGGTGGGGATCACAGAATTCTAGGTTGGAAGAGACATCCAAAATCATTGAGTCCAACCCATGCTCCAACACCTCAACTAAACCACGGCACCCAGTGCCACATCCAGGCTTTCCTTAAACACATCCAGGGATGGTGACTCCACCACCTCCCCGGGCAGACCATTCCAGTCCTTTATCACTCTTTCTGTGAAAAACTTTTCCCTAATATCCAACCTGTATTTCCAGCCATTTCTCCCACACTCAGCTGCCCAGGTCACTCTGAAGCTCCAGGGTCCCTTCCTCCCATTGCTGAAGGTCTTTATTTCAGCGCTCACAGAATCACTTAACCACCAGGTTGGAAGAGACCTTCAAGATCATCGAGTCTAACCCAGCTCCAACACCTCAACTAAACCACGGCACCCAGTGCCACATCCAGGCTTTCCTTAAACACATCCAGGGATGGTGACTCCAGCACCTCCCCAGGCAGACCATTCCAGTACTTTATCACCCTTTCCATAAAAAATAATATCCCTGATATCCAACCTGTATTTCCCTTGGCACAGCTCGAGGCTGTGTCCTCTGGTTCTGTCAGTGCTGCCTGGAGAAAGAGCCCAAGCCCAGCTGAGCACAGGCACCTTTCAGGGAGCTGTGGAGAGTGATGAGGTCACCCCTGAGTCTCCTTTTCTCCAGGCTGAACAAGCCCAGCTCCCTCAGCCGTTCCTCATATATGGAGATAATCATCTCCAGAGGTCAATACTGCTGTAAATATTCACAGCTCTGTTCCAAGGATGGCTTGGCTTGGCTTCTCCAAGGAAAACCCTGGGAAGAAGGCAGATCCAGGAGCAGTGTCCTCAGGAATCACCCACAGGCCAAAGGAGAAGGTGGCAGCAGTGCCAAACAGCAGAGTGCAGCTCCTGGTCACTTTTCTCCAAGGTGCAGCACTTGCTGAAGATTTATTGGAATTCTACATTTTCTCCAGACCAGCCATTCTTCAACCAGCACTCCAAAAAAAAAATTACAGGAAAATTTAAGGTGACTTAGAGCCGCAGCATGAGTTATGCTTTTCAATTTCCCTTCAAACAGCAGAAAAATCACCTTTCCCAAGTGCTGGAAGACTCCGTGCTCAGCAAACATTCTGCTGAGAGAAGCTGGAATTCCCAGGGAATTCCCAGAGGCAGGCACGGATCACCCCAGGGCTAAGGAGAACTTGCCATCAGAGCGAGGCTTGTTCAGTTGAACACCATACCTTGATTTGCTGTAGGGAGGATTGGATAAAAATCAGATTCTTCACTCCCAGTTCCTAAATATTGATGCATTCCCAACTCTGTTCCCTAACAGCTGAGTTAGCCACGCTCCACGGAGCATCCTGCAGGAAACTGCTAAGTTTGAACTTCCTTCTTCCTCATATATCACAGGGAGTTTTACTCTGTTCTCTGTTTTTGGTGATTTTTTTAAACTGGATTTAATTAAATATTGAGTAAAGTGCCACAGCCATCCATCGTGCACTTTCGAAGGAGAAATTCAGGGATGCACAATGATTTTGCTGGATGAGACAAGGAAGAGTCAATATTTAATGTGCCATGAAGGATTTATAAGGAATATATCTTGCAGGAGAGATAAATACGAGGAGACATCTTTATCTCTCTGGGCTGATTCAGTGTCCATCTTTGCAGATTTCAACTTCTTAATTATGTACAGAGAACGGGAAGAGCTGAAGGAACGTCAAAGCTCTGGATGAAAATGTTGTGCCAGGACAAATTCTGAGAGCCTCCAAAAGTGTCACAGGGATCATGAAGGAAAGGAAGGAGTTAAGGCAGAGGAATTGTGCCAGACTTGGTGTGATGGTTAAATGATAACAGCAAAGGAGAATCAGGAATGGCAAAGGAAGGATTGAGTTTCTCAGTGCAAGGGAAATGTGATCTGCTCAGAACCCTGACCAGAATGGAGGTTAATAAGTGCTCCTTAATTATTTATAGATGCTAAAAGTGTTTTTATAATCAAACAGAACGAGCGACTGGAAGTTAGGAAATGAGAGGGAATGATGATAAATCTGTAACTTGCTGAAGGGGCTCTAACACATCCCAGGCTGGGAGAGGACAAGTCAAGGGATTTACAGCAAAACCTGGTGAGGGAGATTTGCTGCATGTTCCCCACTCACCTCTTGTGATCTCACAATTAACTCCAATATTAACGAGCAATTCCACAGGTGCTAAGGAAATGTGCTCACTTTGAGGTTTCTCCTGATTTTCCCTCCCTTTGAGCACACAGAATAAATGAGTAGAAATTCCCTTAACCCTTCTAGCCCATTTCTCAGGGGTTTGGCAGTGCTGGAAAAAACCTCTCTGGGAATCAGTTCCTGACCAAAATGTTTTGTCCATCCAAAAATTCCTCAGTCCAGATGAGCAGATCTGCTCTGGATGGAGAGCAAAGTTTTCCTCTGATGAGAGAGCTGAATCAGCATCGTTAAACTGCCAGGAGAAATCCTCTGTGCTAATAAATAAATTGCAATTGCAAAGCTCTGAGCTGCAAATTAAGAGGTCCCTGATGCCCAGAGGGACATGTGGCACTGGGACAGACTCAAGGACACAAAGCTGCTCTCCAGGTGCCCCCGTGCTGGAATAACCCTGCAGTGACCTGGAAGAGCAGGCAGAACACAGCACAGATGGAAAATCTGGAATGGTTTGGGATGGGAGGGACTTAAATCTCATTTAATTCCAGTCCTGCCATGGCAGAGACACCCCAGGGTGTCACCCCAGGGTGTTCCAAGCCCTGTCCAACCTGGCCTTGGGCACTGCCAGGGATCCAGGGCAGCCACAGCTTCCCTGTGCCAGGGCCTGCCCACCCTCCAAGCCAGGAATTATTTTCTAATGTCTCACCTAAACCTGAAAAAAAACCATTCCTCTTTGTCCTGTCCCTCCACCTCTCATCCAAAGTCCCCCTCCAGCTCTCCTGGAGCCCCTTTAGGCACTGGAAAGGGCTCTAAGGTCTCCCCAGAGCCTTCTGGTTTTGAAAATATTATTATTTTGCTGTGAGAAAAAACCCAGCCCAGCTCTGAGCCTTGGCATGGCAAGGATTTTGCAGGGCATTACCCAGAGCTGCATCCTCACAGAGGCAGGATGGGGCTGCATTCTGCTCTCCATGCTCGTTGCCTATTAAAAACCTGATTTTCTAACTTTTTTTTCTGACTAAGCCTAGAAACACAGAACCTCCAGCATGGAACAATAATAGCTTTGACTCTGCCTTTATATAGGTCACGTTGGGAGGCAGGCACGCTCCGCTCCGTATGCCAGGGAAAAAAGAAAAAAAAAAAAAAAATAGCACTTTTTGACACGCTGCAACAACTTCTGAGGGGAGGAAGGGCAGAACAGCCCCCCCTCCCGCTCCCCTCAGCCTGAGGCACCGATCCCAGAGCAGCTGTCAGAGGGAAACCCCATTTCTTGAGAGCAGCACTTCTCTCTCGTGCTATTTCTGGAGGAAACCACCTCCGAAAGGCAGATCTGTGAAAGCGTCACCAAACCCAGCAGCTGAGCACAGGAGCAGCCAAAGGGATAGGCCTGGGCTGAATTTGGCTCCTGCTCCTTCCCTTCAGCCACCCAAAACCATCAGAACTCTGCTGCCCACGGGGTGTTGCAGAGATGTGATGGGGAAGTGGGAAACTTTGGGAGTGGGAACCCCACGATTTCCTAGGAGAACACAGGAGCATCCCCACTGATGAGCAGGCAGGGCACCACACTGAATTAGGGATCCCACTCTATACACTGCTCTCTCCATTTTAAAATGTTTTTTCCTCCCAAGCCGTTTAAATTCCTTTAAAGGACCTTCTGATAAAAGCCCTTCAGCTTGGGCTGCATTTGGTTCCTGCTCCTTCACCTCAGCCACACAAACACATCAGAACTCTCTGCTGCCCACAGGGTTTTGCAGGGGTGTGTGGTGGGGGAAGTTGGAAACTTTGGGAGTGGGAACCCCACAATTTCCCAGGAGAACACAGGAGCATCCCCACTAATGAGCAGACAGGGCACCACACTGAATTTGGGATCCCGCTTTTTACACTGCTCACTACATTTTTTAAATGCTTTTCCTGCCAAGGAGTTTAAATTCCTTTAAAGGGACCTTCTGATAAAAGCCCTTCAGCCTGGGCTGAATTTTGATTCCTGCTCCTTCCCCTCAACCACGCAAAACCATCAGAACTCTCTGCTGCCCACAGGGTTTTGCAGGGGGGTGTGATGGGGGTGCTCTGAGAGTGGGAACCCCACATTTTCCCAGAAGCATCCCCACTGATGAGCAAGCAGGGCACCACACAGTCCTGGGCACATCCACACACCCCAGTGCCCTGCTGAATTTGGGATCCCACTTTATACACTGCTCACTGTCGTTTTTAAGTGTCTTTTATCCAGCCAAGCAGTTTAAATTCCTTTAAAGGGACCTTCTGATAAGTGCAGGAACCAAGCCTGACCTGCTCAGCTTCCAGCCACACCGGGGGAAAGCTCTTTCAGGTGACACTCAGACATGCCTGGAGTTTAGATGAACACAACCTTACCCCTCGCCTGGTAAAGCCTGGATGAGATAATGGAACCAAGACTCAGAACTAAATCAAATTTCCCCCGAAATGTTCCAAAGCCCAGCACAGCAGGAATGTGTTTCACAGCACAGCGCTCAGTACAAAGCTGCAGCCACTGGAATTATATTTCTAGATGTATTAAAAATGAATATAACACCTACAGATCAGTGCAGGCTCTGCTGCCTCAGACACTGCAAATCATTTCACGGGACTTCCTGCAGGCAGCTCGTGGGTTTGGGGAGGGAGAAGTGGGAAAAGAGGACATTTCCAGGGATGGGGCAGGCACAGCTTCTGTAGGAAGCTGCTCCAATCCCCTGAGCTTCTGCTCCAGCCACACTGAGCTCCAATAACATCCTCAGAGCACCACGGGGATTTATTGCCCACGACTTCACTGATGGTTAAACTTCTCACAAGCCATGATACGGCAGAGCCCGAGCCCCGGTGAAATGATCAGCTCCAAAAGCAATGACTAAGCTTGTGAATAATTTAGGCAAAGAAAATCAATCAATTCTGCCCCACGCAATCACGCTCAGACCTCAGCTGGCAGCACCAGGCCCTGCTCGCTGCTGCTCCAGCTCACCCATGGCTGCAGCCCCAGCAGCCAAATCAGCTCATTAATTCTCCTGGCATTTACTGGATGCAGACCTGGAGCACTGGCACATGGAGAACATTCCTGGGCCTCCCAAAAACCACACAGACTTGGGTTCTTAATGATGCCTTTACTTGTATTTATCAGCCTGGCTGCAGGCTCCAGAGTTCCACTGCCTCTGGTATTCCTGCCTCCCAAAGAGGGGAGGAAACCCTGCCAGAGCCTCTGAGGAGTGCTCAGCCTGGAAGCTTTTCACCTTCCCTGGGGTTTTGCAGCACCCAGATGAGCAGGAGCATTTCAGCCTGGATTTTCTTTGCTTTCTGTGGTGTCCAGCAGGTCCTGGGGAGGTGATGCCCATAGGACATCCCTGTGGTTTTACAGCACCTGAGCAGGAGCATTTAAATCTGGATTTTCATTGCTTTCTGTGGTTCAGCAGGTCCTGGGGAGCTGATCCCATGGGACATCCCTGTGGTTTTGCAGCACCTGAGCAGGAGCATTCCAGCCTGGATTTTCATTGCTTTCCGTGGTGTTCAGTGGGTCCTGGGGAGGTGATGCATGGGACATCCCTGTGGTTTTGCAGCAGGAGCATTTCAATCTGGATTTTCATTTATTTCCGTGGTGTTCAGCAGGTCCTGGGGAGGTGATCCCCATGGGACATCCCTGTGGTTTTCTAGCACCCAACTGGGCAGGAGCATTTCAATCTGGATTTTCATTGCTTTCCATGATGTCCAGCAGATCCTGGGGAGGTGATGCCCACGGGAAATCCCTGTGGTTTTGCAGCACCCAGATGAGCAGCAGCATTTCAATCTGGATTTTCATTGATTTCTGTGGTGTTGAGCAGATCCTGGGGAGGTGATGCCCATGTGACATCCCTGTGATATTCTAGCACCCAGATGGGCAGGAACATTCCAGCCAAGTTTTCTTTGCTTTCCATGGTTCAGCAGGTCCTAGGGAGGTGATGTCCCACGGGACATCCCTGCTGTCACCAAGCTCGTGCACACGGAAGAGCCTGTTGTGTCACATGTAAATAAAAAGTTTCTGTCCCACTGCACTCCTGGCTGGCACGAGAGACTTGCACATGAAAGGAGAGCTGGGAAAAGGAAGCACAAGGAGCCTCAGCACCTCACTCAGAGTCTCAGTGGGAGCTGGAGGAGAGCTGCAAGCCCAGCCCAGCTCAGCAGCCCCTGCTCTGCTCCTCCTGGCCCTGGGAACAAACCTTGGGCCATCCCAGACATCTGTCCCTGTTCCCAGTGAACATCCAAGGGGTTTCAAGGCATGGGAACTCACATTGCCCAAACCAAACTGTATCTCCTGCTGGACACAGGCAAGGAAGAACACAAAACTCAACCAAAATGCAGCTTTTGGGCTGAAACTGTGACATCTGAGCATTCCCTGAGTGCTCCCAGGGAAAAGCAGAGCTGTCTGAACTGCACAGGGCTGTTGGTCGGAGGAGATTCCTCTGCTCCCAGCCTGCATCTCTGCACTGCTGATAAGGGGATCTGTTTCCACATCTTGGGAGAATATCAATATCTGTCCTTCACAGAAAAAAAGGAGTGAATGATAACTCTGTGCCTGACGCCTGCGTGATGAATTTGTGACCCAAAAGCCCTTCGAGAAGAAGGATTGGCCTCAAGTGGGCCATTAAGAGCTGGATCAGATGTTACAATATTTAAATGAAAAGAATATCACTTCTTCTACTTAACCAAAGCGATTCTGTACACACAGAGCATGGATGGGGCTGCAGAGATTCTACATTTAGGGCCAGCCCAGCCCTGGAGGCAGAGGGACACACAGAGCAGAGAACGGGCACCTGCAACACAGGGCTGGCATCTAAAACTCCACTTGGGATCTTAAAGCCCCTTCAAGGAGTCATTAAAGCAGAAAATTGTAATGATCTGACAGTGTTCCAGCACAATAACCCCTCATCTGCATGAAATCCTTGGTAATAACGTGCTTGCTCCCAGCATATCAATGCACAGGTCCCAAAAAGTTCTGCATGGCAGCACAAGTTTGATAACTCCGGGTTACCTACGGCTCCTTGGCATGCACTGGAGGGAGGGGTGGGAGCTCCAGGGCTGTCTGGAGCACGTTATTAATAGCACAACAATTCAGGAGCTGCGAGGAGCGCAGCAGATTCCCTGTAGCTATTTTTAATGTCTTTCTAGGCATCCCCCTCACTGCCAGCCAAAAGACAAACTTGTTTCACTTATTATCAGCAAGATCACGCCGTGAAATCACAGCGACCTTCAGTGCTCCAGCCTTTCCTGGAGTGCACCAGCAGCTCCCTGCTCCTGCAGAGGCAGCACTCAGCACCCACAGGAGGGACAGAGGGCTCCAGGGAGCCTCTCAGATCCATCAGCATTGCCAAGTTGTAAAAACAACCCCCTCCAACACCCAGCTGAGGTGAGGGTGAAGAAATAATTTCTGGGGTTATATCCCCAGCTGGGTGTGTGCCCTGTGCAGGCAGGGCTGTCCTTGGGGCTCAGCCCTGGCTTAATCCCAGCCCAGGTGAGAGAAATAAAGAATCCACCCAGCACTCAGCTCTTTTGGGCTAAAAAAGAAACCCCAGACTGCAGTCAGAGCCCTTGGGAGGAACCTCACAGACAGCATCAACGCAGGTGCCAGCAGGAGCAGATTTACAAACTGCATTTAAACACACCTAGGCTTGTTATAACCTAGAGATCAGCTGGGAACAGCCAGGAATGAGTTAATTTTCACAGACACGCAGCCATTGGAACCCCCCGAAGATCCTGAATGTCTGACTCACTCAGGGATGCCACTGCATCCCAGGCAGTCACTGCCATGTCCTTGCTGCTCCCACTGCATCCCAAGGAGAGGCAGGGTCAGGGGGGTGATGCCAACAGCTCAGCTCGGGGATTCTCACCCTGCAGAGCTGCCCACGAGGATCAGACACATTCCAGAAAAAACCCAGGATCCTTTTTGCTGTGGGCTGGCTGCAGCACCAGGTGGGACATTACCTACACAGTGTCTGGGGACAGAAAGGGACAACGTGCACAGTCACTGAGCACCATGGGGACATGTCCATTGCAGAGGGTGACAGTCTGAGGGGGCTCTGGGGGCAGGAGTGGGTCTGGTTCTCCAGGAACACGGGGTCTGCTTGGGCTGAGGAGCAGGAGCTGGGCCAGGCTTCCAACAAACAGCTGGGCCGTCATTCCATGAAATGGTGCATTCCATGAAATGGTGCATTCCATGAAATGGTGCATTCCATGAAGTCGTGCATTCCATGAAATCATACATTCCATGAAATGGTGCATTCCATGAAATGGTGCATTCCATGAAATGGTGCCTTCCATGAAATGGTGCATCCCATGAAATCATACATCCCATGAAATGGTGCATTCCATGAAATGGTGCATCCCATGAAATGATGCATTCCATGAAATCATACATTCCATGAAATGATGCATTCCATGAAATGGTGCATTCCGTGAAATCATACATCCCATGAAATGATGCATTCCATGAAGTCGTGCATTCCATGAAATGATGCATTCCATGAAGTCGTGCATTCCATGAAATGATGCATTCCATGAAATGGTGCATTCCGTGAAATCATACATTCCATGAAATGGTGCATTCCATGAAATCATACATTCCATGAAATGGTGCATTCCATGAAGTCGTGCATTCCATGAAGTCATGCATTCCATGAAATTATGCATTTCATGAGGTCGTGCATTCCATGAAATGGTGCATTCCATGAAATGATGCATTCCATGAAAGGGTGCATCCCATGAAATGGTGCATTCCATAAAATCATGCATTCCATGAAATGGTGCATTCCATGAAATCATACATTCCATGAAAGGGTGCATTCCATGAAAGGGTGCATTCCATGAAATCATACATTCCATGAAAGGGTGCATTCCATGAAATGGTGCATTCCATGAAATGGTGCATTCCATGAAATCATACATTCCATGAAATGGTGCATTCCATGAAATCATACATTCCATGAAATGGTGCATCCCATGAAATGGTGCATTCCACGAAATGATGCATTCCATGAAATTATACATTCCAGGGCATCACACACAACTGCTCCACCCAGCAGCACCTTCCCCCTGGCTGGGGATTGTGAGCTCGATATTTCTGAGCCTGAGAGAATTTCAGCTTTCTAACCAATGCTGCCTTTCCCAAGGGAAACCTTCTCAACAGCTCCTCTTCCCAAAACAGCTTTGTGCAAATAAATACTTTTCCCATAACATTTCTAAATAAACAATATTCCTTTTCCCATAACATTTCTAAATAAACAATATTCCTTTTCCCATAACATTCTCTCTCCCAGGTGTTGTGTTTGCTTTTTCTGTTACTTAACCAATGGAGAGAGGGGTAAATCCTATGGACCAATAAAGTACCTTTTGTAGTGCAGCATGTTATTAAAAAAAGCTGAAGAATTGTAAATAAAGCCTTCATTTTTCTCTTTGGTCTTTTGAGAATTATTGGAGTCAATTTATTTCATGTCCTACAATGACAGGGGATGTGTGCAGGTGTGACAAAGTGTCCCTGGGGGCTCCAGGGAGCTCCTGGGTGATGTGCACATCCATGGTGCTCTCACTCCTGATGGAGAGGTGCTCCACAGCCACAGTTTTCCTGCCTGGAGAACTCTGAAACATCAAATATCCCATTCTGAACTGCACACCAAGAGCTGTGAGCCTTTATTTATTCTCTAAAAAGAAGGGGGTTCCTAACGGCCTGGTAATCCTTAAATCCTTCTGTTTAAAGGACAGAGTATCAGAGATATTCTGCTGCTCTCCACGGTTATTAACCAGCACATAAAGGCCAGGGATATAAAATACACCATTTCCCAGGATGTTTTCCTTCAGAGCAGAACTCAGGATGTGAGCTCAGCTCTGCTCCACCACTGGCAGTGGAGTGTAGATTTTAATTAAGTGCATCACTTGATGAAAGGCAGGATGCAAAACAACCTTGAGCAAACGTCGTGGTGCTTGGGCAGGCTGGGACACCCTGCTGGGGAGGAGGCCAAAGCACTGCCTGAAGAGTTATTAAAATGCAAGTTTTAGATGCTGAAATAAGAATATTTGAAAAGTTCTTCTGGATTAGCCCAGTGGCCCACCCAGCAGCCATAACAGGAGGAGTTATTTCAGGATATCAGGAGAGCCAGACCCATTACAGGGAATCACAGAATCATTTAGGTTCAGAAATCCACCCACAACCAGCCCAACCATCCCCCAGCACTGCCACTCCCTCAGCCATGTCCCCAAATGCCACATCCTCAAGGCTTTGAAATCCCTGCAGGAATGGGGACTCTGCCACTTCCTGACACAGAAACCCAAATCTCGAGATCATTACAGCATCAATTCAAAATGGATGTTGAGAATCATCAAAATGGTGAGAGTGTTTTGCTTTGAATCAACCCAGACTGGCTTGGGATAAAACAAATGAATGAAAGTTAGAGATTTCTAGGTAAAAAATCTTATTTACTTGAAAAGATGCTTTTAAAGTGTGACCCCACAGCCACCCTGCCTGTGCCTCACCCCTGTCCCCTGCGTGGCTTTCCATGGTTGATTCCAGGTGAAAGGGAGTGGATATGTCACGTTTGATATTCCTGAAGACACAGATATTCAAGGGAAAATTGTAAAAACCTATTATAACTCAGCAAAGAGACCCAGGGTCAAGGAAGCAACACAAGAATGCAATAAAATAGAGAGAGAATTAAATTACTGCAAGCAATTTCTACATCTCAAGAACTGATGTAATGACAAAATCATAGGCATGCACCAGTATTACACAGAAGTTAAGATTGATAATACATCTTCATCTTTAATTTCTCTTAGATTTACTCATCTAAATGAGCACACGCTTGGAATTTGGCCCAGATCAGGATTTCAAGCCAAGAAAACCTCAGGCTGTGGAGAGCAGTGGCTCTCAGCTGTGCATTTTGCATCCTGCAGGAGACGTGGAGGTTGAGAAAGATGAGAAACCCTCCCGCAAAAATTCCTTTGAGTCTTCATTCTCAGACTTCCTCCATTTCCTCCTTCTTTGTTCTCCTCTTCCCCATTTCCCATCCCCAAATGCCTCTCCTCCAACCAGCCCCAAGCCTGAGGATGAGGAGCCCTGGGGAGGTGGCAGGGGATGATCTTGCTGGGGATTTGGGGTTTGGTTTGGGGCTCCAGAGAGGGGCAATAGGGGCAGGGTTTTCACCCAGCCAGCCTGGCCTCCTGGGCCTGGGATGCCTTCCAGGAGGAGAAAAGTTATAGGGTGAACTCTGGAGAGAAAACAGACTTAAAATGAAGTTTGGGGTTTCAAGAAGAAGGAGTGGATGAGCTTGTTTTATTGGGTAATATCTGAAAGCCTGCAGGGCTGGAGGGCTAAAATATGTGCTGCTCCTTTCCTTGACAAATGGTTCATATTTCCTTCAGAGTTGAGTTTCTGCCAACGGTTCCTGTACCACAGGGTTAAACTTCAAAACACAGAGCAGGAAAAAAATGGTTTTTTGGTGGTTCCTTGAAGACCTATAAAACACAGGCCAAAATCCACCCATGAATCAAGTTCTTGAGCACTTTGTTCCTCTGAAAATTCATCTAATATCTGCACAAACCTGGGCTTGAACACAGCCCAGGGAGCCATTGCTATCATTTGATAACTGATGATAAGCCTTTTATCCCCAGCAGGGATTGAGAGGATCAAGAGTAAAATGGGTTCCTGAGGATGCTGGTTTGACCCCTGACCTGATCCCTGACCCCAGACCTGAGCAGAGCCCGGTGATTTACAGCTCACAGCACTCAGGAGAAGCCTTTTGTCTTTGGAGAAGAGATGGGGTTTAATCTTAACTGAAGGGTTCCTGTCAGCCCTGAGAACAGCTCCTAAGCCTGGAGCTGGGATGGTCATTTTGTCCCCTGGAGTCACCCCAGGGGACTGACACATCCCACAGGCCATCAGCCCTGTCCTGCATCACTGAACCCACAGGCAGCCCCTCCCAGCTGCAGCTCCCGGCCAGCAGAGCTGGCTCTGGGCCTTGGGGTGTCCCACAGCCCTGCCAGGCATCCCTGGGAGCTCCAGGTCACAGAATCACGGAGTCACAGAATTCACAGAATCACAGTCACAGAATCACAGAGTCACAGAGTCACAGGATCACAGAATCACAGAATCACTGGGTTGGAAGAGACCTCCAAGATCATCGAGTCCAACCCAGCCCCAACACCTCAACTAAACCACGGCACCCAGTGCCACATCCAGGCTTTCCTTAAACACATCCAGGGATGGTGACTCCACCACCTCCCCGGGCAGACCATTCCAGTCCTTTATCACCCTTTCTGTGAAAAACTTTTCCCTGATGTCCAACCTGTATTTCCCTTGGCACAGCTTGAGGCTGTGTCCTCTGGTTCTGTCAGTGCTGCCTGGAGAAAGAGCCCAAGCCCAGCTGAGCACAGGCACCTTTTAGGGAGCTGTGGAGAGTGATGAGGTCACTCCTGAGTCTCCTTTTCTCCAGGTCCATCCCTTCCATCTCCTCCTGGTACCTCCCTGTCCCCACTGCCCAGTGAGCCCCGTGTGTCACACACTGACCCAAGCCCTCCTTGGGGCTCCCTCAGCCCAGCTCTGTGGTCCCCCAGGTCCCTGTTTGGAACCCCAACTCCCCGTAACCAAAGCTGGGATTCCCTGGCCCACAGCCATGCCAGAACCAGCCACCAGCAGCTGCTCCCTCTGCAGCCATTCCCAAATTAATCCCTGTGGCCCCAACGCTTGTGGGATTGTTCCTAAATGAAATGCACCCGAACCCACAGAGCACTCCTCAATAAATGCCTTCCCTGCCTTTGTGGTATTTTTATAACCTGCATCTCAAGTGCCATTCTAGTGCATCATCCATATATAATGAAGAAATACCAGACACGGATATAACACTGGAACAGATGCTCCTACCACCCAAATGAATAATTTCAACATTAATTCAGAAATCTTTAGAGCAGTCGGGATGCCAACATGCAGAGGATTATCAGCCAAGGGAGGAGAAACTTAATGTATGCAGGTGAAGGCAAATTTGTTTTTCATCAGCACCACAAACTGAACTGAGTTCCTACAGGTCAAATCTATAGCGGGAGTTTCTTACAAGAAGAAAGGTGGAGCTTTTCTCTCAGACTTACATTTTGATATCCAAAGCTAATTCCTGTAAATGCCATTAGTTTTGGTGCCCTAACCAAATTAATCCCAGTTCACATTCGGCAATCAAACCTTTTCAATCAGATGCTGGGAGCTAAATGGGTAATCAAGTGCCATAAGTGACTGATTTGGGGTTTGAAACCACGGAGGATGGAGCCCTCCTGGAGCCAGCCTGGTGCCTGAGCAAGGAGCTCCCCTGGCTGTTCCCGAAATCCTGCAGCCAACACGTCTGGGAAGGGCAGGGCTGATCCCCTTCCAGGCTGCTTCTGCCTCGCTCAGACTTCCCAGAAGATTATCACGCTCAGATTTCTCTGCAGTCATCTCCTTTTCATTCTCCAGATCAGATAAAGAGCCCAGACAGGAATCCAGGCTGTGCTGCTTCCAAAGGATGCAGACGTTCCTCTCCTTATCACCCTTCCCCAGCCAAGTACAAAACTATCCTTTAACTGCCCGTTATCCCAGCACAAAGTCAGAGGAAGGATTCCTGCCAGGTGCTTCAATGGGATCACGTTAGATCCAGGGAGAAAGGATTCCATTAACCCAAAGGGATGGATTTGGATTTATTAATAAAAAAAAAAAAAAAAAAAAAAAAAAAAAAAAAAAAAAAAAAAAAAAAAAAAAAAAAAAAAAAAAAAAAAAAAAAAAAAAAAAAAAAAAAAAAAAAAAAAAAAAAATAAAAAAAAGGATCCATACCCAAAGGGATGGATTTGGGATTTATCCATTAGATCCAGGGAGAAAGGATTCCATTAACCCAAAGGGATGGATTTGGGATTATCCATTAGATCCAGGGAGAAAGGATTCCATTAACCCAAAGGGATGGATTTGGGATTTATCCCTGGTGTTCTGGCCAAAGGCACAGCCCTTCCATTGCCATCCCCGCTGCTTCCCCTCCATTCCAGACAAGTTCCTTCATCCCAGTGATCTGTGGAACGATCCAAGTTGCAGGGAAGAGTGTGAGGCACAAGGGCACTCCCTGCCCTTGGTGTTTGATGGGGATCAGAATTGCAAAAGTGCTTTTGGTTATTGGCTGCTGTCAATCACCCACAGCCCCAATTACAACGACGGCAAAGGGAGCACGTGGGCACCCATAAATTTACAGGGATTGATTTTCACATACCAGCACAGCAATAATGCAGACTCCCATTCAAGGAGACCTTATTAACCAGCCTGGCTATGCAGCAGTAAAACATGAAATTGCACTGAACAGGAATGTAATCCCCACGGACCTTCTCCTTCCCCACAAAATTTTAGTTCAACATCGATTTCTTATGTTGGACAAACACATCAAGAGGCTGAAATGAGAGAGGTGGATTCATCTTGAGCCTTTTTCTGCTAAAAAAAAAGGAAAACGTCTAGTAACAAGGCGAGAGAACCCTGTAATTACTGCTCCAGGATTCATTTCATTCATTTGCCATGCAGCTCCCTCCTGACCTTCCTCCAACGCCGGCATTCACAGACACACCACGGTATCAGCTTGGGTTACTCCACCCCCAGTGGGGCAGCAAGTTTCAGGGTACCGGGATGAACTGGAACTTGAGCACCTGCAGTTTCTATCCCTGGGGTTACCTGCTTTTGCTCAGTACCTCCTGCCTCTCATCTTTCCCCACAGCATCACCCCAGGAAACAGCTCTTGGTACAGGGGGAGAGGGAGCTGGAGGAAGGAAAGGGCCCTGATTTCCACCCCCAGGATCCTGGGTGAAAGCTGAACACCACATTTGTCAGAGGTTCTGCTGCAGCCCTGAGCTGGGACCTCCCAGGTCCTGTCAGGGCAGGGAGGATGAGCCACCTCGCTGGTCCTCAGTGACAACAAAATGCACTCTGTCCTCCTTACTCCTGTTTGGCTTTAAACCTGCCCAAAAATCAGAGTTACTGAGGAGGGAGATGGGGAGAGTGAGGCCCAAGGAGTCACATCCTCCCAGCACTGCAGCTCCAGCTGCTGCACATCTCCCAGCACAGACTGAGCTCAGCCAGACAGGTCTGAGGCTTTTGTTATCATGTCTCATACTCCAGACAGTAAATTCATCAGGAAAAAGAAAAGCAGCAAACCCCAGAAAGCACCAGAGTGACAAACTGTGGGAACCAGGAGGACTGGAGCAAAACCAGTGAGAACAGGGACAAAACACCAGAGCTGGTGGTCCTGGAGCAGCCTCAGTGTCCCTGAAGGGTCATTCTTGCTGGACCTGAAACTGGATGGGTTCCAAACCCTGTTTACCTCATCCTGCAGCTCCAATTACTGCAAATTCTAGAGCAGGCAGAGCCTTGTTATCACTGCTGCCCAAACACAGCCCAGCTCACTGACACTGCTGCCAGCTGAACCAACAAACCCAGCTGGGGAGGAAACGCTGCCAGGACGGGGCTCCCGCTCTCCCTGCACATCCCCAGCTCTGACCGAGGCAGGAATGATCCCACCCTGCCTGGAACAGCCCAGCCTGTCCTTCCTGCAGGCTCTGGGATGTCTGTGGGCACAGCCAGAGCTTTTTCCCCCTCTCACGGACCTGCAGAACTGAGCCAGGCCAGGGATCCATCAGCCCTCACCAGCACAGCATCCCTCTGTACCAGAGGGAACTTATTTTAAGTAGAGCAATCCTTTCTTTTGTCACTGAAGTGGAGTTTTAAAATGTCTCTCTTGTAAATGTGCCAAAAATAAGAGCATAATTTATTCATTTCCTCTATGTGCATTTTGTTCCTGGTTATCTTTCCAACTCCTTGACTGCTGTGAAAAGTTTAAAAAAAGGGAAGAAAAGGAAGAAAGCACCTCTAAAGGTTAAAACTTTGAGCCAATTTCAACTTCAACATACATTAGACCAGTGTATTTTTCATTCATTCCTCCTGGTGACATTTCAAGCTTTGTTACAAATCAATCAGCATTTCCAAAAGCATTTGGAGAAGCAGGAAACTACAGTGGCTACAAATCCTACAACACCTATTATTCTTGCTATTTCACTCGTTTGGATGAAAAAACATTTCAAAGGTTATTTTAAAAGAAGCAAAGGTTTGTCTGAAGTTTCAGGACAGACAAAAGCTTTCTGTGCAGTGTTTCAGCAGCAGAATAAACTTCAGCGATATACACAGAATTTATTTCATCATGAATTTGGTCAAGCACTCAAAAGGATGGAGCATGGAAGAGAGGGAAGAGATACAAATAATACAACTCTGTATGATGTGGAAATACTGGGAAATAGGAATGTACCTAAAAGTCAGAAAAGTCAGATTTAGGGTGGAGGTTCTGGAAGCTCCCTTCAGTGTGGTATTTATCACCCAAAGGATGAAAAAGACCTCCAAGATCATCAAATCCAACCCTCACAGCACATCTCAAAGTGCTGCATCTCCTTTTTGAACACTTCCAGTGGGGTGACCCCAGCCCTGCCCTGGGCAGCCCAATGCTCAGCCACTCTTTCAGTGAAGAATTTTTATTTTCTTGATATCCAACCTGAACCTCTGTAGTGGAACTTCAAACCAAATTTATTTCAGTGTCCAAGCAAGGAGCACCTCAGCTCCTGAAATGTCGAGAGTGCCAGGGGTGTCCCTGGAAATCCAACACAGCCATGTGGATGTCACCCTGTTTTTTAAAAGTCTTCTAAGCCACATGATGGATCATCTCCATCTCCTGTCACTCCTGGTGACCATCATGCCAAAGGAGGGAAATCTGGGCCTGGAGTGACATTATTGACTCTGCTGGAGTCTGGGAGCACCATGGATGGGTGTGAGAGGATTCTTTTCCCTCAGTGATGAGCAGCTCCTCCTCATTTCCCCTTTGCTACTGCGCTTCCCAAGCCAGGCTGGGATAAAGCTGGGGATGGATCAGGAAGGATCAGGAAGCTTAAAGTGACCCGAGGTGACACAGAGCAGTGCTCCGAGCTGGAAAATGGCAATTCTGTGCATTATTGCACAAGGGCCCCCAGTCCTGCTGCTGCTCCCTCAGCCCCGGCCCTGGGATGGTTTCAAACCCTCCCTGAGGGGGAAATGTACACAGGAACTGATGTGGGAATCAAAACCAGCCAGTTCTGCTTCCAGCAGTCTGTAACCTGCCCAAATGGATGCTCTCGTGTCCCAGGCTGTCTTTGCCTCTTATCCAAACTCAGACGAGAAAGAAATTCCACCCCACACCTCGTGACAATGGCAATTCTGTGCATTATTGCACAAGGGCCCCCAGCCCTGCTGCTGCTCCTTCAGCCCTGGGATGGTTTCAAAGTCTCCCTGAGAGGGGAATGCACCCAGGAATTGCTGTGGGAATCAAAACCAGCCAGTTCTGCTTCCAGCACTCTGTAACCTGCCCAAATGGATGCTCTCGTGTCCCAGGCTGTCTTTGCCTCTTATCCAAACTCAGATGAGAAGGAAATTCCACCCTGCACCTCGTGACTCAACAGGAGGGTCTCCCTGACCCTTTTGGTTCTTTAATCTCTGTGTAAATCACTTTAAATCAATTTTAACTCCATCTTCCTTTGCAGAATTTATCCATGCAGCAATGAACAGAGTAAAACTTACCATCAAACTTTGCACAATCACACTGACAAAATTAAATTCAATCCCCTTTTGCTGATACCTTTGCCTGTGATTCTTTAGGTGACGTAAGTCTGTGACACAAGGCATGGGCACAGCTGAAGCAGCTCCACCACCAGCAAGGAGTAAAATAATAATAATTCATACTTAGGACATGAGCTAGAAATGAATCCCCATCCAAAAACCCTGCACAGATGCCTCTAGCAGGTTCCTGCTTGTCTTTATGGTTTCATCAGAGCTATTTCTGTTCCAGGATGTTATATTTGTAATATTTTTTTTATTATTATGTAGGAAACAGCTTATTTGATCAATTTGCCCTGTTTTTCTGTTCATGAATTTAGTGGGAGGGTTAATCATTTCCCTGGGTTTACTAGAAATTACCTGCCAGATATAATTGCAGTAAATAAAACTCGCTCTGGAGCTCAGGCTCGTGTGGTTCAAAACAAATGCCTGCAATTACTGCGTTTGTGGAGCATGAGCTCAGGAGAGCAGGAACACGGGCAAGGAAATTAGGCTGGGGTCTTAAAAGGCACCTCAGGCCTGCAAGTCCGTGTTCCCTGGCAGCTGCTCAGCAAATCCTCAGGGATTTTCTGCTAAATGCTGCCTGGCTGTCCTGGAGGGGCAGCAGTGCCCTGTGCCTGCTCCTGCACAGCCCAGGCTGCTGGGGGAGCAGGGATGTGACTCCCAGGCCTCCAGAAAGTGCTCAGCAGTTGTTCAATGCCCCTTGAAGTTCTGATGTTTCCCTTAAATTCACTCTTTTCTGTCACAGATTGAGCTGCCTCAGCTATGTTGTTAAATCAGGTGCCACTCCTGCAGCTGCAGTGCCTTTGCCACCTGTTGACAGCTCAGGTTTGCATAAATCTGTGTGACCTGCAGGCTCAGGGCACCCCTGGCACCCAGAAATCCAAGGAAAAACCTGCATTTGTGCCTCCAGCCTTTACTGTCCCTCAGGACCCCGAGATCAGCTCTGATGTGTGGAATAATGAGGAATTTTTTTGCTTATTAAGAAAAAGATTTATTTTGGAAACATGCCCCTGCGTTTCTCTCAACGCTGCACTGTAAAACACACACACGAGGAGGGCAATTTCCTACCAGTGCTAGTCTGCAATTAAAAAAAACCATCCCCTTTAGTGGTATTCCTAATAAATACTGCTTTTAGATGCTGAGCAGAATGACTGGGAAACACTCTGTGCTCTTTATTGGCTTCCTAAAGCAAAAGCCTCAAAATGTATCCCCCAGCAAGAGCCATCTCTGAGGTTACACGTCCCTGCTCTCCCATCTCAATAATCCTTTCCACATTAAAAAATAATGAGCTTCATCTCATTTGCAGCTTCTTAAAAGCACCGAATCCTGTGGTCACTTGGCAATAGGAACGCACATCTCATAAATAGTAAATGAAAACAGAGCTCTCTTACCTTCCCCCAGAAGCAGGGCTGAAAGCTGGGCAGTCCCACAGGGAAATAGATTCCTTTCAGGAGGCTTCCATGGCAGAATGGCTGAAATTCCTGCCCAGGGAGGCTTGTTTGGGGGAAAGACAGAGGATTCTGCTGGACATTTAAAATGTTTGTTTCCCTATTCCCATCCTGATAAACCTCTCCGTAAATGCAATTCTTTCTCCTAGTGGAGAAGTGCCAGAGCTCCTGGTAAAACCCAAATCAGTCATTTTTATGGGGAACCTGCACAAACGCCTGTTTCACCAAAGAGGAAATTTGGGAAGCATCTACAGCTAAGCAGAACAGAGCAGCTCGCTGAAATGGGCGCCTAAAGGCAGCTGCAACCAGAGAAATGAGATCTATAATGCAAGGCTTTGCCAAAAAAATAGACTTCTCTGTTTTCCCCCTTTCTTCCTAATATACTTGTGCACTTTCTTCTGTAATAAAACCTCCCTAGAACAGGCAGTCCCTCATTATGGATGTGTGTGTTGTGCCAGAGCTGTGGTCCAGCACTGAGGTTACTGCAATAATGTGCTCAAGACATCAAGAATAAACCTTTTCTTTTTTTTTAATTTATTTTTAAAAATCCATAAGACTAAAAGGCCTTTAAAATTTAGTAACTATGAAACCAATTCAATTTTATAGGAGCAGGGTGTATAGGAGTTGCTCTTGCATCTTATCATTCCTCAGCGAGGGGTAATGCTCTGTTAAATTCCAGTAAATGCTTTAAAATACACAGGAAACTCACTGATATTTTACCATCCTGTTGGGTTTCACCTTGGCCTGTGCTCTGGTTACTGTCCTAACAGGTAAAAGAATTATAAAATAAAGGTCTCATAAAACCAGGCCTGCTCTGCTGAATTGCCAACATTAGCCTGCCACTTCTTGTAAGTAATTTTTAAGTTCTCATGCAAAAACAATCTTGGTATGAAAACTCGTTAGCACAACAACCTATCCCTGGGTTGAAAAAACAAATCCACCTACAATAACAAAGGATTTATCCCATGGGAATCAGTAAAGAAAATAGGTAAACAATCCAAGAACAGAGAGATTTGATGGATGAGCAGAACACCTTTTACTGACCAACAGAGTAATTAGCAAGAAAGCTATTAACCAATTAAAGTTGCACACGAGGTCTGTAAAAAGTGTATAAAATGAGTTGTGATAATAAAGAATTGGCTTTTCCTACATGAAGATAATGGAGTCTTGGCTAACTTATTATAAATTGTACAACCAGGGTTCCTGTTGGTTTCCTTGTGTGGATTTCCAGGTCAAAAGTAGGGTTTGGTGACTCAGTGACCCTGCTGGGGTGATGGACAGTCACCCCCAAAGCCCAGATCCTAAAGACAGAGGGTCCTTGGCCAGCAGCTCCTCTGGCCTTGGAGTTTCCATGTGGAAGCCACGGGCAGCCAGGCCAGGGGAGGCAGCTCTGCTCAGCCACCCCCATGAGCACATGGCCACAGCTCCATGCTGCACATAAATAAACCCTGAAATGTGTTTTGGTGATCAACCAGGCTTGCATTGGTAACTCCAAACCTTTGGCTTCAGCTCTCAGCTCTGCCACAAACTTCTGAATCTGGCAAAATCCATTTTCTACTCTGGAGGTGTTTAGTTCTCCATGGATCAGGAGCCAAGAGAAGCTGCTCCAGCCCTGGAAGTGCCCAAGGCCAGGTTGGACACGGCTTGGAGCCACCTGGGACAGTGGAAGGTGTCCCTGACCATGGCAGGGGTGGAATGGGATGGTTTTTAAAGTCCCTTCCCAACCCAAACCATTCCATGATCCAACACCAGCCTCTGGAACGGGGATGGTGGGATGCTGAAATGCAACAGATGGGCTGTGAAGTGTCTCTATCCCTTTGAATAAAAAATAAAAACATCAGTAAGAGAAGTTTTACTGAGGAAGTTGGAGCAGTGCAGGAAGCTGTGGGGAGCCAGGGGCAGAGGGGGACTGGGGGCTCCTCTGCTCCAGGATTCACAGCTCTGCTCTCTGCATTCATTTCTGGAGCATTCTCTGAGAGCAGCACATCCCCCTTGGATTGGCTTCACCTCATGGAAAAATACCTTCCAAGAGTCGCAGCTGCTTTTACAGAGCACTTGTATTTATTTAGTAAAATAATTGGAAATCTGCTTGTTGGTTTGGTACAAAGTCATTTCCTAAGGGCCACGTTTTTAAAGTGGGATGAGAACAGCCCCAGAACCTGTCAGTCTCTCACAGTTCCTACTGTATGTCAGGAGCAGCACAAAGCTGAACCATTGTTTTAAATTATTCTGGCTGAAAGAACCCATATTTTTGTTGTCAAAATCTTAAATTGACTCTGCCACAATGCTCCATATGTTCCCTTGCCCTAGATTAAAAGATCAGACAAATTCTAATTTATCCAGTTGGGGTTGTGTCCCTCCAGCTGCCCTTGTGGAAGAGCTGTGCTCCAGCCTGGGAGCTGCTCTGGCAAAGCTGCCAGGAAATCACACAGCAGGGCAAGGGAGGAAGAGGCAGCTCAAAGCCTTTGTCCTCCATGGTCAGTAACACGGGGAAGAGGTTGTGCACGTGTTAATTAGCTCCAATTTGCAGCCTGAACTGTACAAACAGCAGAGTAACGACCTTGGCTGGTGACAGAGCAGTGGTGGGAGCAGGGGGTGGATGCAGGGAATGCTGCAGGGTTGCAGGGACCAGCCTGTCCCAGTCCAGGTGTGCAAAGCTCAGGCCCTGCTGCACTTCTGCTGCCTGGACATTAAAACCTGATTGCAACAGGAACTGAGTTAGCTCAGTGTGTCAGAATAGCCCATCAATCCAATCTCCTCCCTGGAGAATCACAGAACCATAAAGCCCCAGGATGGTTGGATTGGAAGGATCTTAAAGCTCACCCAGTGCCACCCCTGCCATGGCAGGGACACCTCCCACTGTCCCAGGGTGCTCCAAGCCCTGTCCAAGCTGCCCTGGGACACTTCCAGGGATGGGGCAGCCACACCTTCTCTGGGCAGCAAGGCAGAAACACACAATGTCTGATTTTTCTGATTCAACACTCGATAACCCAAAGGCTTGGGGTGCCCCAGTGCCACCCAAGGCAGTGAAGAGCAGCTGGGGTTGGGCTGGGGCTCTGTCCCAGCCAGGCAGGATGAGCTGGAATCACTGTGATTCCCTTTGGGAGGAATTCCCTTTGCTGCTGCTCAGGCCAATCTCTCACACAGAGCGCTGCACTCACAGCCAAGTGCATCTTCAAACATTCCCTCTCCAAACCCACATGAAAGGAAGGGGAGGAGTTCTGTCAGCTGCTTGCAGACTCTGGGGTGATGGTACAGTATTTTAGTAATCAACAATCACCCAATTTCACACGTGATATTGATAACAGTCATCAATTACACCTGTCATCTGAAATATTCTTAATTGTTGCGCCTGAATTTTCCTGATTGTTGTCAATTCTTAACAAAGGCCATGCAATTTTTTTTTCATCAAGGCACCTGTGCACTTACACAATGTTTCATATTTCCAGAGATCAAGCTAAGGCAATCATATATATAAAAATCATAAATACATAAATCATAAATACATAAATCATAAATATATAAATTATAAATATATAAATGATAAATATATGCCCAGGCAGGCAGCTGGTGCAACCTCCCATATTCATGGCAGCAACCAACCTATGAGGATTGGAGAACTTGCAGTTAGAGCAAACAGATCTTACCACGTACCTTTGTTTTGTGAAACACAGAATATCCATCTGCAGTGGGTTCCCACAAATGATGATTTTTTTCCCCAAAGGCCAGGAGCATCACAGAGTCCCACTGCTGCCAGGAGCCCTCCTCGAGCCCTTCCACTCCATCTGTAAGCATAGAAACACATAATCACATAAACATATATCATAATTATGATATGCCAGGTGCTTTTCTTGAAGAGCTCTGGGAATCAGGGGTGAGACCCAAATCTGACTCTGACATTGGATTTGAGATGGATGTTTTATATTCTTTTTGACTACATAACTATATATTAATTATTAAACCCCTAGTGTTCTATTGTATACATTGATTTTATCCAAGCATGAACTTCCCTAAAACATTCTTTCTCAAGATTCTTGGTGTGCTTACACCATTTCTCATGATTCTGATTTAACAATAATTATATTCAGTTATCAATGATCATCACATTTAACAATCATATCATTTATCATATGACAATTGTGCAGGTTCAGTTTCACATGATCTACCAAAGGCAAAGCTAATCCCCCCCAGTCCCAGTTTCTTTCCCAGGCCCAACCTTCCTTTCCACCCTCTCCTGAATCTATTCCCATGATTTTAGGAACATTTTATCCCCATGGTACTAAAATTTAACCCTCTGTTATCACATCACAACCACATGCTCATAGGTTGATTGCTGCCATATTTTGTTAAATTTTGTACCCTGGTGGTACAAGCAGCCTCCAGCAGTGCCCTGCCCAGCCAGGCTCCCTCTCCTGCAGCACAGAGGATGCAGCTCAGCTGATTCAATTTGTGCTCCAGCCAGGAGAGGTTTTGTCTGGAGCTCACGGAAGCAATCACAGCACCTGAACATTTCCAGATGCCCTCGGGACATTCTGGCTCCATCCCACTGTCTGAGCAGGTTTGCAGTGTTTGTGCAGGGGAAAGAACAGTGCAAGGGAAATTTAAAAGTGAAAGGTGTGAGATCAGGTGTTGCACACCTGAAGTACACAATTCAGTTTTGTACCACCACTCGTGTGGTTCCTGCTCTTCAGAGAAACAATCCAGGTCAACTTTCCTGAGTGATTTTAATTATCACAGAGAATGGTTTGGGTTGGACCTTTGAGGTCACCTCATTCCAACCCCCTGCCATGAGCAGGGACAGTTTCCACTGACTAATTAGATGATTATTCATTAATATCAAGACACCACATCCAAGGTTTGCAGTACTCAGCTGAGTATTGATAATTTATTTGTGTTTATGTGGGAGGCCCAGCAGCAACGTTGACATTTCTAATGTGTTTGGAGCATTAGACAAACAGAGGGATTTTTGCCTGCTTAGCATCACATATTATGCATCTGTCCTACCCTGTGCCAGCTTTCCCCGCCGCTGGATTTTCACAGTGGTAGGAAATAACAGGGATAAAGGGATTAAAAAGCAGTGATTTTCAGTAAAGCCTTATAGGACATGTCTGCTATGATCTCAGCTTACTTGTCTTCCCTACACCACTAAAACACTCTCATAGTAGACAGATTTATGGCTTAAATGCAGACAAGTGTGTAAAATAAATATTTTGCTTATAGCTTCCACACGCTTTCAAACATTCCCTGTGATTATAATGGCTTCTGAAGTCTCTTTCCAAGGGGGTGATTTGCAGTTCAGAAGTTAAAATCAGGGCCCTCCTCTGGCCCTGGTGCCAGCTAAAGGTCATGATTGAAGTGTGGTGTTTAGCAATTCCAAATAATTGTATCCAGACTTCAAACACGCCACGCTTTGTCACAGCTGCCACAGAAGGTCAAACTGAATTTAAATTCTGTTTATCTTTGTATTAATAGAGCTACAGTTCAGGCAATGCCATGTGAAATACACCTCCCAGAGCAGAGGCTGTGCTTCCTCCCAGGGAAAAAACCAGGGGGACTGTGGGGACTGAGACAACACCCACAACAGGCAGGAGAGGGAAATTCAAAGCCTGTGAACCCTCATTTCACAGAGGAGGAGTGACAGACCCAACGACTCAACCAACAGCTCCTGAACCCAAACTCCAGAGGGAAAACTCCAGGTGCCTCCCATGGCTGCTCCCTCCGTGTTCATCCCAGCCCCCCTGAGCTCCAAGAACTGTCACCCACCCAGCCACACAGGGGACAAATTTACAACTAAAATTATTTCTGTTAAAACAGACTTATCACTGAAGAGTCCTGCCCAGCCCCCCAACACACACACACAAAATATATTCATTAATACCCATAACTCTCCAAATTCCTATTGTATCCACTGACCGTGAGAGCACAAGATTTTTGTTGCACATCACTGATTCCTTGAGTAAAATGGATTTACAGCAGCCTCTGCTCCTTCCCCACGTGTGGGAAGGACAAAGCAGCTGCTTCACCTGCTTCACCTTCACGCTGCCCTTTCCTGAGCACAAACCTTTGACCTTCACGCTGCTCTTCCCTGAGCACAGCCCTTTGTATCACGGGTGGATGGAAGGAAATAAAGGATGGGGTTGGGGTGTTGGGTTTTTCAAACATGTCACTATGCAGCACACACACAGCCAAGATATTAAATGTGTAAGTTTCCACACTGCAGAGGAATTTCATTTATCTCACACCAAATCAGGAAACCATCCTCAAACCACAATCACTGAGATGCAAAATCCAGTGTTAATGCACAGAAATACTGGGCTAAAAAGATCTCAGTTTGCCCAAGGAACACCCAATTAGGGATTTCTCAATACAGAGCAGATCTGTAGAGCTACAGATGTCAGCTCAATTCCTCATCAGGCCCAGGAATTCCCAAGTTAATTTCACACTAAGAAGGTTTCAACAAACCAGACACAGGAAAAAAGTACTTCAAAAGAAATATTGAATTCTTTGACATGGTCAAAATACAGCAGAGAGCCAAGGGTGAGAAAAGGGGGCCAGGAGGTGGATTTTGAGCTGGACATATGGGGAGCAGCAGCTGAGGGGGTGGGAAGAAAGAACTCTGTGCTGCCCAGGGAATCTCCTTCACATCCTGGTCATCAGGAATTGCAAATCCAGCTCTTAAACCCGAGTTAAGCCTCCACCTGTGAGAGCTGCCCTGTGTGTGCAGCACCTCTGCTCCAGGATGGCTGGGAGCAGCAGGGGCTTGACTGGAGATGGGGCATCACTTCTGGGATCAGCAGATGCAAAGAAATGTTGCTGTGGCTGTTCATCCATTCAACAGGACTGGGGTGGGCAGGAGTTTCATGCTCTGTGTGTTCCTCTTGCAATAAACACAAATGATGTGCCCACAATGGAACTCCTCAATTGTCTTTAAGGAGCTTTGGCTTTCTAAGAAGCTTTGGGGGGTTCCTTGCAAGGCGATGAAATGAGATTAGAGTCCCTCCTAATGAAACATTCACACGACACATCATTTGGGGAAAGATACATCAGCCACGAGGAAAAGCTTCCCAATTAATAATGCATAAGAGAAGTGAGATGGAATAGTGTGTGAAATGACTGACCTGCTTTAGAAACACTGCTGGGTGGCGTTTTAGCTCCTCGTTACAGAATTCCCCACATAAAACCAGCCAGATGTTCCCACCTGCCTCCAAATTGCCACAAACACCAAGGGTGAACCACAACAGCCTTTGCTGCTGAAGAGTTGGTTGTTCTCATGGAGCACAGATAAAATTCCAGGGTGAGATCCACGGGGGCGAATCCTCCCAGGACAACCCAAACCTGCAATCCCTGGCTCTGGAGCAGCCCTGTGGTGCTGCTGTGGTGCTGCTCACACCAAATGGGTGCAGCACAGCCCCACTGCTGCAGCTGCAATCACTCCCAGCAGTTGTGCATGCAATCATTGCACCCGCATGCATAATGGGGAATGCATTATGCAAATAGCCCGTTCCTGAGGTAATTGCTCTTGGCTTCCACAGTTCCTCGTGGGTAATTGTGCTGTGCTGGTGCCTTTCTGAATAAACCCAGCACAGTCAGGCAGTTCTGGCCATCAGTGTCCACATCCAAAACCTGAGTGAGGAGAAACCTCACCGGCTTCACCTGGCTGACAAAAGTGTCAGCCACACCGAGAAACTGCAGGCACAACACACAAACTGCAACACCTCCTTGTGTGTAACTCACACATCAGTCTTCTGTGAGAGTCACACTTCTCCTCCAAAAATTCTGACTGCTCCAAACCGAGTCCACAGACTTATCCCAATCTCCCAACCATCAGGCCTGCTGCTGTCTGGACAGAGCAAATTTTTACCTCTCCAGCAGCAAGTCTCTTTTATTTCTCTTTTATTTCTCTTCTATTTCTCTTTTATTTCCAATGGTGCCCCTCCTACCTGTCATTCCCACTCGCTACCACTCCCCAGTTTGTATTTCTGGACAGAGTGGCACACCAGGATCGTGGCACAGTTCAGGGAAATGGATTATGCACACACTCAGGATGTTAAGCAGCTTAATGGCAGGATGTCTGCTCCAGAGAGAAAAGGCAGGGACGTGCGTGACAGGTCACCCAGAGCTCCATTGTTTTATTATTTCAGTTATTTAGACCCTCTTAAAGGTTTCAAGGCCTGCTCCCCAAAATGCCAGGCACTGCTCAGATCCAAAGCAGGTCTCTGTCCCAAGCTGCAAACACATCCAGGGCAGGAACCCTGGATTGTGGAGTGGGAGTGGGCACAGCAGCAAATGTCACACTCCTTTCACAGCACTTTTGGGACAGAGATGGACCAAGAAAGCAGCTGAATGGAGGAATAAGGGGATGAAGCCAGAGGACACAGGAAGAGAGAAGAGAGAACAAAAACACAATCAAAAAGCCCAAACAGTGGGAAATCTCCTTTTTCCTGGAATCTCCTCTTTTAAGGCTGCTTGAGCTGGAACATTTTGGAGGAATACTCAGTTCTGCCTGACGGGAAAGTATTGGCAGAGGCTGCTCCTCAATCAGTCCATGAAAGATGACACAGAGAGGAAAACCCAGCACCCTTCTGCCTCAGTGCAAACCTTCCCTAACCCCAGCAGGAGCTGCAGCAGCTCCTCCTGAGCCTGGGGGAGGAACCCTGGCTAAGCCACCAACTCCCCGGGCTCCCTCCTGCACTAAAACACTCATTTATAGCCTGCAGGAATGAAAGATGCTTTAACTTCCATCTCAATGTTATTCTCAGTCCTGGTGTTTTGATGTTGTGAAAACTGCCTAGAAATGAAGACGCCAGCTTCAGACTGTAAAATTTTAATGCTCGCTGTATTTCTCCTCCTTTTTTTGTTGGCAGGGAGGTTTTAGGTCCATCAGGTTTATGCCTTTCGAGGATGGGTCTACTCTGCTAAGAAAGTGAAAATAAATTCCCTGCCCTGAAACAAAGATCTGAAGCCATTCAAAACACTGGGTTTTCCAAGATGCATCTGCTGTTGCATTATTTCCTCATCAGGAGTAAGTGATAGATGGGAAAGGAACATCCAGACGGATGAGAACAGCCCCTGTGAAAGGAAAAGTGTCTTTTTGGACAACATTGATGAGTTCCTTCTGAAAATTCAATTTCCTTATGTATGAAAAACTTCACTTTTACTGTTACCCAAGTGACCTTCTGGGCTCTCAGAAAAAAATTCATCGCCTCAGGAGGAAAGTTGAAGCATTAACTGCAAACCGTATTTGCTACGTATTTAACTTATTGTTAACGTGTATTAAAAAGCGCTAAACCAATCTTTAAAATGATTTCCTGAGAAGGTAACACTTCAGGATGTGCCTGGAGGAGGTGCTGAGCTCTGCCTGTCATGGACAGCAGGGCCTTTTCACCCAGGTTGTGCTCAGCAAACTCTGCCCACAGGATTGCAATGCTTGCAGAGCAGGAGAGTGAAGAAAATCCCGTGTGCTTTTGGGGTGTTTGTCAATAAAAACATCACAGGTGCTGATGGATGAACACAGAATTTCCATGATCTTAACAAAGGGCACAGGGATGAGGCAGCACTGCCCCATTCTGCCACAGAATCCTTGCTCTGGTTAAGTGAATGATAAAAAATCAGGAAATGAAGATTTCATGGTATGAAGAAAAGCTTTTCTATCACTACCACAGCTTCACCACAAACTCCTTGTCTAGCACAGACTGGAACTGTACCTAAGATCAACGTGAGGATCCAGCCAGGGCAGCCTGGGAACTCGGCCAGAGAAGTGAGTGAAGACCAAGGTCAGGAGAAGAAAATGTGGGGGTTGTTAACCCTGAATCCAAAGGATGGCAGGGATGTTAACCCTCGGGCCAAGGGATGGGAGGGATGTTAACCCTGGATCTGAAGAAAGGAGAGAAGGGTTGTTAACCCTGTGAAGGAAGGAAGGAAGGAAGGAAGGAAGGAAGGAAGGAAGGAAGGAAGGAAGGAATGAATGTTCTCCCTGGACCTAAAGGAAGGAAGGAAGGGATGCTAACCCTGGATCCAAAGGAAGGAAGGATGGAAGGAAAGGATGTTCACCCTGGATCCAAAGGAGGCAAGGATGGATGGATGGATGATGGATGGATGGATGGATGGATGGATGGATGGATGGAAGGCAGGGATGCTAACCCTGGATCCAAAGGAAGGATGAATGGAAAAGAGGAATGTTCACCATGGATCCGAAGCAAGGAAGGAAGGATGGATGGATGGATAGAAGGGAGGGATGCTAACCTTGGATCCAAAGGAAGGAAGGATGGATGGATGGATGGATGGGAGGGATGCTCACCCCGGACCCGAGCGATGCTCGCGGCAGCCCCGGGCTCACACCGCGGCCGGGGGCGGGGCCGTTGGGGGCGTGGCTGCTGGGCGGGGCCATGACTCGCCCCGCCCCCTGAGCCGGTGCCGCGCGCGGCGCAGCCAATGGGAGCGCGGCCCGTCAGCTGACCCGCGGCGCCTTCCCAGGTGCGCGCCGGCGGCGGCTCAGAGCGGGCGGCACCGCGCACCGGCACCGCTGCCGCTGTCCTGGGGGCGGGCAGCGGCCACGGAGGGACCGCTCCGTCCATCCGCCCACCCATCCACTCATTTATCCATCCATCCATCCATCCATCCATCCGTCCATCCATCCATCGCTCCCCGCACCCCGGCGCGGTGGGACCGCGGCGGCAGCAGCGGATGTGCAGCCCCGGGGGACAACCGCGGCAGCGCCCGGCCGGCGGTGAGTGCGTCCGCCGGGCTCGGGGGAGGGAGCGGCGGCTGCGGGAGCGCCGCGGGTGCGAGGGCTCCGCTCCGGGCTGCGGGGATGTGCGCTGCGATGCGGCGATGTGCGCTGCGGCCCGGGGAGACAGAGCAAAGTTTGCGGCGGCGGACGCGCCCCCGGTGCCCCCCGGGGGAGTCCTCGCGGGCTGCGGGGTTTCGGTGGCTCCGCACCGCGCCGGGACCGCCCCGGGGCTGCGGCCGCCTCGCACCTCCGGGGCTGCGGGATTTCGGCTGCAGCATCGCTCTCCTCCTCCTCCTCCTCCTCCTCCTCTCCGCCGGGTGCTCCGCTGCTCCCCGGGCCGGTTTGCGGTAAATCGGGGATTCTGCTGGGCACAATCGCCGGTGCCCGTGCCGGCGGTGGGCGCGGGGCCGGCGGTGCGGCAGCGCTGCCCGCGTCCCCCATTTGCATGCGAATGGGAGCGGATCCCGGCAGATGTCCTGCCTCATCCATTCACCCGGAGGAATGCGAGGAGACAAGGAGCCTTCAGTGTGACAATGGCCCTTCAGAAAGCGGCATAAAGGCGCAGTGTGAGCGGGGCCGCGGCTCCGCCGCCCTCCTCCCGCGGCCGCGGCTTTGTGCGCGGGGCGCTGCGGGACCGGCACGGGAGAGCGCGGGGCGGCCGAGGGATGCTCCGCCGGGTCCCCGCCGCAGCGCTCCGCCGCTTTGGGGGGGCTGTTTTGGAAGTCTCCTGCCGAAAAGCTGCGGGAGAAGCGCGGGGTAGCGGCGCCGCTTTACCCCGGACTGGGGGTCCCCGGTCCCCGGGTCTGGCGGACAAAGGGCCCGGCCCCGCTGCCGCCCCTTTGTGGCCCGTGTCAAAGGGCGCTTTGAGCGCGGGGCCGGCCCCGTTCCCGGAGAGAGGAGGGACGGGAGCGAGGCGCATTGTGCCGGCTCAGCCCTACCGGGGCCGCACAACAGATGTTCGCCTGCGATTTTCGCTCTCCCCCGAGTTATTCTCTCCCCCAGTGCCGGCCCGGTGCGCATTTCCCACCAGGCGATGGAAGGGAAAGGGACAGAATCAAACTCAAAGCAGACAACAATGTTGTCCCAAGGTGAGACATCACACACAGGCTGCTTCTGTTCTCCCCTGGAGCTGTTCGAGAGCTCCCAAGTAACGAGTGCCTCCAATAAAAACTAGTTTGGAAACCTTTAAGTCTTTTCCTGACTTAAAGGGATAAAAGGAACGAAATATTTCTGAAGAAGGTCACAAACCTGTTCTGGTTACACAAACCTGTACCCACAGGGAGATCACAGAGCTTTAAATGACCAAAGTCACACCCAGCATCAGCCCCGCTGCTGCCCACAGGATCCCACCAAACTGCGTCCCAAACTCGGGATTTAAATTAATTTAAAAGGACACACTGAGAGGGACAAAGCAGTGCACAAAGCTCCCCAGATGGGAGAAGTGAAGAGAGCAGGGATGGTTCTGCCTGTCTCACCCCAGGGCCAGGACACAGCCCTGGTGTCCCTGTCCCTCTGCTGTGCCACTGCTCCGGGACAGGAGCTCCAGTTTAACTTTTACCTCAGCAGTTAAGAGTTACCTGCACAACGTTTTATGTAGCCCATATAAAATTATCTCTCCCAGCAGGCATTTTGGACTTTAATAGAGCAGTCACTGTGATGACCATAAAGCCTTTTCCATTTACCTACAACAGATAACACCACTGACCATTGAAGGAAATGGGATTTCGCATTAAGCTGGACAATTATAGAAGGGTAACAACTTCTCACGTGAACTGTGAAGGACTTTTTTTTTTTTTACTGCCATAAATAATGCTGAGCCCATCCAAATTCAGGCTGAAAAAAGAAACTTCTGTTCAGTCTGACCTCACAGGGAACAGAGCCCTGGCACAGGGTGCCCAGAGCAGCTGGGGCTGCCCCTGCATCCCTGGCAGTGCCCAAGGCCAGGTTGGACATTGGGACAGTGGGAGGTGTCCCTGCCATGGCTGGGCTGACACTGGGTGGGATTTAGGGTCCCTTCCATCCCAAACCAGTCTGGGGTTCCATGATTCCCTGTGCATATTTGGTTCCAGCTCGTGGAGCAAATGGGATAATTTCAACAAGCAGTGGTTAAAGCTCTCCTCATCATCATCACCGTCCCTAAATCCCCCTCGTGCAGGAGCCCGGCTCCTTGCCGCGGGCGGAGGAGGGGATGCTGCAGCCTTTGTTTCACTCCGATCCAGCAGCGTGGCACTGCAGAAGGCAGGGAAAACTTTTCCTGCTCGCTGTGCTGGATTCCTGCTGCAGCCGGCTGCTGCTGCTGCTGCCAAGGAGGGCGGCAGATCCCCGCTCCACGGCTTCTTTTTATTTTTTTTTTTTTAGTAGGGACACTTAAAACACCTTGGATGAATCATAACAGCGGTCAAGCATTGCTGCTGCTGCAGCCTGCATAGCTTAATATTCACTGGAAGTGGGATTTATCTGCGTTGTTGGGGCTGCAGGTTTCTTTTTGTTGTTGTTAGGGGTGATAGAGGCTCGTCCTCATTTCAATAATATTTTTAAACCTTTTTTAGTTGCTCGTGTGAATTTTTTGAAGCCCTTATTTCTGTGAATGATATCAACGAGTAAAAACAGGGGTTTTGTTCACAAAGCTCTGAGCCACATTATTTCTGTCTCTTTTGGAGCTGCTCCTCCCCCAGGTGAGTGACTTGCCTGGTCCCAGGTCTGGCTTTGTATCAGCCTCAGACAGAATCCAAAAAAAACCCCAAACAAACCAACCCCAAGGAAAAGAGTTAAGTGATGTTTATAGAACAGCTCTGGTTGAACCGCATTTATTTTAGTTTCTTTTTCAACCAGCAAAGTAGCAAGATGCTGCAAATATTTACAGAGGAGCCAAATCTTTCCAAAATAAAAATCCCTCTGTGTCTCCTGTGCACTTTTGTCGCCACGGAGGTGCCCGTTCTTTGAAGCCCTGATTAATAAAGATGAGTTGTAATTTTGTGACCAAGCCATCCTAGTTCACATATATTATTCCCTTGGCAGACATGTGGTCCCCACAGCTGTCCCCTCATTTGTGTATGAAATGGAAACACTGGTGGCATTTGTAGGTTACCATAGCTACACGAACAATACACGTGTGAGGCTTCATCCTGCCAAGCTCCAGATTTTTTCCCTGGCAGACATTTTGTAGACACAGAACTGAAGAGAGATCTATGTAAAGTTTTTTTGGAAGCCCATGAATCCAGCCCTCCTCCTCTCTGTTTGTGTCAGGCTCATGGACAGGGAGCCTGCGCTTCAGCGTCCCCACGGCTGATCCTGCATCCCCTTCCAGCTGGAAGTGCCAGCCTGGAGAGCCAGGATGCTCCCAGGAATCAAGAATCCCAGGCTGTGCCTCCAGAGCAGTTAAATCATTAATGGAGTCAGGCCTTAAACACATCTTTCCCAAAAATAATTCGTGAGTTCTGCACAAAAGGAGATTTGGAGCCAGGGTGGTTTTTCTGCCCACTGTGTTTGGGGGGCTCCTGGGAGAGTGGAGAGGTGGGAAGCAGCCAGAGCCCCATGGCAGAACAGAAATCCAAGGAACCCCACTACAAATACCCCCATACTCTGTTCTGTCTCTGCACGTGGGAAGAAAGATGAGCAAGAGCAAAGAAAATCACAGAGCTGGCTTAGGAACTGGGTTTGTTGGTTTGTACCTAATACTCAATAATGGTGATTCCCTACGATTTGGAGGGCCTAAATCCTGCTCAGGGACTGAGCTGACTGTGTTTGGGGGGCTCCTGAGAGAGTGGAGAGGTGGGAAGCAGCCAGAGCCCCGTGGCAGAACAGAAATCCAAGGAAACCCACTGAAAATACTCCCATACTCTGTTCTGTCTCTGCACGTGGGAAGAAAGATGGGCAAGAGCAAAGAAAATCACAGAGCTGGCTTAGGAACTGAGTTTGTTGGTTTGTACCTAATTATTCAATAGTGGTGATTCCCTAGGATTTGGAGAGCCTAAATCTTGCTCAGGGACTGAGCTGACTGTGTTTGGGGGGCTCCTGGGGGAGTGGAGAGGGGGGAAGCAGCCAGAGCCCCATGGCAGAACAGAAATACAAGGAACCCCACTACAAATACCCCCATACTCTGTTCTGTCTCTGCAAGAGCAAAGAAAATCACAGAGCTGGCTTAGGAACTGGGTTTGTTGGTTTGTACCTAATACTCAATAATGGTGATTCCCTAGATTTGGAGGGCCTAAATCCTGCTCAGGGACTGAGCTGACTGTGTTTGGGGGGCTCCTGGGAGAGTGGAGAGGGGGGAAGCAGCCAGAGCCCCATGGCAGAACAGAAATCCAAGGAACCCCACTACAAATACCCCCATACTCTGTTCTGTCTCTGCAAGAGCAAAGAAAATCACAGAGCTGGCTTGGGGAATGGGTTTGTTGGTTTGTACCTAATTATCCAATAATGGTGATTCCCTAGGATTTGGAGAACCTAAATCCTGCTCAGGGACTGAGCTGACTGTGTTTGGGGGGCTCCTGGGGGAGTGGAAAGGTGGGAAGCAGCCAGAGCCCCATGGCAGAACAGAAATCCAAGGAACCCCACTACAAATACCCCCATACTCTGTTCTGTCTCTGCAAGAGCAAAGAAAATCACAGAGCTGGCTTGGGAATGGTTTGTTGGTTTGTACCTAATTACTCAATAATGGTGATTCCCTAAATCCTGCTCAGAGAACTCACAGGCCCACTTTGATAAGGAACAGTTGCTCAAAGACTTTGCCAGTCTCGTTCTTTTCCTGCAGCTGAGGAATTAAAGCTGTCACTGAACTGACTCCAGAAGGTCAGAGCTGAACACACCTCCAGGGAGGGCTGAGAGCTCCCCAGCTCAAAGTTCTTCTGAGCCCCACTCTCTTATTCCTGGCTGCTTCAAACCCTGAGACTTTATTCAAATTTTGTTTTGCTCTTTAGATGTCGTCTTTGCTTTTTTCTTCAGTGTGGCACTGAGGAAAAAAATACTGGATTGGCCTATTTTGGATTGGCCTAATTCTCCCCTGGTGAAGGCAGGACAAGTCTGTGGTATCAGTGAGACAAGAATTACTCTCTGCTCTTAACTTCTCCCACAAAATATTTTTATAACTTCCCCTTCTATTTCGTGAGACCTTAATTTGCTGTTACAAGCCAGCCTTTCCCTGATGTTCCATCTGGCTGAATTATTAAAAGGACAGGACCTGGTTTTTACCTGGAGCACAGTTTCTAAAGATCAAGTATTTGCAGTAGAGCACTGCCTTTTTTCTTCCCTTTTTAACTAACAGAACAACAAGGCAAAGCAAGTTGAAGTGAGGGACCTGAAATATTTAACAGGGCGCTGTGGTGAGAATGCACTGAAGTTATAAAAGTGCCACAGAGAAACGGCTCTTTCCCTGATTTTATTGGGTACAGCAGCTTTCCTACATAATTTTCTCTCCTGAGGTGCTGCCCTTTAGTCCTCAGTGGCACACAGGGCAGTATTTTCCCTGAACAATTCCCACTTGAAGCAGTTCAGCACAGAGGCAAACCTTACTTGGGGGTTTTAGTTAGGAATTTCTGAGTTGTCAGTCAGCATCTCATTTCCAGGTATTTAATTTAACTAACTCTCAACCATTCCAGCAATTTGGGCATCTGTCAGCTTGGATTAGAGCAGGAGAACCAAGGGGTTCTGGAAGCCAGATCCCCCCTGGAGGTCCCTGGCAGGGTTTGGATGCTCAGTGTGAGCACTGGGGTGCTGGGGAGGTGCAGCCCCCACCCTGCTGCTGTTCTGGGGCTGGAGGGGAGCAGAACCCCGGGCAGGAGTTGGGGTGGGGTCTGTCCACGCTCCAGAGGCACCCACAGCTCATTCCCACCATGGCTGTCCCAGTGCAGCCACATTCCCTGGGGAGTTCCCTTTCCCTGGGAGGTCCCGGTTCCCTTTGGGACCACCAGAGGGGAGTCCCAAATCTCTCCTGGCTCTGCAGGGACACATCCCAGCCCTGGAGTGTCCCAAATCTCTCCTGGCTCTGCAGGGACACATCCCAGCCCTGAGAGTCCCAAAACTCCTGGCTCTGCAGGGCACATCCCAGTGAGAGTCCAAAAGCTCTCCTGGCTCTGCAGGGCACATCCCAACCCTGGGGAGTCCCAAAGCTCTCCTGGCTCTGCAGGGACACATCCCAGCCCTGAGAGTCCCCAAAACTCTCCTGACTCTGCAGGGACACATCCCAGCCCTGAGAGTCCCCAAAACTCTCCTGACTCTGCAGGGACACATCCCAGCCCTGAGAGTCCCCAAAACTCTCCTGACTCTGCAGGGACACATCCCAGCCCTGGGAATCCCAAATCTCTCCTGGCTCTGCAGGGACACATCCCTGCCCTTCTGGGTGTCCCAAAGCTCTCCAGGCTCTGCAGGGACACATCCCAGCCCTGGAGGGTCCCAAAACTCTCCTGGCTCTGCAGGGACACATCCCAGCCCCCCCTGAGAGTCCCAAAGCTCTCCTGGGGCACATCCCAGCCCTGGGATCAGCTGGCAGGCACTGGTTTCACCCCAAAGGGTTGGTCAGTGACGAGCAGGGGGTGTCAGAGGGCTGTGGGGTGGAGGAGCAGCACAGCCCTGCCTGGCACTGGGGAAGGTGCAGGGATGTGTCTGCACCTCTGCCCTGCTCCTGCAGGGCTTGGGGATCACCCAGCTCTGCTCCACACACACATTTCAGTACCACACACCTTGAGGCCAAAACCAGGTTCCTCCGTGCTCACAAACACTTCTCCAGGCTGGAGAAAGAATCTCCACCTGTGGCAATGCCAGAGCTCCAGCCCTACCCTGAGAATTTCACTGCTCCTTATTTTCTCCTGTTTTAATGACAGCACTCATGGTCTGGGGGAGCCATGTGGCTGTTTAATTTCATGGGAGATGTTCCCTGAGTTTCTCCCCCACACTGGAGTCTGACAGAACAAATCCTAAAGAACTTCTACAAAACACCTAAAAATTATTCACAGAGAATCCCTGAGCTTGTCCAAAGTTTGGCAGAATAACATTTTACCTTGTTTTAATAAAATATCAATCAAAAGCTTGGATTGTCTTTTCATAATTTGAAAATGTTTATCATTTATATAATGAATCCTTCATTTTGTGTTATTTCATGCATCATATCATTTATTTGATTAAGCAAGTCCAAAACTATCTAATAAATTCATACCTGGCTAATGTGCTGCATACAATTACTGCCATGCAGATGAGCTGCTGATTGCCTTGTTAAATTTTTAAATTACAAATGATCCATCATTCGAACAGAAATAGAGTAAATATTGATAGTTCCACAGAGCCACCAGTGACTTTTAAATGCACTAAAAGATAACTTATCTTTGCCATAGGTGAACAAGCATTGCAAAAATGATGTTTTGTAAAAACAGGTCTTTAAAATGAGTTCATCGTAGTAAAAAGCACAAGTAAAACCAGGTCAGTGTTTTTTTCTAAGTTCATTGACAAATCTGTTTTCCTTTCTCTTTCTTCCCCCTTTAAGTGCAACAAGTCTGCTTTATACAAATTAAGCATTGCTGTGCCCTAATGAATCACTGTAATTAGGTAAAGATTTTATCTAGAAAGCATCAATAAATTAAAATTTTGAGAGGAAAAACAGATTCTCTTCTGCAACAGGCAGAAATTTTAGTACCTCTGTGTTTTGCAAGCCCTGGTGAAAGAAACCATCCATGGAAAACCTGGGATGTGGCCATGACTAAAGCTCAAGGAACAGTTTAGGGTCTGTTCTTAAAAATTCATTCCATGGGATGCATTTCTCTCTTTCTTAATCTCACAAACATCTCAAAGCAATGGAACAAAGCACCAGAATTCAGGTGATACCTGAGATCAAGAGGAATGGTTAAATCCAGGCTGGGAGGGTTCCACCACTCCCAGTTTGAGCTTTCCTGCCCTGACCACATGGCAGTGCTGCCTAAATGATTTTGGAATGAAATGAGTGGTGAGGAACAAATATTTCGTGTAGCAGAAGTGCAGAAAGACTCGTGGAGAGGGGAAGGACGTGGGATGCAGCAGTGGGACCAGAGAAAAAAGGGTTTTTTTGAGGTCAGGGTAAAGCTTTGGTTCAGAGCAGCTCCAACCCCAAATCTGTGGCCACTTAATGGAATTAGCTCCGTCCCTTCCCAGCTTGGTTGAGTTCCAGATCTTTGTCTTGGTGCTAACAGCTTTTCTGTTAGATCCCTGCACCTCCCATGCTAAATCCATTTATTTTGTTAGTGGTATGCTCACAATCTTTCCTATCAGATCTCCCCATATCAGCCAACTCAATAGATGGCTCTATTAACATTTAAATACATATAGCTCAGAAACTGAGAATTGGATTTTGTAAGATAAAACTCAAGGAAGAAAAAAAAAAATCAATAAAAGGCTGTTTTATTCTAAGGGCTGAAGTCTGTGTCAGCACATTACATGTACAAACTATGTAGATACAGATCTAGGCTAATAGTAAAATACACTTTAATACTTAATCACTAATAATTGAAAAGCTACCACGTATTACAGCCACGGGAAACAGAACTATCAAAAACAGAGCGTAACAAGGAGCAGAAAAGAACTTTTTTTCCTTGATTGAAGATAAGCAATTGAAGCTCCACACAGATATAATTTTTAATAACAAGCCTTCTGCATTCCCTACACCAGCACCATTGTGCTGATTTATAAATACCCCCAGAGCTCCTGACTCATTCTGGTTGGGATTTATCAGGCACGGGGTTTTTTTTGGCATCCTCTGTGGTAGTAACAACCACGTACACGCCGGGGTCTTTCCCAACTGTGGGGGATCCTGAGTGACTCACAGAACTGGAGTTTGATCTAGAACTGTGTAGGAAGCAAAATAATCACACTGCCAGGAGCCAGTCAGCAGAAAGGGAGGAAAAAGGATTTTCTGTTACTTCGGGAAAATCCTCTGGAGTTTTGGCATCTCTGTTTCTCCTGGTTAAAAATATTCCTTGTGTCCTCCTTCTTTGTTATTAGGAACACTTTGCTTCCAACAGGCTCTCAGAGTCAAAAAACAGAAGGGAATTTTACTTCAAAATCCAAGCCAATCTCTTCATGCCCTTTGTCCTCTTTGTTTTTTGGGGTTTTTTTTTCCTTTTCTTTCGGGTTTTTTTGTTTCTTTTTTTGTTTTGTTTTGGGGTTTTTTGTTTGTTTTGGTTTTTTGGGGTTTTTTTGTTTGTTTGTTTAGCTTTTTGTTTGAATTGTGCTGATTTTGATAAACAGCAAGGAGCAGAGATTTTCTGAGCTGCTCTGTGTTAAATCCTCAAGAGGGAGGTGCCCCCATGGGTTACAAAGTGCCCAGATCCTTCCACATGGTTCTGAGATCCCAAAAATGCCATAACTCAACCCATTTCTACTCTTTAAACATGGCAGGAAGCCAAAGCAGAATTTCTCTGCCTTTGGTCCTCTTTCATTCATCAGCCAGCAGACACAGGATGTACAAGAAATAGTTGGAAAGCTCTGCCCAAAGGAATTATGCTCTGGAAATTTCAGAAATTTCAGATACTGCACTAAAACCAGCAGGTTTCAATTCTCCCTTCCACATTTAAAAACAGAGTTAGAGGGTGGGTTAGGGCAGTGCAGGGGGAAAGGAAAGCACATCCCAGAGGTTTGCCCTCCCTCACCTGCAGGGCAGGCAGAAGGGAGGAGCTGCAAGGATCTCAGGGAATTGGATCTCAGCCTGGCACTGCAGTGGGTGACTCTCAGAAATGCTGATTTTATCAATTAACAGTGGTCACAGATGGGATTCTTCTCCATCAAATGGAATCAAAGCTTTGCCTTCACGTTGCACCCTCATAGCAGGACACGAAAATAAATCCTGGACAACAAACAGCCCCTGCTGTCCCAAGATAAAACTCATTCATGAAGAGAAACGCAGTGAGGAAGCTGATAATAATTTGTGTTGCTAACAAAATATTCCTGCTGCACAAACACATCTCACCTTGCAGGTTTCAAGGCTGTGAAGTGGTTTATGAGGTTTTTTCCTTTCCTCAAGCAAACAGCCTCTATAATTTGACAGCCCACTCTTTGGCAAGCCCATATTATTCCTGATGTTTCCAATAGGACTGGTTAATGGTGATCCGTGTGAGATTTTCCATCCGTTGCCAGAAGCTGGGTTGCAATTCTGTGGTGGATTTGATGGGCCCTGCAGGTGATCCAGCCCCTTGCACTCCTGAGCAGTCTATGAATGAAAACCATTTTCCCCTCTCCTGCAAATTTACTTCAATATTTTAATGAAAAAATACCGTATCAGATGCGAGCCTTAAGAATAAGCCCAAATAAATACAAATTTCCAAGCTGTAATACGCTGTTTCTGCAGTGCAGACGTTATGAATAGGATGCTCTTTGCAGTTCTTTGGGGGAGATAAGAGTAGGATTTTTCAAAAGAACACAGATAAAGCATGCTAAGGTTGTCTCGAGACACAGCAAATTGCCTTCTCACCAGAGCTTTCCCCAAAATTAAACACAAACTTTGTTTGGATGGAATGTGTGTACAGATGAGAAGAAAAAGTAGGCATGATTTGCAGGGAAAAAAAAAAAACCCCAAACTTTAAATATTATAAATCCCTGAGGATGTTTTGAGGCTTTATACCATTATTACATGTCCTACAAGCCCTTGTTTCTGTATTTCCTTTTAATACCCAGCTCCCACATCCAGATTTTTCCAAGCTCTTCCAACTGTCATCAATTTCAGCTTGATTTTCCTGTATTTTCCACATTCAGACCTGTAAATAGCTTATTTCCTGATGACACTGGAGACTTTTAAACCTCACTATAAAAGGCTTATTATCAAGCATGATTCCTCAATATTTTCCTAAATACACAGGATTGCACTTGTAAATTCAATTCCTGGGAAAGGAGCCCATTCTGTGGGCTGGCTGGAAACATCCTGGTTATTAAACTCTCAGTTTTCTTTTTCTAGGATGCACAAGGTCACTGATGCTCTTGGCTGGAGCAAGCCTGGCTTTAGTAACCTGGTTTTAGCTGGGTTTAGTGTTGAGCTTAGAGGGTGCTCCTGTGCTGTGCCTTTCCCTCCTAAACCCAGCCAGAGGTGCTGGCTCAGCTGAGCCTGGCACCAATCCCGGTTTTATCCATGGAAAACGGGGATGCAGAACTGCAAAGGGCAGAGCAGGGCAGGTTTTACCTCCAACACACACAGAGCAAACATTTACCTTAAACCTGACCAGTCTGCAGTGATCCCAGCCTGAGCTCCCTGTGAGCCCCCTCAGCTCCAGGGCTGCTTCAGCACCCACAGAGCTCCAAGCCCAGATCTTTTCCAGCCCAGACCTTTTCAACCCAGATCTTTTCCAGCCCAGACCTTTTCCAGCCCAGACCTTTTCCAGCCCAACCTCTCCCACCAGGCTCCTCCACAGTCACAGAATGGGCCAGGCTGGAAGGGACCACAGAGGAACAACCTGGTGCACCTCCCTCCTCCATCCCAGAGCACAGCAGGGTGTCCAGACAGCTCTGGAATATCCCAGGGAGGAGATTCCAGCCCATCCCTGGACAATCTGTTCAGGGCTGGGCACTGCACAGGGAAATTCTGCCTCGTGCTCAGCTGGAGCTTCCTGGGCATCATTTCCTGCCCATTCCTGTGAGGGACACAGCAGAGCTGGACCTGAACTGATCCCAGCCTGAATTCCATGTTCCAGCTGAAGTTCTCCCAGCTGGCACTAACCCTGCTGCAGGTCCCTGGGCAGGGCTGCAGGGCTGCCCCTCCTGCATTATTGCCCTGCTGCCCCAGGCTGCAGCAGCCAGGACAGGGTTTCCAGAGGGATGGCAAAGGTTTTCCTCAGGGATGGCAAAAGTTTTCCTCAGGGATGGCAAAGATGTTCCCAAGGGATGGCAAAGATTTTCCCCAGGGATGGCAAAGGTTTTCCCAAGGGATGGCAAAGATTTTCCTGAGGGATGGCAAAGATGTTCCCAAGGGATGGCAAAGATTTTCCCCAGGGATGGCAAAGGTTTTCGCCAGGGATGGCAAAGATTTTCCCAAAGGATGGCAAAGATTTTCCCCAGGGATGGCAAAGTTTTCCTGAGGGATGGCAAAAGTTTTCCCCAGGGATGGTGCAGGGGATGCAGGAGCTGCACGAGTCATTAGCAGAACATCAGCACAACAATTCCCCAGCACACATTTTCCAGCACTGAAAATGTTTCTGCAGAGAGAGGGGAGGGATGAGGGGATCAGCGTGTGTTCCTGGCTCGCAGCAACTACAGAATAAATTGCTTGTCTTAGCCCGAGGTAATTTCCTCGTGCATCTGATCCCTCCAACTTTTCTACCTGGGCACACTCAGGTGGCTGCCCACCAAAATCTGGGCTGATGCCTCTGCAATAGGAAGGAAATTCTGCCAGAATGAACCACGGAACTGTGGAGAGGGAGGATTTGCTGTGGCAGCATCGCTGCTTCAGAATGCACCCAGATCTCCATGTGCAAACAAGATTGTTGCTCTTTTCAGCGAATTTTAATAGTGACCATTAATACAGTTGTCAGGGAAGTGACAACACTTTGTTTTCCTATTACCAAGCAGAAATGTTTTAATATCTGTTCTTTTTTAGTTGGCAGGTTAACTGTGAACACTTTTAATGAACAGCTTATTTCATTCTTGTCCCTTCATATTCTCCTCTTGCTGCTCTGGAGGTTTAAATGTATTTTTTCTTCAATCACCCACCCAACCAAACTCTTCAAGAGCCACCAGAAGGCCGTGGCTGCCAGGGCTCACACCTTCCCACCCTCCCCTCTTTCCAAAGAAAACTGAAATGAAAGATTTTCTACTCCATAACCAAACACCCACCCTCATTATTTCACAAATTCTCAGTATTAACCATTTTTCAGAACTTGGGTGGAAAGGGAAGAGTTAGAGCTCCCCATGGCATTCCCAGGATGGGAGATAGGAATGATGCTCCTGTTCCTGCCCTCAGGGAGCAGGAACAAACCAGCACCCTGGGCAGCTGCTGTGCATTTGCGGGTGACAGAAATGTCGTTTCTAACTGCACTGGGTACTGAGCAGTGCCATGGAAAATGCATTTAATTAGCTCGGAGTAAAATAATTCCCTCCATATCTCTCACATAAAATCAGCCATTATTTCTGCTGATATCAAGTTACCAGCTGTTACAACTGCTGTTGTGGGTTGGAACAGCAGAAAATATGAATCTAACAAACGAGAGGGAAGGCAGGGAATGCTAAAAGCTTTCCTTCACACCCTCAGGATCTGCAGCCCAAACACTGCAGAGGTGTCTGGGATCAGTCCTGCCAGGGAAGCTGAGAATCCTGGGGCAAAGGGATGGATTTTGGTGGCTGCTTTACTGCCTCTGTAGCTTTGATGAGGGTGTGGATGGGGTTTGACACACCACAAGCAGCTAAAAGCAAAGCCCATGACTTGGGTTGTCCCTCGTGCTGTGTGCCCCTCACACCAGCACAGCTCTGGGGCACGTGGGGCTGCTCAGAACTCACTCTTTGATTACCCTGGAATTTCATTTCCACCTTCATCCAAGCTGCCCTGAGCTGGGAGAGACTGGGGAAAGTATGGATGTTTCTAAAGAACGTTTTGCAGTTAAAGAAAATTAAATCCGTTCGCGGTGGAAAATAGCTACGGAAGAGAACGACCACTAGGAACTTGTAAAATCATATATTTACAGTGATCATAAACCCAGAAGTCTGGTCAATAAACCCACAAATGCCTTCTTAGCAAGGATGAACAATAACTGTGACGTGCAAGTAAGAGGATATAAATATTCAACAAAGAAAGATCGAATTTGATTTTTTTTTTTTTTTGCAACATCTAGACATGCTCCTACATATTTTAAAAGAACCTTTGAAGTCTTTTTCAGGCAGTTTGGTTTTTAAAGCATTACATGATTCATACAGCTACATCAGGGCTAAAGCAGTAGTAAAACATCATTAGGGCCCTCGGAAGGCTCCAAGTCCCTTCTCTTCATCCCCTGAGAAGCTGCAGGAGGAATTCCACAGGCAGGAATGTTGGGAGCAATCCAGTGCTCCCTGTTTGGTGCACCTGGAGCAGGGACGTGTCCCCAGGTGAGGGGACAGCCCAAGGGCACAGGGCACCTCATCTGCCCGGGATTGTGGCTGGGGAAAGCACCGCCCTCATTATTCACTGCAAAACGCTGCCCTTTGAAAATCTGCAATTAAATCAATTAAACTTCGGATGCCATCAATTTTCCCAGAATTGGCTGGTTTGGGCTGCTACAAATGTGTTGCCGTGGAGGGAGGCATCCATCAGAGTCAGCAGAGCTCAGGCTCTGCCAGCCTCCTCATCACTCCGTGCTAACATATTCCCTGCGATTGCAGTGCCACTAGGATTTATTTTTTAATACAGTCTTAGCAATTCTTCCAGCAGTGGGAGGTTATTTGGGAAGGAATGTTGGTCCTGCAGTTGGTTTTCCCCCCTCCAGCTGAGTCTGCTGAGCTCCCATTCAAGTCTCAGCTACCAGAGATAAAATCTGACTCAACAGGGTCAAATGTGTCCTGGGTCCCATTCCTCTTCCCCTTCCTCCAGAGCACAACCACAGAATAACAATAGAAAAATAAATAATAAAAATACTGCTGGGTGTGTTCTACCTACAGCACTACACCATAACCTAAAATACAGTAATTTCATTATTTAATATGATCAGATTTAGAAGTGTTGTACAAATGGGATTCCTGTCACCAGTCTCCTGAGGAGTATTTTAAACCTATTTTAGAAGCTGTATTTAGTTTTATTATTTTAAAAGTACCGTCTTTTGTGGGCTGTGACTTGGTTGAAGCTTTGCTACGTTCTGATTGAAAAAGATGCGATTTCATCGCTGTGTTCTCTCAGATATCACAGAGGAAAGGTTTGTGGGGCAAACCACACAATGGTTTGGGTTGGAGGGACCTTAAAGCCCATCCAGTTCCATCCCCTGCCACCTTCCACTATCCCAGGTTGCTCCAAGCTCCATCCACCTGGCCTTGGACACTTCCAGGGATGGGGAGTCTATACAACACAACCTGATTATTTTAGTTACATAAAAACCCCAAACATTTTGTTTGAGAAGTCTCAACTGCACCCACCAGAGTGATTTTCTGATAAAGAGAGAAGGAGAAAGATTTTACCATGAGATTTTCCTGGAATATGTGTTCAAAGCCTCACGATTCACCAGATGTTCTGAGGTGCCTGGACACAGCTGGGTTAATTTAAATGCACTCTTGCATGAACAACTTCAGGCTAAGCAGACACAAACGTGGGGCTTACACAGCGATTTGGAATTGTGGTGAGCAGTTCATACGCTCACCGTGCTGTACAAACAGCTGAAATAAGGGCACTACATTCATTTAATCAAATTTACTGTTATTGTTTGGTGCTGAGCTGGATTAAATCTAAGCCGTTATCTGGAACTGATTTGATTAACTCGGATAAATTTTGGCAAAGTTCATAAGCGTTTAGCTTCAAACTTCCAAACCAGCAGCTTCCTGAGCTTTAATTCCACAACCTGAAATCCAGCCTTGGTTAGAGGGGTCTGAGACCCCGCTGTACTCACCAGCACATCCTCCACCCTCAGCATTCCCAAGCCATTCAGACAACTCCTGCTGGGTAAAACTGAAATCTGTCCATCCCAAAGTTTCCAGATAATTCACTCAGAGAGATTTCTCATGTAAACCCCAAGAAGGAGAGAATTCCAAACCCTACATAATTTCCCTACACCCGATTGGGATTTTTGTAAGAGATTACTGTTAAAATGATTTTTTCAGATATTTTCTTTCAAAGTTTGGAGAAATTAAATAATAGATGAACTATATATGAGCTGAGCATAACGTTTACCCTAATCTGCTTTCAGGACCATCTTCAGGCACTGATTTGCAGAAGATTCTGAAACCCTGAGGAGCAGCTGAGAGTCTTCAGAGCATAACTTCACTAAACTCAGAAAATCATCTTTCGCCTTTCTGGATGTCCAAGCCTTTCACCTTAAACATCAAGCTTTACCTTTTCTGCCTGATAGGGGATCACCCTCTTCCTCCGTGGGGATTTTAGGGGGCCGGGGAGCTGAACCCCCCTCGCTGGCCAGCATGGCAAAGGTTAAAGTTGTTTTAACTGTGTGCCAGTTGGTGCTAGAATTGTTAATGAATTCATTAACTGAGTCTTCCATACAGAGCAACGAATGTCCACAGCTTTGTGTCTGTGAAATCAGGCCCTGGTTTACACCACAGTCAACGTACAGGGAAGCCACCACAGTTGACTGCAATGACCTCCGGTTAACAAAAATCCCCAGCAACCTCTCCAGTGACACTCAAGTCCTTCTGTTACAAAGCAACAACATTGCAAAGACCACAGACGAGCTCCAGCAGCTCTTTAACTTAACAGAACTGGATTTTTCACAAAACAACTTCACAAGCATCAGAGATGTGGGGCTGTCCAATCTCACTCAGCTCACGACTTTGCACCTGGAGGAGAACCAGATCACGGAGATGACTGACTACTGCCTGCAAGACCTCTGCAATCTGCAGGAGCTCTACATAAATCACAACCAGATCAGCAGCATTTCTGCAAACGCATTCTCTGGCCTGAAAAATCTTCTGAGATTACACCTCAACTCCAACAAATTAAAGGTTATTGACAGCCGTTGGTTTGATTCTACTCCCAACTTAGAGATTCTCATGATTGGAGAAAACCCAGTGATTGGAATACTTGATATGAATTTCAAACCACTCTCAAACTTAAGGAGTCTAGTTTTGGCAGGTATGTACCTCACGGACATTCCTGGCAATGCCTTGGTAGGCCTGGATAGTCTGGAAAGTCTTTCTTTTTATGACAACAAATTGGTAAAAGTTCCTCAGCTTGCACTCGAGAAAGTTCCCAATTTAAAATTCCTGGACCTCAACAAAAATCCGATCCATAAAATTCAAGAAGGGGATTTTAAAAACATGCTCAGATTGAAAGAGCTTGGCATCAACAACATGGGGGAACTCGTGTCCGTCGATAGGTACGCGCTGGACAACCTGCCTGAGCTCACAAAGCTGGAAGCCACCAACAACCCAAAGCTGTCCTACATCCATCGCCTGGCCTTCCGCAACGTCCCTGCCCTGGAGAGCCTGATGCTCAACAACAACGCCTTGAATGCAGTCTACCAAAAGACAGTGGAGTCCCTCCCAAACCTGCGCGAGATCAGCATCCACAGCAACCCGCTCCGGTGCGACTGCGTCATCCACTGGATCAACTCCAACAAAACCAACATCCGCTTCATGGAGCCTCTCTCCATGTTCTGCGCCATGCCTCCGGAATACCGGGGGCAGCAGGTGAAGGAAGTGCTGATACAGGATTCAAACGAGCAATGTCTTCCAATGATCTCTCACGAGACCTTTCCCAACCACCTAAACCTGGACATCGGCATGACGGTGTTTTTAGATTGCCGGGCCATGGCAGAACCCGAGCCAGAAATCTACTGGGTCACTCCTCTGGGCAATAAAGTCACCGTGGAAAGCCTCTCTGACAAATACAAGCTGAGCAGTGAGGGCACCTTGGAAATCTCCAACATCCAGGTTGAGGACTCTGGGAGATACACCTGTGTCGCTCAGAACATAGAGGGGGCTGACACGAGGGTGGCCACCATCCGGGTGAACGGAACGCTCCTGGATGGCACCCAGGTGCTGAAGATCTACGTTAAACAAGCCGAATCCCACTCCATCTTGGTTTCCTGGAAAGTCAATTCCAACGTCATGACATCCAATTTAAAATGGTCATCGGCCACGATGAAGATTGACAACCCCCACATCACCTACACCGCCAGGGTCCCGGTGGATGTCCACGAATACAACCTCACGCATTTACAACCCTCTACGGATTACGAAGTGTGTCTGACAGTGTCCAACATCCACCAGCAAACACAGAGATCCTGCGTCAACGTCACGACCAAAAACGCGGCTTTTGCGCTGGATATCTCTGACCAGGAGACCAGCACGGCCCTGGCAGCGGTGATGGGCTCCATGTTTGCTGTCATCAGCCTCGCCTCCGTCTCCGTTTATATTGCAAAAAGGTTTAAGAGAAAAAACTACCACCACTCATTGAAAAAATATATGCAAAAGACCTCTTCAATCCCCCTGAACGAGCTCTACCCTCCACTTATTAATCTCTGGGAAGGTGACAGTGAAAAAGACAAGGATGGCTCTGCAGAGACCAAGCCCACCCAAGTCGACACATCCAGAAGCTATTACATGTGGTAACTCAGAGGATATTTTGCTTCTGGTAGTAAGGAGCACAAAGACTTTTTTGCTTTATTCTGCAAAAACGACGAGTTGAAGACTTTTGTATTTTTGACTTTGCTAGTCTGTGGCAGAGCGGTGAGGACAGGTGGATATTTCAGGATTTTTTAGTATAGCGTATCGCAATGGGTTGACACAAATGGCAGCTTCACCTAGCTTCCACTTCTCTGTTTATCTTTTTTTTTTTCCTTTTTTTTTTCTTTTTCTTTTTTTTTAGTTATTGTGCTAAACTTAACACTGTCCTAACTCCAGTGCTGAATAAAAAGAAGGAGAGGCTGGGTGAGCCCCGTTCTCCTGAAGCCATCGCGGGGCAGGATCACACCGAGCCAACCCTCAGTTTTGGACCTGCAGTGAACTAGGTTTGTGACCCTGGTCTGAGGACTCTACCCTGAGAAAAGGAGACCCTGAATGATGTTAGTTGACTGTACTGTAATGTTGTATCAACTGATTTGAATGTTTTTGACTTTCAACAATGAGTTTTCCTTTTTTTATTATAATTATTATTATTATTATTTTTGTAGTAGTTGAAGGTTAGGTAAAGCTAACAGGCAATAGCAGTATGTACATCCAATTTTTTAATGTAACAGACTAAATGTTGATTGTTCTCTTATTCTTTTTATTCTATTTAGTAGACACTTTTGAAGAATTACTAGAGTTCTGTTGTGTTTAAATCACCAACACACGGTGTTTAATGAAGGCAGAGCTATAATAAATTTAGTTTTGTTCTGATTTTTTTTATTTTAGAAGTCACAATAATGTATTGGGTTTAGATGTCACTAGTTTGACTGGTGATCATGTTTTGACATAAAATATATCCAAAATGTTATATAAAAATATCGTGGGGGGTTTTTTCTTGATGAAATGAAGTTCCAGGTTCAGGTTTTTTATGCATTTATGTTAATAGCAGTGTTTTCTCTGCACTAGAGGCAAAATATGGAAAATAATTTATTGAGAAAAATGTCTCAGCATGGCTTTTGGACTGAGAGTCACATGCAGAATCAAAACGGTTTGGCATAGGGTACACAGGAAGAAGAATTCACAGTGTGTAACAGGACATTTTCCTTTTTGTAAACTCTTCTGTTTATATTCTGAGCTAAGACAGAAATGAAGCTGACATTTAGCTGTCATTACCATCAGTTAGGACAAAACAAACTCAGTGCTACCAACCTGAAATAAACCAGTGGAATCTTGGAATATACTTGAAAAAAAAATTATTTGGATTAACGTTCCTCCAAAAGCAGAATTTAAGATTAAACCTACCAAGACAGTTACGTTTGGTCCAATACTGAACTGTATTTTTTACAGGCTTAAAATTAACCCGTATTCTGAGTATTTTCCTTGAATTTCTGTGGCAAAATGAGAGCAGCAGTGTTCTGTGTGCACTGGGTACAATATAAAGGCATCATTTACAGTCGAACCTACGGGAGCAGTGTCCGTTGTCTTTTCTGAATCCCTGGAAGTTCTGCACGCGAGGCACGAGCAGGGTGGGCTCTGGTGAGCGTGGTCACGTCACACTGCACCCCTCAACAACAAGCACAACATTTCTACACTTGATAACCACTTTCAGTGTGCAATTTTTTACACACCAAATAAGTTCTTGCTTAGTAAAAGTAAATCGTTCGAATAACGGACGTGCCTGGGGCTGCATGGAGTTTTTTAACTCATTGGCTTCTCAGATAGATCCAAGACCCCTTAAAATTTACAGATAACTTCAACTTCTTTTTCTTGTCTAAAAGTGAAAAGTTACCAGCATTGTTTCACTAATCAGCTGCCTTGGCACAAAAACTGGAGGTTGTCCCTTGGACAACCTGCCCTGTTGGTCTTGTGTTTCCACGTGAGGCTGAGAGAAGTTATTAATTATGCATTTCAGTCAAGTATTTGTACTTCTACACACAATCTTTTCCATGTTCAGGAGATCTCATGCATTTTTAATCATGTGACAATTAGATTTTGGGGTTAGGCAAGTGTCTTTTGATCATGGAGAAGTAACATGGTGAAAGCATTTCTTCACCACCTTCTGGATTTGTTTTTAATGTTAATGGGACATTGCCTTCTCCAGAAGAGCTTCAGAGCAATAATTATATCTTGTCTATATTCTGTTCTAACCTTAAAGCTGCAGGCATGATGAATTAAACCAAGTTCTCTTCTGCAGCAAAGATTCACTACTTTAGCTAGAGGAAAGGACACTGAGGACAAGGTTGGCCACAGAATGTTGGCTTCCAGCTTGCACGACATCATAAAATTGTCTTTGGAAAATAATTAGTTGAGCAGGTGTCAGAAGGTGCAAAGGGAGTAAAATAAATCCATTTTCCTACATTTTCCCAGGATCACACAGCTCTCCCTGACCCTCCCACCAAACTGGTGGAAGAACACATCACTTTGAGTCCAAGGTGTTGGTTCCTCAGTGACCATAACCTAACCTGTGCATGGGGCTGCCCTCCAATCCTGCTCTTCCTCCCTCTGTCCCCACCTCCCATCCTTGATCCCAAACGACCTGGGGGGCTCTGCCTTCTGAGCAAGCTCCTGGTGGTGGGCACAGACCCCACCAGCTGCTCTGCGTGTGTGTGCCCAGATCTGTTTCACCTGGCTGTTTTGCACACCTGGGCAGCTGCAGGAGCTCAGCCACTGGTGAGAACGAAGGTGACAGGGCCATGGAGGAGGACAGAGCCACATTGCACAGCCAGCTCAGCTCTCTCCAACAGCAGCGGGAAGAAAAGCGATGTTTAACACATTCCTTTCCGCTGGGGAATACCAGGCCCTGCGTTCCCTTCTCTTTTCTGTCATTTATCATCTTTTTAGAGCACAATGCTGTTAGAGGGCTGCAGGGGGAAAATGGCTTGATAACAGCCACACACACTTCTCAGGGATGTGCTGATCTGCAGGATTGCAGGGAAGCTGCTGCTGGGAACCCTGGAGGGAGACGCGGGTCAGCCAAGAGCAGCAAGAAGCACCTCGTTAAGGCAGCGTATTCTGCACACACAGCCACCTGTGCTAAGTATTTCCAGCCTTTTAATCTGACCCTGCAGAATTCTGCAGAGATCCCCCTGACGTTTAAAATCTCTCTAATAAAAGAATAGCAAGTGGGGGAAGAGATTAATCACATGTGGCACATAATCGTAGTAAATAACCCTCAACCTTGACTGGCAATTTTATTGTGCTTGCAGTTTATTGTGAGCAAAAATAAAAATACTCTAATTGCCTTCAAAATGTATTTGCATCTGCTCCTCACTGAGACAAAAGCAGTTTGCTCAGAATCAGGGATTGAGGGTGGCCATTGGAAAAAAGGGGAGGACCACTGTTAGCTTTCATTTGGCTAATGGTTCAGAGAGGCTGTGTAAGAGCAGATATTTCATACCCAACTAAACTGTGCTGTTACTTCCCCTTGGTTGCCCAATAGTGAAATATTTCAGTCCCCTGAAGAGTAAATAACGCACTCAAGTGTGGTTTGTGGTATTTTAGCTGAACCCACTTTGCACCTCCTCACCTAAATCATTTTATTGGACTGAGAGGGTATTTTCACCCACAGCCCAAGCCTGACCCACGACATGGCCTTGGAATGAAAGCACAAATTCCGCAATACTTTCACACAACTGTCCTCCAGCCCTGCCCAGGACTAATCCCTGAGTCACTGAAGGTGGCTGGGAAAGGAGCAGCAGTTTGGGTTCATACAGGAGTGAAACTGGAAAAAGGGAATCTGAGATCCACAGAGGAGGGCATAACCCTGTCCCATTGCCCCTGACAATCTGGGACATCAGTGATAAAGAATATTTGAGTTCAAATCAGGCAACTCCTTTTTCCTTGTGCCAGCAACCTTGAAAATAAGGCTGAGGACAAACCCTGGGATGGAATTCCTGAGATTAACTGGGATAAACATGAGGGATATTCTGGAAGGCTCTGCCACAGCTGTGCCCTGCATGGAGCAGGACGAGTCCCTTGGGCACACCTGTGTCCATCTCACCATCCTACAAAGGTGAGAACAGCACACAGGAATGTGGGACTGGAGCGGGGAAGAGGCGCCTCACAGCCCACCCAAGGCACCAGGAGTGCTGCACTGTGATCCTGTTCCCCACCACAGTGAATGCCAGGAATTCACTCTTCCTGCAGCTGGAATTGGCCTTCTCCTGCTCCCTGTGCTGACAGTGCAGCCATGGAACCCCATGGAATGTGCTGCCAGGGGATTTCTCCCTTCAGGAAAAGCCAGAGTGCCCGAGCTGGAGATGCCAATGCTGTTACACAGAGCCCATGCTCAAACAGGGCCCTGAATCCCTGCAGGAACAGCCATTCCACTGGCCCAGCCCAGCTAACCTTTCCTTGCTGTCACACAGAGCATTTCCCATTTCCCCTGAGCTGTCATCCTGCCCCCAGCCCCAGCTGCTGCAGTGAGTTGGATCTGAGAACTCCTGCCCACCTCAGCCTTGCTCTGCCTCAGCAGCCTCGCTCACCCCGAGCCCTGCAGAGCTCACACTGGGTTTGGATTTCCCTTCCCTGCTGCCTGCTGCTCCAGCAGCCTTTTCCCCTTCACCTGACTGTTCCCACTTTGCCCTCAGCGTTCCCTCTGGAACTCTTGGTTGCTGCTGGCTTCAATGAGAGTCACATCACACCTGGTGCCACCTCCCCACATCCCAAACCCCTTCCCAAACCCCTTCCCTGTGCTCCAGTTCCCCTCCTGCCCTTATTCCTCAGCACATTACGTCCCTCTGGTATGCTTCCTATTGCAACAAAAGACTAATTTTCCTTTTTAGGCAGATACAAGAGATTTACCATTAAATTTGTACTGCTTAGAGTTATGTCAAGTAGACCAAAGGAATGCTGAAGCATAATAAAAGCATCATAACATTTTTTTTGAAATATGCAAAAATAAATGCTTTGGAAAAATCTGGAATTGATCATTAAGTAAAATATTCAAAAGTGACTAAATGACTTAAGAGCTTACGTCTCATTAGCTTCAGTGGTGTGACAGGTTCAAAATCAGGTAAATGAGATTTTTCTTGGGTGCATCTGGAAGCATTAACTATCCTTAAATTCTCAACAGCTGTGAAACATTTCATGTGGAATTTTACAACATGGGTTCTTTTTCAAAAATCACTTGAAACCATAATTTTTATCCCCATTATGGGAGTAGGGGGATAGAATTTAAATCATATCTCCTCAGTGGAGTCACTGATTTGCAGTGATTAAAGGTTAAAAAAAAAAGAACTTTAAAAACTGCAACTCCAGCTTTCTGCTCACAACTGGAGTAAAAGTTCTTAGCAGGTTTTTTTTTTTTTAAACAGTTTTTCCTACCAGGGCCTGTCCTTGCTGTGGCATTGGATATTCCTGGATGTTCCTGCTGCATCCATGCACAGGATGGATTGGTACAAAAACTTGAGTCCATCTTGAGAGGCACCCTTGGGTGCCGTTTTCCAGAGGGTCCCACCCCATGCTGGGGAGCCCCAGGTCACTCCAGGAGCCCATCCCTCAGTGCTGGGCTCTCTCCTGCCTCACGGGGAGCCATAAATCCCTCGTGGTGCTCCTCCCTGCACACCATGAAACCACTCTGAACACTCAGCTGAGTTCAGCCTCCAAAATACTGCAGGGAGGGGAGAGCCATAGAATGGTGAAGGTGAAGAGGTTTGGGCCTAATTTCATTTCCCATGCCCCCAGATTTCCAATGTTTTACATTCAAACATAGATGCCATGACACCTCTACATATCCAGTGAGGAGAAGGCCAGGAGTTGGACTTCAGTGATCCTTGTGGGACCCTTCCAGCTCAGGATATTCTATAATTCTTATTTTTTGTAATACCCAAGTTTTTCTGATTTGCCTCTTGTTGGTGGGAGCCCAGGATGCATTTCTAGAGAGCTGCATCCACCCACCCCTGATTTCACAACAGGAAAACCAAAGAGGGAGTGAGGGTACAGCTCCCACTGTGCCTCACCTGGTTCTATCTCCCCAGAATTATGTGCATTCAGTAGATCATAACAGAATCAAGGCACCCAGAGCAGCTGTGGCTGCCCCTGGATCCCTGGAAGTGTCCAAGGTCAGGGTTGGACAGGGCTTGGAGCACCCTGGGAGAGTGGAAAGTGTCTCTGTCCATGGCAGGACTTTAAGGTCCCTCCCAACTGAAACCATTCTGTGATTCCAAATAATCAATTTTAACTCATCTCTTTCCTTTGCTGAAACAAAACCATGGCTGTTCTGAGGAGGGTTTGTAAAAAAGGCACGAATAAATCTGGTACTGACACACCACCTCCCTGGCTGGACTCGTATCAGGCGTTGAGCAAAACCTCTGCCAGTTTTTGTGGGAAACAGAGCTGAACCCCAGTGCTACATTCCACACAGGTCCTGTACATTCCATGATGTGTACAGTGTGCAGACCAAAGCACAGCCCAACATTCTGCTGACCAAAATGCACAGAGAAGGAGGGAGATCATCCACAGAGCCTCACGTGAAGGTTTGGTCTGAGAGCACAGCCCAGAGAACCCTGGCTGGCCCTGCCCAGGAGAAGCACAAACATCACACAGCAACTCAGGCTGGCCCGAGCCTGCCTTGGAGAACAATTAAAGGAAGGTGCAGATGTTTAAGTGCAGCACTCCCGAGGAGATCCTGCAATGGAAACAGCTACTTAAGGCTGTTTGTAAATCCCTGAACAGCAGCTTGGAGCAGGTTTTGTGGGAAATGGGGCCCTTAGCAGTTATTGACTGCTCCCTATCCTCTCTTTGCTTCCCTCAGGACTGATGTCACAGAAGTGGATGCTGTGGCTTCCACGTCCTTCCATGCCAAGGCTGATGCTGATAGTGAAGCTACAAACCCTCAAGGTTATCAACCACAATGAAACTTTTCCTGAGCTGTTTATCAGAAGAGACTTGGGGAGAGTTATGCTCCAGCTTCAGTTATATTTTAATGGAATCTGGGCACCTCATTTCCTTTCGGCCCAATTTGAAAATCCCATCTCGAAGGAGCTCTCGGTTAGTTTGCTTTCCCCAGTGATTCATTCTCCTCCACGTAATTGTATGAATTGAACTTACACAGGGGCCCTGATCCTTATCTCCCCAAAGTCATAAGAGCTGCACTACTGCCATAGGCACCAGCTCATTTCCACAGCCTGCCTGAACTGAGTTTATCAAGGAGAATGCCCTGAGAGACAGAGACAGGAAAAAGGCAGCCAAAAAATGGACCAGAAGAGATGGCACAAACCATGTACAAGGGCATGTTCTTTCTTTCTAGATCTTTCCTGTTGATTTCTCCCATTTTCACATTTTTAACCAAACTTTATTTTTCCTGGGATGAACCCCTGCCAAATTTCTGATCTGTCAAAATCTCTGCTGACCTTTGGCTACCAAGTAGAAACAAAAAGCTAAATCCAAACATCATCTATAACCCATTTCATGCCTACAGCCTGTTTTTTAAATGTAGTTACAATAAAAATTCATTCTCTGAGCAAAGAAATTCTACACACAGCTCTGCCCTGCCTCCCTCTGCTGAGGTTTCTGTTAAAGATCCACAGCAGCACAAACACTCCAATTACCCCAGCATAAAGAACAGGACCTGTGTCAATACTGGAATCTCCCCTCACATTTATCCAGTCAGCAAACACGAGCCTAATAGCACAAGCTCAAACAATCAGCACAAGATAAAATAGATACTTCAACTATTTTGCCCGCAGCAAATAATTTAAAAGCCATTTAATAATTCAAATCATATGCAAAACAAGATACTGTAGTATTTAATATCAAGTTTTCTTATCTCTGTGGGGAAGTCAGCATGGAAACCATCAGTGCTGGGTGGCAGAAGCCACTGAATAAATGGAATTAAAGGGTTAATAATACTTCAGATCTCTTCATCCAAAAAGCCCAAATATTCTCTAACACTTTTAAGCCAAAATTTCCTTCTGCTGGATGTTCCTTGCCAAGACCCCAGAGGCCTTGTCCTTATGAAATTCCTAAAGTCCAGCCATTTATAACTCTGCTTCAGCCCCTCCGTCCTTCTGGAAACCACCCCATCCCTCCTCTGAAGGGACAGGACCTTCAAGATTCTCATCTCAAAGACAAGAGCTTCTTCATTTTCTTATCCCTTAACGTTCTGAGTGGGGAGAAATGGTTTACACATAAAATCATTAATCTTAATGCTTTTCCAATAGTCTGCGTGATTGTTCTAACCTCTGCCATGAGTGAAAGCAAAGCTGTCAAGGAATGAAAGGGCAAATAAATCCTCACCAATTCATCCTGCAGATGAAGTCTGGGAAACCTCCAGCCTCTCAATCAGCACGCCCATGTCCTGATTTACTCCAGCTACTCGGAGCTAAACAGATTTCTTATCATTTTATTTGGAGAGGTAAGTGACTGATGGCTGGAGGCAGGAGTGGTGTCAGGAACAATCCCAATCCTGCTGGTGAGGAGCTGTGGATTTGTAGGAACCACAACAAAGAGCTCTCATCTTTAAGAAGGGATAGAGGCTCCCAACAAACCCCTGTGGGGATGAGAGAGAGCAGAAAACTGTTTGAGCAAAGTTGCATCTTCTTAGGAAAAACAGGGACAACTTCCAGGTTGAGAGACCTTGAAAATATGACAGTGTTTGAGAGAACCTTGAGAATATGACAATATTTGAGAGAACCTTGAAAATATGACAATATTTGAGAGAACCTTGAAAATATGACAATATTTGAGAGAACCTTGAAGATATGACAATGTTTGAGAGAACCTCAAGAATATGACAGTGTTTGAGAGAACCTGGAAAATATGACAGCATTTGAGAGAACCTTGAAAATACGACAATGTGTGAGAGAACCTGGAAAATATGACAGTGTTTGAGAGAACCTGGAAAATATGACAGCATTTGAGAGAACCTTGAAAATACGACAGTGTTTGAGAGAACATTGAAAATATGACAGTGTTTGAGTGAACCTTGAAAATACGACAGTGAGAGAACCTCAAAAATATGACAGTGTTTGAGTGAACCTTGAGAATATGACAGCATTTGAGAGAAGCTGCTAGGGAATGCTGAGGCAAGGAATGTGAAGCAGCTCCAGTCACTGTGGTTTGTATTTAATGTCCATGAGTAATAAATCTCCTCTGTAATTTCAATGTTCCTAAGCCTTTCCACTGCTCAAACTCCCATTAATTCTGAATTTGCTGTGATGAACTCCTGCTGGAGTGGGCTGCACACCTGGATGTGCAGAATCCCAAAGTGTTTGCTACGAATTGACCAAACACCCACCAAAATATAAATTCCTGCTGATTCCAGCCCTCCTGTGACAGCTTCTACCCTAACATGGCTCCTCCTTAGAACTGGCAGCTGTGCAATTAACTCCTTACTCAAACACAATTTGCTCTGTGACAAAGGACAGTTTTGCTCAAATAAAGATTTCTGTGTTTGACGCGCAAGTTGTACATGTCACGGAAACATGGCTGGGTGACTGATGAGATTCTTGCTGCTCCAATTGTAATTCCACCCAGGAAAATGGTGTCCTTCCATGGAAAACAGTGATAAATCACACATACATATTCCTGTCATGTGAGGCAGGTGCAAAAGTGCTCTTGGTACAATAATTCTGGTTTGACTTTGCATATATTTCTTTATCTCCTCTCTTTTAGTGCCATCTACACTGTGACAGAACTGAAGAGAAAAAAAAACTGAGGAATTTTTTTTTTGGATCGTGGAATATCATCAGCGGGAAGGGATCCATAAGGATTATCCAACCCAGCTCCTGTTCCTGCACATAAAACCCAAATCCCACTCTGGGCATCCCTGGGAGAGGTGTCCAAAGGCTCCTGGAGCTCTGGAATGTTCCCATTCCCTGGGGAAAGAACCTTTCCCTGCTCTCCAACCTAACAAAAAGAATTAAACTTTGTATATGGAGTTGCCATTTTATAAAGAGCTGGAATGTGTAAATATCATCAAGCTTCAGTGCCCCAGGTGTAAAATGACTTTTTGTGGGGAAAAAAAATCCATTACAATTACACAGAAAAATAGGGAATAAAAATGAGCCAACACTGGAACTGGGACACAGGGAAGGGATCTCACTTGAGTGAAAATTCCATCAGTAATTAACAGCTCCTGGGGACAAGGGGCAGTAAATCCCTGGCTGGAGTGAGAAAGCTTCGTTACACCTCTACAAAACATTTAACTACACAGAAATAGAAAATATTTACATCCTCTGAAACATATAAGTAAAAAAAAACCCAGAGATAAATTAAAAAATGTACAAAAAGTCCTGCTGTGACCAGTATTGGGGGTGCCACACTTCCAGGACTGGCAGAGCTGCCCTGCTCTGGAAACAGCCAAAATTGGGATTTATATACAAGAACTTCCTGTGAGATCTCTCAGCTGCCTGAGGTACGACAGCCAGGACGTTGTGACTGTGATGGATCTGCGAGGAAAATCTCCCTGACAGATTTGCAATCTGCTGGAATTCTCGGATTTATGGAAGTCAGGCAGGAGCCCAGGCTGCCATCAGGCCCCAGCACTGCCCGCTCCCAAAATGCCAACGTGATCCCAAAATGCCAACGTGATCCCAAAATGTCCAAAGAGCCTGAGCTGGGATATGTGGAGCTGCCCCAGCCCCTGCTTGGGAAATGTCATTCTGGAGACAGAAGCAGCATTCCCTGGATGCTGGGGGAATGCCAAGGCACCCACCTCTGCCTGGGATGACATTCCATGGAATCCATGGAATCACGGGATGGCAGCAGGGTTTGGGTTGTCTGGACCTTGAGGAACAGCCAGTTCCAAAAATCTGCAAAGCAAAGCACTGTATCCATTGTGTTGGAGCAGATCCACTGGGATCTCCTGCACTCCCATTCCCTCAGCATCCCCCTCTCCTGCACCACCTTCTTCTTCCTTTTCTTCTTCCCTTCACTTCCCACTGACAACAACAAAAAAATCATTCTGCTTTAGGCTGCTAAAAATAATAATGTACAAGAAAGTGGATTGAAATCGTAGCAGATGGAAACAATTCCAGATCAGTAACTGCAACCATATCCAAGGAGAAGGAGCAACTTTTCCTTGGGCTCTGGAAGGTGGAGCTGGATGGGCTGTGAGGACCCTTCCAATAAAAACATCCTGGAATTCTGTGACTCACATGAACACAGCTGGGAGAAAGGGGATGACTGACTGTTCAATTATGAAAGGACACTTAAATTATTTTTACTTTTAACCTAATAACTAAACACCTGTGGTTTGCAATGAGGATTATTCTATCCAATTACAAGAAATCACCTAAAATCATGAAGAAGAAGGTGAAAAGAAGGAATTTAGCCTACGCCTTAAAACTCCATCTTGCTATATATATATTACCATATACTAAAACTTTAAAATCTAAGTTTTCTACCCTGTGATATCACACACTTCTATTCAAACTCCACACCCACAATCCCAGTGCTACCACTCAATTTTGGAAGCCTGTTCTACAGCCTCAGGTTAAATGTAGTGTTCTCTTGAGCATCAGTGCCTGTCAGCACAGAAAGCCTGGAATTCTCAGTGCCCAGGATTCCAACAAAATACAATCCAGGATTTTCCTCACTGTCCCATGTCCCACAGAGAATGGGGCTTGCAGTGATCTCTCCAGATCCCAACTTTTTGAAATCTTTAATTTTTTAATTCCATTTTTTGATGAAACGCAGCGCTGCTGTTCAGATAGAAGGCATGAGCTTTCACTGTGCATGCAAGCCAGGCTGTCACAGGCACTAATACCCAGAATTAGTATGCAGCTAGGAGTACATTTAAATTTATCCCAAATTGATATGGAACCCTCTGACAAATGTCTGTCAGGAGGCGGACAGGACCCAACTTCCACGTGCTTTGGCACATTGCCTGCCGACAGGTTTTAGGTCACTTCAAGACAGAAATGGTCATTATCTTTTCAATATAAAATGATATAAAAGTTTCTAGGTGGTTCCAGTATGTCCAATTATCCATCCCCTGGCATCCTCTCCTGGGAAGAGTGTCAGTGAACAAGGATCTGTCATTAGACCCAACACTCACTGTCAGCAGCAGCTCAACAAAGCATTGATGCTTTTTCACGGTGAGCCACCTCCAATTTTCTGTATCAATTAGATAAAAAGTATAAAAGAAGCGAGGCATTAATTAGCAAAACACAGTTGCTGTGTGCCCCCATGCAGGAGGGGAGAAAAGCAAACACCACTCGCTGTAAAAGCTTTGGAGGAGGATTTTTCACCCTTTCTCTCATTTCCTGCAGCACTGGGGTCAGCCCAGCCGACAGTAGGTTGTCATTCCTGCTCCACAAAGAGGGGGATAAAAGCTTTCATTTGTGCCACCAAGAGAGCAGGTACAAACAGGGCACAAACAACTCAGGTTCTGCATTACAGCCCCAGGTGCAGCAGCAATTCAGGGCACAGCAGCAGGGATTTGTGACAGGAACATCATTGCCAGGGCTGCACACAGAGCTGGGAGCAGCTGGTCATTCCTGTCCTGAGCTGGGCACTCCTGACCTGAGCTGGGCACTCCTGACCCGAGCTGCTCACTCCTGTCCTGAGCTGGGCACTCCTGCCCTGAGCTGGGCACCCCTGACCTGAGCTGGGCACTCCTGCCCTGAGCTGGGCACTCCTGCCCTGAGCTGGGCACTCCTGTCCCTGAGCCGGGCACTCCTGTCCCTGAGCTGGGCACTCCTGTCCCTGAGCTGGGCACTCCTGTCATGTCCCCTGAGCTGGGCACTGCTGGGCACTCCTGTCCCTGAGCTGGGCACTCCTGCCCTGAGCTGGGCACTCCTGTCCCTGAGCTGGGCACTCCTGCCCTGAGCTGGGCACTCCTGACCTGAGCTGGGCACTCCTGACCCGAGCTGGGCACTCCTGCCCTGAGCTGGGCACTCCTGTCCCTGAGCTGCTCACTCCTGCCCTGAGCCGGGCACTCCTGTCCCTGAGCTGGGCACTCCTGCCCTGAGCTGGGCACTCCTGCCCTGAGCTGGGCACTCCTGACCCGAGCCGCTCACTCCTGCCCTGAGCCGCTCACTCCTGCCCTGAGCTGGGCACTCCTGCCCTGAGCTGGGCACTCCTGTCCTGACCTGGGCACTCCTGTCATGTCACCTGAGCTGGGCACTCCTGTCCCTGAGCTGGGCACTCCTGCCATGTCACCTGAGCTGGGCACTCCGGTCCTGAGCTGGGCACTCCTGCCCTGAGCTGGGCACTCCTGCCCTGAGCTGGGCAGTCCTGTCATGTCACCTGAGCTGGGCACTCCTGCCCTGAGCCGGGCACTCCTGTCCCTGAGCTGGGCACTCCTGTCCCTGAGCTGGGCACTCCTGCCCTGAGCTGGGCACTCCTGTCATGTCACCTGAGCTGGGCACTCCTGCCCTGAGCTGGGCACTCCTGTCCCGTCACCTGAGCTGGGCACTCCTGTCATGTCACCTGAGCTGGGCACTCCTGGGACAGTGGCTGGAACCAGCCCTGCTCTGAGAGCTCTGGCTGCTCTGCTCCCAGCACAACTGCTACTAAAATGCCAGCCTGGATCTCTGGGGGCAGCCAGAGGGGAGGATGAAGGTTCCTTGGCTCCCCATGGAGCACCAATGGTGTTTCCCATGGAAGGTGGGACCCTGCAGCCCTCCCTGGCAGGCTCAATGTAATTAACACCCAGAAAATGAAATTATTTCCTTCTGGAGACAGGAACTACCAGGGTTTGGGGGATTTTTTTTTTTAATGCAGAGAAAGCAAAAACCAGGGTGCAATTTCCAGCTCTTTCCCTCAGCTGCTTTTTGGGAAAGCACAACACAACCCTGCTCTCTCTGCAGTCACACTGCCACACCTTCACTCTGCCCTGAATCATATTTGAACATCTAAATTAAACTTTCTACTGAACAGAAATGGGAAATAGCACTTGCTTGGCTCAAATGCATATTTCATCTTGGGGGCTGGCTGGTGTGGGAAAATATTTTTGGACAATATGAACAGATAAAGTGGAATCCTGAAAACTGAGTTCTTCAAAATTGTCTCCAGACCTCAAACTATTCCTATTATTAATTACCTTGAAATTATTAATTAGCTTCAAACAAAACCAGATAAGAAAACGGCGCAGACCTCCCCTATTTGCTGTAAATAATCAGATAAGAGTCAGGAAATTAGTGATGCTGGGATGAAGCACAGGAGGGCAGAAAGCACAAACACAGGGGCACCTTCACCAGTATTATTTGGTCCTTTTCACCAATTAAATATATTTATTTAAATAAATATAATAATAATAATAATTATGGATAATGGATAATATAAAACATGCTGTGTTCAGCACCACCAAGGCATATTGCTGTTGCTGTGTGTGTAATGTCCTAATTTGGCTTTTTTTTTTTTTAAAAGGAAATCTCCTTTTCACAGTGATGACATTAAAGATCCCACTACCTGAGCATTTAAACACCAGACCTTTAAATATTAATTTTTAAAAATATTTAAACATTTTCACATTATAAATATATATTATATATATTACATATATAAAAATACTAAAATATTTTCACATTATAAATATATATTATATATTACATATATAAAAATACTAAAATATTTTCACATTATAAATATATTTTACATATATATTACATATATATATAAATATTAAAATATTTTCACATTTCTTGCAGTAACAGCCTGAACTCAGGTGGGACAATCTTTGTACAATCCTATTTTTTGATAAAAGTCATGGCAAAATGACACCTGGTTGTGCTTTGCAGCTGCCCTGAGTGCAGGGTTCAGATATTTGGGATAATTTTTGGAAAGCACTTGACTGAATGAGATCCAGGCCAAGGGAATTCTCTCCCTTCAGGCACTAATTAGCAGAGTTTCCCCTGTTCTCCTCCACTCCTCTCATCCTCTGACATTTTATCTCCTCCCTTGATTGGGAGCAACCATCCTATAAAGAGATTTTTTTTTTTTTAGCAGTAATTGGGAATAAAAGTGACTAGCATGGATTGTGATCATTTGGGAAATTTACCTTCCAGCTGGGTAACTGTGCAGTTTTTGGATGCCTGAGAAACTCCCTTGCTGCCTCTAAAGGTTATTGTGCATTTAATGAGTCTTTGTAGGTTTAAGGTAAGTGAAAATAAAATTAAAAAATTACAGATTTCATAACAGAGTAGCAAGAGTTTGCCCAAGGTTTGCTGATTTATGGGACAGGATTCTGGAACCTGTGGGAATTTTAAACAGATGATCCAAGTGTTATGGGAGTAGGACAACCCATGAATTCTGTATTTTAAGGTCCTTATTTTAATTAATGTTAATTAACTTTGTTAATTTTAATACAATTTAAATATTGTTGTCTTGGTGCTAGAACCTTTCCAATCCCTGGTTTAAAAGGAATGGTGATAAATCTTAGAAAAATGGGGGTTTTTGTAAATTATTTTTTTAACTGGTAAATACAACAGCAAAATCTATCAGGATTTCAGTATTTCACCTCCTCCTTTCTTCCCCATCTGCTGCACAGTTATTCTGTATATTGCTCTTCGTGAAACAAAAGGATTTATTGATATTATTTCCACAGTCCAGTGAAGCAGTAATCCACACAGGAAAAATAATGCAAATCCCATCGTTTGTTGGCCTCAATTTTTCCAGACGTTTTAAAGTCAGGAATAATATTGCAGAAATCATCCAGAGCTACCCCAAAAGGAGATCATCTACATAAAAAAAACCCAAAAAAGCCATTTAGAAGTGAGGGCTTAATCTATATATTATAAATACACTATATTAATTTTTTATTATTTCAATGTACAGCTTCACTTCTGTAGCAGATTCCTGCAACATTTAACATCCAAATTAATACCAAATTCTGACAATTCATCAATCCTATGCAGCCAAGCTGAGACACGGCATTTCTTGCTGCCCATATTTTCTGAAAAATCCCTTTTTCCTAAACGTTATTCTTTTGAATAATTAGTTCATTGACATTCTTGTGCTAAAGAAAAAAATACCATTAGTGATTTACAGAAGTTGCATGAGGAATAATAAGAGTTCAAAAACCCAGTGTGAGAGAAATGAAGCCCACAGGTCCCTGAAAATCATTAAAAGGCAGCTCTAACGAGATGCACAAGAATTCTCCTCAGCCAGGCTGAGCAGGAGCCCTGCCCGATGTGAGACCACCCTCACCTCAAATATTTGATCCTGCAGCTCTGGATAAAACCTCTGCTCTGTTTTTGAGAGATGTTGGGACCCAGAATAAAACATGTCCTGGTTATGGATCCTTCCAACACCCGCTCTGTGCTCCCAGCCTGCCCATTAACAAGGGCTGATGTTTTCTCTCTTCTCCAGCCTCCCAATCCTTTTGTATTTCAGATTTTTCCCCTTTCTCTCACACCTCAGAGACACAACTTTGCTGTCATTGATTTCATCTGTTTGCTTTCATCACTCCATTTGCACATCTTTATCATATTATCATTACTGCTCACGGAGCTGGGCGGCCAAGGAATGTGTGAGTCCAGGGATACAGGGAAAATCGTTCTGAAATAACACCCCTAAGGGGTTTTATTAATTAATAACACCCCTAAGGTATTTTATTAATTAATAACACCCCTGAGTGCTGTAGGGACAGGCTGAGGGACCTGGGGAAGGGGCTCAGCCTGGAGAAATGGAGGCTCAGGGGGAATTTCCCTGCACAACTCCTTGACAGGAGAGGACAGCCAGGGGGGTTGGGCTCTGCTCCCAGGGAACAGGAGGAGAGGGAATGGTGTCAATTCAGGAAGAATTTCCCCATGGAAAGGCTGGTCAGGCTTTGGAACTGTCCAGGGGAGGCTCAGGGTGGACATCAGCAGGAATTTCCCCATGGAAAGGGTGTCAGGCCTTGGAACTGCCCGGGGAGGCTCAGGTTGGACATCAGCAGGAATTTCCCCATGGAAAGGGTGCTCAGGCCTTGGAACTGCCCAGGGGAGGCTCAGGTTGGACATCAGCAGGAATTTCTCCATGGAAAGGTGCTCAGGCCTTGGAACTGCCCAGGGAGGCTCAGGGTGGACACCAGGAGGAATTCCTCCATGGAAAGGCTGGTCAGGCCTATGGAACTGCCCAGGGAGGCTCAGGGTGGACACCAGGAGGAATTTCCCCATGGAAAGGCTGGAATTTCCCCAAGGCTGGAAAGGAGGAATTTCCCCAATTCAGGCTTTGGAATTGTCCAGGGAGGTTTGGAGTGCCCACCCCTGGAGGTGCCCAAGGAATTCCTGGAGGTGGCCCTCAGTGCTCTGGGCTGGGGACAAGGTGGGGACCAGGCACAGCTTGGACTCCATGGTCTGGGAGGGTTTTCCCACCCTGAATAACTCTGTGATTTTATTCCATGATTCCCAGGAAAGCTGGGAGTGGGTGGACACCAGCGGGTGCTGATCCAGCTCTCAGTGCCAGGGGCACCTCTGGGATGTGCTGCTGTGGGCACAACTTGGGTATTTTTTATAAAAGATTCATCACCTTCTCTTTAGCTCACAACCCTACAGGATCAGGACTTTGAGACATCTGTTTTCAGATCAAATGAGATTAAGGGAGAATTACGCTCAAATCAGGTGAATTTCAGCGATTAAAGGCCTAGAAGGAAACAAGACAGAACTTGGTTTTCATTCACTGCCTCGTGGAGTTTGGGCCTCAGCAAAACAGGCCATGGGAAATGAAGGCAAAGCTTCATTAAACAAGTGGCTTCCTAAAGAAGGAACAACAGCCTTGTTGTTTGTCCAGTGGATCTGTGCCTTAATAAAACAGCAGATTGGAAATCTGCTGAAAACACCAGAAATTCCCACAGGGAATTCTTGCCAGCCTGAACAGTTCTATAAATAATTCAGTATCATTGACAGGAATCCCATTAAAAAACAGTTGAAGTCATCTCAGACTTTTAGTTGGAATTTAAAGCAAAAAAATTTCACAGGAGCTGATGCGGTCGATAGCAAAGTCACTCCCAATCCACAGCAAGCACAGAACAAAAGGGAAAGGCAGATGAAAACGAGCAGCTGGTGCCTGCGAGCAGCAGAGTGTGAAACGAAGCAGTTAAATGTTTACCACGGCGCTGGGTTCTGCTCTCCTTGCTCCAGCCTGGCTGGGGCTGGGAGTAAATGAGCTCCAGAGATGGCTCCAAGTCAATCATCAAACCCAGGTACAGCATTCCCAGCAAAGCTGCTCCAACCCTAATGAAGCTCCCAACGCTGGGAACATCTGGCCGTGCTCAAAATGAAAACCTGGTGTAAATTTAATCCTTCTTGTTACCACAGGCTTCATTTTTCTGTTTGACTTCAGAGCTGTTTGCCATTGTTTAATCTTTTTATTTTTACTTGAAAGGATCAGGTGAATCTAACCCCTGGAAAATCAGCAGCCCTTGATGCCCGGCACCCCTGAGCTCACAAACAGCTCCGTGTCCTTGGGGGATGAGAGCAGCTAATGACTCCTCACTCCTGGGGTGCAAAGCACTTAATTAACAAACCCAATGTTTTTCCAGGAGTTGTTCCTCTGTTCAAGTTAATGGTGCACGGGCAGAGCTGAACACCAGCCCCTGGACAGGCCCTGTGCTGAATTCCCTGCTGCTCCTTCCCATCTCAGCACAGCAGCCAATCCCTCTGGTAAAATGCATTCCCCTTCCATCTTTGAGCTCTTGGTTGCTCTTCCATAAAACCATTCCTCTGCTGGGTGGAACAGCAGCATTTTTATTAAATTTATTAAACTCTTGTGTCTTTATAATAAGAGTTATTAATGTATTTTATAATACTCAGTGTATTTACACACACAAATTGAACCAGGAAACACCACCCATATTTTCATTATCACATTGTGAGACCCACTGCAAACCCCTGCTCTGTTTTATCCATCAAGTTGCTTTGTTTGATGATGCAGAAATAGATTTAACACAACCAGTTCCCACATCCCTAGCCAGTGAAATCCTGTGGCACACACGAATCATTTCAATGGAAAATTTAGAGAAGTTAATTAAAGGTCACTGGTTTTTCCTCTTCATCCCCCTCCCTTTTTTAAATAATTTGAAGGACCTCCACTGTCTATCAGCATGGGGGGAAATAAGACAATTTTGTTAAAGCTGATGGAATTAGCAAGAGATAAGTAAAGGTCAAATGTCAGGATGAGGACTGGAAGCTTAATTGTCCTCCACCATGCAGCAGAGCAGCAAAAAGAAGGGGAAAGAGGTATATTATTCAAAAAGGAGACAAAAGAAATTTGCATCAAAAATATTCCTGCAAATTAAAGAGATTGAGATCTTGATCAAAGACTACAAGGCTCCCAGTTAACTGAGATTTATTCAGAGATCAGACTATTGTGCAATGGGTTCAACCAATGGAACGGAGCAAAATCAATTATTCAAGTTGTGCCTGTGGGTGCTGAGGGAGCAGACAACTGGAGCTGCAGGAAGGGAAACTCAGCCCAAACCAGCCAGGAAATCACAGGAACCCAGACTGGGTTGGGTTGGGAGACCTAAAACTCATCTCGTTCCACCCATGGGCAGGGACACCTTCCACCATCCCAGGTTGTTCCAAACCCTTCCCAGCCTGGAATTTAACTTGAGCATCATCCACATAAAAGAGCAGCTGAAGCAAGCTGGAAATCCAGCTATTGGAATAGCATCTTTCACGTGGGGAAATCTGCAAATATTTCAGATTACAACAAGTTGCAGCTAATTTCGAGTATAAAGAAATAATGGAAAAATCTGAAAGCAAGAGAATTCTTCTCTTAATAAGATTCTACATGAAATACAGTTGCTGAAGCTGAGAAATAAAAGGTTACTCCACACCAGAGAAGAACAACTCTTGAATGAGCAGACAGAAAATATTAGAAGAAAAGGATGAAACAGTTTCCCATTCCTAAATAAACACAAATGGAATCCAAGTTCTACTTCTGCCCCTCCTTTGTGACAACAAAAACGGGTTGTGGAGAAGCTGAACAGGCTCAGCATTGTACTGGCTGCTTTTCTCTCACAGAGAAGGCACCAAATCTTATCACGTGCATTTTCATATTTTCATAATTTCAGTATTATCTGCTTGAGCAGCCGCTCATCCTCCCCCTGGGGGCACCTGGAATAATTTCCCATCCCACGGAGATGAGCACTGGTTGTCTGTGCAACAGCACCACAGTCAGGCCAGCTGCTGGGATCTGCCTGGGACTCTTCTCAATTTAACTATTAAATAATACTATTAACTGATAACTATTTACTTATTTATTAGTTACAATGTCAGGAGCTAAAGGCCAAATCAGCAGCACCTACAGCAAAAATATATTGATAAAACTTGGTAAGGAAAACCTGTGGATTCCCTTTCCATCCTTTCCACAGTGGAGAACTTTTCAAGAACTTTCACTAAGAATGATTAGAAACATAAATATGGACAAAATTTATATGTTGATTATAAACTGACTAAAAGCATTTTCATTTTCAGTGTTTCCATCCCATCAATGCACTTTTTTTTGTGCTGGTGCAGATCACCAGTAAGATATGACAATATCCTACCAATCCATACTTTTATATTCAATAAGTCATTCACATATACAAAAATAGACAAAGGAATTCCTGTGTCATCAATTTGTATTTTATATTCCCCAAGAGGAGAGGGGTTTATAGAATTTCCAGCACAGAGAAGTGCTCGAATCCCAGGACAGCTGTCTGTCCTCTGTTTCACACCCCCCTTCAAGAGGATTTTATTTGGATACCATATGCTTCAACCTCTCTGTCTGCCACCTTCAGATTCCCTTTCTGAGCCCAGAAAATAATATGCTAAACAGCAGGAAGAGTGGTGGTAAAACCACGGTAGAATTCTCTCCCCTGGAGTCGAGGGATGTGGATTAAAAGCACACCTGAAAGAGCCTTCATTTTACAGCCTATAAACCAAACCCGTGGCTCACAGGGGGAACACATCAAGCCTCATTACACTGATGTCCTTCAAAGCAAAAAATAAAAAAAAGCTCTAAATGCAGCCTGAGAAATACACACTACTCATTACTGAGCCTCAGAATTTCCTGCTGCCAAACAGAGGCTGGGAGTGTTGTGGACAACTTTATCATCTGGGAATTCATCGTGCCAGGGATGTGGGATAAGGCTGGGATTGCCCAAAGTGTGAAGGTCTAAAAGAGAAGGGAACACCAGGAACAGAGCAGTCAAACTGGGCTTTGGGCAAGGGGAAACTGGGCAGCACTGGTTTCCCAGAGCCCGAGGGGATGGATGGATGGATGGATGGATGGATGGGATATTGGGAAGGGATTGTTCCCTGGGAGGGTGATGAGCCTCTGGCACAGGGTGCCCAGAGAGGCTGGGGCTGCCCCTGGATCCAAATTTTTCCCTCCCAGCCCTGATCCAAACACCCCAACATTCCCCTCCACTGCTACCAGAGCTCGGACACAGAACAGGGCAATGCCCCAGTGCTGGAGTGTGTCATAGTAGGACACAAAATAAATCTACTCCAATAATTTTCTGAAGGCAGAAAAGAAAGAAATGAAATCTTTCATTTACAGTTCACTTTGCTGTGCTAAAAGGGGACCCCATTGGTCCATGGGATTGACACCTCTCTCCATTGGTTCAGTAACAGAAATAGGAAATAAAAGACCTGGGAGAGGTTTTGTTATGGGAAAAGCACAGAGTTTACCTAACAATGTTTTGAGAGAAGAGCAGCTATTTACAAAAGCTGTTTTAAGAGAGAGAACTGCTGAAAGGTTTCCCTTGGGAAACTGGCATGGCTAAAATTCTCTCAGGCTCAGAAAATCCTGTCCACAGGAGTGGCTGGAAAGGCAGCAGTGATGCAGCCCTGCCTGCAGGACAGGGAGCACCACTCCAGCACCAAAGCAGCACTAAGGTCCCACAGAAAGAAGAGATCAAGCAGTTTAAATTTCTGTATAAGTGGGAAAACACGATTATACCCAGCACTGCCTCCTCCTCAGCAAGAGAGGATAAATCTCTCCTCTAAGAGATAACTTCTTTCAAAAGCTTTATCAGAAGGAAACGGAGTTACCTCGTGTCCAGCTCTCTTACAGCTGATCTGCCTGGGAAGCACAGATTAGGGGGATGCAGTCCTACACCACATCCACTGCAGTGCAGCTGCATTTTTGTAGGATTCAGGATCCCCTGCACCGACACCACACTGCACTGCCCCAGTGTAACCCTTCAGCAGAGTCAACCCTGCCCCAGAGCTCAGGCTGCCTTCCCAGCTCTGCAGCCACCACCAGTGCCTGTCACACTCTGGGACACAGCCAGGAACCTGCACTGGTGGCATTCCTGCTGCACCATGCCTGTCACACGCTGGGACACAGCCAGGAACCTGCACTGGTGGCATTCCTGCTGCACCACTGCCTGTCACATGCTGGGACACAGCCAGGAACCTGCACTCGGGGCATTCCTGCTGCACATCTCCTGTCACACAGCCAGGAACCTGCACTCGTGGCATTCCTGCTGCACATCTCCTGTCACACACTGGGACAGCCAGGAACCTGCACTGGTGGCATTCCTGCTGCACCAGTGCCTGTCACACTCTGGGACACAGCCAGGAACCTGCACTGGTGGCATTCCTGCTGCACCAGTGCCTGTCACACTCTGGGACACAGCCAGGAACCTGCACTGGTGGCATTCCTGCTGCACATCTCCTGTCACACACTGGGACAGCCAGGAACCTGCACTGGTGGCATTCCTGCTGCACTGTCACACAGGAACCTGCACTGTGGCATTCCTGCTGCACATCTCCTGTCACACAGCCAGGAACCTGCACTGGTGGCATTCCTGCACCATCACCCATCACAAACACACCGAGGCCAGCAGGAGGATTTTGACTTCACCACTACAACTGGCACCCAGTTGAGGACCAGGTTCCACCCCCAGGAACAGTTCCTGCAGCTCAGGCTGTTTGGCAGGGGCTCAGCTGCCTCAGGAGGAGTGAGGAGCTGCTGAATTGGACAGGGAAACAGTTCAAGCACCAGACTGGTTTGTCAGGTACTGGAAAGTTGCAGTTCCATCTGTGACATTGCAGGATGAGCTCAGCACAGCTCCAAGGTGGGAGGATTCTGATCTTTTCTCCATGTTAGAGCTGGGATTAATGCACTTCATCTTTGGACTCAGATGTTTTAATTCTTATCTACAGCACAGTCTCACAAGTGTGAGTTCTAACAAGGCAGGAAATGGCTCCATCTCTAACTCTTTCCAAGGTTAATTAAGCAATAATCACCCAATAATGAGATGACACTTTTTTTTTATGCTTTTGACCCAATAATTGGCCACCCAAGGTCAATAATGCAGACCTTTTCACCCAAAAAACCACCCAAAACCATGAAGAAGAAGGTGAAGAAAGAACAACTAACCTCCACCCTAAATTCTCCATCTTGCCCCACATATATTACTAGATATCAAAATCTTAAAATCCAAGTTTCCAGCATTTAAAGCATCACAGGGTGAGGGGCTCCCTGTCCCATCCTTCAGGACACTCCTGGGGCCTGTGGGGAATCCTGAGCCCCTCTGCACTGACAATTCTGTTCTGTAAATACAGAGAAAAACTTCAGCCTTCTGCAATTTGTCATCCCCACAGTAATTCCCTGCATTTCCTCAAGAGCCTGGGATATGAATAACTTCTCCTTCATATTCCCTCCAAATGAGAATGACTCTCTTTTTAAATTATTCATGACATTATTATTATTAAAAGTCAAAGCGCCGTTTAATGAAATAACATTTTTAAAGTCTGATTGCACTAAAGCCAGAATGCCACGGTTTGTAAAACATCGGTGTCCTTTAGCCTGGGCTGAATTACAAGAGAAATGAATCTGAAATCACACTTGTAGCTCAAGAGAAAATTCTTCTCTGATACACAAATCAATACATGATTTAATTGTGTTTTATTGCTGCTTTTGCTTCAGTCTGGGGTCAGAAAAGAGCCTGAGAACATCCTAGTTGCTATTCTCCCAAGCTGTATTCCCTCAACGTGCACCTGGGGTTTAATTCCAACCTTCAAGCCCTCTCCAGCTGCAGGGCAAAGACTGACAGAGCCACAGGGAGACTGATGGAGGGAGTGGGGAATGAGAGCAAGCTCCATATTCCCCTCTGGAATGCAGCTCGTGGAAAGGATTTCCTCTGAGATTGGCTTCTGAAGGTGCCAAGGAAACCAGCATGGGGAAGGCAGAGCTGAAATCTTTACTGAGCTGTCTGTGCCATTGAGGGGGGGGGTTCTGGGACCAAACCATGCTGGGCCCCAAGCCCAAGGCTGTCCTAAACAAAGCTCAGGAGAACAAAGTCATGGAGCTGCTGAAGGGCCTGGAGTATCTCCATGCCCAGGAAAACAAAGCCATGGAGCTGCTGAAGGGCCTGGAACATCCCCCCATGGCCAGGAAAGGCTGCCCAAGGCTGTCCTGCACACAGCTCAGGAGAACAAAGCCATGGAGCTGCTGGAGCAGGGCCAGCAGAGATGCTGAAGGGCCTGGAACAACTCCATGCCCAGGAAAACAAATCCACGGAGCTCCTGGAGCAGGGCCAGCGGAGATGCTGAAGGACCTGGAGCATCTCCATGCCCAGGAAAGGCTGCCCAAGGCTGTCCTGCACAAAGCAGCTCAGGAGAACAAAGCCATGGAGCTCCTGGAGCAGGGCCAGCGGAGATGCTGAAGGGCCTGGAACATCCCCATGGCCAGGAAAGGCTGCCCAAGGCTGTCCTGCACAAATCAGTCAGGAGAACAAAGCCATGGAGCTCCTGGAGCAGGGCCAGTGGAGCTGCTGAAGGGCCTGGAATATCTCTCCATGCCCAGGAAAACAAATTCACGGAGCTCCTGGAGCAGGACCAGCAGAGATGCTGAAGGGCCTGGAGTATCTCCATGCCCAGGAAAGGCTGCCCAAGGCTGTCCTGCACAAAGCTCAGAAGAACAAAGCCCTGGAGCTGCTGGAGCAGGACCAGCAGAGATGCTGAAGGGCCTGGAACATCTCTCCATGCCCAGGAAAACAAATTCACGGAGCTCCTGGAGCAGGGCCAGTGGAGCTGCTGAAGGGCCTGGAGCATCTCCATGCCCAGGAAAGGCTGCCCTGCACAAAGCTCAGGAGAACAAAGCCATGGAGCTGCTGGAGCAGGGCCAGTGGAGCTGCTGAAGGGCCTGGAGTATCTCCATGCTCAGGAAAGGCTGAGGGAGCTGGGGCTGCTCAGCCTGGAGAGGACACCCAGGGTGTTCCTGTCTGCAGGGACCCATCCTGGGATTTTGTGATTCTTTTAAGGGGATAAAATCCACACTCAATTATTTAATCACTACTAGACTAATTATACATTGCTTTTCTTTTTAGATCTTCCTTACTCAACATTCAAAGTTTCATCAAACTTTGTTTCAAGGTTCAGCAAATAATTTTTTCATGGACCAATGAGAAACCCACACGATCCTGGCTGATGTCCAGAGCTGTGTGCCCTAATCCCAGAGGATGACTCCTCATGCAGTATGGATGGACCCTTTTCATCCCACAGAATTTTCTAATAGTGGCAGAATTCCTGAAAATTCCTAGGTGTGAGACAGAAATCCATATTTGTGTTCTCCCCAGCCAATCCCTGTCTTCTGCTCTGCCTTTTTAGCCTCTCTCTAACATCAACACAAAGAGCTGATCTGTTTTGACTCATACTCTGGAAAACAGCAATAATTCAATTAAAATCAGTAAGAATTTGAACCCTGAATCCAACTGAACTCCTGATTTTTACTCTCCACAGGTCTCTGAGGAGATGCCCGATTTTTAGAGTACTTACTTGAAGTTGTGGGTATTTTTTTTTTTTAAAGATGAAATGGATTTTTATCTTGGAGGATGGAAATGTACTTTAAAAGCTTGACTGAAGGAAATAACAGAAACCCATGTTTTAGCTTGAGGCTGTGCATTTATCCAGACATCTTTTTCCCAAGTCTTGTAGGCACAAAGCTGCAAACAGCCCCTCACCTCACCACATCCATCTCTGCACTGACAGATTAATTAATATTTTATTATTATTATTAATTGTGATTAATAATATTAATAAATTAAGGTTTTAATTATTTAATTAAAGCATTTTTTATATTTTTCTTTCCAAGGAAAATCTGTCCAAGGTGCACCCAGCCCCTCCTCCTGAGCCTGGAAAAACAACCACTGATTTTACCATTTCTTCCCACTTTTCACTGCTGGTGATGCGACTCATTACAGACATTTATTTTTCAGGATGCATAAAGAGAAACATCCCAGAAATTAGGTAATGATCTCAGAAGATCCCAAACATATGAAAACAAGGGCACCTGCAGGATTGTGTGGTGAGATAAATCTACCCAGGAGTGTTTGTTATTCCTTGTAAACAGACAGCTGGAAGCAAAATTACTGCTTTGTGCAAACAACAGAGGGTTTGTTTAGTGAGCTCAAAGCAAAACAGACAAATTGGGGTTTCTGTGCAAGTTTACCTGAGCCCCCTGTGAATCCACACCCTTCCAGGAGAACAGGGGCTCCTGCAAACCCCATCTCCTTGAGCAGAACCTAAGATCCATCCCCAAAGCACAAAAATTGCATTTTGCACTCTCTTTTTCTTCTTTAATGGCCATTAAAAAAATTTTTAAAAATCCTGCGCTTCAAGGAGCATTTTCCTCCATTATGCAGGAAGAAAAGCACTACTTAAAGATCAGTTTTACAGCTGGAACTGAAAAACAGGATGAAGAAAAATCGCTCCATTCAGGGCTGCTGAATGAGGAGTTGGATTTAGCAAAGCCCCAAATTCCAAAGATGAGGAACTGGCCAGGGAAACTCCCAATTCTGTACATCCAAGGAATCCTACACTGCACTATATGGACTGGGATGCACAGCCCTGCTCACAGCACAGCCCCTGAAAGGCTCAGCTGCACAAATGCACCAAATAAAACCCACCACGGCCTCCTGGGACAGGCAGGGAAGGAGCACAGAGACAGAGCTGCTTCCTGAGTTGGGTTTTCCTTCTGCCTTGCTCCAATCACCTCCCAATTCCTCATTTTCTGAGGAAATCTGGAGCTAGAATTCCACTTTGCACCTTCTTCTCTGCTCATCAACCACTACAGATAAATCAAACCTATCCCCTTTTCCCAGCAATATGACAAGCCAAATCCATCTGGAATCTAATTATTGTTCCAATGCCTATCGCTCCAGTATAAATCGAGAACTACAATGCAAAAGGAATAATCTGTGGTACTGCTAATGCTCGCCTTGCTCCATTCCCAACTACCTTTGTGAGTAAGTCAAGGCTGTGATCAATGTTCCCAGTGATATTCCTGAATTTATAACCCAGAGGGATCAATAGGATGGTTCTGACACGCATCCCTGGGGGGATTCTGAACAGGATTTTTGCTGGCACGATGAGAAGAGCACAGTGACATCCACAGGAGGGTTTTTCCTGGACCCAGCTCCCCACAAACAAACCTCCTGCCCCTCCTTGTCCTTGTGCTGACTCCAGGGAAGCTCCTGCTGGATGCCTGGGTGCCCACCTTGCTCTCCAGCAGCTTCTCTGCACTCATGGCACACCCCTGAGCAGAGCAGGGATAAATGAAACTCTTCTAACAAAGCACTGCCAGGCTGATCACAAATTCCAGGGTGGGAAGCGTTAGGAGAGTCCCACAGAGCTCAAGGCTTCACAGCAGCAGAGGAGAGACACAGGAAAGCAGAGGGTGTAGAAGAGATGGGATTAGAGAAACACATCCTGGAGCTCCGAGCATCCATCAGGGAACATCACCAATCTCTCCTGCTCTGCACCAGCACTGAGAGCAACCAGAGAAACACCAACACAGCAGGAGGCTCATGCACAGCCTCACACCCCTGGGAACTGCATTCCCTCTTGGGCACTTCCCGAGCCAAACCCCAGCTCTGGGACAGCAGCACCTCACACCAACCCCAAACCTCCCAGGGAAAGAATTTTCTGTCAGGGCAGCTGGACGAGTTTCCAGCCCAGGTACTGCCTGCACCTGCAATGCCCAAAAACCACAGCAGTGACTGACCCAGGCTGTTCCCTGGGTGCAAACTCATTCTGGAGCTCACTGATGCCTGAAGTTTTATCTTTGCTGTATTTCAGGCTCTGTGGTGCCCAGGGGTGCAGCTCTGAGCTCACAGTCAGGGTCACTCAGCTCTCTGCACACAGCAGGGACACAAAACAAATCCTTGTCCTGCTGCACACCAAGGACAACTTTCAGCCCAACAGCACAAACAAGGGTGGCTGGAGGGAGGAACAAGAAGGATGGGAGCTCACAGCCTGGAGCTGGGATTGGACAATTCAACCCCAATGTGCAAATGGAGCAAAACTTATCAAAGTGTGAGACCTCGTGACTGTTTGTCCATTTTGTGACCATTTTGAGTCCATTTTGTGACCATTTTGTGACCATTTTGGGTCGATTTCGTGACCATTTTGGGTCCACCTTGGGTGTAGCCCTGGCCAGGCCCTGTCCTGCCCAAGGTGTCCCCTAAAGGCCTTACAATAAATCCCTGCTTTATTCTCCAGCTCGGCCTTCCCAAGGCATCAGTTTCACCCCAAAATTTCCAGCCCCCAGCTCACTGAAGAGAAAATGAAGTGACACAGAGGCACCTCAGCTCTGTTTCGACTCCTACTCTGGAAAACAGCAATAGTTCAATTAAAATCACTAAGAATTTGAATCATTAAGGGTTTGAAGTACCTCAGACTACCTTTGGACACTCCTTTATGCACAAAAAGCTGATTTCCAGTGAACAGAAGGTCTTAGTGCTGCACTCCACAGACACCAAGGGTGTTTTAGTAGTTACTGAGCTCTTCGGTGGTGGTTACAATCTGCTGCCACATTAATCTCACCCCATAATTAGCTGCCTGGGGAAAACGGGTTATTATTCAGAGGAGCCAGGTGAACAGGAAAACAGCTCCAGAGGTCTGAACCTCATGATTTATTTCCCTTTCAAAACAGAGAGGTGAAGCAAGGCATAGCCCTCGCTCCATTATACACACTGGACAATTTTGCTGTGCACTTGGCAAGGTGCAAAAGGGAAAGATGACCCAAAAATAATCCTGCAGAAAATCCAAACTACTTATTTCTGACACAAGAGAACCTGCACTTAAAGATCTCCACCAGAGAGCTCTAAAGAGGCTACAAGGTACTCTGCAATATTTATGAGTGCAAGATATATACTATAGATTAATTCATAATTTCTCCATACATAATTTATAATCTATTTACAGAGTAAAACAGTCATCACACAGCCACCACCACAAATGCATTCACTTAAACTTAAGGGCATCTGTAATGCCTGCTCAGAAATCAGAGCCCATAATCAACCAGTCACAGGCAATGAAAAGCTGACTAAAATGCCCAGCAAGAGAAAGGAAATGCATTTCTGAGGCAGTTGATGTGCTATAAATATTTAATGCTCTATAAAATCTTTCATTTAGTTGTATTTATATAGTATTAAGTACGTTGTTCCAGTTCAGAGTAAGAAATTAGTCTTAACTGGAGTTTTAGAGAGAACTTCGTTTTTCTTGCCTGCAGTTTAACCTCACACTAAAAGCTACAAATTCTGGCTCAATGAATTTGTACTAAAGCAGCATAACTCCTTCATTTCCTCAAAAATCCTCCCTGAACAGAAGTATTTTCTCTATTCAACAATGCAAAGCAATTGTGCTCATAGAATCACAGAATCCAGAATGGTTGGGGTTGGAGGGAACTTAAATCCCACCCAGTGCCACCCCTGCCATGGCAGGGACACCTCCCAGGCTGCTCCAAACCCTGTCCAAGCTGGCCTTGGATACTTTTCCAGGGATCCAGGGCCTTCCCACCCTCCCAGGGAGGAATTTCTTCCCAATATCCCATCTAACTCTCTTTTTCAGATATCAAGGGCAATAAACATGATAAATGAACACAGGCACAGATGAGGCTTTCAGCTATAAAGACCCCTGGTAAGCAACACACTCAGGTGTGTGTTTGCCACCTTGAAATAAAAGCAGATTTTGCTGCTCTAACAGCTCCCTGTGACTCCTGCACTTCTCCCACACTGGAGGGAGACAGAATTCCCTGGCCCCAGCTCCAGGCATCACTGCTGCAGAGCAATTAGAACAATCAGCCCTTTAGTTACACCTCATCCCACTGTTTCCCCATAAATTAACTGTAGATCACAGCCTTTAAATTCTATTCTATTCATTTACTCAATATATCCTAAATTTCCATCACAGGAACAGGGAACATCTCAATGTGCACAATGAGCTCCCTCCTTCCATGGTTAGCTTAAAAAAAAGTTGAAGGATGTTGTTAAAAGCCAGCTTGCTCCCCATTAAATAAAGAAAAGCAGGTTAAAAAGCAGAGGTGCTGCCCTGAATCCCAAGGCCCAAGATGCACTTTTTGGGTTTGCAGTTGAATTTCTGCAGTACAATGTGCTGCCTGCCTTGGCCCCCAGCCAGCAGATCCCACTCCTTAACCGAGCTCTGTCCTCTTCTGGATGACGTTTTTTGTTCCTTAAATGTCTTCCTGGTGTTCCTCTGCATCCATTTAAAGATTTTTAATTGCTGTTTAATATTAATGCGGTTTTCAGAATCGGGAAAAAAAAAAAAAAAGCTGGGTTTTTAGTTTATTTTTTTTTTAAGTCCACATCAGCTTCAAAGTTGCAGCTATAAATAGGAGTGTTGGAGACAGACATAGCCAGGAGCTACAGCAGGGTGCAGTTTATCCTCGGCACAAGGCTGTAAATCACAGAACATCTGAGATGCCCCAATTTCAGCAGAGGCTCCTCAGTGATGGGTCCTGACCCCACCAACCCTGGGAGCTCCTGGTTCTGCTGAGGACACCAACCCTCCTGGGTGAGCTCCACCATTCAGAGTTTGTGTTGAGGATTTCCAGCAAAGGGAGAGGCTAAAACTCATTTCACTCAGCTGTACTTCAATCACCTCACCTGTCACATTGGCCGTGTTTGATAGCAGATCAACTGCTTGTGTTTAATACAGGATTTGTTGGGATAATAAATCTCCCAGCCAGGCGTTCTCCTTTGTCCTGGTGATGTTTTAATTGACTGCTAAGGACAAAGCTGATTTTATGTATTTCAGCTTTAATTGCCCGCTCGCTTTCCTGGATTTCTTTCACACAATCATATTAAGCATTAGGTTATTTAAGGAGATTAGTGAGTTTTACCATTGAGAACCACACTCCCAGTTACAATGGAAATACACTCAGTGCTAGAAATTGGTTGAGCAAGAACTTTGAAACTCGTTTTGAACCAATTCCCCGAGTCTGTTTCACACAGATCCATAGAAGGGAGCCTGAGGATTATGTGAAGGAGTAAATCTGACACCGCTTAATGTCTCAAAAGGACTCGCCTCCACCTCCAAAATCTGTAATTATGTGTGATTTGCATTAATCCTTAGAAAGAAATAGAAATCCCTACACAAAACAGAGAAAGCAGATTAGGAGCAATATTCTGTTGACAGTCCCGCAAATGATTTATGTCAATTAAGATAATTCCCGTGCTCTCATGAAAACATCTCTCCCTCCATCACTTCAGAAGAGGGGGATGCTAACCCAGAGCCACGGAATTCCATTTCTCAGGAAGAAACAACTTGAAGTTCATCCAGTGAAAAGTGCATTAAAAAAAAAATAAAAGCAAAGCTGCAAAGCTATTGAGCAGCAACAAGAGAAAAGCCACTTTTCATTAGAGCCTGGAGATGTGCAGAGATGAAGCCATTAAAGTGCAGGTGTGAGGTGTGCTCGGGGCTGAGCTGCTCCCCACATCCCCCTGCTCTGCTCCTGCACCCACCCAAGGTCACGGATGACGACAGGAGGCACAAACTGTGCAGCTTTCTGTCGAGAGGGATGCTGGTACAGCCTCCACCTCACAGGCACCTCTTCGGGACTATTTCTGGCAATTGATGAATCATTTTGCAAGTCAAGGCAGAAAAGCCATCATTAAGAGCACCTTGTTGTTCCTGCTACAGGCGCCTCGTTAAGAAATTCGCTTCAGCTCTCATTTCCCAATTCTTTGTTAGTGCCTTCACAGATAAAAATCCCCCAACCTCTCAGAGGCTTTAATTTGCCCCTAGATAGCAGCAAAGGGTAAAGCTGATCTATAAAACATGTCCGAGAAGGAATTGCTGTGCCATGTGACAATAGCTGGGTAGATCAGGAGTTGGGATAACTTGCCCAGAAGCAAGAACGGGCTCACCAAGGCTCTCTGGCAAAACCACAACAGGTGAGTCAAGCAGCTGTGGCAGCAGTGATGGCAGGCAGGTCATTTACATATATGCAAATGAACGCACAGGGTGCTGCCTTGGGCCATTTGCAATTTCCTCTGGGAATTGTCAGGACTTTCAAAGGCTGTTTCCACCAGTCACAGAACCTCAGATTGGGTTGGGTGGGACCTCAAATCCCACTCCAGTGCCACCCCTGCCATGGCAGGGACCTTAAATCCCACCCAGTGCCACCCCTGCCATGGCAGGGACCCCAAATCCCACCCAGTGCCACCCCTGCCATGGGAGGGACCTCAAATCCCACCCAGTGCCACCCCTGCCATGGGAGGGACCTCAAATCCCACCCAGTGCCACCCCAGCCATGGCAGGGACACCTCCCACTGTCCCAGGCTGCTCCAACCCCAATGTCCAACCCAGCCCTGGGATCCAGGGGCAGCCCCATCCCAGGGAACAAACCAGCCCTGGCCATAAATGAACCCAGCCAGGGTTACCTGGGTTCGTGTGAAGTGCTCTGTAATGTTTCTCTCAAGGCAAACTGACTAAGAGGAATCGCTAATAAAATGCAAGAATGCTTAATTGGCACATTGTTAGGAGAACATTAATTGGCATCTCTAATACACTGAATAAATTAGCACAGTCAACAAGCTGAGGACTTACATGCATTATCACGTTCCTCACAATGATTTTTTTTTTAATTATTCAGAAAGCAAATAAATTATTTCCAAACTTGCGTTTCTCTCTCTGTTTCATGTTGTCATTGCAGCTTTTAAATACGTATTAACATTTTTTTTTCCTTTCTCAATTCAAGTCTACCAAGCCTGGTAATTCAGCTTGGTTTTCCTCCTTCTATGGAATTATGGGATGGGAACAGAAATCACTGTGCCCCTTGTAAGAGCTGCAAGATTTTAGTCATCCTTGTAAAACCTGAAACCCCAAGGTTTCAACAACACCTTTGTAGAGGAGGAGGAACCTGCTGTTGTCAGTTTTAACCACATTGATGGATTTAAATGTGGTATTTAAATGTTTTTAAAGCCACACCAACAAGGTGTTAACCACATTGAAATCTAACTAACCACAAATGTGGCTTGGATCAGTTTAAAATGTCCTTTTTTTAAATAATCAACACTTTGGACTAATCAGAACAGGCAACTTCCACTTCCCTTCCCAATAATTCCCAAGCTCATAAATCTCCCTCTCCAGTTCCTCCTTTCAGTCCCAATTATAAACACTATTTTTAGCCAAAGCAAATGTCAGTGTACAAATAAAATTAAAGCCGCAATTAACATTACCAGATATAATGAGATGTTTAATTACCCTTGAAACTAGGCCTTGTGAAGAGCCAATAAACTTTAAAGTGCTTTTGTTACCAATCCAATTATCCATCAGACAGAGCATCAGGCTGTTTGCATTGCCCTCCAACGAGGGTCCAAAAGTTGGGACAGCAGAGCAAGGAAATGACTCTGACATTATAATGGAGAACGTTACAGAAACCTCTGCTATAAAAGCTCAGTCCAAACCCTAAGAAGAGACAATAAAAGCTTGATAAGCTGTGGAATATCTGAAATACTTCCCTAGTGGCTCATGTGGCAAAGCACTGAACAAAAACCACCTCATATATGAACTCTGAATCTCTGAAGCGCAGCACGGCAGTGATGCCACCACATCCAGCAGCCTCCAGAGCCAAAATTCCAGCTCCCAGCACAAAGCTCCGGTGCCAGCTGACAGTGGGGAGGAAAATAATCTGCATTTAAAACACCCCTGGGCTGGAGAGTATTATCCTCAATAAAAACCAAGTTCTCTGCCATAGTGCAAAATGTTTGAACAGTGGGACCTGCAGCTGTCAAATCCATCAAGACATTTGATGAACTTCACACAGATTTGGAAAAGATGATTCAGCAGGGGCTGGAGTCCAAATTGCCCTTAAGAAATAACAAAAACACCCACAAAAAAAATCAAATCCCACAAAAAACAGCACCAAAAAAGCCCTAAACAACTTGCAACTACTTTTTTTGCCCAAATTCACTGGATGATTTCCTGTACATAAGAAGTTATTTATATCATTATTACTTTTTTTTTTTTCTGGACAAAATCAACTCCTAGAAAATGTTGATTAATTTGCAGCTTGATGCATAAAAAGTGAGCTTGTGAAATTACCAGAAGAGGTAAATAAATGATTCATGTGGGTTGGTTTTGCATGAATAAATTATTTGTTCCTTCACCGTGTTTCATCTGATAGAAGAATGCAAAATTAATGCTATTCTATGCAAATAGAAAGCCTTTTATAAAATTCTGGCCTAATTATAAGTGTTTGCTAAGAAACTCACACTTGAGTTTTCAGGGAAAAAAATTCCTTGGTGTCACTTTAGTGCCACAGAAGGAAAGATTCAAACAATAAGAGATGTCACTCAAAGATTATTAATAGAAAGATATTATTAATATTTTTGTCCTCTTTAACCATTTTATCTTGGAGAGGTGTACAATTGGCACCCAAAATGCTACATCCTTCTATCCAGTGTTGCACCAAATGATTCCAAAGATATCACAGCAGATCGTGCAAAGTTGTGGATCCCAGCAGATTTTCATTAATGCCCATAAAAGAAATGGCATTTCAATGATGTGGTAGCCAAGGAAACAGAGAAGCACCTGACAGATGTGATCCCCCAGCCTTCTCCTTCAGAAATGAGCAGTTTGGGCCAATCCTGCCACAGCTGATGACCAAAGGAATTGTTAAATCATCCTAATTCCAACACCACTGTGCTGACTGGCAAGGAGCTTTTAAGAATTGTTCATTAAAAAAATAGTGATGAAAAAAGCCAAATTATTTCTTTCCAGCCACCATCTGAAACAACACAAAACATCTGTGGCTGCCCCTGGATCCCTGGCAGTGCCTAAGGCCAGGTTGGAGCAGCCTGGGACAGTGGGAGGTGTCCCTGCCATGGCAGGGGTGGCATTTGGTGGAATTTAAGGTCCCTCCCAATCCAAACCAGTCTGGGATTCTCTGATCTCCTTTTGGAGCTTAAATCTGGCAGAGATTTTTTTTTTAATATTTCAGTTTTCCCTCTTTAACTGCCAACCCTTAAGAAATTCCACTAACAGGATTTCATCACAGTAACTGTCCAACGATTCTGGAAAAACTTGCCATAAAACATCTCAAGGATTTAGACAGAAGTAAAAATCACCAAACTAAAGCCTATTCATCTGTAAATATGAATATAAAAAGAATTCCAAATCTAAAGATTACCTTTAATCTTTTACCTCTAAAGTGAGAGGAACCCACACCATTAAGCTGACGATAGACAGGAACCAGAATAAGAAAATTTGTGCCTTCAACCACAACATTTCCTATGGTTGTATCACACACTGTAGTTTCCACATAAAAGCCCTTCAAGAATTCACCTAAAGTCTTATTTTATGTAAATCAGAAGAAATGAAATTAATCTTTCCTGTCTGACCACTGCTGCATTATTTTAGGGACATTCATGCTGTTGCTTTGGCCTGCTTGCAGGAATTTTCCCCAAGGCCGTTCCACTGCTCTCTCACTATCTCCAAGCCCTGTTTGTGTCTGTAATAGACAGAGAGAGTGAGTGATTGATTCAATCAGCCTGAGGGTTCTAAGTGGGGTTTTGCAGCAGAATCACACAAGAAGTTCCCATGAGCTGACCTGGCTGCTCCTACCTGGCTCTTCTGGCTCTCAGCTTGGTGAGAGCTGATAACTCACAGACTGGTGATCCTGTGTTTCCAAGTGGTTTAGCCCTCTCTATATAATTTATATATATGCAGTAATTTCTCTATCAGTCTTTCTGTGGATGGCCAATTTGCCAGCAATAAATAAATAACAACTGAGCAGCACCCAGACACCATTCCCAGCAGGGAATCCTCATGGACATCACCCTCCATGCACCTCCACTGGAGGCTGGAATTCCTTCTCAAATGGATATTTAAGTTAAATTAATGGGAAATGCTCTTTGGAAAAGCACACAAAGCAATGAGACACTTCTCAAGCTCAAGCCTTTATTCCTCCCCAGCGATCCTGCACTCGGGAGCATCCTCAGAGCAAGATGTCCCAGACATCTCATCCCCCAGGAACAACCAGTTAGGGCAGAGCTGCCGTGCATTGAGATAAATCTGGCAGATTTTCCAAGTGCTGTGGATAATTAGTGGCTGGAGGTTAAACAGCCACAGAACTCTGGGACTTGATTCCAAGCTTGAATGCCCTCGATAGAAGCCGGCGAGGTGTCGATTCCAAACATTTCTGTTTCTGTACACACAAAGTGGCTGCTCCGATTCAAAACAGACAATTTAGTGGGTGGATCTGTAATTAAATTATTATGGCTCATATCTAATTAAAACAGATTTCAAGGCACATTTCAAGCTGTGGTTGGATGTCAGTTTGAAGCTGCCTCGCACGGCTTGGCAAGCAGTCGCGCTGAAGGGAGGGCAGGCACAGCATCCAAGAGTAAGAAAAGGAGGATCTAAAAATAAAAATGTTCTGGAATTCCTGCCTTTTCTTTTGAACCCAGCAGTTCACCACTGGCACGGTACCACCCCATGGATATCTCAAAGGGCCTTGAGACTCATAGAAGGAAGGAGAAACAATTGGAAACGCACAGCCCCGGTTGTTCCCGGGCTCTGCGTGGAGTTTAACAAAATCCAGAGGAATAAAAGCTTTCCTGATGGATGGGAAAACAGGCTCAGTGGGAATATGTAATTACAGGCTGGCCAAGGCAGAAAGGCAGAGCCCAGTGAGACACTACACAGTTTGTTAAGCTGAACATACACCTCGGGCTTAGCACCGACTTCTGAGGATTCAGAGATGGAACAGGAGCAGCAGTTCAAAGATCACGTTTCAGAAGCCAACAGAAGGGTTTGAAAAACCAGAGTTTAAAAATGTTGTGACTTCTTTTCACTGTTTAATTTTCCCCCGTTCACCCGGTGGGAGTTTATTGCTACATCAACTTTGATTTAAATAAAAGGATGTGTTTTTTCAGAAGACCTCAAGGTGCTGAAGCCACCATGGGACTGAAACCATGAGAGGAACCAGCAGGAGCTGAAACCCCAGCTCTGGGCTCCTTTGGGATCTCCCCCCAGCACACCCATCCTGCTCACTAATTACTTCCCCTCCCCTCTTCTTTCTCTACTTTTCCTTATGTACTTAAACACATTTCAAATGTAATTGCATAAAAGATTGCCTGGTTCACACAGGAACTAATAAGTCCAAGTAACTGTTATTACAAAACTCAAATCAAAGGCACTGAATATTGCCATTGCAAAGTAATTAAGGCAGTAAAACCATCGGCAACTTGAAGGGCTCTTTCATTAGTAAAGAGAATGCAATTATTTTCCTGCCATGTCTCCTGATTCTATTAGGCTGACACGCAGGAACAGCCCCAGTTTTCAGGCTGATTCCTCTCCCAGCACATTGACACCCTGGAAATCCTTCTTCACGCACAGCTGAGCCACTGATGGTCACCACAATCCCTGTGCTGTCAGGGCTTAGCCTGGCTATCAAGCTTAAACATGAGCTGAGCAGGGCCCAAACCCTTCAGCTCTCACTGAATAGCAAATAAATTCCTGCTGGTTCAAAGGGAGCACATGGCATCAGGCATGGGAAGTGTCCTTGTTCATGGCACGGGGTTGGAATGCAATGATCTTTAAGGTCCCTTCCAACCCAAACATTTCTGGGATTTGGGGGAAAACTCAGATGTCCCAGGGATAAGGGACAGGACAAGAGGAAACAGCCTCAGGCTGTGTCAGGGGAGGGTCAGGTTGGACACCAGCAGGAATTTCTCCAAGGAAAGGGCTGCCCAGGGAGGTTTGGAGTGCCCATCCCTGGAGATGCCCAAGGATGTGGCACTCAGTGCTCTGAGCTGGTGATCAAGCTTGGACTCCAAGGTCTGGAAGGGCTTTTCCAACCTCAGCGATCCTGGGATCAAAGCAAACTTCTGGAAACCTATAAAAAGTTTTGCTTTCAAAGGACAAGCACCAAGCAGGGTTTTCCTCTAGCAAATTCCAGCCACGGTTTGCATTCTGCGTTACAACAGGCGCCTTCGGGCCGATTGTTCCAACTGTTTGAAATCGAGTTAAACAGCGAGGAGAACAGAGTCACATTTGAATCTGAGCAGGCTAAAAAAGAGAAAACAAATATGCTCTGCGAGTACCGACCCTCGCTGTGCACGCCGGGGCTCCTGAGCACAGATTTATAATGAGGAGTCACTGCCAAACTCCCAGTGCATCTTAATACCACCAAAATTCAGACTGAATACTGAAAGGGATGGGATCGCTTGAAATTCAGCTCAAGAATGTTCCTACCTGACACACCAAAGGAAAAAGGGCTTAATTTCAGTGGGTGGCACAGTTTTATGACAGAGGGAAATAAATTTGCCTGGGTATGATTGGCGCTCCTGGAAACTGAGTTCGCTTTGTTTCCAATCATCACGTCAAAATAGATTTGGGTGTTTCTATTTAGATCAGCACCATAATCAAAAGATGGAAAACACCTCCTTCCCTCCACACCACTGGAAGTCATCTCTTCATTTTGCATTAGGGCTCTCCTGATCTTGAAACCCACAACATCAAATGAGATTTCTTCCAAAAGCCAGGGCCTGGTGTCTTCACCACCTTTAGAGTATTTCAGAGAATCACAACTGGTTTGGGTTGGGAGGGACCTTAAATCTCATGTTATTCCCACTCCCTTCCCACTGAAAGGTCTCTGGGCCACTTGTCATTTATTTCAGATGTGACAAAACTTTTGGAATACTGTATTATCTTACAACGATTTCTTATTAAAGAACTCTGTGCTCTCTCAAAAGAACATGCAATTCTTGAATTCTGATTCCTGGCAGGAAGACATTTCCAGCCCTCATAGCACTGCTAGTTATACCCACACTGAAATCTGGGATGGGACTGGGAAGGTGCACCAGGGTCACCAGGATGGTTTGGCACTAATGCCATGGATTCACAGGCTGTCAAATCTATCAGGAAAATTCCCTGTGGAGTTTCACCAACAAGCAGACAAGTTCTCTCCTCTCACAAGCACCAGGGAAAGAGCCCTTCTTACACTCTGCCTTTGCCTGAAATCACAATTTCTGAGACATCAATAACACTCTGCTCTCTCCTTGTGCTTTCAGCAAACAGAGCTCCAACAGCACCAAGCAGATTTGGAAGAGAAGCAGGGAGGCCCCGAGCTGTGCCTGGGAAAGGCTGATCCCAGGGGGAGGAAGGGCAGCAGCAGGAGGACAATATTTGATCCAGAGAGGGACTCTGCACCTGCCAGGCACAGCTGGGCTGGAACCTCGTGCCTCAGACTTTGGGGATGATTTGCTGTGAGCACACACAGCTCAGAGGTTTCACCTCCCAGCTCCAAAGGCTTTTGATGTTTCTGGTTTATCCAGCTGGCCATTGATCAGTATGGATGTAACCCAACCCCTCTGGTTCAAAGGTTTCATTAGCAGCACCAGATTTATGGCTTCTCCAAACGTCTTCAACAACCTGTCATCTAAACTACAACAGGGAATTAATTTTTCCATCATTTCCTGGGGTTTAATTAAGCATTCTGAAATGGCTGTGGGGATTCAGCAGTGAGGGTGGATCAGCTTGGCTGGCCTTCCTCCTGCATGCCCCTGCCCACTTACACCATCAACACCACAATAAACACATTTTTCTGCCTGAAAGCCACTTGTTAGAAGAAATTTTCTTCTCATATCAATGGCACAAAGTCAGCAGACAGAAGGTGAGTGAGTGCTCACTCACTTTAAGTGGGATTGGTGCTAAACACACCTAACTAGTTCACCCAATTAGGGGTTAATTCCAAGCATTAAGGAGGTTTCAATTAAATGTCATTACTTGCAAGGAATAAAAGCAAGATGAGATTGGGGAAAAAGCAGTTGGATTCAGGTGGGTGCAGCCTCCACTGGCACAGGGCCCTGATGGGAGGGATATTCCCCAGTCAGAGCCTTCACGCTCCCACATCCAGATTTATTTTGCTAAGGATCATCTGATGGCCCAAATCCCTCACCTGCCACCCCAATTTATTCCTGTGCTGAACACCAGGTGCTCCTGTGCTGAGATGACACCTGTTCCCATCCTTCCTGTCACCATAACTGAGTGGCTCCAGTGTCACTGCCAGGGCAGGACAATCCCTCTGTTCAATCTGGGAGCTGCTGGGGCACTTCCAACGTCCTGACACTGCAGTGGCACAGCCAAATTAATGATCTTTTACATCATTTACAGAGGAAACAGCCAGGGAAGGTGCTGGGGAGATAACAGGCAGTCCCAGAAAAACCTGCTGAATTTATCCAGTCCTGTGGCACAGAATCCCCAGGGGCTGAGGATTTATGAGCAGAACAGCAGAGCAGCCAGGTCAAGCAGCCCTTCCTGGGTGACAGAATTTACAGGGCAGTGTCAGCTCTCCAGGAGAGCAATAAAGCATTCCTGGAGAGCACAAATTTACAGGCAGCACCAGCTCCTCGAGCTGTGAGTTACTGGCAGGTTGTGGCTGTGTTTTCCAAGAGCTTTCACCGGACCAGCTGCTCAGAGCAAAATCCTCAGCTCCTGTCTGCAAGAATTAAGTCAAAAAACTGGGTTTAAAATTGAGCCAGTGTGTGCATTTCATCAGCTGGCCAGCAAAGAGAAAAAAACAGGCTGAGAGATGTGAAAAAAACACTCAGAGGAACAGATTTGATGATGATGATAACATATGATGAATGAAACAGAAATAAGTATTTCCTTCAGCCAATTACCACTCAATCCTCACGAGTCAAACAAAAACGTTAAATAAATATTATCTGGCATTTCCACATGTTCTTTAATCCTTCTCATCATCACAAAGAATTTTGAACCACACCATCACTGTCTTCATATGTATAACAAGATGGGCAATGGAAAGCATCCGAGCCACTGGAATGTTGGGAAAAGTTTTCAAAGCTGCTCTCCACAAATCTCCCTGGATTTGTTCTGAATTCCATATTCTTAAGGAATAAATACTTTTTTTCCTTAAGAAGCTGAGGACACCGTGGGATTTCTGAAGACATCAAATGATGTGCAACTGCAGCAGAATACTTTGAATTATATTAAGATTTAGGGTGTTTAACAATAAGGGATAACGAGAGTAAAACAACACCTGTGCTTAATTTATCCGCTCTAAACAACTAAATAAGTCAGGAATAAAGCCAAAAATCAGTCTAAATACAGAAAATTAAAATTATTTAACAACATGGAATAACTTATTCAAGTGAGAACAGATGAGGTCATCAGCCTCCTTTTTACAGTGGCAAACTGGAAGTGGCCTGAATATCAAAAATGTGATTGCAATCAAACAGAGCAAAGCTTGGAACTGTGCAAGAGAGCTGCTCCTGTTGTGCTGCATTCTGGAGCACAGGAGCTGCTATCAGCACAGGTTGGCACTAAAATCAGCCATTCCTCTCTGCTTGCTGTGAAAAATAATGATCTGTTGATCTTGGTTTGTCATTCAAACCGTGTAACCCACTAAGGCAGCAGCTGTCTCTTTACTGGATCTTCTTCTGTGCTGTTTGCCAACTGCCAGAACGGAACAAAAACAAAAACAAAAACGGGAACAAAACTTCGGGAAGCACTTTGAAAATGAGATTTGCAAAAGGGCCTGCTAGTAATGATGAGAGCTCAAAAAAATTCATCTACAATGAGTTTATGATGTGTTTTACATTATGACCCAAGTAATGTGAAAAGTATGAATCCATCTCCTCCCCAAACAAAGTTTTCCAAGCATTTTCCTGTCAGTGAATCTTTTACCTTACCTGACCTAAAAACTTGTCCACAAGCACAGGAGCAACACATCCAAATGGTGACGATGAGAGCCTGAGATTCCAAAGTCAAGCAAATCACTCTAAGATGCATTTTAAGTGGAAGGATCTCAGTTCCCACAGGCAAAGTTGGGGAAGATGAGGCAAAGAACAAGGTGCTGGTGGTGTGGCTGGGGGCTTTGCTTGAGATTTTACCTGAGTTTTTAAATTATTGAACAGCTCCCTGAAGAGAAGGCCTGAATGCAATTGATTTGTCTCTGGGGTTTCAGTTCTGACTGGGAGAAGAGGAATCTGTCACCTCCCAGACCTGGGAAACCAAGAGGATCCCATGAGTCAGTAGGAACCAAGTTATCCCAACTTCCCAAAACCAGCCAAAAGGAAGGCTCCAAACTGCAAGATATCTGAAAGCAGCAGTTTCTGCTGATTTAAAAGAAAAAAAAACCTGAAATGCATCAGAACAGAACACCCAAAGCATCTCATCCAAGCTGCAGGATGTGCCTGTCAGTGTCCAAGTGGGGATTTTCCCCATTTTCCTGCCCTGTGGCTGGGCTGTCTCTATCAGCATTAACAAGTTTTCCATGCTCCAGCTGGAGAGTGGAAGGAGCCCATGCCAGCCCCTCCAGCCCAACAGAAAATACTCAGGGCTCCTCCAGTGCAGCCCCTGGGGCTGTTCCCAGCACAACCTTCCAGTTAAAACATCTTTCCTTTACACAAAAATCTAATTATTGTCTTGATTTGGTTGTGTGCTATCATTAAAATCATTCCAAAAGCACAGATCATTTTGGAGTTACTGTGAGAAAATGAAATTATTATTCATTAACACGGTCATCCTCATCTTTGACAAACCTTCCCATTCCTGCAACATTCCTCCCCTTGCCAATCTCTGAGGGCTTCCCCAATGGATTTCTGCAGACACTTAAAAAAGCAGGAAGACATAAGTAAAATGATAAAAACAATGATTACAACCCAAAAAATCCCTCCCACACCCAGAGGGAGATAACGAGGCACATAAGGCTCTGCTCATTGATCAGAAAGCCCAGGGTCCCCAAGGTTCAGTGGCAGATGGCACAGGCAAGCCCCTAAAAAGCATCAAAAAAGCTCCCTAAAAGCATCAAAAGTGGGGCATTTGCTCTGTAATTCAATCCCCTAGAAAGAAATATCCATGGCAGACCAAAAGGCTTCTGTGGTGCAGCTGAAGGAGCAAAAAAGAGATTAATTATCTGGAAATTAATTATATGGAAAAAAGCAGACCCAGAGGTCTGCCCACACCAAACCTCCCCTGATACTTTGGTTGGACAGAGGGAAAACCTTTTTTTTTTTTTTCCTTCTAGATTATCTGAAATCAGATCTTAGTCTGGAAATTTCCTTTTAAAAACATCTGCAGTTTTAGGAGCTCAAACCACATTTGGGCAAAGATAAATGATGGAGGGGCTGAAGCTGCTCCTGACACACCCTTGTGAAGAGCAAGTGAGCTTTTGGGTTTCCAGAAAAAATAAAACAGACAATAAATAAGACAATAAATGTCTTTGCAGATCTTGTGAAAGATCACATCCCTAATTAGGAACTTCAGGGGAGGCAGTTTCAGGTGCTCAAGTGATGAGATTGGGTCCTTGATGTCCCCTCCACACTGAGGCTCCTTCCAGACCAGAGTTGCAGGTGCTCACAATTGTCACTGAGCTGTTCTGCACAGAGGAAACTTTTCCTTTTGCTCATCACACAAAAGGGATTGGGGTCAGGAGATGAGGGGACCCCCCAGCAGTGACACACAAACCCTCCTGAGGTGACACACCAGCTACTCTGCACAGTTCAAAGATAAACTGGAGACACCTCGAAAGATAAATTAAACTGGTGACACCTCCTTGAGTGGATGTATAAGTGGACAGTCAATACCTGCACACTTCAGGGTTCGCAGATTAATTAGTGTATTTTATGGGAATCCTGATGAGAGGAGTCAAGGAGCTTCAGACAGATCCTTAAGAGCAATTCAGTATCCTCAAACAAGAGTCCAGGCATTGGCTTATCAATTACTGAATAACCCAAACCACCTCTGATTGTCCAGAATTGCTTTTTGAAGCACCCACTTTGCTCCTCTCTCAATCTACTGCAGAAATGTTTGATGGGCTCCAGCTCTGCTGATCTTTTTATTCCACCTGACCACAGATGCTCAGATGGTTTCAGCACCCAGTTAATGCAAGGAAAAAAGGATCATCAACCACTTGGAAATTGCCTCCTTTTGTCTGGAGAGGGACACGGGAGCCAGCAGAACCAGAGCAGTGGAAGGGGAGAAGCACAAGGCTCTGACTTCATCCCTGCCACAACCTCGGCCTTGCCAGCAGCTGGATCGTGGAGCAGTGGTGCAGATGAACACCTGTGAGCACTCCAGAAGGGCAAATCAATCATCTCACTGCTTTCACTCTACCCAGAGTTCACAAAGAAAATAACCAACCCTTTTGGTGCTGCACTCCACATTTAGAGAATGAAGTTCAGACCTCAGCATTTTTAAAAAGCAGCTACAAATATTACAGCACTGAAAGAGATGAGAGCTCAAATACTCTGAAGGACACTGCAGGATTCAAAGAAAAGAAAAGCTTTGCCAAGTAAATATGATTATTGCTGTCAAGGCTCAGTAATTTACTAAAAGCTGCTGAAAAAAGCTTATGTATTAATAATGCAAAACAAATACATGTACAAACACTCATACAAGCAACATCTCCAAGCACTGCCGTGTTTGTCAGGAGATGAATTGCCACGTTCCAATCACATAATGCCAGGAACAAAGACTGTACAATCCTTCTCAGGAGCAAAGAATTAGCTACCACTGACTGCAGTGGTTACTGATCCCAGAGACCACGATTAACTTGAGCAGTATTTGCATACAGAAACAGCCCCTCCAACACTGCTGCAGCAGCCCAGCTTCCAAATGTTGGGAAGCAGCCAGCCAGAATTCCAGCTGTTCCAACCACAGACCCTCCACCACTCTGCTCATCCCAGGCAGGAGCCTCTTCTCTTTTTTCCTGTGAAAATTCTGCTCCCTTTCTCTTCCCCCAACAGAGAACAAAGGTTCTAGAGAAGCTAAAAAAAAAAAAAGGGGGAGAAGAAAAGCCACTCTTGCTCCTGTGGAAGGCAGAATATTATGTAAGGAAAAACTTATTTTATTGTGTTTGTGGTGGAGCCTATGCACAGATAACTGTGAGAGAGACACAGGTGGCTTAGTGGGAGGGAAGGTGGGGGAGTCAGGGTGTCCATCCTGAAATTCCTGCTCTGTGTTCCATGGGACAGGCAGGGTGTCCATCCTGAACCCCTGCAGGGTGTGGGACAGGCAGGGTGTCCATCCTGAAATTCCTGGTCTGTGTGCCGTGGGACAGGCAGGGTGTACATCCTGAAACCCTGCAGGGTGTGGGACAGGCAGGGTGTCCATCCCAAAACCCTGCAGGGTGTGGGACAGGCAGAGTGCCCATCCTGAAACCCTGTTCTGTAGGGTATGGGACAGGCAGGGTGCCCATCCTGCTCTGTCTGGGACAGGCAGGGTGTCCATCCCAAAACCCCTTCATGGTGTGGGACAGGCAGGGTGCCCATCCTGCTCTGTCTGGGACAGGCAGGGTGTCCATCCTGAACCCCTGTTCTGTAGGGTAGGGGACAGGCAGGCTGTCCATCCTGCCCTGTGTGCCCTGGGACAGGCAGGGTGTCCACCAGGCTTTAGAGATCTGGCTTGGCCTGGGTGAGAACTGATTTTCACATCCAGACTTCTGCTCCCGTTCCACAAAACACACTCTGAATTTGCAAACAATCCAGCAGCCTCCTGGAAGCCTGGCAGACAGCTCCTGCTGCTTTCTGCTCTCGTTTCAAGGGTACTCAAACCGTTTGTACCTCCTAAAAACGGCTGAGCTTTTCTAAGGTGAAACCACAACCAATTGCTCAGAACACACTGGCTCTATCTTGGGAATATCTTCATTATTGAGCTTTCAGATGGACCAGGCACCCACTGCTCCCTGTGAACAGAGCATTGAATAACATCCCCTAAACCCACACCAAAAATCCCAAACCACATCCCTGGCATCACCGGGCACACGGGGATTTTGCTGGTAATGGGAGGCTCAGATTGTGTATCCTGAGTGTAGAATATTCATTAAATTTACCTAAAAACCAGTTTGTACATGGTTTATACACCAGGAATTCTGTATCAGCACCTACCTCAAACACCAGGGGAATTATTTTACCTAGTTCTGTATCAGCATCTATCACAAACACCAGGGGAATTTTTTACCTACTTAGTTTGTCTGTAACTGCCTGACTGGATCAAGTCTAAAATTTCCTTTTTAAACAAACAGCAAAACATACATGCAACAGACTGGCCCTGAACCCAAAAGTTTCACTTCTGTGAATACCTAAAGCAAGTTTATTTATTGCATAACACCTTGTTCCTTTAATGCACAGCACGCTTGGTGTAACAGGGTGCTGGCCCCCATCAGGATTCTGAGGTGCTACAGTTGTAATTAAGTTAAACTGATTAAAACAAAAATCTCCAACAATAAAACTCATATTGAAGAGAAAAAAACAAAGTCTGTTAAAGCCATGACTACGATAGCAAGGAAGTTAATAATCCTGCCAATAAAAGTGGCAACCACACAGAACCTCAAATCTGCTATTAATTAATTGAACAGAAAACAGCACCTTTTCTATAGAATTTTAGGAGCTGAACAGCAGTCTCTGATACAGTTACATATTTGCTCTGTAATTAGGTTGGGAAGCCCTGGAGGAAGGGATCTCTTTTGTGCCATATCCCATTATGTCCTTACAACGCTCTGCTATTGATTTGTCAGCCCCAGTTACCTCTCTCAGGCTTTTTCAGGTGGTTATTCACAAACAGCTGCTCCCACGAGCACAGGGAGAGCAGCAGCCAACCCCAATCCCTGTGTGTGCAGGTCATGGAATGGTTTGGGGTTGGAAGGAGCCTTGAATCCCATCCATTCCCACCCCTGCCATGGCAGGGACACCTTCCACTGTCCCAGGCTGCTCCAACCCCTGTCCAACCTGGCCTTGGGTGAAGGTTCTGGCATCTTTCTCTCTGCCAAGGTCGGGATTAATACACAGGAAATGTAGATTTCATGTTCAGACTTGAATGTTTATTGTTTCTTATTTATTCTTGTTTGTATTCTTATTTATTTCTTGTTTAATGCTTCTTATTAGTCTTATTGTTTATTATTTCTGTTTATTATTTTATATATATTATTATATTTTATTATTTTTGTTTATTATTGCTATTATTATTTATTATTTACAGACTCACGAGCAGTGAGCTCTAACTAGCAAGGTTCAAGAAATGAGGTAAAATGGAGCCCTTCTGACTCTTTCCAAGGTTATTTAAGCACTAATTACCCAATAAAAGATGACACCTGTATTATTTATATTTCTGACCCAATAATGACCACCCAAGGCCCGCAATGCAGACCTTTTTCACCCAATTACAGAAAACCACCCAAACCCAAGAAGAAGGTGAAGAAGGACTTAGACAATGGCCAAATCCTCCATCTGACTCACATGCACCAAAACCCCAAACTCTCTGTTTCCAGAATTCCAAAAGCCTTGGGGACCTTCCAGGGATCCAGGGGCAGCCACAGCTTCTCTGGGAATTCCATCCCACCCCTCCCCACCCTGACAGGGAACAAATTCCTGCCCCAAATCAGCTCTGACAGGTCCCACTCTGTGCTCTGGTTTCACAGAGGCGAAGCACAGCAGCTGAATTTACGCTCACCACAAATCTCACGCCTCCAAACAAGGAGTCAGGTTTTGTCACCAGCTTTTATTCCACACTGAACTTCCAATTTGTTGAAGTGTCAGTCTGGTGGCTTTTGTTGGGAATCAGTGAGGTGAGATTATTCGAGCAATTAAGAAGCAGAATGAATTGTTGTGTTTGAGAAACATGCAAGCAAAAAAAAATAAAACAAAATATAACTCTTTCTATTGTTCAGCAAAAACACTGGGTGCAAGTTTTAAACAGCAGTAACAGATTATCCTTGAGACATGCAGGAAATGCATGCAAGGCTTGGCTCAGAATATTTTAAATGACCACAGAAGTTGTAAAAAACTATGAGAATATCCCAAACAAATGTTTGGGGTATTTTCTTAGTTTTATTCTGCTGACATTTTCCTTGCCCTATCAGATTTGCCGTATTGATGCTTTAATTTTCAGACAACCTGAAAAATTTGCACAGAACTCCCTCAGAGTTTAGTACCCGCAGAGGATCTAAGGAGTTACTGGCAAATCTTTGTTTATACAGCACAGAAACTGAGAAGTTAATGTGCATTAAAACCAGACAAACCTCACCTATTTCAGTATTTTTTCCTGTATTTTCACACCTAGTCTTAAGGGAAGATGGAGATGCTGTAGCCAGTGATGGCAAAACCCTGATTGTCCTTACTGGGAGTGGATATTTCCATGGAATAAAAACTTGGGGAGTTTGTTTAACAAAGAGGAGGGTGTGTTGGGCTGGATCCAGCAGGGGATGTCCATAAATCCAAATTAATTCCCTGCATTAAGGACAGGTGACCTGGCTGTGCCCTCAGCTGCTGCTGCAAGGAGCCAGTGATGACCTGGCCCCTGCACTGCCCAGCCTGAGAGAGCAGCCCAAAATATTCCTGGGATTAACAACTCACACCTCACCACACTCCCTCGAGCTCTGGGAAGTTTCTTTACCTGAATTCCAGCAGTTGAACTTCTGCCTGTGGGTTCCACTCTGGAGCTCCCATGGGGCTTCCAGAGCAGTGGGAGCACCTCAGGAGCTTCAGGGCTGGTGGGAACATCCCTGAGAGAGGTTTGTGGGGTGCTCCTTCCCCAAGGTCTGTCGGTGTTTGTTCCACAGCTCCTGGTTTTCTTTGCTCACCCTCTTCACTGAAGATAAAGCAGAATTTTTCTGCCAGGTTCCTGCAGCCAAACCCTGCATCTCTGCTGTGGTCACGGGGTTTAAACCCAGTGAGACCATGCTGTGCTCTGGCTTCCCTTCCAAAGAAACCAAACACCAGCAAGGTCAGCTCAGCTGAAAATTCCCCAAAAATTTCTCAGCCAACACACTGTGGGGTGTTCAGCTGAAAATTCCCCAAAATTTCTCAACCAACACACTTGGTGGGGCTGCTGTTTGTGATTCCTATGGCTTTCCTCTGGGGTTACTCTTGTCAGTGTAGGAATAAAAACATATATATAGTCACAGCAGCATGGCTCTATGCAGTGCTTTTATTGGGCCCAGAGAACGGGGGTCTGAAACCCAAATCAGTTCTGTGGAGATACATTCAGATTTACAATTTATACCTTTTAGTTACATGAAATATCAATGATTAGCTTCAATATTTTCCATTCTTCTTATATATATCCATTCTACTGAAACATAAGACTTTGAGTTTCAAAAGAATATCGGTTACAACTGTTCTCTATATTCCTACGTTATCCCTTGATTGGTCCTAATTACACTTAATGCTATATCTACACATGGTCATAGTTGGTTAACTTGTACAAAGCAAAGCCAGCTACCCAGCCCATGACTATTATTTTCACTGGCTTGCTGGTTTCCATCCACCCCCTGCTTAGTTTTTCCACTTTCCCCTGAAATCTTGATTCTAAGCAGCTAAGATTTTAACCCTAATACTATCACTCTGGGAATTCAGCCCTCACGTGCCATTGGGCTCCTCTGGGAGCAGGATCAGCTGCTGGGAAGGTGTGAGGATGAGGAAAGAAAACCAAGAGCTGTGCAACAAACACCAACAAGGTGCACCCCATAAACCTCCCTCAGGGACATTCCCACCAGCCCTGAAGCTCCTGTGGGAGCTCCAGGGTGGAACCCTCGGGCAGAAGTTCATCTGCTGGAATTCACATTTGTGCTCCTTGCCAAGTTGAGTGGCCAAGGTCAGCCAGAGTTTCTTTATTCATGAGCTGCTGGCGCTCCTCTGGCAGACACAGGCCCGGGCAATGTGTTTTTCCAGCATCCTGATTCAAGTCCCCGCAAGGCACACGGCGCAGAATAAAATTCCTCTAATTAGAGACGACTCTTCCAAAAGTGCAGCCCTTGCACAGCCTTGCTCAAGGTCATGTGCTAAGTGGCTGGTGAACAAACAGATCTGCTCACTTTCAGCAGAGTGAGGACTTAAAATCCGATTTAACTTCAGCACCAACCCCGGTATTTGACACTGTCAAAACAATTTTCTGTTGGAAAGCAACAGCAGAGTGTGAGGGAGGCAGCAAAGGAAAACTGGCAGTGAAATTTGAAGTCATTTTGTTCTTAAAATGAGATGATTTTGGAAGAAAAAGGTTTATCAAGAATATTAATTAAGTACAACAAAGTTCCAAATCCAGTTTTTACTGTTCTGCTGGACTACTGCTTGGATTCTAAATTCAAATTAATAATTGAACAAAGGCTTTCCTTAGGCATAATCTTCATATTAAACATACAGTGCCCAAAATGTCTTAAACACACTCTAATTTTTCCCTACTCATTGAACTCGATGCATAACAAGGTGCCCAGGCTGTGAACAGATCAAACAGTATCAGCATTTCTGTAATTTCATACTCTGCAGCTACTGCTCAATAAAAATTATCACCTGTAAGCAGCACCTTGTCCTAAAGACAATTAGGAAACTGTTGGAGGAAATTATTTTTCACGTGAAATGATAATTGCTGTTAACACCTTGGTGCTCAGGTGGGAAATGCTGATTATTCCCAGGATTTGGGCTGGAGCAGCACCCAAAGGTGCAGCAGGGGCTGTGCAGCATCACTGCCTGGGCAAGCACGGGAGAGGGACAAAGGACAGCTCTGAGGAACACAGGAGGTGGCAGGGAATCAAAATTCCAGATTTTAGGGAGATAAAAAGGGGATGAAAGCCACTTTCTTAGCTGCTGCCCTTGTCCATGAGCCTCTCTTGCAGGGACACACCTGAACCTCAGGATGCAGCAGCTGCAGCCCAGAGCTGGGACACCCCACACACACCTCGGGACATCCCACACCTCTGGAATTCAAATTATTCCATTATCGCTTCAAAAATCCCATTCCTGTAACTGACAGATAAAGATCGGGCACACTCTAAGGAGGTCTGTGAGCAGCTCCAGATGGCATTGAGATAACAGGAGCCCTTCTCCCAGGATACACTCCAGTCCCATCACCAGCCAGGGCAAGTAGAGCATCCACAAGGAGTGAGTGACACAGCCCTGGGGATAAACTTCCTTCTTTTTCCTTCTTTCCCCTATTTGCTCTTCCTATTTGCTCTTCCTATTTGCTCTTCCTATTTGCTCTTCCTATTTGCTCTTCCTATTTGCTCTTCCTATTTGCTCTTCCTATTTGCTCTTCCTATTTGCTCTTCCTATTTGCTCTTCCTATTTGCTCTTCCTATTTGCTCTTCCTATTTGCTCTTCCTATTTGCTCTTCCTATTTGCTCTTCCTATTTGCTCTTCCTATTTGCTCTTCCTATTTGCTCTTCCTATTTGCTCTTCCTATTTGCTCTTCCTATTTGCTCTTCCTATTTGCTCTTCCTATTTGCTCTTCCTATTTGCTCTTCCTATTTGCTCTTCCTATTTTTTTTGCTCTTCCTATTTGCTCTTCCTATTTGCTCTTCCTATTTGCTCTTCCTATTTGCTCTTCCTATTTGCTCTTCCTATTTGCTCTTCCTATTTGCTCTTCCTATTTGCTCTTCCTTTCCTATTTAGGCTTGTGGGCTGGCAGGAGGGCCATGGCAGCGTTTCCCTCCTGAATGAATTCCAGAAGTGCCACACACACAAAGCCCCTGCTCTCATTTTCTGCACTGTCACATCCTCCCACGAGCCTCAAGCATTATTCTGACATGGCCTGATTGTCCTGAACCAAAAAATGGTATTTTTTGTGGGCTATTTCCTCTCAGAGAGTCATTTTATTTCCTTTGCCATCCCCCTTGTCCTGGGCTTTATTAAGAAGAAAAGTCATCCCACTCCCAGCACCAGACACAAAAACTTTTGGTGGATGCTCAAATGCAGACAAAGGAATAGGAAAAGAGCACAAGTCAAGGCAAAAAAAAAATTGGCGGAAAGCAGCACATTCCAAAAGGAAGTGGTAATTCTATGTCATTTAAACCTTTCCTTTTGGAGACCAACCACAAATATTAGAAGAGATTGCACAATTCCTTTCTCTTTTCCATTAACAACACCAATCCCTGACCTTTATTCAGTGAAGCTATGAGAGAATCTTCCTTCTCTGCAGTGAGACAACTTCCTCCACTAAATCATTTACAGCAGGAATATTAAAAAGAACCCCTGTCAAAAAATGAAAAAAAATCACAGATTTTCTCATTTTTAGTGAACTGCCAAGGGAAAAAAAAATATTAAAACCAAAGGTGTGGAGATGAGTCAAAATAGTTCATATTCCCATGAAACCGTTCCAAACCATCCACTTTATAGTTGGCTTAAACCTTAAGGGTCCCCCTTTCAGGTTGGGAAAGTTAAAACAGGTGAAAATATGACATTTGACAATTTTTATATGCACCTTTCACTGAGTTCCTTGAGTTAGCCAGATATTTCTGTGGAACATGCTGAGGATTGATGAGCAATTGTTTCAACATGGGAAAACAGAGAAAGAGATTGTTTACTCCTAGGTAGAATATTTCAAGAGAAATTGCATTTCCTTCTGCCAAACTCCACATCCCAAATGGACAATCCTATCCTGCTCCCATGCAGACTCTGGGATGTTCTCTCTGTGTGCCCAGCACACCAAAAGCAGCAGAACCACAACATTTGATATCATCTGATGAGAGATAAAGTAAGGCTGCAGTGGTGACAACCTCTCAGGGAGCTGAAGGATTGCATTTTAAAGCAATGCACTCTTCTTCATGCTGCTCAACACAGAATTGCACCACAGAGGAGCTCCACGTTCTCCAAGGAGATTTTTGGGTTGTGTTTTTCTTGGAGGAGCAAACACGTGAGGTGTTCTCTGCTCTTCTCTGGGAACTGGTACAAAGCAAGTTTGTGCTCTGCTGGCTCAGGCAGGACAAAAGGTTCCCACAGTGCTGACAACTCTGCAAACCCCCAAAGGGTGTGAGATGTGACACACGGGGATGAGATGGAAAACCTGAGACCACCAACATCATCCTGAGATCACTCCCTGTCCCACTGCAAAGTGAGAGCCACGGGCTGGGGTAACCTGGGTGCCACCAAGCCCCTGCAGGGTCAGGGCTCACAGCTCCCACAGAAATTCACATTTGCTGATGGTAAATCAGCACTGCAGGCTTTGCCTCCAAATCTACAACTTCAGAAATTTCTGGTGATTAAAGCCCTGTAATTTTTATCCTTCCAAACTCTCTTCTCTTGTACAGTGTTTGAGTGAAACATGAGCCAAGTCTGCTCCTTTATTAACCATCCACAAAACTTCTCAGCCACAGCTCTACCAACAGGATCTCCACAACAAACAGAAGAACATTTCCATTTCAGTGTGTTAACAAGGGGCAATAAAAACACAGCCTAAAGGGACATGCCTGAACATTCCCAGGAAATATTGGTCTTGGACTTGTCTTCTTTTGCAAGGAACTTTTCAGACCAAGACATCAAACAGGTACAGGCAGGAGCAGAATTATTATTATTAAGTATTCACAGAGCACTGATAAATCTCCAGTTTTTCACAAATCCCAGTACAAACACTGCCAGGATATTGCAGTGATTTAAGAAGGCACAAAATGATGCTCGGCACACTGCATTTTTAACAAAAACATCTGAACACCATCAGTCCTTCTCCTTGTACCCACAGAGAAGAAAACAGTTCACACCATGAGTAATTACAGCATTAATAACTACAAAACTGGATGTATTATTGAACTGTTGGTCCTGCTCCCTTTCAGCAGGCAGAATGATGAAGCTGCTTGTCACATTCTCCTCTAAATATTTCACATTTATGGTTCTTCCTATATATAAAAGCCAGCACAGCAATTCAAACCTCACTCCACAGCAGGATTTCTAAACACTCACATATTCCCCTACAAAACATTGGCCTGGAAAAGTGACCCAACTTCAGCTTCTCACACAGAACTGTCCTGATCTTCTCCTCGTGGTCATACAGGAATTAATTGTTCAATTTTACAACCATCAGTCCCAGTTGCTCACTGAGTTCATACCCAACTCTCCAACTTGTTGTAAGATTCTACTAACCCCTGTTAAAGCCTCAGTGATGGGGGTTTGTGAAATGTTTTGCTTCAGTACTCAGCAGTTACACACAGGTGTACGTTTGGAGGGGTTTTCCTACACCAACCTTTAAATAACTCTGCACCCAGTACAGACAGCAGCTGCCAATATGCTGGGTCAGGAATGTAACAGCAAGTGACATGAAAATTGTCATGTGGTAATTAAATCCACAATGAAACCTCCAGTAACCCCTCAGTGCAAGGAACTGCCTTGATTTTTTGGAAAAGAAATGTCTTCTTTGTGCCTGCAATGATTCTGACAGTAATTCTGCACCTTAAAGTAATATCCCCAGGCTGGTACATGGGAGGCACGTAAATTACTGGGAGAAAGGATTATTCCATGCCAGGAAAAGCTGTGGAAACTGATTGAACAAGTTGTCGATGATTGAACAAGTTGTTCCACATTTTTGGTTACCCCATCTACCACCTTTTCTTCACAGAGCATGAAAATTTAAGAGCGAAAATAACCGAGGATTTATGAATCCAATAGCTCTGCTGGAAATATGACGCTGTTTATCTTCAGGTTCAATCAGCCTCTGCAAACTTGAAGTCAGTAAATAGTCACAGGAGTAGGCACAGCCTCGGTTCCATCACCATTTCCCAGGATCAATGAGTGCCAAGGCAAAGATTTGCCCACAGGCACAAGAAGCAGCAGCCCTGCCTGCGGTGCTCCTGGCTGATAGAGACCTGCCACGAGGCTCAGTCTCATTTGTTTCCATTTCCAACTAATAATGCAAGATCAAATTCTGTATTAGCTTCGCTGCTAGAACAGGTGGCACAAGGAGGAAAACAATTTGAGATCTTATTTGTATGAATATTCGGTCATGTAGTGTAATATTCTTCACTTTGTAGCGAGCAAATGGAGAATTAAGGGGTTCTGAGCAGGCTGTGTGTGTTTATCAGCTGGGTTTCCTGAGGCAGCCACTGTGCCTTGGCCAGCTGGTCACTCCAGGCCACTGCTGTCCCCAGGTGGACCTGGAGCCCTGAAGGGGCCTCATGGTGACAATTCCTGGCTTTCCAAACCCCCTGAGGGCTTTTCCAGAAGTCACAGGAGGGAGATTTTCAGAGGTGCCCCATCAGCACAACCCCAGGGCCAGCTCTGGTGGGGCATAACTCAAATGAGCTGCTTTGGCCAGTGAGATTGATGCCTGAAGTTTGAATTTTTGTGGTTTTCAGGTTCTGTGGTGCCCAGGGGTGCAGCTCTGAGCTCACAGTCAGTGTCACTCAGCTCTCTGCACACAGCAGGGACACAAAACAAATCCTTGTCCTGCTGCACACCAAGGACAACTTTCAGCCCAACAGCACAAACAAGGGTGGCTGGAGGGAGGAACAAGAAGGATGGGAGCTCACAGCCTGGAGCTGGGATTGGACAATGAAACCCCAATGTGCAAATGGAGCAAAACTGATCAAAGTGTGAGATTCCATGACCAGTCAGCCATTTTGTGACCATTCTTAATCCACCTTGGGTGTATCCCTGGCCAGGCCCTGTCCTGCCCAAGGTGTCCCCTAAAGGCCTTTCAATAAATCCCTGCTTTATTCTCCAGCTCTGCCCAGTCTCTGTCCCAGCTCAGCCTGCCCAAGGCATCAGATGAATGCAGGCAAACACTGCTTTTATGTTAATTATCAGAGAATCATCAAGGCTGCAAGACACCTTAAGCATCACCCAGTCCCACCATCACCACCCCTAAACCACATCCAGACACCCCTGAACACTTGCAGAGACTCCAGCCCCTCCCTGGGCACCTTGCTCCAGGGTCTGAGCACCCACAGCTGCCAACAGACACCACCCCTAAATCAGATTTTGTTTTCTCCTATATGGTCACTACTCTTCTTTCCAATTCTAATATTTTGCTGCTTGCAATGCACAGAGAGTGAGAGCTCTTTTCTCTTGGCCTTGATTATCACTATTGAATTCCAGCTGTTCCATCTCCAACACACAGTCGTGGAAGCCACAAGAATTTTGAATTTTGTGTTACACCTTGGGAATCAACCCCAGCTCCAGGGCAGTGACTCCTGGACACTCAGCAGCTGGTCCTGAACTTGTGTTTCACCTGATCCTGGCACAACACAATGCAAAAGTGAATTAAGGAGTTTGATCTCTGCCCCTTTCTATCACAGTGCCATGAAACTCCTTTCTTGCCTCTGAATAGCAGCGATAACATTTGCAGCAGGGCAGCGTGGATTAAACAAGAGAGAGCTAAGAACAGCAACAACTTCTTAGGAGATAAGAAATTAAAGCACCTTTAATTGCTGCAAAGAAACACACAAAAGCAAGCTAAGCTCTATAAAAAAAATCCATTCCATTCCTGCTGCCACGGGGGACAAGCCAAAGGCTATGGAGATGTTAAACATAAAACAAAATTGTGCTCCTAAAATGAGATGAGGGCTGATTCTGTGCATGCACGCAGCTACTCAGCATTCAGATGAATTTATGACAAAGAGTCCAGCACATGCAATCTCTGTCAGTGCTCCTCATTTCCTGCTCCCATCTGCTCAGAGCCAGCTGAAAGCTGCTGCTGGGCATCACAAACCCCCTCTGTGCCACAGAAGGTGAGCAGTGACAAGGCTGATGTCAGATCTGGGGCCAGGATTTGCTGCACAAAGAGCTCCAGAGCCATTGTGGCAGGACTGCAGGGGCTGGAGATAAGGGAAATGCCCAAAACAAAACTAAAGCAGAACCCTCTGTTTTCCCAGAGTGCAAGGGAAGCAGAGCCAGCCTTCAGCAGGAAAAGCCACGTGAAATTCACAATTAAACTTCACCAGGAGAAATATGGAGCATCACAAGACAGAGGAACGGGCACTGCTGACTTGCTCTGCTCGTTGATATATGGAGGCTGATTTAGGCTGGAATTTTAACAGCAGCTGCAGCTCACCACAAATAATAATTATATCCTTCATTAAAATGAAGTCCTCCATATTATCCCTGCTCCAAGGGCAGAAAGGATATGGATGAGGTTATCCTATTAGTTTAACTCTTTGGGATGACCCACACTCTGGAGAATTTCTGGATATTGCAGCCAGGTCTCCCTGTTACCTATATAGAGTTAAATAAAACCCAGCTGTGTAAAATAAACTGGCACCAAACCCTTGTAACTGGGTACAAAAGTTGTCAGTCACAATCAGAACTGAATTCAAGTGCACCATTTCCTCTCAGCATTGTCACAACCTACTTCTGTCTCCCAGATTGATGCTCTTGCCAACTGATTAATCTTTTATCACCCAATTTGGCATGATGAAAGTCAACTATTCCATGTATAACGACAGGAAACTCAAACCCCAAGTTTAAATAATGCATAACAGCTTACATTATCTAAATAGCTGTTTTCAACCCTTTATTTTTCATTTCTTTGGTAATTTTTGATCCACTCAATGTGGCAGTTTTCCAGCAGAACGTAAGCAAAGCAATTATTTCACCCAGTAAAAGGTAACAGCTTTTGTGACACAGAGGTCACACACCATTACCACCACTGCTTTCTATGGTCTTAAAATCATAAATATTTTGTTTCATCAAGGAACGGGTCAGGCTAAAGAGGGGGAAGTTCAGAGCAACAGGAAAAATTCTATACAGTTCTGCTGGAGTGTTCTCACCAGAACAGGGATTCATCAGCCTCCCTGGGAAACAAGGAGACAACAAAAATGTAAATGACAACTCCATGGTAAAGATAATGAAAACTAAATACCAAGAAAACGGACAGAGAATAGCTGGGCTAATTAAAATTACATGATATTTAACTAATCACAAAATACTCTCACAGCTCTCATCTGTGAGAACTGTCGAGTCATGTGCCAGCCCTGAAGGTGATCCTGCTGGAATTCTTCCAAGAGATTCCTCAAGAACAAAACCTGTTTATAGCAATGAGGCTCTGCAGAGTTACTCAAACATTCTGTGCAGATTCCCTTGATCAATACCCACACCTGACCCCAGGAAGATTGATTATTCGTGGTTCTGCACCTCTCCCCACATCTGGCTCCATCCCTCCAGGTGGTACAAAAACCCTGCAAGTGCTCTCCAACACTTCTGAGGCAGAAAAACAATTCCCAGGCCAGATGTTCTCCTGCACCTTTTTCCTCACCACAAGGTTAATTAGTAGAGAATGTAAGAAAAATACTCTGCTTTCTGAAATGTTTTGTTGCAGTGCTTTAGGAAAAAAAAAGAGTTGGGGAAGAATTTTTGGTAAGAATTTTGATGCTTTTTTTTAATTATTAAACTTTTATCAGCAGGAATTTTGAATGCCATCACACCTCTCCTGCCCTCCCCTCCCAGCACTGCTCCAGACAGGCTTTTAAAACATTTCCAACACTGCAACAGGGAATCTCTCACAATGAGAGTTTTAAAGATTAACATGGAAAACACCAAAATATCCAAAGCCATTTTAAGGAGAAACATTTACACATTCTCAGCCTTGAAGAGGAACAATAAAATTTTATAAGGTTGCAATAAAATGAGGCCAGTAGCTAATACTAAAAACTGGCATTTTCCCAAGTGCCACAAGCAGATCAATAAATAACCACCTCAAACGAGAGCAGAAAGGCTGAGGGATGAGTGAGCAGGGGAAGGACAGGGTGGTGATGATGTGACAGAATCCTGCACGAGGCCAGGGTGTTGTGAGCCTCAGGAAGCTGTATCAAAATCTGAGGGTGCCCAGCACTCCTCAGAATGGCTTAAAATAATTGTGAGATGGCTGATCAGAACAAGCAAAAAGGTTTTAATAAAGTAGAAAATAAATAATACAAAACAAAAGCAGAGGTCTCACAACCTGCAAGACACTGAAAGCACCCAGAACCCTGGTGCTCTTTTTTATGTACTAAATGATTTAGGGGGATTTTTTTTTTTTTTGCCAAGCTGCCCAATAGAAACAGCCACAGGTTCAGAAGTGCATTTCAAATATCCAATAGATGCCTTTATCCTGGCACTGGGAAAATTACTGTGAGCAAAGTATAGAAAGTTTTGGTTCTTCTATAGAAGTCAGGAGTGAAACTTAAACTTTCCTAAAATGGAAATATTTGCCTGGGTGTGGGGATGCACAGGGCAAAAGGAGGGGATCTCCACACCCAGGACAAGCAGTTTCCTCTGCTGTCCCTGCAGGTGACAGGTACATCCCACCTGGCCTCCTGGGAAGGATGGAGCTAAATAAAATCCAGCTCTAAGTTAAACTGGCACCAAACCCTTGTAACTGGGTACAAAAGTTGTCAGTCACAATCAGAACTGAATTCAAGTGCACCATTTCCTCTCAGCATTGTCACAACCTACTTCTGTCCCCCAGATTGATGCTCTTGCCAACTGATTAATGTTTTATCACCCAATTTGGCATGATGAAAGTCAACTATTCCATGTATAACGACAGGAAACTCAACCCCAAATTTGGAGTTTCCTCAAACTGGAAACCCCCTGGAGGCTTGGGAGGGCGTTTGGAGGGCACAGCTGGAGGTTCTGCCTGGTTCTGAGCTGCTCAGGCATCCTCTGCAGGAGCTGCTGTTGGAGCAGCCTGGGCAGTGACACCTGAGGGATGGGCACAGAGCCTGCTCACTTTCCCTGCTCGTTGATATATGGAAGATGAATTAGGCTGGAATTTTAATAGCAGCTGCAACTCATCACAAAATAATAATTACATTTCTACGGCGCTCAAAAGTCTATTTATTTAAAACTAAACTTGCATTTCTACTTCATGTAGGTATGGATTTGTGTGTTTTAGTTTCTCTAAAGGTTCTGATGATTCAGTCTCACCTTTCTCGGCACTCCTGGGCTTGTGTGGATGAGGGGAACTCCCACCTCATCCAGCCAGAGCTCCGAAGGCAGGGAGGCATGGAAGGACATTTAGCAGGATGGGAAATCAACCTTCACCTGTTCAAAGTCAACCTTAACCCTCACAAATGAGGCCAAAACAGCGACAGCTTCCGTGCCTGAGAGCACAGAATTCACCAGGGAAAAAAGGAAGCTGGAAGATCTGCTCTGGAATAGGCCATCCTAGGAGAGACAACGTGGGAATTCTAATTTAATGAAGTGTTTTGGAGGATTTTGATGCACAGGATGGTCCCTAAGCTCACACAGCAGCAGGGAAACGGACTTGGAGCACCCTGGACCAGTGGAAGGCATCCCTGCCCATGGCAGGGAGTTGGAACAAGATTATTTTTAAGATCCCTTCCAAGCCAAACCACTCTGGGATTCTGGGACTCATTTCCCAGGCTTTTAACCAGCAGACATCCAAGGGATACAGAGCTAAACCAATCCCAAAATAGCCACCAGTGCAAGGGAATGTCTGTTCAAAATGAGATCCCCCAGACAGAAACTGATAAACACTTCCCTAAATTCCAAGATTCAAGATACAAAAATATCCCAACACAAATCTGTCAGCAGGAGGTAAAAAAATCAGTTTTGTGTTCATGGACCAGGTAAGAGCCTGATCCCCAAACCTGCCTGGTAGCCAGAATGGTAAAATACAGGCTGTAAAATACAGCAAATTCTGCTTTGCATGTTAATTTCTTTTTTTATTATTATCACTTGTTAATTAGAAAGTAAAACGCTTTCATTCCCAAATTGCACTGTCCCAGAAGTAGGAACATCCCAAACCAAGCCTGAAATGCTGGAACTGCTCTGTTTAACTCCCAGGGAGGATCAGGAGTGCTTCTGCAAGGATCAAAGCCATTTGGCCCAGCAGGGGATGATCCCTTTGCTCTCCTGCACTCCCTGCCAGGCTGACTAATTAGATTTTTGAATGACCCCAGTGTTTCTGTCCCATCCACCTAAACCATTCGACACTTTTTAATTATCTGGAACAAAATGAAACAAAAATCAAGTGAATTACCCTGAAATACACAGCAAAAACGGAATAAATTTGCATACCAAGAGAATAAAGTTGCATATTTTGTAGTTTGCACGAGGTCCTTGAAAAGCCAAGAGCCAGAAAGGGAATAAAATGTTTATTGGAATAAGAAGTTCTTCTAAACACATTAAAAAAGAGATGGATGTTAAGTAAAGAATAAAACTTTCGCAAACAACATGGGGGAAGGAGGATTTCAAATAATTTCTTGTTGGAAGATAAAGAGACCAAGATTGGCTCTGAAGCTCTTGGTGAGGTCCTGGAACAGCTCAGAAGTCATATCCAGGTCAGGTCCCACTTCCCACATAACCAGAGGTTGGGACAGTCCCAAATGCCAACTTAAATCTCTAATTTCAAACATCACAACTCAACCAGAAGCCTTGTGAGACTTCAGAGATCTCTAAATGTGACTTAGGGGTGTGTGACTTCAATACAGACAGGTGAAAGAAGAAATCATCACCCTGTGTTGGAGAGAGGAAGGTCAATATTGAATAATTCATCAGCAAATAGACTCAGAGTTGGAACTTTTTGTAAAAGAGGTCTAATCTTGAGTCTCTCTTAAAAAATATAAAGTAAATACAAAGCCCAGACACAAACCCCAAAAGCAGAGCGGGTTGAGCAGGAGGGTAGAAGCAAAGCAGGAATGAAATCTGATTTTCCTCACTCTGCCAGCACCACACTAACAACCTGTGTTCACCAGAAAGTCAAAAATCCTTTGCTGAAGCCCTCACAGAACTGTTCAAGTTGGACTTGGGCTGGAACAGCACAAAGAGTGAGAAGATGTCCTGACCATGGGGAAAACCACATTTTAGTCCGTGTGCATTGTGACAGTCAGAGAGAACAACAGGAAAAGCTCACAAAGGTCACTGTCCATTAAAATAAAGTCCCCAAAAGCCCTCACCGAGGGGCAGGAAGGGCCTCCTGTGACACAGCACAGCAAGAAAAGGGCATTATAAAGATGGAACACAAGGCACCAACTTTAATTTCATTGCTTTGTGGGTTTTAGTTTAAGGCCCAATGTTATCTTAATGTGCTTCCTGGCTCCCATAATTAAATTCACTAATCCCCAGTCTTAAGGCATCAGCAAGTTAAGCTAATTTAAAGTTAGTACCTGAGCCTGCATCCGTTGGTTGATTTTTTTCCCCTTTAGCAAAGAAACAAAATTATTGAACCCTTTCCATGGCAAGGGGGGTTTTTTGTCTATGCAATTTTAATGGCTCCTTCTCCACAGCCCTCATCCTGTACTTGAAGGGTTACAAAAAGAGCTCAGGATGTTCATTCCTGAAGATTTAGATATGTCTGGATATTTAATCAAGCACAGAGAATATCTCACACTATCCCCCATTGCGTGGCTGCTCGATATTCTGGGTATTTGATACTCAGCTATCAGAATTTGATAGGAGTTGCAAATTCACCTCTTCCATCTCTCTCATTTTGTTCTTTTGGGGAGGTCCTGAAGGCAACACCTGAAAAATCAGTGTGTCAGTCACACCTTCCAACACTGCGACCCTGCCAGACTCACAGGAAAAGCAGGATCAGCTCCCCATCAATCTGCACACTGCAGACAAACACAATTACCAGATAAAAATCTCCTGGAAAAACATGACTAGCTGGAAAAATAAATTTACCTCGCTATCTGCAAAGAAATCACCCAAACTTCCTCCATCACTTCAAAAGAACGTACCTGGGTCATCTTTTTAATTACACAGAGAACATTTCTCAAGTATTTCCAGCTATCCAATCTTCCCCAGGCCATTTCCATCAGCAGCATTAACCATCCCACGGCCTGGTTTTACCTCTGGCAATTGTTTGTGCTCTACTTTAAATTCCTTTTTTGCAGTTCCATTATCCCAGTATCATTTGCTTCCTGTCCCAAACCACGGCATCACTCCACATGATTTCCAGAGCTTTTTAAGTAATGTTCCACTTCCCACATGGATTTCTCCTTGGTGGATGCCACAGTTATCCTATTCTATTTTTTTATCATTTTTACTTGTTAACTAGAAAGTAAAATGCTTTCATTCCCAAATTGCACTGTCCCAGAAGTGGGAGCATCCCAAACCTGAAACACAGACTTGTGTGTTCTTTTCCAGATGCCCCACAACCAATGCAAATCCAGTAGTTGCTCAAACAGTTACCAGCAATAAAAACCATCAAAATATCTACCCTGGAACATCTGCAATGGCATTCCAAGTGAATATTGAAGAGATTAGCAGATCTGGATGGAAGCAAAGACATTTTTTCCCCATTTATCCTTACTGGAGCAGCTCTGGCTCCAGACCAGACCCTCCTGCTGGTTTTCCTTAGTGCCAAACCCACACTGGTGGATGTGTCTGGCTGAACCCACAGTGATGGATCACAAATTCACACACAAATAGCAGTGTAAATATATTTATTACAATCAGACTGAATGTCTGATTGCTATCTTAATTAACATCTTATCTGAGCAGCACCAATGTGCAGCACTGACTCCAGAGCTCTGCTCCTGTTTCCTGGAGCAATGGGAATGTTGCCTTGGCAAGGGCAGGATCTCTCCCTCCTTACTCCACCAGCCTGTTCCTTCCCCAGCGAGGTGGATAAAGCACAGGCAGGATCTAAAATCAGGAACCCATTTTTCCCTGCCACAGCCACCAGGAACTCAGGGCTGTGTGCAGGCAGTGCTCATCCATCACTGGAAAGGATGGCTCTGCTTGTAAAACTTGGGCTCAGCCCACCATTTGCTCCTTTTTTTTTTTCTTTAACATTAATTAAGCTTTAAAAAAAGGCAGTTAGGATACGAAATGGCAGCAAAATTATGGCCATTTTATTGTTTGTTCCCTAATTGCACATATAATGAGGCAAATTTAAAGTAGTGCACCTCCAAAGTTGCATTTTAATGACGCTGTTACTGTGGCCTGAGTGCTAATGCCCTCGTTTATATCACCAATTGCTGCTCAGAAAAGGCCTTGTTAAGAAATGCTTAAAAGGCATAATCATAGATTGCTCCTATTCAGGTTACAGTTAAAAAGCCAAGAATTTATTTTATGAAAATTTACTTGTTGTGTATTACAGCGTGCTGGGAATAGCCTCAGTGCTGTACAAGGCACAGAGTGTTGGCAGAACCCCTCGTGAACAAAACTATTCTGATTCCCATTTAAATACCAAGAGCTAATTCAACAAAAAGAATGTTTGGTTGTTCTTCCAGCCTGAGATGCATCTGTCTGTCCTGGACTGATGAAACACCAGCAGCACTCCTGCCTGTTCTCCAAGCAGGAGGAGCACAGACCTGAATTCAATTTAACTTCAAAACCACGGCTAAATCACAGCTCTGGCTGCATTTGTAGCTTGGTTTCCACCAGCTGCCAACAGGAACAGGCTCCCAAAACCCCTCTCAGGCCAGGCTGGGTGAGTATTGAGCATGTGGGATGGTGGAAGGTGTCCCTGCCCATGGCAGGGGGTGGCATTGGATGGGCTTTAAGGTTTCTTCCAACATTAACATTCCATGATTAATTCCATTATTCTAGAATTCTCTTCACATCCTAGAGCTCCTCTTTCCTGCCCCACAGAAGAGGGAGGTGCCCTCCCTCTGCATCAGGACAGACAGGGGTTGGATATGAAATATTTCCATTTAATATGAAAAATATGAGAGAGACTCAAGGGACTGCTCGGAGACATTCCTCAAGCTTTTATTGCAACATCAGCCTCAGCACAGGGTGAGAGAATTGAAAGAGAGCAACAGCTCACAACAGCAGCCAAAACTCTGTGTTACAAGAGAGAATTCTGTGTTACAAGAGAGAATTCTGTGTTACAAGAGAGAATTCTGTGTTACAAGAGAGAATTCTGTGTTACAAGAGAGAATTCTGTGTTACAAGAGAGAATTCTGTGTTACAAGAGAGAATTCTGTGTTACAAGAGAGAATTCTGTGTTACAAGAGAGAATTCTGTGTTACAAGAGAGAATTCTGTGTTACAAGGCCTTTTAAAAGTTTTCTAAACAACAGCAAATTATTAACACATCTTAATCTTACAGACATCTTACAGACATCTGCATAAACCAACCATTAAAACTACTTATATAACTTCTATCTAACAACAGGTGTTTGTTTCATATTTTTTGCTATTCAGGAACTTTTTATACTCTATAAACAAAGCACAGAGCCTCATTATTAAATTTTTCTATTATCTTGCTTAACATTTTTTCTACTCGTTAAGGCCTAACTCTGCACAGCACAAAGACAAAGTTTTATTATTCTGTGTCCTTAATCTGGTATTTTTTTAACTCTAAGCCTCACACCCCCACTGCCATGCAAGTTTTCTGCTTTTTCTATTTCCCACAACAGGGATGTCTGGAAAAGCAGCACAGGACTTGCACAGCCCCCTGAAATAAACAGAGAGGCTCTGAGGATAAATAACTGGATTTTGAATTCTGCTCTCTGAGCCCTTACTTAATGACAGATTTATTAATATAAAGAGTGACAATGGGGAAAAATCATGGTTGCAATTGAAATTATGAATAAAATCTTCCTTCTTGCATGAAAACTTCTCAAGAGTCACAAGTCTTTTTTTTAACGTCTTTTTCTATCAACTTCTGCTGTGCTGGACAAATAACATTTAACCTAATAAAATCTAAGGAAACTAGTCCTGTGAAACATTCCCAGAAGCACTGAAACATTTATAACTAGAGAGAGATTGTAAAAAAAAAAACCAAACCAATAAAGAGCCATTAATTGTAGTGGGATATTATCCCTGAAACTGCACCTGAGCTATTTCCTCAGGCCCCAAGGAACCCTTCATGTGCTCAGGCAGACACAAATCCCACCAGAAACCCCAAAATTCTGGAATTTTGTGTTCTCATCTAAAGCTGCCTGTGAGGTATTTCTGCTAAGGATGCTCAGCTGCTGTTGGAGTGTTCTAGAAGGTTCCATCTCTGATTCAGCCCCTGCCCCATTCCCTGATTGCCCCAGAAGGGTCAGGACCATGCTCAGCTGAGAGCTCTGAGCAGGAAACAGTAAAATCATAAACAATAATTTACCTCTCCCTCATGCTAAACTCCAGTGAGTTATAATTTGGCTTTCTCCATACAAAGTCTCAGCAGGAGACAGCTAATGACTTTTTCCACCTTAAAATAAGCTGTTCCACACTGTGCTCACTTAGCTTTGTGTGGGAAGCCTGAAGTCAGGTAAAATAAGCTTCTTATGCCACAAAAGCAAAAAAAAAAATTATTTCAAAACTAAAATTAGTCATATGGCTTAATATCCAATTTTTAGCATGTTCCATCAGGTTTTTTTTCCCTGCTTAGCCTGCACTGGGAGTGTGTCTCTATGAAGTGGGGATAGTCAAATTCAGCCCTAAGCAAGCAAGGAAAATGGTTTTAATAAAGAATGGAATACAAAATGTGACAGCTCGCAGTGATTGTGCACAAAATCCATCACTCCAGAGAACGCTGCCTTGGCTTCTCCACTGCTCGAGTCTCCTTCACTTAACACCAAGTTCCCCCAATTCCAAATTTAATTCTGTGAATGTACACAGCTACGCTGCTTCAGAGCAGGGGTCCAGGAAATCTGAAAATATTACAGGATTAACTATCAACTTCTTATTATAGAAAAAAAGAACTGGATAACTGGCAAAGACTGGACACATGACTTGAGCTAAAAAATACATATCCTTTATGTGTTCTAATTCTTTTAAAGGGGAAAAAGAATGAAAAACAAGGCATGGAGGTAATTTATAGCAATAAATGCTATAAATTTAAATAATAAATAAATAAATGCTAACTGGATGGTAGAATTCAGTGGTTGAAGTTGTCAAGAACAAAAGAAAAACAGATTTTCTTTTTTTAATTAAACCAAAGCATATTTTAGTAACAAATACTCAGAAAAGAAATCTATAAAAAGATAACAGAAGGACCATGGGACATTGCTGATAATCAAGAGTTTTCACATTCCTGTTCCACACGCTGCTGAAAACCCAAGGACAATCCCTGAAAGGCAGAAAACACATCTGTGTGCAGCACAATGAACTCTTCATCTGCAAGGAGGTTTAAATGTTCAAGCACAAACATTTGACAGATTCCATGAGTTGGACCAGAGGTCCTTAAAGGGAACTGTGGTGATTTTCTGTCCCTGGGCAGGCTCTGCACGCCAGCCCCACAGTGCAGCAGAGATTGCTGCTCCTCCTCCTCTGGTGTGTGGTGTTTGCACTGCTGCTGCTTCACTGACACAGGATAAACCCAGAGCAGCCCTGCCTGGCCCGGGATAAACCCAGAGCATCCCTGCCTGTCCTGGGATAAACCCAGGGCATCCCTGCCTGTCCTGGGATAAACCCAGAGCATCCCTGCCTGTCCTGGGATAAACCCAGGCATCCCTGCCCGGCCTGGGATAAACCCAGGGCATCCCTGCCCGGCCTGGGATAAACCCAGAGCATCCCTGCCTGGCCTGGGATAAACCCAGGGCATCCCTGCCCATCCTAGGATAAGCCCAGGGCAGCCCTGCCCGGCCCGGGATAAACCCAGGGCATCCTGGCCTGCTCAGCATTCCCAATGGGGCTGGGAGCCTCTCCCAGGTTTGGGAGTTTCCTGCCAGCAAAATCCAGGGGGAGTTAAGAGAAACTCTCTTCAGAGCTGTCAGATGCAGCATCCCTTAGAATTAATTACAGAATCCCAGACTGGTTTGGGTTGGAAGGACATTAAATCCCACCCAGTGCCACCCCTGCCATGGCAGGGACACCTCCCACTGTCCCAGGCTGCTCCAACCTGGCCTTGGGCACTGCCAGGGATCCAGGGGCAGCCCCAGCTGCTCTGGGCACCTGTGCCAGGGCCTGCCCACCCTCACAGGGAACAATTCCTGCCCAATCTCCCATCTAAACCTGTGGAGGATGAATTCCTCCAAAGATGGGGGCATGTGAGCAATCCAGCCCATGTGAAAGGACAGGCCTGGAACCATTTCAAGGATGAAGGAGTCACGCACCAAGAAGAAGATGATGCAGAAAGTCACGTATAAAGATGAACAAAGGATGGTAAACAACTCCAGAATTGTGGGAATCAGAAGAAAGCCAGAAAAAATGAAATGTATAATTCTGCTGTGTATGTAAGAAGAATTAACCAATAGGGACTAAAAGACTAACGTGCTTTTAGGGGTAACCAATTGTAAAGTAGCATGAAATGCATGATTAAGGCTAAGAATTGTATAAAAAGCTGGAAAAAATCTATTAAAATCAGCCTACTTTGATCATATTGATCATGGAGTTGTGTCCCTTTTTTCTTTTCACATAAACTTTTTGCCTTTCAGTTATGAATTCCCACAGCTCCAAACAAAGGTGTCTAAAACTCCCTGAGACAGAGGTACAGCTCTATTAATAGCACCACAATCCTTCTGTCAACCAGGCTGTTACTGTGGTTCATTACAGTGTCACAAAATATTTATCCTGCCACGCTCAAAGGAGGTGTTTTATTCCAGGTGGAAAGCCAAAAATAAACTTTTCACGCCTTAACACGCAGTTTGTCACAACATTCCTGTTCCCAGGGCCAGGAGGTGACAGCAGAGCTGCTGATGCAGTGATGGTTACACACTGCAGGCAGCAGTGCAGTGACCCAGGTGAGCAGCTGTGTGTGTTGCAGGTTTTACTGCCCTGCTGTGCTGCTGGGGCAGCAGTTCCATGGAAATGCCTCTTCCTGGGCAGAATTTTGGGAGAAGCAGCTCACTGCTCACATCCCAGCTGCCAGCAGGGTGGCAGAAGGGACAGCACTGCCCCAGCTCCGCTGTTCCAGCATTAATTGATTTGTGGTGAAAATGGAAGGAGGAAGTGATTCTTTATGAGGAGATCACAATTCCTCCCAAAATCTGCCCTGAAGCAGGACAGCAGCTCAGAGAGCAGCACCCACCACTGCCAGTGGCACTGCCACCCTCCCTGCCCACAGAGTGGGCACAGGTTTGGAATTTCTGGGCCTGAGGGAATTCTCTGCTGGCTAACTTGCAAGCTCCTTTCCCAAGGGAAAACTTCCAACAGTTTCCTTTCCCAAAACATCTTTCCCTGTTTTCTCAAATATTTCTGTGGGCAGTAGTTTTTTTTCCTCAAAGCAATCTTCCTCAACTCTTGTTTACCAATAGGAGAAGTGTCAGTCCTACTGACCAATGAATTCCTTTTTAGCAAAGCATGAGGAACAAGAGAATTGTAATAAAAAACCTTCTGATATTTCATGGAAAACAGAGTCCAATGCCTTCTTTTTGTGTCCTACTGCAACATCCAGAACCCCCAGGTAATTCACCCCTGAGTGAGTGAAATCCAGTCCTGAACCCTGCACAATCTTCACTCTGAGGTGAAGAAGAAAGCTGCAAGGAACAGGAGCAGCTGGGACAGTTTTGCTCCTACAAAGCACACAGTTTCCTTTAATAGCAGCAAATTCCTCATTTGTGTTCTTCCAGCACAGCTGAAAATACTTAGAGACTGGTTTGGCTGCTTCAAATACTTTGTGCTCAAATAAGAAAACCTTTCTGGGGATGTCTCCATAGGTCAGTGACACCACAGCAGGTGTGAGCACGTCTGGCTCCAGCACAAATAACACATTTGATAAACACAGATTTCCTTGTGCAGGACAAGAGCACTCACACCACAAATCCAGAGCTGCTCATCCCCTGCAATGGTGGGAAGCAGTTTATCCTCTGCCCACAAACACAATTTTAAAATAGTTTAGAGTTGGCAACTCATTGTGACAGAAAATACACTTGGAAATTATCATCTCACCCAAAGGCATTTTCCAAGTATCACCACCAGGTCTTAAAATGAACACCTGGGAACTGACAGAGCAGCTAAGGAAGCTGATCAAGCCACAAATAAATAACTAGCACAAACCCAAAAAACTGATCTATATGACTCATGGCAACCGTCCTCAGTTCAAATTCAGACTTTTATTTCACCTTCTCTTTTGCATCTACCAGCAAGTTGCCATCCATTTTACACTACAAATAAAAGGCTTTTTTTGAAGGGGTCTTGCTGAAAGCACTGTGAAAAAATTAATGTACACATATTGACCAGACCACTCTTATCCACACACCCATTCACTCCTTCAGACAAATCTGATTTGCCAGCCATGAATCCCTTAGAAAGTTTTATTTTCCTGCTGTTTCATGCATCCAGAAATCTTTATTCTCTCTCAGTGAGCTGGTACAGCAGCCACACCTGTGGGTCCCAGATCAGCTCTCCCACTCCTTCCCATAAAGGACATCCTTTTTGTCTCTGTAGCACTGAGGCTGATTTAAGTGACAGGTTACTCCACAGTTAATAGCCCACATTTAAGTTCCTTTTTCACCAAGGATGCTGCCATCTGTTCCTGTCGCTTGCTTCCTTTATTGACTGTTTTGACCATCTCCTCCTGACACATCAATTTGTGACAGCTCCTGAGACTATTCCCACAGGAGAGGGAGCTGAGAGGAGCTCCCCAGGCTCCCCCCACCGTGTGCCAAGGCAGATCCTGCACTCACTCTCCTGCTGTCACATCCCTTCCCTTGGATGTGTCTGGGATGATTGTTTGGTACTTTACCATCCATTACCTGTTAATACAGAAGTGCCAGGCTGGTAAAACCTCTTTTTTCAGAGTGTTTTATTCACCTTTTTTTATTAAGACTGTCAATCCCACAACTTTTTTCAGCTTGTGGTTTTAAATTTAAATTAATCAGAATATGTTCTTTACATTTTCTATCTATTCTCCACCCATTCATTTCCTAATGATGCTGTTGTCCTTTCCAAATCATTGTGCTTGACAGCGTTATACTCCAGTTGTTCTTTTAAAATTATGTCTAAACAGCCTCTTAGGTGCCTTTTGAAGTTAAATGCTCTACTGTGCCGAATTTATTGCTTCTCCCAGGAGGTCACATTTGAATAAAATGATGACAAACCTCATAGCAGTACCTTGAGTCATGTCCTGCTCGCTATGCAGGATTAATCAAGATTTGCTTTGCCTTTCCAGACGAGGTTATTTATTTTGCTGCGAACACCAGAGGTTTGTAAGATTTAAAATCTTCTCTTCAGCCCCAAACCCAGCCAATATTCCCATAATTGCAGCCTAATTTCTGCTTTGGCAAATCTGCTAATCTCTCTTAGCTTTCATGGACACCATCAGTCAATCACAACAAAAGCTTCTGTCATTGTCTCATGATTATAATCATTCTACACAGACTTTTTTTATTCATAAAAATAAATTCATAAAATTTCACTGCTTCTTTTGATGCAATTTAATAATTACCCTATTAGAACTACCTTGAATGAATACATATATATCTATATATCAATGTGTGTTCTGCTCTAACAATCCTGTGTAATTTTTACTCTGAAGAAGAAAATTGCTCTAAGTAACTCCCTTTGTAATTTGGAGGATAAAGAGAAGGATAAGATATTTGCCTGAACAGGGAACTGCACAATGTGCAATAATTAATTCACAGTTATCATGCACACACACCAGTCCAGCCATGAAAACCCACAGGGATCAGGATATTCCACTTACACAGCCCCTGGCTGCCACAAGGGAAGAACCAGCACCTCTCTGGCCTACAGGGAGAGAAAGAATAAAGGCCCTTTCCTGACATTTTTAAATAATCACAATTTCCATCAACCCCCACAGCTCTTCAGCTGTCAGGGGAAGATTTTGATGGGATGGGATCTATCAAGCTCCTGGTTTGCAGGGACACATCCAGACTGAAAAGTGGGGAAGGATTTTTTCCTCCATCACAGCTTACAGGTGTTCCATTGTTAAATCACATCAATACAAGGACCAGGGATATTCTGAGACACTTTGGTGATAAAAACTGCTGTTAGAAAACAAAAATTGCTGTTAGAACCAACTGTGCTGTTCTGAAATTGGGGTTGTGAAGGTGCTGGGAGCAGGACACCAAACACCCTGGTGCTCCCAGCCCAAGGAAAAAAGTCCTGCCAGTTGTGGGGAGGTGTTAACCTGGCTCTGTCTGCAGCCAAATTCCAGCCACAGGATTCCAAAATGCACCCCAGCAACCTCATTAACTCCACAGCCTGAAATCCGCTGCTGTAACTCTCAGCAGCACGAGGGTGCGAGTGTCTGTCAGGTGTAAAACTCCTCCAGACACTAAAATAAAATATTTCCTCAGCTGAAGTTTCTTTATATCCTCTGGGTCATTCTCTCAGAGTTAACGGTGTCCCGTAAATCTGATTTAACTGCAGCACATAAATCCAACGTTCCAGTGACAAAAGCTTATGTAAAGTGATCTCCATTCCCCCACTGGGGGCTGGGGCTAAGTGAGGCACAGATTTAGGGTTTCAGACAAACTGAGAATACTTACAGGCTCTTCTAAATAAAGTCTGGGATTTAAAAAAAAAAAACCAAACCCGATGTTGCTTTTCCTGGGGCTGCCATATTTCTGTCTGAGCACAGAAATTCTCAGCCATGCTCTGTGCTCCTGCAAACACCCACACCCCACACAGAGGATTTATGGCTCCTGCAGCCCTGCCCCATGGATTTCCCACACACAAACAGCTACCCAAGGGGACAAGGCATCAAGAGAAGCACTCAGGGCATCTTGTTCCTGACAGGACATCACCTCTGAGCTCAGGTCAGGTGGAGAACAAGGTTATTTCGGTTTGCCAAATGTTTTGAAGCTTAAATTGAATGACTGCGGGTTAAAAAAGGCAATTTGTGTTCTGGCTGAAACAAGAATTCTTATATCAAAAAACCACTTTGTGCAGAGGTGCCTTTTGACCACAACTCCCACGAAATCCAGGAAATCTGGATGCAGGAAATCAGGCTCTGCAGGGAAGTGGTGGAGTCACCATTCCTGGAAGTGTTCAAAAATCCAGAACATGTGGAACTCCACGATATGGTTGGTTGGACAGGGCAGCACTGGGTCACAGGCTGGACTTGATGATCCTGAGGTCTTTTCTTAGTGATTCTGTGATCACCTGTGACCACTTCTACAGAGGGCAGAATGTTATGGGCCTCACAGATGTATCAGCTCCTGAGGGCTGCCTACAGCTTCAGAAATGGTTTTAAAAACACCTCATGATCAGAGGTGTTTGAACACCAAAAGGTTTTAATTAAAATAAAAATAAATTATACAAAACAGAGGTGAAATAAGCTGTGCAAGGTGCACAGGGAGGTCCCTTACAGCTGCTGTCACACCCAAAACCTGCCCTAAACCAGGACAGTGCCACTCCTGCAGCTCCTGTGGGTCACACACACCCCAGGGCTGTCCCTGCAGTGCCACCTCACACCCCAGTGCTCGCTCTGGTTTGCTGCTTCCTTCCCACTCCCAATTGCTCAGCATCAAAGACGAGCCCCAGAACACTTGTGAGGAAGACATTGTTCTGTTCCTCCTACTGAAGCTGTTCTTTTTTGAATAAATAAATATTCAGGAGACACAATTAGAATCCAGGCTCGCTCTGTCTCACTTTGTCCATCCCGGGAGTCCTCTACCCCACTGGCTATAATCACTCCTTTTCCATCACTTCCTCTCAAAGACAGAGTTTTCCCTAATAAGTGGAACAACTTCAGTGGAAAAGGCTGAGAAATCACTCTGTAGAATACTCCTTAGCACGGTGCTTAGAATATTTATTGGCTATTATAGGAAAATAAAGAATTGAGCACAAATCCCACACTGGAAGAAATTAATGATGTGTATACAGGACTCTTAGCACTGAGTAAACTATTTGTACAAAGCATTCCCAAAGACACACAGCAAAGGCACCACGCAGAGTGGAGGAGAAGAGGGATTTGTACCACTGTGCTTACAGACAAATGGATCACAGATGTCCTGAACCCAAAACACATTTTCCCAGATTCCTGACCAGCCCCATGAGACAGAATCTCAGTTTTGGGCTGATAACCCCCGAGATGTTTGTTCAAAGTCCTTGTCCCAAGCCCAGTGCCAGAAGAGAATCGGGATGTGTCAGTTCAGGTTCTCAGGGTTGTTTATTGTTCCTTATCTGGTACATTTTGTTCTCACCCACCTTGGGTGCTGCTGCAGTGCTGCTCGTGCCCAACTGCCCCTGACCAGGGTGCTCTGAACTCTTTATACTCCGTACTCGTGTTCCATGTTTGCAGATAAATACCAACACCCATCACCTGTGTTAGACAGTGCACTGCTGTGCTAAACCAACCCAAAAGTGCCACCACCACAGCAGGAGATGGAGGGCAAGAAGAAGAAGGACAGGGGCACACCCAGATTCCTCCATCTTGCCTCCTTGAACCCCATTAAACCCCAAAATTCTACATCTACACCCGGTGATAAATTAATACTGTTCTAATCAAACTTTGGTTTGTCTCTGGAGCCCTTGCCAGGGTCTGGGATCACCCAGAGGGATGTCCTGGGTTCTGACAAGTGCAGCACAGGAGGCTGAACCCCATCCCAAAACACAAAATCCAGGCAGGGAGGCACTGCTGAGCCCATTCCAGCCCCTTCCCAACCCACAGGCAAAGGATCCTGACCCACCCTGAGAATTGTCACCTCTGTCCCAGCAAAGGGACCTCAGCTGTAGGCAGGGAGCTCACAGAGATCCAGCCCCACCTCCCCACACACTTTTCTAGGAGCTTCTCTCATTCAGTGAAGGCAATTAAAGCTGCTATCAAAACTACCAGCTACGTATTTTAATTATCTAAAAGGGAATTATTAAGAGCTAATAATAATGTCTAAAGGAGCTTCCAGGCAAACAGTTCATCACTGAGCAACCCCTCCCTCTACAACCATGAGGAGCTTCCCAGAACACTGCACCTATCACTGATGGAGTGTGCTGTCATGCCCCAAACTGTCTGAGATTTATGTATTCCCTCCATTTCTCTGTTTCACTACCTCTGATGGATAAATTAATCTTTTTTTTCCTACCGGTTTCTCAGAAAAATTAATTCAGTACACAGATAAATTCTCTTCTGCTATCTTGGATGACTTCTTTCAATCCCCAGTCCCAGCTAAAACACTGCCAAGCCTTCCTTGGGGCATTGTGCTTCTCACCTGGCAAGGGCCATGTTTAGTCTGTTCTTTCTGGCATTATAATTTCAGTGAGTGGCAAAGAGAGGAGCAGCAAACACTCAGCAGTTCCCAAAACGCCACTCATTTTCTGCAGTGGCTTAGGCAGCCTCTTATGCTGAGAAAGCAAAAAGCCATTTACATCATTTCACGAGTTAAAAGCTGAAAGAAAGGGGAAAAAAAAGCAGATGTGCTCAGATTTGTAAATACTTCTCTTGGTATAGCCCTAAACTTCCCCTGCATCTGAGGGCAATAACAGTTTCCAGAAGGCTGCATTGGATTTCACTGAAGTGCCTCTTGAGGGAGCTGGATTTATTAGTGAAAACAGACTGAACCAGTGCTAAAAACACACGGACTTGGTTCACCTGTGTCAAAGAACGAGGCCAGCAGCCCCTGGTGTTTGTTCCAAATTGGAGCCCTTATCTACAGTAAAATGAAAAGCTCATGAAAACAATGACTCTGTGCAGTACCTCGTTAGGGTCTCTTTTCTAAACCATGATTCTGTGCAAGTCTTGGTTTGGGGTCTCTTCTGTAAACCACAATTCTGTGCAAATATTTCACTTGGAATCTCTTTTCTAAACCACACCTCTGTGCAAGTCCTTGGTTTGGGGTCTCATTCCTAAACCATGATTCTGTGCCAGTGCTTGGTTTGGGGTCTCTTCTAAACCATGATTCTGTGTCAGTGCTTACATTATTTGGGGCCTCTTTCCTAAACCATGATTCTGTGCAAGTACTTCCTTTATTTGGGGTCTCTTTTCTAAACTCTGATTCTGTGCAAGTGCTTGGTTTGGGGTCTCCTCTAAACCATGATTCCATGCAAGTGCTTACATTATTTGGGGCCTCTTTCCTAAACCATGATTCTGTGCAAGTATTTATTTGGGGTCTCTTCTAAACCGTGATTCTCTGCAAGTGCTTCCTTTATTTGGGGTCTCTTTTGTAAACCACAATTCTGTGCAAGTATTTTGTTTAGGGTCTCTTTCCTAAACCATGATTCTGTGCAAGTGCATGGTTTGGGGTCTCTTTCCTAACCATGATTCTGTGCCACTACTTCCTTTATTTGGGGTCTCTTTCCTAAACCACAATTCTGTGCCAGTCCTTGGTTTGGGATCTGTCTTCTAAACCACGATTCTCTGCAAGTCCTTCCTTTATTTGGGGTCTCTCTTCTAAACCACAACTCTGTGCCAGTCCTTGGTTTGGGGTCTCTCTGCTGCCAGCTGGCACAGCACTCATGGCACGGCTGCCAGGTACACCCAGAGCCCAGGAGCCACAGCAGCAGCCAGGAGGAGCAAAGCTGGAATGAGCTCAGCAGGTCAGGAAGGGCTGGGCAACTCCACAGCTTCCAACCCAAACCATCCCAGGATATTCCGAGAAATCTGGCACCACTCAGGTGCCCACATCTCATGATTTCACTGGCCTGTGTCTAACACGAGTACACCTCCCCTAGGAACCCTGGAATGGTTTGCAATTAGTTTATTAGTTAATTATCTAGAGGACTTTAAAACCCAGGAAGCAACAACCACAAAATGGGGCAGAGCCTGGAGGAGGAAAGCTTTGTATCAGACAAACAGCCATAATAAATCACAGGAGTTTCATCTGGAGAATCGTTGTTGTGTTTGTTATTTGCAACAAGCACCCTCAACAACTACAGCCACAGAGTCCCTGCCTCTCATTATTTCCAAGGGTTCAGTGATAATGAGGCACATCTGATTAACCCTCGTGCCTTTGGGGTTATGGACACCAAACCAGTCCAAGTTCAGCCTCTCTGGCCTGACAAAAAAAAAAAATTTCAGCCCAGCTCCACTGAAAGAGATGGAAAACAAAAATCTGTAATGAGCCTCTTACACCCAGAGTTTGGATTAATATTTTCCTTGCCCAGTAGCAATTAGAGCACCAGGTCCCTCGACAAAGTGAAGGGTGGCAAGGGGAGGTTGCTGTGATGTTTTTATTTATTAAATGATGCAATGCAGCAGCCAAGTTCACCCTTAGCAGCACCCCCAGTCAGGAGGGCAATAATCAGCCACCAGAAAGGAGCTGCTTTTCACCAAGACCCCTCCCCTGGCTCTGCCTTTCTTCTTGTGTGCTCAGCTGGAGCAATTAAGAGAATAATCTATAGGAAACCTTCCCCCAAAAGCCTCTCACAGCTTTCTCCAGCTGTTTCCTTCTTTTTGTTGCCAGCCAACCCAAGCTCTGAAGAGATGATTCACCTCAGCAGGACTCCAAACTCTACATCTGCTCTGGGGGCATAATCTTTGCTGGCTCCATGGAAGTGGGCTTTAAATTAATGGAGTCACCAGACTAAGCAAAAAATCCTCTGCTCTGAACCCACACACAAAGGGTTTATTTTTAATTTTATTTCTAGATGGGCATTTTCAAGATTATAATCTTTATTTTTTAATCATCATAATGCTGCTTTGCAACACATATTGCTCTTCTAAAAGGACCTTACTGCACTTTATAAATGCAAATCTGCATCATCTTTTTATACAGATCCAGACTATCCACAGTGGCTTGTCCAGCAACACAAAGAAAAGCCTTGGAAAAAGTGGAACTGCATAAACTATCCCAAAACCATAATGCTGACCCAAAAACAACGCTGAGAGACACAGAAATATGTTTTAAAAATGGGTTTGAGCATCCCATTCACCAAGAAAATTGTGTTCCATCTTAATTACAGCAAGTGGTTGGAAAAAAGCCAACCTGGAATTCCTGTGAAGTATGGAGAGTGTCCCTGGCCCAGGGAGAAATCCACAGAGAAACTCTGAGATGGAGGGAGAGGGCACAAGGATTCCATGGGTGAGGAGGAGAATTCCAAAGCAGTGGAGCTCCTTTGGAGCAACACATTGAAAACACTGGAGAGGTTTTGGTGTGCTTCCATGTAGAAAACACATTAATATTAATTAAATTAATATTAAACTAATAAGACAGGGAAAAGGTAAATTATTTTTTCCTATTTATATAGAATGAGTTGATATTTTCTCCTCATATGTGGAAGTTTCTCCAATTCAGTATTTTAGTGGAAAAAAAAAAAAATCCCACTATTGCTGATCTCTCCAGACACGGCCCAGAGAAGCTCTTCTGGTATAAAGCTAAAAGAAACTCACACTGAACTTTGTAGTTGATTAATACAATTTTCCCTTTTTGAGAGAGAATACTTATTTTCTGTGAAGCCCAGAGAAGTCAGAAATGCAGAATAAAGTAATAATTTTCATCACTCAACGGCTCCCTGGCTAAAAGAATTTCCTATGGATAGCAGAAACTTATCTCACAGATGCTGAGCAGGCCCATTTCCACTCTCAGGAGACCAAAAATTCTCTTTTGAACTCCTGGGATTGTGAATTGTCACTCCCTCCACATTCATTACCCAGCTGCCATCTGCCAGGAACTAATAAAAACAACAGTTACCTCATGCTCCTAAGATAACTAATCTCATCACCTTTGGAGAATCATTAGCAATGAAGAAATGCAAGCTTAATAATCCCCCCCTTTGGGATTTGGAGTGCTGGGCATGTATTATCATAAATGAAATTCGTTTTTGTTGTGTATTCCAGAACATGAGTTTCTGTGTAAGACAGAAAAATAAAGACTAGGAAACAAAGCCTGGAAAAGTCACTCATTGTGACAGAACATGGCCCAAAGTTCAGACTGTGCACCAGCCTTACCAAAATAATTCAGCACCAAAAGGAATCCCAAAAAGAACATGAAAAGGATTCTTAGATTGTGTGGTTTTGCTTCTGAAGTATAAAAACAGGACCTGCTCATTGTCACAGCATAAAAAATATTCTCTCAATAATGAATTTGCATGGACACTTAGCCCAAAGAGCTCAAACCTGTGCTTTGAAATGCTTACAGCATCTGCTGCTGGGTTTGTCATTAAAACATGGAGGTGAAGATAAAGAGGCAGCTGAAATCAGCTCAGGGCTGGAGGAGCTGCCAGCCCAGCTGGGCAGGGAAGGTGAGGAACCCACCATGCATCACCTCCTCCACTGCCCTTCAGCACACCCCGACATCAAACTGCTGCCACCTTCAACCACCAAGATCATTTCTTCCCTGGAAGAGACTTTTCAACCCAAAAACTGACATAATGGATCACAAGGAGAAACTCATTCCCCAATGCCCAAATTCTGGGCAAAACTCATTCCCCAATGCCCAAATTCTGGGCAAAACTCATTCCCCAATGCCCAAATTCTGGGCAAAACTCATTCCCCAATGCCCAAATTCTGGGCAAAACTCATTCCCCAATGCCCAAATTCTGGGCAAAACTCATTCCCCAATGCCCAAATTCTGGGCAAAACTCATTCCCCAATGCCCAAATTCTGGGCAAAACTCACTCCCCCAATGCCCAAATTCTGGGCAAAACTCACTCCCCCAATGCCCAAATTCTGGGCAAAACTCACTCCCCCAATGCCCAAATTCTGGGCAAAACTCACTCCCCAATGCCCAAATTCTGGGCAAAACTCACTCCAATGCCCAAATTCTGGGCAAAACTCACTCCAATGCCCAAATTCTGGGCAAAACTCACTCCAATGCCCAAATTCTGGGCAAAACTCACTCCAATGCCCAAATTCTGGGCAAAACTCACTCCAATCCCACAGTGCACCAAGGACAAGCTGAGGACAACAGTTTCAACAAATCCCACACTCTGTAGTGCTAAGGTTATAACCTTTTCCCACAAATCCCACTTCTGTTATGGTCTCTGAACTATCCTTTAATAAAATCAACTGATAAAATCATGGTGGGGTAGAAATCATAAACTTAAGTGTCTAAACCCTGCAGAAACACCTTTTGCTGTACCTGCACACCCAAAAATTGCTTGGTTATTCTCATCCTTGCTGACAGCACTACTTAAAATAAGCTGGTGCATGGTCCAACTTCAAATCCATCAAATCCATCAAATCCAACCCTGCCTTTTGCTCAGTTCCTGACCAGATTTGAGGCCCAGAGGAAGGGAAGCCCAAGGCAGTGACACAGCCAAGCTGTGACCCCTGTGCCAGGGCTCTGCAGCCCCTCTGCCAAATTCAACTTCTCAGGACCACATTTACTGCTCTGTGCTGCCTATTTCTGTTCACATCACAGGGTTTAATTGGGCTCTTGCAACTAAAAAATTACTTTGGATTAATTTGTATCAGAGAATGCTTTAAAAGAAGTTGTCTGTTCCCTACTGCCATGGCTCAGCTACACTTGTCCCTTGCTTTGTATCAGTTTTAGAGAAATCTCCTTCACTGCAAAACTCCTGTTGCTTTTCAAGCTCCAGATTTCTTTTTGTCACACCCAGAAATCTCAGGTCCAAATTCTCAACCAGATGATGGATTCTTTCCAAATAATTTAAATCAGACTCATTGATTTTAGGAAAAGCCTCCAAGATGAAGTCAAATGTTTGATTGAATTCCAGTCAAACACTAAAGCACATCTCAAAGTGCCACATTTACCTGGCTTTGGAATAAAGCATTAGTGAAATACCCACAGCATTTTTCATGCAGATGTTGGAGTGAGTTCTCCCCTTTGTCCCCCAAAGTCCCCCAGCATCCCAGCCCTGCCTAGCCTGAACTTGCTTCCCAGGTCTCCTACAAATTCCTGAGGAAATCCCAGTTTTCCCAGGGTTCTGCCTCCTCCTCACCCTTCAGCAGCACTCAGCCTTTATGTGAAAGTTCTGGAAAAGCTGCCCACACTTCCAGCCCATTCCAAGCCCCCTCAGTGCTTTGTGTTTTCCCCTGCAGGGCTCCAGCAGCACCATCAGCACTCAGAGCTCACTGTGGTTGTTATTTCCATGTCTCATCCCCCTGGATCTGCAGGAGGAGACATTTCCCTTTGCAGGAAAAGGCTGCCCACATACCCCAGGCTGAGACTGCAATCAGCTGCTGAGCCCATGGGATTGAGGAGGATCTACCCAAACATTTGGGATTAAATTCAGTGGTTTTGTTCCTGTTCAGGAAGGCCTCAGCTCCCTGGAGGTCCCTGCACACCCTCAGCACTACAACAGGTCAAGTGTCTCATCCCACAGCAAATGTTTGTCCTTTGTGACACCGAGCAGAACGTGAATTCTGATCCATAAAACCTTTAATTCCTACTCAGTGAAAAATCTGAGGCAGATGGGGCAGCAGGAAGGAGAGTTAGAAAAACCTCATTATTACAGAACATGAATTATCACCCACAAGGCTCCGGTCACCTCTGCTCTGCTGTGGAGCACACAGCTCCTTGCACAGGGCTGATTAAAACACAAACTATGTGACAGAATGGGGCTAGCTCTTACCTAGGCTGAGCAGGACCCAGGCACTCTTCCCAAGCACTCAAACTCACACTAAAAATCACATTAGCAGAGCACTAAAATGAAGCAAAGTGCCTCAGAGTCCAGGTTTTGCCCCACCATCCCCTTTCTGCTGTTTTTGCTGCTAAAACCAATCATGTGCACAGGCTCCCAGCCCTGTGTCACAGAGCTGATGTGGCACCAGCTGCTCCTGGCCAGGGACATCCCCACTGTGACCAAACCAAGGGGACACAGGAACCCTCTGAGAGGAAAAAGGCAATGCTGGCTGCTTTGTGCGCTCCAGGGATTCCTGACCAAGAGACCGGGAAAAATTGGAATTCAGAGCTTCTCAGGAACTCCCAGCAAAAAATATCAAGGATGCTCCTGTTCTGTGGCATCAAGGCCAGGTTGGATGGGGTTTGGAGCACCCTGGTCTGTGGGAGGTGTCCAACAAGGTGACTTCTAAGGTCCCTTCCAACCCAAACCACACTAAGATTACCTAAAAATTTATTTTTCAACTAAAAGGTCTCCAGCAGATCATCTTTAACCATTGAGTTACAAACTTTTGCCTTATTTCATGTACATGAACTGCTCTCTTCTGTTTCACACACACAGTCCTACTGAGAAGCGTTCACTTCTTACCTCCTTTTCCATCTCCAGAGTCTCTTCTTCCCCCGGGCATGTTTTTAATGGCCTTACCAACTGCCTGGTAATTAACTTTTACTCCAGTTTAGTTATTGACCATTTCCCAGGATAGATTATGCAGAAAAACTCTTTCACCCATAGCACAGCTCTAGCCAGAGGTAAAACACCATACCTAGGAACAGAATTTTTTTTTCTCCTCCTTCTGGGAGAGTAAGTAACCATGGATGCACAAGAAACAATGCCTGCAGATAAAAAGGAATGTCTCCAGATAATAATGTTTGTCAGAAGAGATTTGCACATTTCTTTGAACTGATATATTTATATCCTGCTAATTATTTGAGAAAAATCTCAGACCTTATCACAGACAGTCAATGCTATGGTTATATTTTTTTCCCTTCAGGTCTAGGTTTCTTTTAAATGTATCCCTCAAACTTTCAAGTTGGATTTTCACAGTTCCCAGTAATTTTAGTAACTTACATTTATGAAAAAAAACCCTACCCTAAAACACACCTGTACAATTTGTCAGGAAACATCTCCAGATTTGAATCCCGCTGGAATTTTTCCACAGCCAGCCCAGGTCACGTTTTGACTTTACTGTAAATACTCCCTTGTTCTTATTCTGCTTTTCCAGGAAAAGCCCAGGACGCTGCTGTTCCTGCTACACCAACACCACACAAAGCTGTACGAGCAGGAACCAAACACAGGTAGGTCACCTCAGGGTCTTTTTTTCCTTTATAGCCTCCAGAATGGCAATTCAGAGAATGTTCTGCTCAGCAGCTTTTCAGCTGCTGCTTTTCCATCGCCTCTTAAAGGTGTAAGGGAGGGAAAATATCACAGGAAGGCTTGGAAAACCCCACCTGGAATGCAGGAATGGCCAAGCTCGAGGTCATCTCCCTCCCTAGAGGAAAAGGGGAATAAAACTCTGTGCAGTCACCTGCAGATTTCCCTATTTCACTGTTTATCACCTCCTGGGTGTTTCCTGCAGGTGAGTGCAGCCAGAGCACTCTGCATGGAAAACCCCAAACAAGGAGGGGATGGGAGATGGGAATTTCTGCTGGTGCCCCTCCCCAGCCTTTCCCAGAACCTGGAATTATCACAGCACAAGCAACCCTCACTTCAGGGACAGAACAACCTGTTAGAGATGGCAATTGTCACACTTGAAGCAGCTCTTAAATTGCTCATTTTTTTCAGCAGATGAGCTGATGGAAGTTGATTTGGCTTCAAGTTACATCAAACACCCCAAGTCTGAGCAAGCTGAACTTGGATCCAGCGAGGGAAAAATCAGCTCTTCCTCAGAAATGACAGGATGAGCCATCCCCATCTCCGACAGCACAGGGAAATGATTCCATCTACAGAAGCAGCCCTAATCACAAGGATTTAAAACCACCCTGAAGTACAGCTGCTGCTTCAGCAGCGGGGCAAGGCTGGCTAACAGAATTTCAGCCTGCACATCATGTCACAGGCAATGTCATTATGTTCTCCTGTGCCACTGGAAGCTGACAGATCTCAAAAATAACATGCTTAAAATTGTTCCACGCCACCAAATGTGCAGAGCAAGCAGAAATTCCAGATGTCTTCATGGAAGCAGAGACACCTCACACACACAGAGCAATTCCTTCTTTAGGCTCACTGTCTCACTAATTCAATTCCTATTTTGTTTAAATGCTTAACAGCCTTTTGCACTTTACAGTACTGAGCTACCACTCTCACTTGATTAAAGTAAAATATCACTTTATTATTTCACTCAAAATTTAGTGAGACAAAACCAGTGAGGCATGGGAAATCATTCACAAACAAGTTTATATGAACATATTTTAATTTCTGTGATTAAACAGCCAACCTGATGTCCCTTAGTGGGAGATTCTCTGCTGGTGTCAGTCACAATTCTTGATCTCAGTGAGGAATATTTGGATCACCTGAGATCCATTTCTTTTTACAGAGGCCAATCACAATCAATGGTGATTAAGCAATTAAAGTGTTCCAACAACTATTTTATCATTTGTAAATAATCCGAGTGCTTGATAGAAAATAGGAAGTTATTTATTATGAAATATGGCTCTTTTCCCTGTGCTGTAACAAATACATGCAGACACTGCCAGCACAGCAGAAGCTGCTACCAGATCTGAGTGGATTGGGACAGCTCCTGCTGCTTCCCCTGGGGAGTCCCTGGGATCCAAGGATAAAGACAATAACTTTTATCTGCTAAAAACATAGCTGGGATCCATCAAATAACCACAAATTAAATTTGCAGCTTTTAAGGCCAAGAAGTGCCATAGCTCCTGAGTTCTGGCCTCCCAAAAACCAGTTTGTTCCACTCCACAATCCACTCCCTCAGGGAGATATGCATTTGTGGCTGATGAGGGATACTGGGACTGAACTTGACCAAAATTGCTGGGTTTGACTAAAGGGGTAGGAAATGCAAAACTCCTGGCTGCAGCTCCTGTGAGCAAGGCTGGTTTTATTTCCCCCCCTTTGTTATCTCTCTCTCCTGCACTAAACATTTGTGTGCTTTGTTTATATTGTCAATAGCACTGTGTGCCAATTGTGATAGAAAATTTACTCAGCATTTAATTACGTTTTAGAAGCCCCTGGGAAAACAATGGAGAGTGGGAGAAGAGGGAGGGAAACATTGTCAGACTAAAAAGTTAAGCTCTTTTTTTTAATGTGAATCTTGGACATGAATTAGTCAAATTCCTTTACCACATGTACATCATTCTCAGGTGACTGGAAGGAAAAATAGCCACAAAATCATTTTGTGATCCCAAGGTTGTGCATGTACTTAGATCCTGGAGTCACTCTAGGAATATCCCCTCAGCACAGACAGCAGCATCCTCCCTCAGAACACAAGATGACAAAGGCACTCATTTTTCTGTTTGTGGTGGGTTTAGTGAAAGAATCCCAGCAGCCAGGTCTGTACTGGAGCTGGTGAAACCAGCACAAACCAGTACAGCTGCTCTGCACTTCCACTCTAAAGAGGAGGGAACAAACCTGATGGAGGGCAAGGGTGGGGAGAATAAATCCCACATACAGCTCAAAGCACTGCTCAACTCATTATCACAGCCAGGAGAGAAAAGGTGTTTCAACCATAAAAAAAAATCCTAAATCTCACTAAGATTATGTGACAGAACTACGGGAGACAAAGTTTGGAAATGACACCGTGAAGATAGGAGACAAGAGCAAACTCAGATAAAAGGCCACAGGAAAAAAGTAGATCCTATGCAAAAATAGAAAAAAAGAGGTATTCTGTCTTTGTTACATTCTACAAAAATCTTGTCAGAGTCTTTTCCCTGCAAGGGAAGCGTCTGTCAGAGCGAGCGAGAGGAGCCGGGAGCGGCAGATCTGAGTCAGGGGAACAAAAGCAGAGCAGCGGAGTAGAAAGAAGTCAGCAGCCAGTCCCCAACAGTCTGGCACACAATAAAACACACCAGCAATCACAGCCTCGGTGAGAGACAGCGCAGGAGCTGCAGATGAGATGAACAGATGGAAAGACAAAGCCAATCAGGAATCAAAAATGCACAGTTCCAGCAAGGAGACTCCCCACCAGTGTACACTCTGCAGCCTTTACTTCCAGAACTAGGTCAAGGGATTTTTATTTTTTTCCCTTTACCCCTTAAATGCTGCCTGAAGTAAAAAGTTCTGAAGTGAGAATGGATCCTAAGAAACCCCAAAAATATTCTGAGCATGTATGGAAAACAAGCAATGGATGAATATACAATGTAAACAAATCAGATTTTAGCATAAGATTTAACTGGGGTACAGAACTGGGCACTGCATGAAAATATATGGAAAGGGATAAAATACAAAATGATTTTCAAAATGACTGGAGAGTTTGGGGATATTTATGTATACACAATGCTGACAGATGGCAAAAACCTTGGTAATTGCATTCAGTTTTCCTATCAATAGGAATTAATTTTCTCCCTTAATCTTAAATGTTTCTCAATACTCCAACTAAATTTGTGATGCTAACAATGATATCCTTCATTCATCACAATTCATGAACCACAGGTTCAATGAAGGGATCCACTAAAAACTCAGCAGCAACCCCAGAGGTTGTCCAGGCACGTGCACAAAATTCAGTCACTCCTAAATAATCCAGCCCTGGCAGCAAACCCTGCCCAGACACCCCAACAAAAGGGTTTTCCCTCTCTGCCCCCCTGGCATATGTGCAGATAATCCCGAGCAGGGAGGATTCCACACGCTGAGCACATTTTATCTGGGCAGAGGGGGAACACAGATTGGCCTTTGTGCCCCAGTCTGCGTGGGATGAGGCACAGCATTGCCAAAAAACAAGAGTTTAGGGAATATTTGATCTGACATCCCCAAAACAGCACAAAAATGGCAAAGGTGTTTAATGCTGAAGGTGACGCTGGCTCCTCTGTTAAATCAAGGCTGCTGCTGTCAGGGAAGGGCTCCCAGTGCCTCTCCTGGTGTTTGGCTGAACACAGAGGGAAAGGAGACCCTGCTGGGGCCAGGGTGAGCAGAGCCAGGGCAGCAGCAGCACCTCTGGGGGCTCTGCCCTGGCTGTGCTGCTCTGGCAAGGAGATTGGGATGTGCTCCAAAGCCCTGAATCCTCTGCCACATCCTGCTGGGGAACCTTTGATGAGTCACTCGTCCTCTGGCCCTCTCTTCTGCCCGTCCTTCACTCGTCTCCTCCCCAAAATCCTCCTGATGTGGTTATAAAAGTGAAAAGCACCGAGCACTGAAGCTGCACTCGCCTGTGCTGACACGGATCAGGGCCCAGGCCTCTCTGGACTCCTGTGCAGAGTTCAGCTTCCCACTTTTATGTCCTGCTGGCCAAGAACCAGCCTTTGGTGTCCTGCCAGCCATCTGCACCAGAGCTGAACAGAGACACAAACCCACAGAGCACGGCTCCAGTCATGGCTTTGGAACAGACACCAGGAAGGCACACGAGTTTAGGTTCAGTTTTCAAATGGTTCTAAATTCACTTATTATACAGGCTATTCTTTCATTTTCCCCAAGTGAAGAAAGTCTTTAGAATGACTGGAGTGTACATTAAAACTTTCAGACCAATCAAATTCAAGAGTAAATGAAAAAACAGACAAGATGAGCACAGGTAAGAAACCTCACAGTCACTCTGAAGTGAAATTATAAAAAGCTATAAAATTGGAATAAGAGTATAAAATATTTATTATAGAAATGGAGACACTAGCAAACAGTAGTGGGTTGTATTAACACATAGAAAATTTAAACTGAATATTACAAAATTGCCCTGATAAAGTGCTATGATAAACATCCCACGTGAATAGAGGGAACATTGTCTAATGCCATGGAAGCAGCCTCAGATTTTAACAAATGGCACCAACTGAAGAATTTTCTCCACTAATTCTCGTTTGAAGAGGGACATTCTCCAAGAACACATTTCCAGCCTGAGCTGAATCCTTCCCCATCAGTGGCAGCAGGTGACAGTGCAGTGTCCCTGGCACAGCCCAGGGGACACCAGCAGAGGGAAGGGCAGGGCAGGGGGATTTTCCTCATTCTGAGGTTTCTCTCCCCACTCAGACTCCAGCACCCAACAGTTATACCCCACAGCCTGCCTGCAGGAACTAAGTGACACCGGGAGGCACAGGAAGGTGCCAGCAGTGACAAACTGAGCCCTCACCCACACCTGTCAAACACAGGGGAGAACAAAGCCTCCTGCAGACACCCAGGATTAACAGGGAAACACCCCGCAGCTGCATCCCTCTGATCTGCCACCCACCTGCTCCAAGAAACAGAGAAAAAAAAGGAAGTTTTTGAGCATGAACAGCTCTGTGTTCTGTGCCTGGACAGGGGGCTGGACAGATCAGAAGGGTTTCACATCAAAATCCTTGGAACTGATAAATGAGAGCGATCACCTGTCCCTACCAGCCTTGCCTGAATCCAGCACCTAGCAGGAATACAGGGGATTCGTTTTGTGGGTTAAAAAAAATATTCTTTTTAAACATTCCCTGCAAGAAAACCAGCGTTGCACCACTTCTGTCAGGGGATGGAAGTGCTGCCAGCCTCAGAGCTGCCTTTGGATTCCTCCTGAGTGAAACACAGCACAGAACAGCTGCAAGAACCACAATTAATTAACCCCATCCCAGCCAGAGCACTCATTAAGAAATGTACTCCGCATGCAGGATGGATGTGAAGCTTCCCAGAGCTGACAGAGCGCTGCAAATCGGTTTGATTTTGCTTATTTTCTCAACCCACAGCTCGCATGATGCGAGCTGATAAATGCATCTCCTAGAACTGGTCTGTTCAGGAGAGGAAGGCTCCGATTTTCCCAGATCCTGGATATTCCCGCAGGCTCACCCTGCTCATGGAGCAGCCTCGCACCGCCATCTCTCGGCAGGTGTTTGGATAACAAAGAAGAAATTAACATTTACAAAACATTAGAAGCTATAAACAGACACATTTCTCCTACAAGCCAAACAAAAACATTGAAAATCTAGCCTAGACTCTATAGTCACTTTGCTTTCCTGACTCTCAATATTTTATTTAATGTTAGACACTTCAAAAAACAAACAACTGAAAATTTAAATACCGTCTAGCCCACTTCCCCTCTTTTTTATATTTTTGTACAAAAGAATAACTAATTTTTAAAGCCAGCTATATAAGGAGCACAATCACTATTCTGAATTCAAGATTTTACCCACTTGGTTAAAAGTGTATCAAATCACCATCAGACTTATGGACAAAAATGTGGCTCAGAGTTCTGGGTTCTTTCCAGTATATAAAGTGACAAATAACATATCCTCAATAGCAAGGAGTTTGGTTTATTTTCTAAAAACCTTTGTCTAAAAGCTTTTGGAAAAGAGATTCTTTATCCAGCTCAGAGCTGTAAAATCCAGTCTAAGAGCAACTCCCAAAATAACGTGCGATTTTGTCCTTGTTAAATCCCATGGCACTTGGGGACTCTCATAAATTTTATTCATGATTTCCATAACTATGTGCAAGTCAGCAACTAAAACACCCAACAGAAAGTCTTGGCAGGCCCAACAGAGTAACACCTCTAAACCAGGGGCTCTGGGTGTTGGTTTTTAGTTGGTTTGCTCCTGCACAGCACCAGGGTCATTATTTACCATTATTCCATCTCAGTGAACAGAAAAAACTGCAGCAGTTTGACATCGAGCCCATCAAATGGGGCTCTTTGAAATGTTATAAAGGAATGATAACAGAAGATCTGTGAAAAACCACCCAGAATTATGAAGTTGCAAACTCCAGGAGATAAACAAGGTCACTGACTACCTCCTCGAGATGCAGCTGTATGGATTTGACCTTTCTGTAAAAAGTGGTAATTTCAGTGAAAATAACCTTTCAGTTCCAAGGGAGAGGGGAGTAAGTCATGTCTCCTGCCCTGGCAGTTCATGATGAGACTCCCAGCCCTAATTTAAAGGTCACCAAGAATCCTTTGAAAGCAAGATTGCTTTTCACTTTGTCCACGTTTCTGTAATGTGCTCAGAGCTGACTGGCCCACAAAAGGAAAAGCAGAGCTCCTGGCCATGCAGGCAGCTCAGCCTCCCTCCAGTGCTCATCATGTCCTAGGAACACCAAAATTTCATCAGGATAATCAGTAATACAGACTGCACAAAGGATTGTTCTGCTGCTCTGTATTACAGGAGTTCTGTCACTATTTTCACTCTAACAGGGAGAGGAACTGAACACCTCGCTATGCATCACTCTTCCAACCCAGCACTTAAATCCAGCTCCAGATGTTTTGCAAACAGGAACAGCTCTCACTCCACCCCTGCCTGCTCAGCACTCTGTGATGGGGGCTGGATGCAAAGGTCAGAGGAGCTCGTGGAGGTCAGAGGGCTGGAGCTCATTCCTAAAAAGTTCACTTCCCACCTGGAGACTGCCCAGAAATCTCCCTGGGAGCCTCCCATTGATGGTTTTCAGTTTGATTTGGATTTTTGGATGTTCAGGAGCAGCTGCTGTCAGAGCTGGCACTGGATGAGCCCTGCAGAGGCACACAGAGCCCGTTTCTCCTGGCTCCCAGGGATCTGCACTGGAAACACTCCAAGAGAGGTTTTCATGGAATCTCAGAATGGTTCCATCCATTCCCATCCCTGCCATGGGCAGGGACACCTCCCACTGTCCCAGGCGGCTCCAAACCCCAATGTCCAACCTGGCCTGGGACCCAGGGGCACCACAGCAAGAATTCCTTCCCAATATCTAATCTACACCTACTCTCCTGTAGTTTAAAGCCACACAAAACCAGCGCTGCATAGAACATTAAGATAAAAATGGAGGGATTACATCAAAATTAATAGCTCTGAAGGGTAATTAATTCTGAAAAAACTGAAATCCTACGCAAGGTAACTTTATTTCTTTTATTCCTTCCCAAATTTTCTTTGAGCAGGAGCATTTAGCATTTAAGCATTATGCCTTTGAGATAAATTGTATTTAAAGGTTACAGCACAAAACTACATCTCTCAGTCCTAGGCAAGATGGTTTATTAATTGCCCTGGATACACACACACTCATAAATTTGTTTGGGTAATTTGATGAGGGGAATTGATTTACTATCACAGTGAAATACTACATTAAACACGCACAATTCATTCTTTATGCTGCTCCTCCCCCCTTAAAAGCATCCTGCCTGACTGCAGGCCACACTGAATTATTATTCTGTAATCATTAAGTGATTTATTTAACCACAGCACACACAGTTAACATTAATCTATATTCCTATTCTAATTTCACCTTTATGTTTTCTGTTGTCCTACCAACAAGGAAAAATTATGGATTTCATTTAAACCAAGGTACAGTTATGGAGCAGCAAGACAAGAAAAGGAACATTTTTATTCTCAAAACATATCTTTTTCAACAATGCAAATGGAAAAAAAATGCAACATGAAATCATTTTGAAAGCATAAACAGCACAGAATAAGAGTGAAAAATTCATACTGTACGAAGCAAATGTTGCTTGTGGAGAAAAGCAAACCCTAACCCATTTTTATTTTGTTAAATTATTCAATAAAACAAAGGCTCAGACCAAGATGCAACATGTGATGAGAACTAAAAGAACTTTTTCCATGGGCCTGACCCAACATTTGCTCCTGATAAAAGTGATTATTCCTGATTCAACCTTCCATTTATTCCCAAAGCACCACAGTTTTCCATCAGCCTCTGCTCCTGTGCCTTTTCAGATGATTTGCATTCCTGTACTCCTGGAGAGGCATTAACCAGCACGATGAAACCCTCACAGCTGACAGCAAACCACCAAAGAGAACCACTCCAGCCAGAGTATTCACAGGCACTGGGCCACACCAGTGATGAGAAATCAAAAGCAGGAAGCTAAATTATGTATTTTTAAAAGGAAGCTCAAAAATATCAGAAGAAATTTTTATTACACCCTGTTTTATAAGGTATAGAGATGAGACCTGAGGAAAAAAGGAAGCATCTGGATTCTCTGAGAAGACAACTTCAATCAATACAGTCCTTTGGGGCAAACTGAGATGAAAACATCGCATGAAATGTGCATCTCCACACCCCAAGGGAGCCCTGATGCACAGAGTTACCTCCAGGTGCACAGCTGGCCTTTTGTGTGACCCAGTTATCTTCAGCATGGATGGCAAAGCCGTGTCCCAAAGGAAAACCAGGTGGGCTCTGGGGAAAATGGAACACCCCGAATAATGGGGAACACCCCGAATAATGGGGAACACCCCGAATAATGGGGAACACCCCGAATAATGGGGAACACCCCGAATAATGGGGAACACCCCTCCACACAGCAAAACAGAACTGCAGACCTCTCCTGTCAGCGTGCAGCACAGGGAATGTGCAGTGTAAAGGCCAAGGAAACCCCTGAATAAACATTAACACCCCCAAACCAGCTGTGAGCAGCAGCACTCCCACCCTGGAACCACAGAGCCACCTTTGCACCCTGGGCACGTCACAGAGCCACCTTTGTGCCACCCCAGGGTGCCACTGCCACCTCCATCAGCTGGGTGTCCCACAACACAAAGGTGTCACCAACACCCAGGGCCTTGGCACAGCCACCTGTGAGCCACCTCTGGGTGACAGCAGCACCCACCCACTCAGTCATCTGCAGGGCTGCAGGCACTGGAAGCACAGCCTTGTGAAAATGCAAAAGCCACCACGTCACACTAACCAGCACCCTGCACAGGCCACAGGAGCTGCACAACATTTTGGGGGCAGGCAGGGCAGCAAATCCACGGGGGATCCTCTCTCAGCTCCCTTTGCTCAGGCAGAATGGGCAGCTCTGCCTCTGGCAAGCAGCAGCACACTGAGTGAAGCCACCAAGCACAGCTTGAGCAGGACTTTGCTGAGCCTGCTGTATCACTGATACATCCACTTCAACACGCCTGCAATCCCCTGGAAGTGCCCATTACAAATGTAGTCCATAAAAGAGCTGAGTGGTGTGCAAATACATCTCCCTCATCCAGAGGGAAATGCCAGAGGTCACCGATGTCAAATGGAGTTTGTTCATACAAGGCAGATGGGGAGCACAGAAGGAATTTGATGTGCACTTCAAAGGGAAGGAATTTGCCCAGTCTGGGAGGCAGCTCTGTGTCTCACTTGGTAATGAGTTTCTTTTGAAGAAATACTGTCACAGAAATCTGTTTAACTGAAAGGCTGTTCTGTGGCTTTCCCTATTAAAAAATAGAATAATACACTCAGGAAAGATTCCCTGCAAAACATCAGCACAGTTTTAGCCAGGAATATATCCCTAAAAAGTTAATGAGTTCATCTAGACTTTGTAAGTGGCTCAACTGCTGCTGCCAGGCCAAAACAGGGGTAAATTTAATTACCTGAAATACAGCAAGACTAATTTTCACAAAAACACCTCACTATTAACAAGGAATCCATTTGCATGGTGAGAGCTGAATTTCTCGTTGCTCTAACTTGTTACTTTGTGACAAAATGTGGAGGGCTTTGTTTGAATAACTTTGTACTCATCTCAAAGTCAAGGTTTTGTGAGTGCCCCCGTATTGGCAAAGAGATTTATGGCTCCTGTTACCCAATCGATGCTGCAGGAGCAGCACAAGGGGAGGGATGAAATGCAGAGCCCTGTGATAACCGAGAGCTCAACCACTGCTTAACTTCTCTGTGTGTCCCTGCGTCACTTTTCTTATCTCTACAAGAAAGGAAACAAAGTTCATCTCTCCCTGCAAAAGCACTTGCAGATATTTTGATAAAGCGCGTTCTTCAAACACAGCATTTTCCAAGGTCAGCCCTCCCTGCGCAGCTGAGGCACGCTTAAATAAACTCATCTCAGGCTTCTCCTGCTCGGGATTTACAAACATCATTACCACAGCTCTCACTGCAGCGTTTCCTTGGGAAGATTTGGCAGCTCATTAGCACACAGCAGGAGCCTGGGCTGAGGAATGACCCTGCCCAAGGAGCCACAGACCCCAAAGCCCGGCCAGAGGGCACTGCCAGCACCCACACACCCCAAAACCCGACCAGAGGGCACTGCCAGGGGATGCATACCCCAAAGCCTGGCCAGAGGGGCTGCACACCCCAAAGCCCAGCCAGAGGGCACTGCCAGGGGAGCTCCACACCCCAAAGCCTGGCCAGAGGGCACTGCCAGGGGGGCTGCACAACCCAGGAAGCACAAATGGATTGAGCTGTACACGGCCAAACCACGGTTTCCCAGCTAAGCAATTAGCAACAGGTGTTAATACATTAATTGCATTTTAATCAGAGGAATTGCACCTGTGGTCGGTCAGGTGTTTGTGGCTGGCTCTGAATCACGAGGAGCCCACAATAAAATAACTGCAGCCTGCTCTGAGAAGGGTTCAAAAGTGGGAACACAAAAATGCGTGTTTGAGCTCCCCATTTTCAGTGGCAGAATGCTGAGGCAGGTTGGTGAGCTGCTGTCATCACCTGATGTGGCAGGCACCTCATACTGACAAAAACCAATAAAATCTTCATACCTGGTGTCTGCACAATTCCCTGAGCACTTCAGAGCAGGCACTGCTATCCACCTCACATTGCTCCTGTCTGTACATTTGGCCTAAACACTCTACAGAACGTGTATATTCTGTTTCACTAGCAAAAAAAAAAACCAAAAAACAAAAAACAACAACAACAAAAAACCAAACAAAAAACCCCACCAAAAAACCCCCCAAACAAACAAAAAAAAAACAACCCCAAACAAACAAAAAAACCCCCCAAACAAACCAAACAAAAAACCCCCCAAACAAACCAAAAAAAAAAACCCCCAAACAAACCAAAAAAAAACCCCCCAAACAAACCAAAAAAAAAACCCCCAAACAAACCAAAAAAAAACCCCCCAAACAAACCAAAAAAAAACCCCCCAAACAAACCAAAAAAAAACCCCCCAAACAAACCAAAAAAAAAACCCCCCAAACAAACCAAAAAAAAACCCCCAAACAAACCAAAAAAAAAACCCCCCAAACAAACCAAAAAAAAAAAACCCCCAAACAAACAAAAAAAAAACAAACAAAAAAAAAAACCCAAACAAACAAAAAAACCCAAACAAACAAAACCCCCAAACAAACAAAAACCCAAAAAAAAACCCAAACAAACTCCCCCTCAAAAAAAACCCCCACAAAACAAAACAAAAACTCCCAAGTTTTCTAATAAATCCAAGCATCTTCTTGCATTATTGGCACTTTTTAAGGTGTGGCTGTTTGCCATGAACACAGCTGAACAAAACCCTGCCAGGACATGGTTTTATCTCACCTGCCCAGCCCACCTCAGTGTGCAGACACCAACCTGAACTTGTCCAGCCTTAGAACATCATCACTTTACTCCACTTAATGGGGTATTGACTTTTTATACTTCACTCTCTGCAAATCAATATTCTAATAGACACAAAAGAGACTGGCAGGAGGATGCAGAGTGCCTGCCCACCAACTTGATGATCCATAAATGAAGGTCAAATCAGAGGAAAAGTTAAACCTGACACGAAAAGAGCAGCAGCACAAAGAAGAGTTTTTAAATAAGGGAATTGTTTTAAAAAGTCACTAAGATTATAGGAAGAAGGAGACACAGATAAGGCAGTTAAAACTCTCACACTGAAGTCCCTTTGGAATGCCACAATTTAAAGAAACCCTCCAGGAGGATCTCCAGTATATCACACAGGAAATGTGCTGCCTTTTAATGTGAAATAGCAACTTGCAATATCTGAAAAGTACCTGAATAAACTATTCAGAACAAAGTCAGAGAGAAACCATGTGCAATGTAAAATAAAACACTTAGAAGGGATTACCATTTCAGAGACTGGTTCCATAGGAAACTAGGAACAAAGGGAGCTTCCAAACATGCTCCTGATCACTCTCCCTGGGACAGCCCTGAAACCAGGACCCTTTGGGGCCACAATCAGCACAAAGAAGCCACAGCTGAGCTGATGGAGAACTTGAAACACCCCCAGCTGGAGAAAGTTGCACCAAATCATCAAGAGCACTGATTGTGATACCAGAAACACATGGAATTCTGTGTTTATCGCCTGGGATGGTTTAGCTTCTACCACACCCATGTTAGAAGGGGTTTCTTTATTTCTGGTCCTTTTATCTACCAGAGAGGCAGGAAAGTTCTCTCCAGTTTCCTCTAGACTAGGATTGTACCGAGTTTTCTGAGCACCTCTCCTTTAACTGAATCACAGACTCACAACCCCAAGCTCCACCACCTTGGTACAACACAGCCTCAGCCACCAAAATTCAGTGGACTGAGGTGAAAACACAAACTCACAGCTCAGGCACTGTTAACCTTCCAAATTCCAATTTTCAGAAAAATATTAAGAAACCAAAAAAAGTGCAGAGAGAGGTCACAAAATTTATGAGCAGAAAGCATTATTTATATGGGGGAAAACCCAACAGCTTAATACATGCAATGCAACAAAAGGGATTCACAGTCTCATCCCAGAGACTGCAAAAGGAAGTCTCAGCTGCACCAAGTGCCTCAGATCAGCATCACAAAGTTCACCTCTAATTTACTCCTCCAGCTCCATTTTTAGCTGTCCTTCCATAACAATTTTACAAAACAAATGAAAATGAGCTTTCACCCATTTTTCACCCACCCTGGACCTCTCAACACTTTAACCCATTCATAGTTCAACACAACAGAGGCCTGGGTGAGATAAAAAGGAGGAAGACACTGGATTTTCCATGACCTTTTGCCAATTCCCAGACCCCTCTCCTGCACATACAAGCAATCTGTTTCTCCCACAACAGAGTAATGACTCATTACTTCAATCATTTCAAAATGGTAGAGAATTCCATCTGGCACTATGGACCAGCAGCCAAATTACAGCATCTTGATCTAAAGGTCAGCTTGGCAATAACAGAAGCCCTAAACTGAAGTGCATTTTAATATCACCAATCACTCAACATTTCAGCATCTCCCACAAAGCTGATCTGCCACCTTCCCCACGCTGCAAAGGGTGAGGCAGGAGTATGGAGACACCACGAGCAGCTGTGGGTGGCCAAACCCAGAACAACAAGCTGTGTTTAAACCCTCCCACCATGTATATTCTAATCAGAAATGAAACACTGATACCACAAGTTTGAATTAATGGAAGTCTTCTCCAAAATTAGATAGGCCAGGTATTGGGAAGCACCAACCTCCCCTTCTCTTACAGCTCCAGCACAATAAATAACCCTTTTAATTATCCAACAAACTTTCATTATCTTTACATCAACACTCTATTCCCATTATCCCCCATAAATACAAATTTCACTGTCCCAACTCACCAGAAACTCTCCTGCTGTTGCTCAGCTCCTTTCCCAGGCAGAAGACAAAAGAGGTGACAACTCCTTCCACTTCCAGAACGCTGCAGAATGATGGAGCAGAAAAGCCACGTCGGCAACCATCCCAAGGAAACAAAGCCACAAGTAACATCCTCCTGGAGGCGCACAGAGCACATTCTAGAAACTTCTAACTCCCAGCTCTGGAGGGTTTATATATGGGTATGCTAATTGAGATCCAATTAGAAACACATGGCTCAGGCACAGGGAAAAAAGCAGGTGTGAAATGATGTGACAGCTTCGTCAGCTTCTAACTCAAACCACCTGTGCCAGGGTAAGTACAAAATTAATGGAACCCCCAGCACGGGAGCACAAACCTGGCTTTGTTTTCCCAGGAGATGGGGCAATTTCCAGCTCAGAAAGAGATCGTGTGAGATGCTTTAGAGGAACATCATACATTGCACCGGCAGGGCTTCCCTGAGCCAGGTTTAGATGAGATTGGGAATAAATTCTTGGCTGTGAGGAGGCGAGGCCAGGTTGGACATGACTTGGAGCCACCTGGGACAGTGGGAGGTGTCCCTGCCCAGGGCAGGGGTGACACTGGGTGGGTTGAATTCCCTTCCCACCCAAACTGCTCTGTGATCCCATGCCACAACTAGTTTCCATGGATTCGTGTCTCCATCATCCAGAACACAGATTTGGCTGGATTATGTCCTGCCAAAAGCCACGACCGTGGCTTTTCCCGTCCCCAGGACAGGAGCAGGTGCTGCCTCCCCTGCACAAGGGCTCGGAGTCCCATTCGCCCATCAGACACATTAACTTGTTAAAAAAAGGAAAAAAAAAATAAATAAAAGCAAACCCGAACACTTTCAAAATAAGCAAGGATTGACAGCTATGTGAGGAATTAAAACAACTCCGTGGTTGTTTATTATTATTGTTGTTGTTGTTGTTACAGTGATTATTACTGACCATTGTTGCGAGCACTTCACACACATCGCACGAAGCGGCCGCGATTTGGAGGCGCAGCCTCGGGTAAGGAGGGAGGGACGGGACGGGACGGATCGGAGGTGGTCCCACCGCATTCCCCCGTACCCTGCCAAGGGCAGCTGCTGCAGTCCTGGGCCGGGACGGGATCGGGACCGGGACCGGGGCGGGGCCAGGGCGGGGCCAGGGCGGAGGCGTGGCTGGGAAGAGGCGGGCCCGGGCGGGGCTCCCTCACAGCTCCCCCCGCTGTGGGCCGGACCGCGCAACACGGCACGCGCCCCCTCGCGCCGCTGTCAGTCACTTCCGCCGCCCAATCAGCGAGCGGCACCGGTCCCGCGCAGCCAATGGGCGCAGGTTTCGGGGCGGGGGCGGGGCGCGGGCATGGCGGACCTGAGCGGCGGCAGCGAGGCCGTGCCCGTGGCGCTGTGGCCGCCCGGGGAGGCCCCGCCGGCCTTCCAGGTACCGGGGCGGGGACAGCGGGGAGGAGAGCGGGGCAGGGACACCTTCCACTGCAGGGGCACCTTCTTCTGAAGGTCCCTCCAACCGGGCCTCGGACACCGCCAGTGATGCGGCAGCCACAGCTTCTCCGGGCAGCCTGTGCTGGGGCCTCCCCATCCTCACAGGGAACGATTTATCCCTAATATCTAATCTAAATCTGCTGTATTTCAATTTGGATCTCTTCCTACATGTCCTGTCACTCCAGGATGCTTAGGAATTTGCGTCAGTGGTATTAGAGTCTTTACAAACCAGATTGGAGAAGCTTCTAATAAGCCTTGTGAAAAAATTAAGGTGTGTTCCCTGCAGAGCCAAATCTCTCCGAATTGCGTGGTGTGCTCGTATTTTACCGACCTGGGAAAGGTTGTGGTGGTTGAGGAACATTAAACTTGGTTTGGAGTGAAGCCGAGTGACTGAGAAGCTGATGCTTATTAAAAAAAAGAAACTTGCAAATGCACTGTCACCTTTCACAACACCCAGAACCTGGCAGGTACAAGCTGCTGTGAATGTGATATTTAGTGATAGCACATCCTCCAGGCTTCTAAATAAAGCTGAATGCTGAGAAAGGAGTGCAAAATACACCCGTGGCTGTGGTTATATCTGGGTTTCCAAATGGAGCGGTTTCTGTCAGGTTTTGTTAAACACTCCGTGGTTCTATAACCATTCACCTGCTGGGGGCATCAGTGTGATTGTGAGGACCTGATTTTCCACCGGGATTAGGAGGAAGTCTGAATGCAACAAGTGGAAGAGATAAATTGGAAATATCTTCATTTTTAACATAATTCTGTATTTGAAATTCTGTGGCTTAGAAGAGCTATAGACTAACCTTAGAAGTAACTTATTGAGCGTTTTGAAATGTGGGGAGAATTACTTTAAGAACACTTTAATAATTCTGCAAATAAATACATCCATAAATAAATATCTTTGGTATCTCCATAAATGAAAATCGTACATAGTAGAGTAGATCTAACGAGCTGGGTTTTTTCCTGCTAAGATTTTTTTGTGGCCAGGGAACTGTTTAGAGGAGTTGATTAACAAGATTTTTGGTCTGATTTGTATTCTTTTAAACGTTTCAGACAAGTTTGAGTTGAAAGTTTACACAAAAGCAATGGGTTCACCATTTGAGTTCTGGGCTCAGTCATTTAGAGATACAATTTCTTTTTAAATTCTGGTTTTGAGCAGTGCTGATGCCAAGGCTTTGCCTGCTGTTCTCTCTGCAGTACAGCCCCGACAGCGTGGCCGGAGCGGACGGAGAGCTGGACCCCACTGAAGTCACCTTCCCTGGCTGTCCCTGCCGCAGCAGCTCCTGCACCGCCCCCGAGTGCCCCTGCCTGCACCACGGCCACAGCTACAGCGGCCTGTGCCTCAGGCTGGCAGAGCAGCAGCAGCAGCACTTCTCCAAGCCTGTGTTTGAGTGCAACAGCCTGTGCTGCTGCGGGGAGAGCTGCCAGAACAGGCTGGTGCAGCAGGGGCTGCAGCTGCGGCTGCAGGTGTTCCGCACACGCAGCAAGGGCTGGGGTGTGCGTGCGCTGGAGCCCATCCCCAAGGGCAGGTTTGTGTGTGAGTACGCCGGGGAGGTGCTGGGCTTTGCTGAGGCTCAGAGGAGAATCCAAGCTCAGAATCCACAGGAACCAAACTACATCATAGCAGTGAGGGAGCACCTGCACGACGGGCGGGTCATGGAGACCTTCGTGGATCCCACCCGCGTGGGGAACGTGGGCAGGTTCCTGAACCACTCCTGTGAGCCCAATCTCTTCATGGTGCCCGTCAGGGTTGACTCCATGGTGCCCAAGCTGGCACTTTTTGCAGCTGCTGATATTTCTGCTGGAGAAGAACTTTCATATGATTATTCTGGGAGATTCCATAATTCACCAGGAGCTAGCAGAGAGCACAAACCTCTGGAGGAGGAGAACAGCCAGAGAAAACCTTGCTACTGTGGTTCCCGCACGTGTGCTTCCTTCTTACCTTGGGACAGCTCCCTCTTTTCCACACCAGCAAGTTCTCCATAACCTTTCATCCTTAAACACACCAAAAAATACTATTTTCTCTAGTAGTTAAATAAAACTCTTTGTGTTCCAACAAGGAAGCACGTGTGGGTTTGAGGAGCAGCAGAGATGTGGTTCAATAATTTGTGCAAAACCCTTTTCAAGGTGGATAGTACAAGGGATTGATTATTGGAGCTCTGAGATGTTCCAAAATCAGTGACTAAGCCAGGCCTGGTGTTTTTGTCTGGTTTTCCTCTGACAGCTTGGTGTGTGTTAAAGCTGCTCTCTCAGTTTGTATCCTTCAGAAAGTATTTGTGCCTTTGGCACTTGTACATGGACAGGAGATAATGGCAAATCACTGACAGCAGCACAAGAAAATGTCACCATGAACCATAACTCTTGCAAGAAAGGCATCAGGTTTCTTAAAATCCATTAAATTATTTGTTTTAAATTACTTGCTGTATTTTTTTTTTGTTCCACAAAGCATAGTAACTACTAATTATTGATGTAAAAGGAAAGAGTAGCTTTAGTACTTTGTGTCCCATGGAGCTGCATGCCCAAAGCAGCTCTGACTGGCTGTTTGGCTGTTTCACTCCCATTTAAATTATTGAAGTGGTGCAGCACAGCAGTCTCTGAGGAGCACAACATCCCATCTTTTTGAATCACCTCAGCCTCCAGGCTGCTCCCATCAGATCTGTGCACTCACAACAAGCAGCACATCTGTTACTCCCCAGCACTGTCAGGACATGCTCAGGAAGCATGAAGCAGGGTGATGCAGCAGCTGACAGCTGACTGAAAGTATAAACACAGAAGTGCATCTGAACACCAGCAGATTTGTGGGTTTGTGCTGAACAGATGACAGATGCACGAGGGTTTTTCAGCTGCTAACTGATCCATGTTTTCATTATTCCAGGGCCAGGCTGCATTCAGCAAGGCCTGGCCTTTCCCAGCACAGGGAGAAGGTCATTCCATCTTTGCATGATCCTTGTCCAGCTCTGACAGCTGTGCAGGGCTTTTCTGAGCACCTCCTTCCACCAGGGATGCGCTGCCAGATGGGCACATGCTGTAACTGCACATTCCTTCAGTTCCTTTCTGCAAAGATCAAGTTAAGGCAGCTTCACATAGGCTGGTTTTGATATTTAAGATGGATAAACTGCAGTGCAGCTTTTCATTCATGTCACACTGTGCCATCAGCAGCACAAACCCTGAGTTATTTGCTGTGGACAGTTTGATCTTTACCTGTTTCCAACCCCCTCTCAGTTATTTGCTGTGGACAGTTTGATCTTTACCTGTTTCCATCCCCCCCTCAGTTATTTGCTCAGGACAGTTTGATCTTTACCTGTTTCCATCCCCCCCTCAGTTATTTGCTGTGGACAGTTTGATCTTTACCTGTTTCCATCCCCCCCTCAGTTACTTGCTGTGGACAGTTTGATCTTCACCTGTTTCCAACCCCCCCTCAGTTATTTGCTCTGGACAGTTTGATCTTTACCTGTTTCCAACCCCCCCCTCAGTTATTTGCTCTGGACAGTTTGATCTTTACCTGTTTCCAACCCCCCCCTCAGTTATTTGCTCAGGACAGTTTGATCTTCACCTGTTTCCAACCCCCCCTCAGTTATTTGCTGTGGACAGTTTGATCTTTACCTGTTTCCATCCCCTTTGACATAACACACACAAGGGAGTACATCTCATGGGGATCAGCTGTTCTGCAGGCGATCAGTGACTTCATTTTTAAATTACAGACAACTTTAATTTGGACAGAGATTGGTGCCACTGAAGGACTGAGCTGTCACTCCCAATTCACTCCTTGTGCTCTTTCACAAGGAATCCAGCAAACAGCTGAAAACTGGATCTCTGTAATCCTGGCTACTCCCAAAGAGCAGTAATGATTATCAATATTTCAATATTCATAAGGAGATTTGCTTTCCTATTGAAATAGGATCAGAATAATTCAAGGAGGCAGCTCTGAACAAATTGAAGGGCCCCTGCTCTGGGGAGGGAGGTTGGAACAAAATGAGCTTTAAGGTCCCTTCCAACCCAACCCACTCTGATTAACCCAATACTGACCAGGGATAAAGGACATTTTCCTATTTACTAAACAAAACCTCCTTGGTGTTTACCTTTGTTTCCTTGCTAAGATGCAGTGTTAACCTCTCCCATTTCAGTGCCTTCCTGCTGCTGTTGGGGTTTACACAGGGCTGTGGGTTTACATGAAGATAAATATTACCACGTGATTTCTCTCAGGGTTAATCATTAAACATCATTTTTCTGTCAGTGCAGAAACCTTCCAAAGGATTTCAGGAGCTTGTCAGAAGTGGTTCACAGGCTGAGGTACATTAACTTCACTCCTTGCCTCAATAAAGGTTCTTGCTGCTGCAGCAGGGAAGCTCCCTGGATCACAGACCTTGGAATGCACAGGATTCCAGAGCACAGCCTGGACTGCAAAGCCTCTTGTGTAGAGGAGTTTTATCTGTTTTCTCCCTGAAAAGGCATCATGCCAGCCCCTGTCAGACCACAGGGCAGACGATCCAATCCACTTCCTCCTTCCCTCCTGAGAAAAGTTTCAAGATTAGTGTCAGAACATCTGCACTCCTCGTTTTCAGGATGACAGCACCGTTTGTTACCTTCCTGTTATGAGTATGCACTTGGCATGATCTTGAGTAGTTAAGGAAGTGCAGATTAAAAAAACCCAACCACCTTTAGCAGTATCTGCTCCTTGATCCCAGCCTAAAGCAGGAGCACAGCTGAGCCCTCTGTGCCTGCAATCCAACCCCTGCAGCTCCTGTGACCTGATCCCAGTTATCTGCCTAGAGAAACTGCCAGCACAGAACAGAACAATGCTGGGCTGCTCAAAACAGCCACACTGAAGGCCCTGCAAGCACAAAATAATTGTAAATTGAGTTCTAAACCATCCTGACAGTTATTAATGGCCTTTTCCATACAGCATGTACACTGTACTCCACCATGCCCTGGCACTGCAGCTGCCTGGGGGAGTGAACCAAAATCCTACTAAAAAATTCCCTGTCAAGAAACTGGAAAAGAAATAAACCCTTTGTTGTATCTGCTGAATTTCTGTTCACTTTCCCCTTCAGGCTCCTTTCAGCTTCAGAGCCCCAGTCTGCCCCTCACAGCTCAGTGTGTTCTCCCACAGTGAATCCAGTCCAAGAGCTCAAATGCTCTGAGCTTCCTCTCATCCTCCCTCCTTTTTTCTTCTCTAAATGCATATTAATTATCAATATCTCAATATTTTGCCACGTCATGCTGTGTCCTGGAAGATTTTCTGCTTGCTGGGCTTACCTGGACCCCACTGGAGGCTGGGGTTTGGTGAAAGGCTGCCCAGAAATTCTTCTGGCTCATCTTTTCAACATGAAATCAATGCAGAAGGAGCTGGCAGCTGATGGATTTGCATTAAACTCAAAATTTTCTACAGCAAAGACAAGGCTGGCAGGACCAGCATCAGTGCCAAGGCTTTTGATAATCCACTGTTACATTCAGATCCCAAAACGAGGTTGCTTTCAATTACTCCCATTTCCCTTCTTACTTGCTCAAATTCCTCTCCTTTTCAGTGAGGAATTTTATTTTCAACAAAACAGTTTAGAAATTTACCCTATTAGGCCTTAGGGCTCACAGTTCCATCTGCCATCACTTCCATGACTTTTATTCAAGTGGAATCATTCATTAGCTTCAGTTTCTAATGAGGCCAGTTTTGCATTTTCCAAGTCCTTAAAATAAGCTTACACTGCATCCAAGAAATTCAAAGGAAATTGTGTTTTTCCATCAATAAAATCTTTGGCATAAACAAATGCTTGACATTTTATTCAAATATGTACAAGATTTCTAATCATCATCAGCCTGAGGATCATCACCCTCAGCTGCAGAAGGCACTTCCTAAAGATCAGCAAATATTTCCCCAGAAGAAGCCCATTTCTGGACATGATTTTCACTGCAAATGGAATGAAACACAGGGTGAGCTGCCTGTGAGGAGAGCTGAGCTCCCAGCCCTCATTCTTGACTCCTTCATTCTCTCTCAAAGCTGCCTAGAATTTCTTTTAAAGCTGTCTAGAAGTTTATGAAGTCTTTGCTTTATTGCATTTGAGTGTAGAAACTCTACATAAATAAAATTAATAAAGATCTTGTCTACAGAGGAGCTGTTGTAGTTGACAAGGTGATCAGTCAAGGATTGGAGTCAATAATTCTGGAGGTCTTTTCCAGCTTAAGTAATTCCAGGATTAAGTAATCTTTGAAGACATCATTGGCTTGTTTCTGCTCAGTTTTGTTCCAGTTGAATCCAAAACACTCTGGTCAGGATTTAAACCCAGGAACACGAAGGTTCTCCACACGCTGTTGAGTCGTGCTGGTTTTTCTTCCCTCAGCAAGAACTTCAAGCAAGTTTTTCCATTCTGTATCATCAGCAAGGGACACTGCTCATGTTTCTTCTCCCTGGGGTGCATCCAGCCCCTGCTGTGTCCAAGGAACATCCATCCATCCCTCCCTCCATGCCCTGTCAGCGTGGCCCCGGGGCGCTGTCGGCGGCGCAGCGGAAGCCCAGGTTGGACGCGGAGCTGTCGGGGGTGTTCTGGCTCCGAGCTGCACAGCGGTACCTGTAGCAGTAGGACTGCACAGCAACACACAAAGGGAATTTCTTAGCACAGCTGGGGCTCCTCAGGCAAACAGCTTGTTAGATTAACAGATTAATTAGTTGGATTAATACAGCAAAACATTGCTGTGGCTGTGGGACAGATCGATGAAGCGATACGGATGGAAATCGCTGTGTTAGAAATGAGGGGATCCTGCACAGACTCCAGCTGACACAAAAACTGCACTGAATGGCAAAGTGTCTGATAAAGTGTCAGCCAAGAATCTCTCCTGCTCTGGGAAAAAGCCAACCAACCATCCAGCTTCCCCTCAGAGGCTGAGCTGTGTACCCATGTGCTAATGCCCCACTGGAATGGACAGGTACTGGCACCCGCCTGGAAACCTTTCCTGGATGAGATGCCAGACTTGTGGGATGGGATGTCAAAAGGTGCAACTTGAGGCTCTGTCAGCTCTGAGAGGGAGAAGAGCACCAGCACACAAAGCTCAGTCTGAGCAGACATCAGGCACCTAATAAAGAGCCCTTGTGCTAAGAGCAGTCAGTGGTTTTTGTCTCCATACACAGCCTAGTTTCATCACCTACAAAAAAAGACTAGGGCAGACTAGAATCTTCACAAACCTTCAAAATGGGTCATGTTATTCATCACTGAAGAGCCTATTCCAGTGTTAATTTAATCAAAACTGCTAATTAACATCTGACATTGATTTCACCTAAGAAGGAAATCAGTGGAGAAAATGGGATCTCACTGTAGAAAATTTAATCTAATTATGAGAGTGATTTGCCAGCACAGGCTTTGCAAGGGAAGAGGAGCAGGACAGCTTTAATGAAACAGGAGATGTACAGTGAGGGGTTTAAGCACTGCATGAGCACTTTAAACAGAATTTTGTGTCATTAGCAGCCGTTGCTCCGTGGTGACATCCTGGCTGTTCTGAAGGATTTTCAGGTATGCCACCAAGTCAGCTGAAACACTTCATCTCCCAGCCAGCTCTGCAAACACCTGATATCATAGAACCATGGAATTCTAAAAGGATTTGGGATTGAAGGGCCCTTAAAGCATATCCAATCCCAACCCCCTGCCGTGGCAGGAACACCTTTAACTAGACTAGGTTACTCCATATCCTTTGTGGATCAAAGACATTCTAAAAAAACAAAATTACATCCATACTTTCTACTTTGGTTAAGTGTCACTCAAGCTCTGTCATGAAAACAGCCTACATCAATTTTAAATCCTGCACCTAAAACCCATACTGATTAAAAAACTTACTTGTTTTAATTCCAAGCTAAGCAAAAAGAGGTCCTGAGGAACATCAGGTGTTGTTCTTCATAAATTCCATGAAACCCCTTGACAAGCATCCAGGCTGCCAGGAAACTCTGTCAGAGGCTCATTCATGGCTAAGTGCTTTCAGAGGGAAGAGGAACACGAGAACAGCACATTACCTTATGGCACATGTAGGATCCACCTTTCTTCACTCTGTCCGTGCCCGAGGACGGCCCTTTCTGGGGAGGGGAGGACACTGGTCAGTACTCAGGGAATCACTAATTACTAATTAGCAGGGAGATGGGGAAGGAGCAATCATAAATATTTCCAGACACTAATGTCAGTGGGGTCTGGAGCAGACAGCCTGAAATAATTCTGTACAGGATTTGCAGGTGACAGTAACAGTGCTGGAAATATTTCACATTCCAGTTGCTGCCCACTGATCATGCCTGCTACCAGGGAGGTTCCCAAAGAGGATTTACCAGGAAGGAAATGAGCTCCAGCTTTCCTCAGTGACCACTCTGGTCACACTTGGCATGGATCCCACTCTCCTACCCTGTCCCCACCCAGGTCTGCATTACTGGGGTGATGTTCTAGAAGATTCTACCCCAGAAGAGCATTTGTGACTGAACATAAAACCCAGAAAACCTTGAGTTGATGTTGGTACTCCAGAAGCTCCTGCCTGCACTCCCTGAGTTTCACTGGCTTTGTGTGAAAGTTCACCACACAAATTGCAGCAGCTTCATGTTTATTGCCAAAGTTTATAATGTGAAAAAGAATTTGGCCTATCAGGGCATTTCATGGCACACAAACACTCAAGGAAAGCCACACCCTGAGGCAGCATCCGCTCCTTCCAAGGCTGGGTGCTCCTCCCCAGCACAGCCTCTGGAAATTGTTCCCACAACACCTGCAGTGGATGCACAGCCCCTGCTCTGAGATAAGCCTCCAACCAGCACAGTCATCACCCAGCCTGGGAATCTCATTTTAAGGGAAGCCAGGAGAAAACTGACCTAAAAAAAGTTCCACGGGAACAAGGCAAAGCAGAACAATGGGGCTGTGGAGCAGGATTTCCCCCAAATGCTGCAATCTGTGCAACTGGCTCCAGAGACACTTTTAAAAATGAAGATGAACATTTTTGGTTAGGGTTAGAAACCCTAAATCTATCATGTATCAGCAATTACAAAGGGCTGGCCTCTACTGACAGTGTGTGAACCCAAAGCTCAAAAATTGATCTTTTATTAATTACAAATATCTTCCACCTGGCAAAAATTGAGCATCAAAGGTTATTTGGTAACAAAAAAACAACCTAAATTGACCCCCACAGCCTCTGAAGGAGGATTCCAGCCCTGAATCACTTCACCACCTGCAGAAATCTGCTGTAGTGTCCTCCATTAATCTATTCTATTACAAAACATCATTCTCTTATTAAAATCACTGAAAGTAAAGAGTTTATCATAAAACAACAGGCAAGGATGTCAGAAAATCAGACAACCAATAGACATCATCAGCATTTGCAGGGTTAGTATGTACACAGGTCTCACTTATGGATGAAGGAAACTGCCTTGGCTGTGCTTCCCCTCACTAAAAGCTTATCACAGCCCAGCAATTAAGGGCACATTTGATTAAAACAAGCAAATCTCTGTTCTATCAAACCCCATTGTTTTAGGGCCTGACCTGGAGAGCTGCACCAGCTGGTACTGAAGGGAAAGGACATTGGCTGCCTGGTGCAAAGGGCCAGAGCTGTCCAGACTTTGATCCCAGATTTAAACCGCAGAGTTTACTGTAAATTAGCAAGGTTATTCTGTACTAAAATACTGCAACAGCCATATTGCAGTCTGATTACATAATTACAAGTGCTTGTGCATTCCATTACCAATGCTCAAAAAGTAGGATTGTTCTTTTTGTAATGAATTGTTGTCTCGTTTTTATTGTAGTTTTTAATTCAGTGTTAGAAATTTTGCTAAATAAATCCTGTTATTTTGAATTAGCTTCTAATCATTTATAACATTTCAAAAGTTATTAAAAAATCGCAGAAGCTTTTCTTGTTAATGAAAATTAAGTTGTATTTCTTTCATCACATCAAACAAATGCTTTCTGATGGTGCAAGGTGATTTCAGTGCACAGCCACATGGTTACTCTGTTTTGAGAGAAATCAGTTTTCAAACAGAACTGCAGCTCATACAAAAAAATCAGAGCCAGAAGTCACCACAAAATAACCCCTAAAGGGACTGTGGTTTGCCTGACCCCCCACCTGCTCTTGGCTCTCTCTGCTAAAGGATCAATTACGTTTTTAGGGAGGAAATTGTGCCCTGTGAGGGTGGGCAGGCCTGGCACAGGTGCCCAGAGCAGCTGTGGCTGCCCCTGCATCCCTGGCAGTGCCCAAGGCCAGGTTGGAGCAGCCCTGGGACAGTGGGAGGTGTCCCCATGGCAGGGGTGGCACTGGGTGGGATTTAAGGTCCTTCCAACCCAACCATTCTGGGATTCTGTGACTGCAGTGAGGCACCTTCATTAGAATTATTTCTTTGAGACACTTTGGTGTTGATGATGCCAAAGCTGCAGCACTTCCCTGCTGGATTGGGGTGATGGTGGGGAACAACTGTCCTGGGGATTTTGCTTTGTTCAACTCCAAGAGTTTGCTGAAGTTTTAAACCCAGACACTTCAGAAAGTATTTAAAAACTAGGTGTTAACGATGAGGCTTTTGGGTTTTTTTCAAATGCAAACTATTGTCAGAATCCAGCGAGGCAGAGCACTTCAAAGTGAATTCCAAAGGGTTTTTCTGGTTAAATGGGTAAGGAAACTGAATCTCCTCATGTGAAAAGGTGTCCCAAAATAGCCAGGCTGCAGTTATCTTCTGAGACATTAGAAGTGATTAGCACCAGATCTATCAGAGCCCAGCTCTTCAGTCTCTGCAGAGCACAAGGCAGTGTAACCTAAATATAGGATGTGTTCTCTGGGCTGAAAAGACCGAATTCTTCCAGAGGGTCAGAGCTCAGGCAAAGTTTTTTAACATATTTAGTTTAACACCCAAAATCTTCAAAGCAGTGAGAGCCCTGGGCTATGCTGGGGATTGGTTACAAGGAATGGATGGAATTCTGCACACAGATTGTTGGGGAAGGTTTCATAATTGATTGTCTTGCCTTCACAAATAATTACCAGGAGTAAAAATAAACCTGCAAGTGCTATGTAAATTGTGAGTAAATAAAAAACATTTTATCTGGTGGGGTTTGAGTGACAAACTACGTGGCCTTACTTGTCATACTCATAAATCATGGGATTTATCATCCTGGATAACTGGGAGAGGAGCAGGTCTAACACTGGAACTGGAATCTGCTGAGACAGAGCATCAGTGGCCCCACAGATCTCACCCTGCAGGACCCTCGATCTGCCTGCCACAAAGAAAAAATATTCACCTCTCAGAGCCTGCTGACTTCTCCTAAACCTCAGTTTTATCACACATTCAGTTTAAAACAAGCTACCAGAAACCAGAAAGATAATTCATGAGAGGGGGAAAATAAGTACAGCTTGCAGCAATATAAATGAACTAAAAAACTTCATTTTTTTAGAGAAGTCATTCCATAAATTCTTGATTTCTGTAATGTGAGGCCAGTTTGGAAGTATCCAGTGGCTCACCAGGTATGGCCAACTAAGCAAACACCACAAAACTGTGACTGCAGTGTGGATGAGCTGTGCTGTGCTGCCCCAATGCCCCAGGAGCACAGAGCAGGGACAGGACCCCGGTCACAGAGGGGATTCTGTGCTCACCGTGATGCCAAGCAAACACTTACAGGGTTGTGCTGGTCCTGTGGGGAGTGCTGCACAGCCCACCAGTCAGATGTCCACTCCCAGGCATTGCCCACCATGTTGTAGAGGCCGTAACCATTGGGGGGGAAGGCAGAGACCTGCACAGGACAGGGAACACAGCTCAGACCTGCACGGGACAGGGAACACAGCTCAGACCTGCACAGGGCAGGGAGCACAGCTGAGACCTGCACAGGACAGGGAACACAGCTCAGACCTGCACGGGACAGGGAACACAGCTCAGACCTGCACGGGACAGGGGACACAGCTCAGACCTGCACAGGACAGGGAACACAGCTCAGACCTGCACGGGACAGGGAACACAGCTCAGACCTGCACGGGACAGGGAACACAGACCTGCACGGGACAGGGAACACAGCTCAGACCTGCACGGGACAGGGGACACAGCTCAGACCTGCACGGGACAGGGAGCACAGCTCAGACCTGCACGGGACAGGGGACACAGCTCAGACCTGCACAGGACAGGGAACACAGCTCAGACCTGCACAGGACAGGGGACACAGCTCAGACCTGCACGGGACAGGGGACACAGCTCAGACCTGCACAGGACAGGGAACACAGCTCAGACCTGCACGGGACAGGGAACACAGCTCAGACCTGCACGGGACAGGGAGCACAGCTCAGACCTGCACAGGACAGGGAGCACAGCTCAGACCTGCACGGGACAGGGAGCACAGCTCTGTAACCACACCAAACAGGGCTCCAATCCTCACACCAGGCTGCTGAAGGTGCACTTGGAGGAGCCCCAAAAGCAGACACCAGACCTGGAACACTTCTACATCCCACATTTAAACCCAAGAGGGTGGAAAGCTGTGATCACCTCTGTGCCCTCAGCACCTTTTCCAGTGTGACACAGCATCTCCTGGCTCCTTTTGGAGACTGACCCTCCCCAGAGAGGCACTGTTTGACCAGCACACACTTGGCATTGGTGACTCAACCCCACCCACAGCTCCCAGATTCCCCTCCCACCAAGGAAAGGCCAGGGTGGCTGCCAACTCCTGCCTGTGCTGATCCTCTTCTGATGAAACTTTTGGCTTACTTAACTACCATTAAATAATTCATTCACATTCTTGATTGCCTTTAAAATTCCACTCTGGTTGTTATACTAGACTGGCTCAACCTTGGCCCAAAAGGGAAGTTTATTTCTTTTAAACTCTTGTGTGATTTTTGAGTTCACAAAACTCAAAACTGCAAGGCCAGAAGTGCAGGCAGAAAGTATTTCAGCTTCTGACTACAAACTGACTGGGAAGAGGGAAAAGAGGTCAGTTTGAGAGGAACTAGAAGTTAAAATGAAAGTAATCTTTACTTTTCAATTAGCTTGTAAAAGAGTCCCTTGATAATGCTCAAGCCTGCAGTGAAATTTAATGTAACTTAAAATCTAAAATGAAAGAGCCCAGGGATGGAAAACAGCCATGGCTCATCCTGCTAAAGACAGACCTTGATTTTAGGAAGATTAAGATCATTTCCACATGCTGGATTGTCTTTGAGACACACTTACAGGTGCAGTCCCCTTGTAGCCATCCTCTGCTGTGTTATTGGTGGGGAATTCTCCCTGCCAGATATTGGCATAGTGTTGCCCTTTGGGCTGCAATTTGTTGCCCCATGGGAAAAGCCTGGGAACAGACAAACAGAGCAGTTGTCAAACATTTTTAATTAAAAATCAGTGTTATACAGAATCCCAGACTGGTTTGGGATGGAGGGACCTTAAAGCCCATCCAGTGCCACCCCTGCCTTGGCAGGGACACCTCCCACTGTCCCAGGCTGCTCCAACCTGGCCTTGGGCACTGCCAGGGATGAGGGGCAGCCCCAGCTGCTCTGGGCACCTGTGCCAGGCCTGCCCACCCTTGCAGTAAATACCTTTTTCTTAATACTCAATCTGAACCTCCCCTCCTTAAGTTTGAAGCCATTCCGTGTCCTGTCTCTCCATCCTTGTCCCCAGTCCCTCTCCAGCTCTCCTGCAGCCCCTTCAGGCTCTGAGCTCTCCCTGGAGCCTTCTCCTCTCCAGGTGAGCACCCCCAGCTCTCCCAGGCTGGCTGCAGAGCAGTTCTGAGGGTGACAAACCCTCTGTCCCACCCCCTGGGACAGGTACCTGTTCTCCAGGCCCCCTCTGCAGCTGTATTCCCACTCAGCCTCCGTGGGTAAGCGCTTCCCTGCCCAGGCACAGAAAGCCACGGCATCATTCCAGGACACATGGAGCACTGGATGGTCCATCCTGGAACCAAAATGAACAGGACAGGCTGTCAGGGCACCAGGCAGGCTCAGAGCTGCCTGACACCCACACAGGGGCACACAGGACTGACGAGGCTGGAGTAGGTGACTTGAACAGGAAAGAAGCGACTTAAGGAAAGGCAGCAAAATGCTGGAAGGGAAATGCAGCCAGCAGAGAGGGAGAAAATAATTAACTTCTGTTTGTCTCATCATGTTCCTACATCCAGCTCTAGACTTAAAACTATTTATGGTTCAGTCAAAGGTATTTATGGTTCAGTCAAAGATATTTGTGGTTCAGTCAAAGATATTTGTGGTTTGTGCTTCCTCAGGTGCAGCACCCAGGAGGCAGCACAGAACTGTCCCCACCCTGCCCTCTGTGGGAACCTGGGTGCTTGCAGAGCCAAAGGGAGGCACCAAGGGCCTGCAGCATCAAACCAGCCTGGCAAGAGACATCTTGTATCAAACCAGCCTGGCAAGGGGCATCTTGTATCAAACCAGCCTGGCAAGGGGCATCCTGTATCAAACCAGCCTGGCAAGGGGCATCTTGCATCAAACCAGCCTGGCAAGGGACATCTCAGCCAGGGTTCTCCACAGGAAAATGCACATTGCAATTTAATGTTGATGGTTCTTCACTCCTCTGTGGCTCTTCTCCTGCTCTGGGTCCTGTCCTTGCTGTCAGCTGTGGGGTTTTGAAGGAGAAGGGAGATGAGGAAGAGTCTTACCAATATCAGTTTTTGCAGCATCCTGTCCAGGAAATGAATTGCAGAAATTTACCTGGGAGGTGATTTTCCTTGGGAGCTTTAAGCAGTTCAGTTTAGACAAGAGCTCCCATCTCTAATGGGGTTTGGTTCCAGGACTGACATTAAAATACTTGTGTCTTTTTCCACAAAAGACACAAAAAAAGCCCAGGCATTCTTGCAGAAGGATCTGCCCATCCAACTTCCAATAGACCAAAATGCTTCCAGATCTGAGGATCCAGGAGAGAGAGGAACTTCCTACAAACTTCTCTTTCCTGCCCCATTTCAGAATTTCATTTCATTTCAACGTTTCCCTGTTCATCCATGGTCACCTCCACGTGGCAGGTCCAGCAGCTGGGCCAGGCCAGGTTTGCACCACCCTTGCACGAGGCCAGAATTTCATGGCAGGTTTCCAGCTCCTGTCTGCTGCCTCTGACCTCAATTCCTGGCTCCCCCTAACAATGCCTCCAGCTATTATCTCTATTTTTGCCTCAGATAATTCTTGCCTTGCCCTTGGAGAGCAGACAACTCGTTACTGAGTGCTTCAGCCATCAGATGATGGTGCACTAACAGAGTCCTGTCCTTAGAGGACTCAAAAACCTACTAGATCTAGGCTAGAGAGTCTGATTTGATTTCAAAATGCTGTTAGAAACTTTCACTAGATGATGAAGTGTCAACTTCATTGCCACCTGCCTACTGAGAGGAGCAGTTGCAATTCAGAGGTCCCAAATGAAGAAAGTAATTTGATTTTCTAGGCCTAAAATTCATCTCACTTCAGAACAGAAAGCAATTGTATGAAGACAAGGATCAGCAAGTTGCAGAGTTCATGCAGGCAAAGCGTGGCACAAACTGTAAGAAAAAGCAGAGTTTTCCAAAGCATTCAGAGGTTCTAGATAATCACAACTGATTTTCCACAAAGTCAGAATGCAGTTTAAAAAGCAAAAACTCCTCAGTCTTCTGTTGCCAGAGAAAAAGGCTTCCAAATCCCACGTGGAAGAGTTCACACTACCCAGACTGGAGTGTGCACACAGGGAGGATTTATTGTTCCTCTCCAAACCCAGGCCTGCACTGGAGTTTCTGACCCTTGGAGGATCTGCTGTGTTTCACTGCTGGTGCAAACATGAACAGCAACCACTGAGCTCAGCCAGCCTGTCCTGCCAGAGCTTTGTGGATTCCATCATTGACCATGGCCATGGAATGCTGCATCCAGCACAGCAGAAGGAAGGAAAACTGCCCCAGAAGCAGCAGCAAACAGGTGAGTAAATAAAACCCCGCTCCTGGTGGGAGGCACAGGGACATCCCTGTGTTTTGGGATGGAATGGGTGCTCAGGGCTCACCTGCTGGAGATGCTGGAGTCAGGGCCCTCGGGGTGCTTCCAGCTGGCTCCTTTCACAGGCAACCACCAAGGAGCAGCTGCCACCTGAGAAAGGACAAGAGCAGCAGGGAAGGACACTTAAATTCCCAGCTAAGGGATTTTCTGGAAAACCACCAGATCCCTTCCAACCCAAACCAGTCCGTGCCTGTGTGAATTCCTCCTCCTGGCTGACTTCAGTCTGATACAATCTTCAAAGAGGAAAAAATAAATTACAATTCTGGCCCAAAGAACATTTCCACCCTAATTATTTGCTCTCTGGACTCAGTGTTTTGACATGACTGAAACAAGCCCCTGATGATGCCCTTTAGCTGGGGGTCAAACACACGTCTTGTGACACATTTGCTTTCCAGGTCATTAACCCACTAAGCTGATTTTAAATTATTTGCTCTCAGCTTCCAGAAGGTGGAGACAGAAGAACCACACAAGGGAAGTGAAGCATGAAGCCTTTTCTATTTTTTTTTCCCCTTAGCTGGTTTGCTGGGAAACATCACACAGCCAAAATCTCTGTAGCAATGCAGACATTGAGTAGTTCTCTCAAACCAGAAGTCCCAGATTTGGTGTTTCAATGCCAAGGAGATTTTCCTGGAAGACATTCTTTAAGGATTTCTTCTACAAGGCTCACTTCAAAGCACAGGAGGTCATGCTTAACTGTTCTGTTCTGATTCATGTTCACTTAGAAATGGTTATTTTAATAATGGGGCCTTCACTGAGGCAAAAAAGGAATATTTATGCCACCCATCAACAGTGGGTTTATTCCAGCAGCTTCCAAAATACTTTTATTACAGAGATAAATACTCTTATTAGAGAGATCATGTCTATAAAGAACAAAAATCAAAGGAAATAAGCCTGGAATGCTTTAGGAGGGAAACAACCCAGAGGCTGCTTAGTCCTAGACTGACTTTGTCAAGTGTTATTCACAGAGGTAGGAAAGGTGCCAAGAGTTTTACCCTTTAACTCACCAAACCTTCAGAGCAAAATCCAAAACTTCACTGCAAGCTGGTATTGAGGAGACCCAGAATCAGTCTGGTCAAACAATTTTAACAGCAGCTTCTAGGGGGAAGCTGCATCCTTCAGCAGAACATGGAATTACACGTGTGTGGGAGAAAAGATTATCTGTGTCACACACGAATTGTTGAGAAAACTCTGGTCCAAGCTACACATCAAATCAGTAGGAAAAATCAACAGGAGTGCCCAAACACAAATTATCCTGGGTTTGGAGCACCTCTGCAGGCTCAGGAGTGCCCAAACACAAATTATCCTGGGTTTGGAGCACCTCACCAGGCTCAGGAGTGCCCAAACACAAATTATCCTGGGTTTGGAGCACCTCACCAGGCTCAGGAGTGCCCAAACACAAATTATCCTGGGTTTGGAGCACCTCTGCAGGCTCAGGAGTGCCCAAACACAAATTATCCTGGGTTTGGAGCACCTCTGCAGGCTCAGGAGTGCCCAAACACAAATTATCCTGGGTTTGGAGCACCTCTGCAGGCTCAGGAGTGCCCAAACACAAATTATCCTGGGTTTGGAGCACCTCTGCAGGCTCAGGAGTGCCCAAACACAAATTATCCTGGGTTTGGAGCACCTCACCAGGCTGGGCTCTGACACTTCCCTGACAGCCTTGCCCTCCTCCCCTCCCAGCACACACAGGTTTTGCCCACAGCACATTTAGGTATCCAAAAGCTCCTGTAAATCACCAGCAATCCTGGACTGAAGCTTCTGGGAGCCCTGGGGAAGGGCTGTGAAAGGCCTGAGGAGGCTGCAGGGCTCCTGCAGGCTGGGGAGGTCTCACACAGGGGTGAGGACACCCTCCCTTCCAAGGGAACCCCTGAGTGTTGAGCACCAAAGGGACAAAGATGCTCCCTGCTGGTGACCCAGAGCTCCTGTCCTCTGCTGTCCCCCTCTGTGGGACCCCCCAGGCAATGAGAGCTTTTTCAGACCCTCTCTGACCTCCAGCCAGCCATGCCAGCCCCATTCTGGCTCAGTGTCTAACAAAGGGCATTCCCACCCCGAGCAGAGCCTCTACCCTTTGCAAGAAGCATGAGCAATACCTGATCTCTCATGGGGAATTACAGCTCTGCTACTGAGCATTCAAACCCCAAAATGAGACCTTGCTGCAGATCCTCTGCTCAACTCTCACAGCACTAAAGCTTCAGAGTGACAGAGCTGCTAAACTGAGGCAACAATCAAGAGGTTTAAAAGTAGTCTGAGTTAACCAATTCCTTGCCCATATTGAGGTTTGACCTTTAAACTGAACTGGAAATAGGACAGAAATCCAAAATTAGCATTTTAGGGCTATTTAAGGAAAGTAAAAGAACAGCAGAACCATTTGCTAAAGCTAAAATCTGAAAGATCACAAGAAAGATTTCGACAGTTTCTAAGCACAACATATTTTTGTAAATTAAACTGCTGGGCTTTAGATAAAAACATCTCTGCAGGAGACTGCAAAGATTTACACTTTAGACGACTTTAATTTCGGAAAACATCTTTGTGATGCAAAAGAAAAAGCAGATGCTTTCAATCAGGCTGGTTTATTTTAACCCAAGAAAAATGTCTCTCCACAGGAGAGCACTGTGTGTGCACAGCTCCTGGTTGTGGCTCTGCTGAGCTGAGCACCAAATGGCTGCCAGGCTCTGCAGAGCACCCAGAGCTCCAGAGCAGCCACACATCCAATGCTGGGACAGGGATACCAGGGAGAACCTGGAAAAATCACCTGGAGATTCACCTAAGGCAGCCCCTGGCTCTGGTGAACACACCCCGAGCTGCTCCTTCCAGAAATCTCCTACCTGAAATCTCCAGTTCTCTCACACAACTTCTCACAAGTCTTTAAAGCTTTTAATTGCTCTAAATCTAATTAGCAGAAGAGCTAATTAGACAGAGATATTACAACATCACAGTTAATACAGCCAAGCCTTCCCTTGCCAATAATGAGCTTAGTTACTTTCATAACACTTCACGTTCTGCTTCCCTCCGAAACATGTTCTGTGCACTGGCAACAGATTCCTGCTGTCAAAACAGCAGCAGATGCTGCTGAATAGATGTGGAACCAGAGGAAAAAGAGGAAAATCCCTTTCCTTTTGGTTAATTCTTGCAGGATGTCACCTGTCCCACACCTGCCCTCACACCCTGGTGCACAGGGAAACGCTTCCCAGAGCAAAGCAGAGGCACAAAGGTTTGGTTTGGTCTGATCCAGCTGGAAATGGGGATTATCCAGCTTTCCCCTCCAGGATTAAACCTTAACAACTCCCTGTTCTGCTTCTTACAGACTCAGAGCACTGTGAAAAGAGAGCCCAGTGTGATAACACCGGGAAGAGCTCGAACAATTAATTCCAACCCACTTTGCACTGGGGTGGAGCAATGTGCAGAGCTGGAGCCTGAACTCCCACCAGCAGCCTGCAGAAAACTCTCCTAAATATTCCATTTTCCTTTCCAAGTAGGCTGGGACAGCCTAACTTTAATTGCTCCATTACCTCACACAATGTCAAGATTTTTAAACTACTTCACAATTACCTTGAGGAAAATTTTCTATGTAGAAAAAAAAAATAATCAGAGTGGGGAACATCACTGGGTGAGTTTCATTGTCAGCATTACCCTGCTGCTGCTACTGCAGTAGGGGAAAGCCCCTAAAAACCACCCCAAAGCCATAAAAACAGTTATTATTCTTGCACTAACATGACACAGGCCATGTTCAAGAATAACAACCCCCACTTGAGGAACAAATCTCAAATTTAAATCAGATTTCTATATCTGAAAAATTACCAAAAAGAAATCTGTAACAGAGTAGCTCATCTTGGCTCAGACTCCAACAGTTCCATCAAGTAGCAAGTGCCCTGAAATAACAAAGTTGTAGATTTGAACCTGAAGTCAGGCCCACAAATGATGTCCAGACACAGGCACCAAACATCATCTTTTTTTGTTCTAATGCTATTTTAATGTAGCAAAGCTACACCAGGTCGGGATAAACAGCTGGGAAAAAACACAAGTGACTGCAGAGTAAAAACTTCACAATTAACTGTGTGAAGAGAGATTTTGAGTGAAAAGTAGCCCAAGTCTGGAAACCACTTTAGAATCATTTATTAAGTGGAGAGTTCTTAAAAAACCATTTCAGTTCAGAAGCTGACTTAATAGGTTACCACTTGTTTGATCAGATGGTGTTAAGCTCTGTGCATCTTTAATATGCAAAAGGATCTTGCAAGCATTGGTAGGACGTGAGAAGAAATTTGTTATTCAGTAAAGAACATAATTTTTGGATGAGGTTTCATTTTATCCATGTAAGGCAGATACACATAAATCTCTGACGGTTTTTCCTCCTCTAAGCCAGATCCTAAACCTTGAGCACTGATTAATGAACTACCAAAGAAAGAGGCAGGCGGAAAATGGAACATTTTTAGTAGGGTGAGAAGTTTAAGAAATAAAAATAATTACTGTGCAATGGATCCACTTCATTGTCCCTGCAGAGAACAAAGCTGCTGTAATTATGGACCAGAACTGAGGCAGGATTGGGAAATTCTGTCACACAAAACCCAAACCCACAGTTAAGAGTTTTTTGTCCAGCAGGTAACCCACACCTGCATCAGAGGCTGCACCAGAGGATCTCCAGAGATCCTGCCAGCCTGGGGTTCTGGGAATACCTGATTTGCCAGCTCCTGCAATTCCCATGCTATTTATTCTATCAATTAAAAGTCCCAGCTCCCCCAAAGCTCTAATTACAGAAGAATCTGTTCTCACTCTTATGTTCTAAAGTTAATGGCCTCCCTCATGAGCTCAGAAACGGAAGCAACAAGGAGGTTTAATATTGAATATTGATATTATCTGCCTTAAACCCCAGTGTTTTACAGCAGTTTGAAACTGCACACCAAGGAAAGGCAGCAGCTTTAAAATACATTTAATTTTACTTTTTAAGTCATCAGCTACAAAAAGTATTTCAAACTTGATTGGAAAGAAGCACTTTTATGAAGGGACCTTTTCTTTGCATAAGGAAAGGTCATTGAACTTCAGTTCAGACAGTGTAAAACTTCACAGCCCTGTCAATCCTCCAAGAAAAATAACCACAAACATGTGATGCTAAAATCCAGTCAGATTCATTAAGTGCAAGTTTTGGAATCAGAAGAAGCTTCTTTTGAGGAACTGATGTTCCTGGTGAAGGCAGACACCTCTGGAAGTCTCATTTCCAGCCAACACCTAAATCTGCACTCCAACTGGTCATTTTTTCCAATAACCAAGTGCCCACGAGCAGTAAGGAAAGGAGATGTGCACGGATTTATCCCCAGCCTGAGGCACAAACCCTGCAGTTCTGATAAACACGGGCTAATATTCCTGCCAATTCCCAGGGAGAATTCCTGCACATCCTTCTTTATCCCAGCAGTGGGAGGAGAGCACAAAAAACCCACAGATGAGCAGTTCAATAGCTCCATCTCCCAGCTCCTTGCAGGGAGCAGCTGAAGCACTGGGGGCTGCAAGGAACAGCTCAGCCTGCCCACACTGGCACTGCTGTCCTACCTGCACACCCAGGGCTCCTCTCAGCCGCAGGCTGAGATGTTCAGCTGAAATGCAGAATGTTTCAGTCTGGGGGTTGTTATGAAACAGGCAGATTGCACAGCTCCAGGCCACTGCAGAGATTTCCATACAAACAGGGATGAAAGTAGCATCCCATGGTTCTGGATTGGCCAGAACTTTGTGTTTGCTTGAGCTGCCAGTGAGCCAATTCCATTGCATTCCAGACCCAAAATTCCATACCCTCACAGACAAAGGCAGAGTGCACATTTGTATGCTCTCAGGCTCTTCAGTGCAGAATTTATCTGGCCTTGAAGCAAAAAATTAATTTTTCTGCCTTCCACCAGCCAAGAATAGCAATGTCCCCACTGCTCTCCACTGAGCAGAGACTGAGGCTGCACTCCTGCTGTGCCATCCTGGTTCCCTTTTCCATGGCACCTGGACAGCAACAAGGAAAATCCTGCAACTCTCCTCAGAATAAAATGAATTACAGAATGGTTCAGGCTGGAAGGGACCTTCAATTCCACCCAGTGCCATGGCAGGGACACCTTCCACTGTCCCAGGCTGCTCCAACCTGGCCTTGGGCACTGCCAGGGATCCAGGGGCAGCCACAGCTGCTCTGGGCACTCTGTGCCAGGGCTGCCCACCCTCACAGGGAACAATTCCTTCCCAAAATCCCATCCCTCTGGCAGTGGGAAGCCATTCCCTGTGTCCTTGTCCAAAACTCCTCCTCCATCTCTTCTGGAGCCCCTTCAGGCCCCGCAAGGAGCTCTGAGCTCTCCCCAGAGCCTTCTCTTCTCCAGGCTGCATGTGAAGAACATAAGATGTGAAGCTCTCATAATTTTTTAAGCCCACACAAATAATTTCAGCTTCAAAGGACCTTCCACCCTCACCCTACAAACTCCTTTTCCATTTCAAGGAGCCCTCCCCAGCTCCATCAGTAACACTCATCTGGCACAGCACTAAATCCTCCCTCTCTGCCACGTGACCACCACAAACTTGGAGGGCAGAAGTAAAACTTGAGTTCCCAGAAATCTGCAACAATTCCATCATTGGCTGCTACACCCCTTTTTAGTGCTTCCCTTCCAGAGGCTGAGGCCAGCCCACATTCCTGTCGGTGGGAGCCCACCTCAGCTCCAGGAAAGGCACACCCAGAGCTCCAACAATCACCCTGGGTCACTCCTGCAGCAGCTGCCACCAGCCCCAGCTCTGCCCTCAGCCAATGGATTTGAGGCTCTGATAAATCTGCTTTAAGCACTGGAGGAGACAAAGTGGCCAAACAGAGCAAAACCCCCAGCAGACACACACAGCTCATCATTTATAATATAAATTATTTAGTTTGGTACCTCCACTTTCACCTTTCCTCAGTTATTTCATTGCATGTGTAATACTGCTTAAAAAATTTACATTCCTGTTGCTCTTACCTTATAGTCACATTTGCATTTCATATCCCTGTGCTTCAGCTGGAGAAAATCCTTGACAAAACACTCCTGAGCCACTGAGGCAAAGGAAAACCACAATCCTTTCTCCCATTGGTTAGAGGAGGGATTTTCAGTGCCAGCAAAACACCAATATTTATATCTTATTTCTCCTTTTCATCTGATAGTTATGATTGGACTTTTAACAGCAAGTTTACTTTTAAGAACTCCAAAAAACCTTCCTAAAGCAGCAGCCAAAGAAAGGCCAGTTTGGGCTCCATCCCAGGCCTCTGGCATAGCACTTGTCCTGTGAGCACTGCAGCCAGCACTTGGAAATTTGGCTGACACCCTCAGGAAAGTGGCTCCCAACACTCTGTGTTTACAAAATTACCAAGGCTGAGCTTACAGCAGCATTCTTGGGGTTTGTTTGTTTGTTTTAAAACAGAGAAGCTGATTTAGGGATTTCTGCATCACAGAACTACACAGGAAAAGGAATTTCTGCAGTACTGAGTGTTGGGAAGATGGGATGAGCCATTCATTTTTTTTATTTGTATTTTTTATTATTTTTCTGAAGGCAGAACAAATCCATGGATGGATTTAGCATCAGTTACACCAGTGGTGGGAACTGCAATTTAGCCTTATCTCTCACAGTGCACAAATGTTAGTCCTGAATGAAAAGATTACAAACTGCAGTTGTAATCTTCCTTCCCTGGCAGGAGGAACCCAAATCCCACGTTCTCTGCCAGTCCCTCACAGCACACACTCACCCAGGGCTTCCTGAAACCTCTCAACTCTCAGGCTGCCCCTTGAAAACAAAAATCAAACTGTGCCCCATCAGAGCTGGGGATAATTGTGACCCTCAGGAGGTGATTTTGTGTCCAAACCTGTGCTCAGAGCAGATCAATTCATCCAGGAGATGCCAAGAGCTGCAAAGGGGACCTGAGCTGTTCAGGAGGAGGTAATGAAGGCTGAGGAAGGCTCAGCAACACATTCACAACAGAAAAAGAGGAAAAGGAAGGCAGGGAAGATTTACTACAGAACTTTCTTTCTTTTTTAAGCCAGTATTCACTTTCACTCAAGAGGAAAACTGGATCAGCTCCAGAGCAGTCAGCACTGCCCCTCCCAGGATCACTGCAGTGCCCAGGGGGATGAGGGAGCTGGAAAAGCAGCAAATGAACACAGGATCTTCTGTAGAGGAGGAAACATCACAAACTCCAGCCATTGACAATATAAGGAATTTTACAGACTCAGCCTGAACTTCTCAGGTAGGAGGTAAAAAGAGACAACAAGGGGTTGACACCAATTTTTGCTAATCAGGAATAGATTTTTAATTGTTTTCTAAAGGAAAAGGACAGAGAATAAATTGCAAATCCTCCCCACTTCAGTCCATGATTCCAGGCCAAACACCTCTCCATAATCCCCTTTTTGCACCTGGCTTTGGGGACATCAGAGTTTAGTTTTCCCTGCTAACAGAGCCCAGGGATTGCTCAGGGAGTTTCCCCTGCCGTGCTACTCACTGCTTGGTGGATTTCTGCCTTCACTGCTTCACTCAGCATCCCCTCAAACACAAAGGAGTCGCCAAATTTCTCTGCCTGTGGAAAGAACAAAGAATTCAACCATTATGTCATCAAAGGAATGCTATTCTTAGAGCCACACTCAACATTTACAGCTTTGCTTTATCAAGGATCAGAAAATTCAGAGGATCATTAAGGTGGGAAAAGACCTTCAAGACCATCAAGTCCAACCTTTGACCAAATTCTAACTGAGAATTTGAGTTCTTTTCAAAGAAGCTGTTTTGGAACAGAAAATAAGGGATTTTTCCTCTGGATGTTGTTTTTGTTCAGCAGCCATTGGGCAGATGGCAGCTCACTGAGCTTCTGCACATGTTTTTACTTTTATTAATTAAAAATGCAGTTCTGATGGTCCCAACTGCTTTCAAATGCTACAGTCATCAATCTAATATGAAAGGGCAGTTCTAATATGAAAGGAAATATTTCATTCCTCTTATTTTTCCTTTAGGAATCACAATAAAAGATTTGAGCCTTGCCACTTACTGCTCCATCATCACTAACACCACGTTTTAAAGTGCTGCTGCAACAATGAAGAGTTAAAAGTAACTCAATCATTATATCTAGCATTCTATAAATCCAACAGAATAAAAAATAATTTAATTTCCATCAATCACAGTACATTATACCAAGAGAATAAAAAGGGAGGAGGTGTAAGTGGAGTCCTCAACTACAGCAGCTGAGCCATGAGGTCTGAAACAGCCCCAGGTGATGCAGTTGTACCTGCCAGAGCTCCAGGAACATTTGGGTAACACTGTCAGGCACAGGAGGGGATTGTTGGGGTGTCTGCAGAGCCAGGGGTTGGACTCGATGATCCTCGTGGTCCTTTCCTGCTGAGGAATTCTGTGATTCCACATTTGTGCTCATCCCAGCAGCTGTTTGCAACAAGTGAGCTTTGTTCCAACTCAGAATAGTTTAACTGCCTTTTTATTCATAATTATCCAGCTAAGAAACAGAAAGGGTAGACAAAAGAAGCTCTTCATCCAACGAGAGGATCCTGCCTTCCAAATGAGAACCAGTTCATCGAGTGAATTCAGCAAAGTGCCTCCTTTGAGACCTGCTCATTACCCAGGCTTTCATTTGCCTAAAAGGGCTGTCAGGGCTTTGTCAAAGTTGTGTAGGAGCAGTCAGGAGGGATCTGAGCTTCAGGCACAGGTGGCTCCTTTCTGGGAAGAGCCTTCCCACATTCCTGGTCCATTGTTCCCAGAACAGGCACAGGATTATCACTGCAGTTGCTGTTGTCTCCTCCTCAGGCACAGGGCTCTCTGTCACCCACAAGGAGCTGTGCTGAGCCAGCCTGCAGAGCCCTTGGGCAGCTCAGGTTAAATCCCATCTCCAGGTTTCTCTAAAATCAGGAAAATCTAACCTGGTACTGGTACAAACAGCTCCAGACCCAAAAGTCAAAAAACCCCAAACAAACCATCCCAAAATCCCCTGTAGGAGCTGCTGGCATCACCCAGGCTGCAGGTCAGACACGAGTTCAGGTGACAATTATTAAACACAGCAACAAACCCCTGACTGTCCTTTCAGCCCAGGACAGCAAGGCCAGACAATTCCTCCTCCCCACCACTTCCAGTGATGCCTCAGCTTTTATATTTTCAGATCCTGTGCTGCTTAGGGATGAAGCTTCATATTAGGAACTGTACTGAGCTCCCTCTAGGAGCAGTGAGACAAAACAAATCCATTTCTGCTGGAAGACCAAGGACAACTTTCAGGCCAAGAACACAAACAACGATGGACTGAGGGGTGGGACAAGAAGGGACCTCATGGCCTGGGGCTGGAATTGGACAATTGGACCCCAAAATGCAAACAGACCTAAACTTATAAAATGGTAAAATCTCGTGACTGTGGATCCATCTTTGTTACCACTCTGAGCCCACCCTGGGTGCAGCCTTGCTCAGGCTTCTGTAATGCCCAGGGTGGATTTGGGGACCTTTTAATAAATCCTGATTTTACTCTCTAGTTTTGCCAAGCCTCTGTTTCAGGTCAGCCTTCCCAAGGCAACACCAGCAGAAATATTGGAGTGTGCAAATCCCAAACAAGTATCGTGACATCCTCCAAAAAGAAAAAGGTTTTCAGCTGGGATTTTCTCAGGCTGAGAGGAGCCTGGGTGCCCTGGTGCCTCACCTCAGTGATGTAGCCCGTGGCATTCACAAATCTCTCGAACTCCTGGTTGCTGACCTCGTACTGGTCCATGTAGAAGCTGTCAAGGTGAACTTTCCTGGCAGGCCCCTCTCCATCCTGCTGGATTTCAGGCTCGTGGGTGCCCATGGTGAACACCCCTCCTGGAATCATCACCATCTGCAGGGCAAACACCACCCAAAAGGTTGGGAAAAGGAAGGACTGAGGAGCCCCACGCTGGTTTTACTCCTCCTGCACCTCATCTTTGCAGCTGATTTTGGCCAGCCCGTTTGGGGGAACAGAAACAGAACTGAAATTGGGCACAAATCCCCATTTGAGGCTTTTTCACCTGAAGTCTGGGTCATGCTTTTGATCTCATGAGAGAAACATGTTCTGATTCCTGTGTTACACCTTGCTGTTATTTCTGCAGTTACACCAGGGTAGCAAAGGAGCAGTGGATGAGGTCACAGCAGCTCCCCTGCACCTCTCCTGGCTCTGCAGTGAGTATTTGGCATCACCTTCCTCATCCCATTTCAGTGTTTCCTCTCCACTGTAAATCTCTCCCAGTAACACCTAAAATTCACACAATTTGCAACTGGCCCATAAAAAATGCTACAAACATCTTCTCCTTCAGGCTACATCTGGAGCTGCCTGTGTCCTCCACCGAGAAAAATCTGAGCTCTTACAGACAGCCTGAAACTGACTCCATAAAAGGCCTTCAGGATAAATTTGCTTACATTTTTTAGGGCTTAGGAAATGATAACGTGGTGCAAAATTGCATCACTTCCTCCCTTCCAATCTCTCTTCAACCCTCGGGAGCTGAAACAACTCCCTGAAAGGTTTCAGAGCTCACTGGTCTAAAGCCATGTGCAAAATTAACTCTTGATCTCTCCCAGCTCTAAAACCATTCTGGAAATAAATAAATCTGTTTGTTGGTGATGCAGAGGCCAATTCTTCTCTCACTTCTCTGGTAATGAAGATGTTTTCTAGCTGAGCACCATTAATTATGAGCATAACTTTAACCAGCAGTAATTAGCTTTTATTACCTACTGCTGGAGCTGCCAGCTGGATAAAGAGACAAATGAATTTTTCATCCTCCAAACCCACAGTGAACTGCTCAGGTTTGTCACACAAAATATCCATCGGTGACATTGACCCCAAGACAACGGGGATTATTCAGTTCATGCTGTTTAAATATTCTCCAGTTTGTGGAGGGCAGCCTGCAATACCAGAGTCACACTTGCTGCTGTTATCTTTCACTCAGCGAGTTCCCACGCTGCCTGCTGGACACGGGTTTTTCCAGCACCACAACAGAGGCAACTGCAGAAGAAACCCCTCGTGTTTTCTGTCCGCGAGGCAGGAACGAGATGGAGCCACAAGCAGCACCCGAGCCCAAGCCCAGCTTCTCAGGAGTTCGGCCCACCCGCCTATAATTTAATTTAAGTTTCTCCACAGCAGTTCCCCGGCTGCTCCGTTATCCCGGAGGCCCCCCACGGCCCAGCCCAGCCCCTCAGGTCGCTGGGCCCCCGCCCGGCCCAGCCCAGCCCGGCCCGGCCCCGCCGCTCACCGGCCCGCGCCCGGCGCTCCGCCCGATGCCCGCCGCCGCCGCCGAGTAGCGCCGCGCCGCCGCCTCTCGCCCATCCCCGGCGGCCCGGCTGGCGCTGCAGCCGCAGTCCCCGGTGCCGGAGGTGCCGGGGGTCCCGGCGGCCGCCACCATTCCCATTCCCAGCAGCAGCGGGAGAAAGCGGCAGCGCAGCCGGGTGGGCGCGGCCATGTTGGCGGCGGGGCCACGTGCCGCGCGCGGTCACGTGACAGGGAGTGTCTTAAAGGGGCCGCGCCCTGCCCTGAGGGGACCGCGAGGGGCGGGGCCGGATCTGTCCTCTGCTGTCCCCTCGTGTCCCCTGGTGTTCTGGGCTTCTCTGAGCTCCTCAGGCTTTGAAGAACTGACCAAGACACAGAATCCTGTCCCTCCCATCCCTCCCTGTGCCCTTGAGTCCCTCCTTGTCCTTCCCCTGTGCCCTCGTGTCCTCCCTGTCCCTCCTTTCCCTGTCCCCTCCTGTCCGCTTACGTGCAGAGCCTGTGATGAATGCTGTGGATGATGAATGCTGTGGATGATGAAGGCTGTGGATGATGAAGGCTTTGGATGATGAAGGCTGTGGATGATGAATGCTGTGGATGATGAAGGCTCTGGATGATGAAGGCTCTGGAGCAGCGCTCCAATGAAGCCTCTCTGGTCCAGAGAAGACTGAGAGGGGAACTCATCAATCCACATAAATATCTCAAGTACTCACGGGAATCTCACCCTTCCATATAAATACCTCAAATATCCACACAGATATCTCATAAAGGGCACCAAGAGTGTGGTTCAGGCCCTTTCCAGGACGGGTGCTTTGGTATTCCCCCTCTCCATCAGGGAATTTGCAGTTCCTGTGTTGTCCTTCATTTTTCCCGCAGTTCACTGTAATTGTTGAAGATTCTGTAAAATCTTTATTTTCTTGTGCAAGCTCTGTTCAGAACTGTCAACAAAATGGATCTGCATCATCCCCTATGCTGAAATAAATCTTTACTCATCCTGCAGGATATTAATTCAAAATACTCAATATAATTTTTGCTTATACTTGCAGCAAAGAGAAGCATGGCCAGAGTGAAGGAGGGGTTTTATTGTTTGGTGTGTGTGAGTGCTGAAAGGAACTGCTCTCGAATGTGTTTGCTCTGTGAAGTTTTAATGTGTGTAAAATGGCTCTGCTGGGAGGCCTCGCAGGGATGAATTCCAATTATCCATCATTAGTCCCTTTTGCCCTGTGACGTGCTCCAGAAAAGCATCAGAGTGCAGGAAAACAAATGAATGCAAACTTAATTATACAACCAAATCTTGCTGTTTGGGGGTCAGAAAATGGAAATATTCCTTTTGTGTTGACACAGCGATCTTTGCCCTTTGTTAGGGAATGAATGTGTATGAAAATGAGAGTTAAATCAAACTTATTTTCTCCTGCTAAATTTTTTTTCCCAGCACAATTCACTGAAGCGAGAGCAAAATGTAGGCATCCAAATCCTACAGACTTCTAGAACTGAAAACAGTCTGCCCAGGATAACCTCCCCTTACTGAAGCCCTGGGATTCTGGCTGTGTGGTGATGGAATTCAGGAAAATCAGCTGATTTCCAATGAGCTGGGACAGCTCTCTAGTGTATCCTGCCCACTCGTTCTCATGGCTCATTTTCCTGGAATTCTTGTGTGCATCATTTGTGTAGTTCCATCAGGAGGGTTCATATTCCTTGCTCTCCCCGGAGGACAGAGGAAATAATTACAGTTTGCTTCTGAGCAACATCCAACTTCCAGTCTGAGATCCTGAGGACTTTGGAGAACTTTTGCTGTGGATCACTTTGTGCTCAGCCATGCAGCCTTTAGTTTTTTCTCTTTCCTACTGAGTCCCCTCACTTCTGATCTTCTGTTATTAAAGTGTGATGGGAATGAGAGATTTTCCAGCACTTCAGTGAGAGGCTGAGGTGTTCTAGCATGTCAGGAGTGTTTTTCATCCCTGAGTGCTGGATTTCCCTAAGGACAGGGAATTTCTGGGATCATCTTCCCCATTGTGAAGATCAGCCATGAGCAGGAGAAAACTGATCCTCAGAGCCCTGGAATATCTTCTGCTGTCGTTTATCTTCCAAAGCTGTTGAGCTGCAGCTGAGCCAACAGCAGAGACAAAAACCTGTGCAAAGCCACCCTGCAGGCTGGAGGTGAATGTTTTCAAAACAGCCCAGGGAATCCAAGGGATTGTTGCAAATTTGTCAGCATAAAATGAGACAATAGAAATAAAAAGCAAATAAAAGGCTTCAAACTTTATTGTAACATCTTTCATCAATGCTGAACTTCCATGGTTGCTAAAAATAAAATAGGAGTGGAGCAGAACAAGGTTCAAAAGGAGAAAAAGAACAAAGTACTCCAATAGCAAAAAATAAAAATCCCTCACAAGTTGTTTTCCTGTGACTGAAACCACATGTGAAATTGGGCCAAACATTCATAGAGCTCCCAGGGCTGAAGTGATACCTACCAAGTAGTGTTTTTTCACCATTTCCTCTCAGAATTCTTGAATTCCTTCCCTCGGCCCTCTGGGGGTGTGTGGGCTCCAAGCCCAGCCCTCATTTGCTACTGAGTGAACAGGACTCAGTTCCCATCTCAGGGCTGCCTCCTGTAGTTCCCATTGCCAGGGAAATTTCCTCTAAGGGAATAGCTCTGGTCCTTCCCAAGGTGACCTTTTCCACTCCCACACTGCCCTACAATTTTACCTCTTTATTGTTATAAGATTATAGGAACCCCATGAACTCACTGTGTCTGCAGCAGCATCCCAGAGCAAGTTCCTAAAAACAAATGGAAATGTTTTCCTCCATTGGAAACTCTTATGATTATCTTGTCTTTGCTAGAATTCCATCAAATCTGCAGTTCTTCGCAGAGCTTGGTCAGTATTTTTTGGCTGAAGGGCCAAAAATTGTTGAGGGGCCATCAGCAGCAAGTTCATGGAATGACAGGACAAGAGGGAATGGATTCCAACTGACAGAGAATAGGTTTAAATTGGATATTAGGAAGAAATGTTCCCTGTGAGGGTGGGGAGGCCCTGGCACAGGCTGCCCAGAGAGAGCAGCTGTGGCTGCCCCATTCCTGGAAGTGTCCAAGGCCAGGTTGGATGTAGCTTGGAGCAACTCAAGCTGTTCTGGCCTTCTCTGAGCTCCTCATCCTTTGAAGAACTGACCAAGATGCAGAACCAAACACAGTCCATAAGCAGAAATGTGGCCTTTGGTATTTGGGAATGTCTCCAGAGGGGCAGACTCCATTCCCTCCCTGGGCAGCCTGTTCCCGTGTTCTCCCGCAGAGCTGCTGCTCGGATTTATCCCTCAGTGCTGGAGCTATTTCAAGGCACGCTGTTTGCAGAGCTGCTCAAGGTGCTCAGCAAGCAAAGCTCTGCCCCTGGCTCTGGTCACAGCCCTTCTGTCACTGCCTCGGAGCCACTGCAGCCACTCACAGCCTCTGCCCGCTGAACCCATCCAGAGATTAGATTTGATTACACAAGAATTCATTAGGATTATCTAATGATATTAGGCACCACTACTCTGCCAAATTCCTGATGAGTAATGGCTTGTAGTATTGCAGCCATGTAGGAAACCCATAAAACTCTGTTCTCTGACCTTCGCTTCAGTTCCTGAGTCACGGGCTTCAGCTTCTGCATATCCTTGCTCCAGAGCCACAACTACAACTCCTCTGGAGCTATTTTTAATGGAGAGCCAGTGCAGGGGGAGGTTATGTTGATTTCAAACTGGCTAATCTGGGCTTGTTCCCATTCATCAGCGTTATCCTGCTGCTGTAAAGAGGGAAACAAGCAAGGAGCCGGCACCATTCCTACCTGTCACCCAGGGCAGCAGGTGGGTGTGGGTGAGAGTGAGCGAAAGGAAATGTTTCCTTCACCTAAATCCCAGTTCAAGTGATACAGTTGTTCTGCAGGCAAACGTTGCACCCACCCCTGTGCTCTGGGTGCTGCCAGCCGGCCACAGAGGGCGGGAAAATTAGGGTGTAACTGTGGGAAATAACCTTGGCTAATATTTAAGGACAAATAATTGCATAATACAATAAATAAATGAAATATTACTAGTTTTTATTCGCTGCTGGTCATTCTGGCTGAAATTGTGCTGTCTCGTTAGCGATACCCCCGTGCTGTAATTTCAGTGAAGAGGAACCCCAGTGACACTCGCTATTCCCAGAGTTTGGAGCCGATTCCTGCAGAACAGCCGTGACTCTGCTCAGCCAAGGGCTCGCACCTGAGCCACGGCAGAGGTGACAGCAGCTGGGCAGGGAGGTGCTCACCTCAGCCGTCACCTCCCCGCTATTCTGCGCTCCCCGAGTCGCGCTGACACCTGGTTTACTCCGTGTTTACTCCGTGTTTACTCTCCCGGGCTGGTGTTCCCGCAGCCTCTGTGCCCGGTACCCCCGCACGGTCTCCCCCCGCCCGATCCAGGGCTCTGTGCGGAGCCCCCCGGACCAAAACACATCCGCGTCCCCGGCCGGGGGGGTTCACTCCCATCACCGACCGTACGGACCCGGGGAAACATCACTGACCGCACGGACCGAGGGGTCCATCCCCGTCACTGACCGCACGGACCTGAGGGGTCCATCCCCATCACCGATCGCACAGACCCGGGGGTCCATCCCCAACACTGACCGCACAGACCCGAGGATCCATCCCCGTCACTGACAGCACAGACCCGAGGATCCATCCCCGTCACTGACAGCACAGACCCGGGGGTCCATCCCCGTCACTGACCGCACGGACCCGGGGGTCCATCCCCATCACTGACCGCACAGACCCGAGGATCCATCCCCGTCACTGACAGCACAGACCCGGGGGTCAATCCCCAACACTGACCGCACAGACCCGAGGGTCCATCCCCGTCACTGACCGCACAGACCCGGGGGTCCATCCCCGTCACTGACCGCACGGACCCGGAGGGTCTCCGCTGCCCCCGCCCGGAGCGCGGCGCGGGGCACGCTGGGAGCTGTAGTCCTGCGGGACGCCCCCCCGCGCCGCGCGGCGGCGGCAGGACTCGGTTACCCAGCGTGCCCCATGGGTTATTTAAGGCGCGGCGGCGGGCGCCGAGCGCAGTGACCATGTGGACGCGCAGCTAAGGCGGCGGCGGGCGCAGCCTCCGGGAGCGGGACCGGGAGCGCCGCCGGAATGGGGCTGCCGAACCGTCCATAGCCCGCCCCGCCGCCTCCAGAGCCAGGTACGGACGGGAGAGAGCGGGCACGGCTGGGCAGGGAGGGAGGCGGTGAGTGGCCGCCGGGGCAGCCCCGTCCCGCAGCTCGAGGGATGCAGCTTGGCGGGGATGCCCGGGGATGCAGCCCGTTGCTAGGCGGGGATACCCGGGAATGCAGCCCGCTGCTGTGCGGGGATGCATTTCCGTGCTCGGCGGGGATGCCTGGCCGCCGCAGCCCTCGCAGGACCGGGCAGAGACCCCCCTGCCCTCCCGGCGGGTCCCGGAGCGCTGCCGGACCGGAGTCCGGTCCCCTGGACCACCGCGGGCTCGGCAGCGGAGCTGCGCGTCCGCTCCAACTTTGCCCGTGTTTTTCCCCCCGTGCTCGGGGCTCAGCTGCGAGGGATGTTTCGCGTTATGTAAACACTCGTGAGCGCCGATGGGGACTTGGCTATGGGCGATCTTCCTCTTAAATGGTCAAAAAGCGGGCAGCTGTGGGTGGATGTTTCGGAGGGTCCCGGTGACTGGCCTGACAGGCCAAATATTTGGCTGTTTCCTGGACTACAATAACTGGACTTCGGCGGGGGAAGGGGTGGGGGCACATGTGCATTCCCCATGCACGTACGTGGGATGTGCCCTAATCCCGGGCGGTTTCATGCCGGGAGCTGCGGGGTGTTCGGGGCCGGCGCTGCCCCGGGGCTCCCCCGGCCGCTCTCGGGCTCCCTGCGCCTGTTGCTGTGCGGGGCTGCGGGCGCTTTTCCCCGAAGGAAAAATGCTCCAGTTTGGGAGCATGGGGCTGCCCCAGCCTTTCCCCTCCCTGCCCCAGGTGTGTTCGCTCCGGCTCGCAGGAGTTTGTCTAAAAAGGCTCCAACAGGTGAAAGGTTCGAGTTGAATTTATTGCCGTGCGACGGTTCTGTGCCTGCTCAGCCACAGATGGATCGGGCTGCGGTCCTGCTGCTCACAAATCAGGAAGGGAGAACGTGGCTAATACAATCCAGATCTTTGCCTGATGAAGATTTAGCGGCTGCGAGTCGTGCGTGTGGGAGCCGTTGGTTTTATTTATTAGCGAGGGTCGGTACCTGTGCGTGTGTGCTTTATTTCATAACGTGTGCTTAGCTCTTTGCCTTTGAGGTTCTTTCCCTGGGCTCAGAACTGTGCCTGGAATCCCGGGACTTGCAGACCTGTTGAGCCAGAGGATTCAGGCCAGAGGCCCACGGTGGAGCTGTTTCCTTGCAGGGCTCAGCTGTGTCAGTGTGGGATGCCATGTGAGCCCAATATCCCTTCCTTTCCACTCAGTGGTTCCTCTGTGGCCAAGTTAATGGCCTACCAGGCGCTGGATTTCTCCTCGGGTTCTTTTCTGTACCTTAATTTACGCCAATTTCCTCACACAGCAAATATTCCACGGTGTAAATGTCTGGTGGTTTTGCTGGTGTAAGTGCCTGAAGCAGTAACAGCATTGCAGGGTGGTGTGGCTGGAGCAGAGCTTTGGCTGCCCAGCACTGGCTGTGAGTAGAAAAATCTGGTGGCATTAAGGCAAAAAATTCGGGGTTAACAGGACACTTGGGTGAAACAAACGTGGATATTGACCACTGTGAGATACAGCAGCTTGAGCTCAGTGTGCCTAAAGCAGAAAAAGGAATCACTGTGAAAATAAAACCATAGTTCCAGTGTGTTTCAAAACAAGCTGCTGCTGAGCTGATTATTTCTAATGTTTTCTTTAAGCTGCCTCTTATTTGTCAGTAACAGGGGTTTTTCTTGTTAAAATACCTTATTTCCCCCAGATTAAAGTGTTTGCTTAGATGAGTTGTTTTCCCCCATCTGCTTGTTTTGCAGTGTTGATTAAGCCTTGAAAATCGTTTCTTCTTGCAGGGTTTCATAAATTAGGAAGTAAACAAACAAGAGTAACTTTGGCTTGCCTTTGCAATCGTGGGGTGGAGCTTAGCTCGGGGAAATGGTTTTTATGAGATGTGCTAATCCTGAACACCATCGTTGGAGGGTGGAGGAGGCCTCAGTGAAGAGCACAGCAGGGGGACATTTGGTGTGTTTGATGATGGTTGGTGGAGCTGCAGGTGTGGATGAACAAAGCTGTCCTGGGAACTGATGAGTCCCAGGTGGTGTCAGGGACAGTTGTGATCTCTGGTTATAAATGAGAAGTGTAATTTTGGGATGAATTCTTCACTGAAAGGGCTGTCAGGCATTGGCTGCCCAGGGAGGTTGTGAAATCCCCATCCCTGGAGGTGTCCAAGGAACACTTGGATGTGGCACTCAGTGCTCTGGGCTGGGGACAAGGTGAGAATTGGGCACAGCTGGGACTTGGTGATCCTGGAAGTCTTTTCCAACCTCAGTGGTTCTGTAACATGATCTTATCCCACAGCACCATCAATCCTCTCATGTTCCTGCAACAAACCTGTTTTGGTGTGGCGTGGTCTAGAAATGCACAAATTGAGTTAAAGTGAAGAAATAATCTCAAATCCTGGCAGCTCACAAGTGAGGCCATTGCAGCTTAGAGTGAGAATTGCAAACCACAATGTCCTGCTGTTGTCTGATGTGAGGTCTTGGTCTGATTTTGTTGTAACTCCTCTGGTAGAGACAGCACTGAATGTCCCTGATGCTGTGGCAAGCACAAGAACAGGGCACCTGCAGGGGTGGCAGGTTTGGGGTGAATCTTGGGGATCCAGCTCCTCCAGTACTGTGTGTGTGCCAGAAAAGGGAACAGTCCCAGGGGTGGTCCAGAAGTCTGTTCTGGAAGCAGAATCTCCTTTTGGATGCTTCTGCTCAGATGAGCTGGTCTTTCCTGGTAAATTGCTGAAATAGACAGCATTGAGGTGGAACTTGTTGTTCCCTGCTGTCAAGCAGGATTAAAGCAGATCCCAGAGCTCTTGTCTGGTACCTGCCCTTGAATTGGAGCCATCAGAAGAGCAGGTGTTGCTTGTTCTGATGGGCTCTTGTAGCAGCTGTAGCTGCTCTTGGCCCCTGAGCTCATTAGTGCCCAGGTGGGCAAGAGACCAGTGGCAGCTGAGCTGTCCCAGCACTGGTGTGGCATCAGCACCAGGGCAGTGCCCATCCCTGTACTGGGCACTGTGGGGCAGCTGTGGGACCCTCAGTACAACAAAAACATTGAGGGGCTGGAGCGTGTCCAGAGATGGGAATGGAGCTGGGGAAGGGTCAGGAGCACCATGAGCAGCTGGAGGGGCTCAGCCTGGAGAAAAGGAGGCTCAGAGGGAATTTCTGGCTCTGCACAACTCCCTGACAGGAGAGGACCACCAAAGGGGTTGGGCTCTGCCCCCAGGGAATAGGGACAGGAGGAGAGGGAATGGCCTCAAGCTGTGCCAAGGGAGGCTCAGGTTAAATATTAGGAAAATAACTTCACTTAAAAGAGTGGTCAAGCACTGAAATGGGCTGCCCAGGGAGGCAGTAGGGTTCCCATCCCTGGAGGTGTTCAAAGGTTGAGCAGATGTGGCTCTTCCTTGATCCTGGCTGGTTTTGTTGACTGTGGTGATTCCTCAGTGCACAGCAAACTCCTTTGGAATATCTGATGTGTCAACTTGCAAAGTGTGCTGGGAGTCTTTGAGACATTATTACCCCATAAATACAAGATAGTTGTAGTTGTAGGATTGTCTTAAAGCCAGGAGGAATCTCAGGCTCCCGTGGGAGGTGGGATGAGGGTAGTGGCTCTGTAGTAGCTGGTAGACGAGCTGCTGGCTCGCCCGTGGGTGAGTGTGAGGGAAGGCGGCCTCACCAAAGCAGCTTATGGAGACCAAAGGGTTTAGAGGCAGAAAATCATGTGCTGCTAGAAAAGTTATGTAAATGTGACATCTCTGTCCCAATGAGGCTGTGGTGTAAATCCTGATTCCTGAAAATCTGCATTACTGTATGTCCCAAATTAGTTCCTTCTGCTAAGATAGCAACAGAAGCTGAAGGTGCTTGGGTGGCCTGGAGCCTTTTTTGTGCTGTTTGTGTGTGATGGTGCACAAGGGGAGTCAAAAGCTGCCCAGTTTCACCCTGTGGCCTGTGCAGGTGGGGACAGGCGCTGCTTTGCAGAGTGGAGGAGCAGTAGAGAGTGTCCCCGTGCTGCAGGGCCGGATGCTGCCTGTGTCCATGGCTGTTCCAAGTGATTCCTGGGCCATTCCACCGAGCCTCTCCTGGAGGCTGCTGCAGGAGGCAGGATGCCAGAACTGCACGAGCTTTGATCTGGCTCGATATTCCTGTCTAATTCCCGCTCCCCATGGACACTACACAAGCACTACAGCAATTATTGCCTGCTTCTCTGTCTTGGCACGAGCGGGCAGTGGTGGGGGATGGATGGAGGCAGATCCTTTTTTCTGGGGTGCTTGTTAGATTGGCAGAGGCATCCAGAGGCTCCTTGTGTGGCTCTTGCTTGTGCTGTACCTGTTGAGAAAGCAGATTGCCAGGAATTCAGGGCAGCTGTGGTTTATGGGATCAAATTTATTCAGAGAAGCCATGGCTATGTTGTCTCTGGAAGTGTCCAAGGCCAGGCTGGACACAGCTTGGAGCACCCTGGGCTAGTGGAAGTGTCCCTGCCCATGGCAGGGGGTGCAATGGGAGATCTTCAAGGTTCCTTCCAAGCCAAACCATTCTGGGATTCTGTTCTGTGCAAAAGATGAAGATGAAATGGAAACTACAGGAGCTGTAATTCAAGCGAGGAAAGCTGCAACATTCAGCTGTGGATTCTGAGCTCAGAGGAGTTTCATTTTCATGCTTGTGGTTTTGGTTGAGCTTGTCAAAACTTGGATCAGAACTTCCTAGCAGCGATCTATGGAGAATAAAATGTCAGTTGGTATCTGTGCAAGTTAACCCTCTGGAGTGAAAAACGGGTTGGAAACGTGCATGGAAGTCTGTGTTATTTGGGGATTTGTGGCTTGTGGCAATGTAATTGCATCCTCACGTGCCAGAACGCCAACATGAGTGTTTCAGGAAGCTGAGTGTTCATATGTCACTGATAATATTCCCTGGAAGTGTCCAAGGCCAGGCTGGACAGGGTTTGGAGCAACCTGGGACACTGGAAGCGAGTGGAAGGAGATGAATCTTTCAAATCCCTTTCCAGCCAAACCAGTCTGTGACTCTGTGATCATTTGGCTGCAGAGGTGATCAAAGGAGTGGGAAAAGCTCTGAGAAATGGAAATGCCAGATGTTTCTGGGTTAGGATGTGAGGTAATGCCTCTGCTTTGGGAGTAATGTGATGCTGAGCTGCAAGGGAGAGGCTTGGTTGGTTGAACCCAGCGTCAGAATGGACAGGCAGCTCATCCTCTCCTCATCCGGTGCATGATGTCTGTGGTCACAAGATGATAATCTCTGAGGATGGAAGAAATTTCTGATCATAGCAGGCCAAAAAAATGGCTGCTGCCCAAAGGCTGTACTTTGTTTTTTATTTTATGGAATTATTTAGTACAGTATTGCATGAAACTTGTATAAACATTTCTTTTGTGCCTTGGCCCATCCTGTCCACTTCTCCAGAAATTCAGAAATCTGCCAAGAAGTTGTGAAGAAAAAAAGCTTTGTTTGCAGTCCAGCTCTGTCCCATCTGCATCCCACTCCAGGAAGAAACACATGGCCACAGATGGAGACACCAACCTCAGCTGCCTGATGGTGCTTGATCTGAAGGGTTAATTGAAAACTTCTGATTCAAAGAACTCTGCAATCCTTGGCTGCTCCTCTGCTAAGTGTTCAGTAGATTCAGATGCTAATGCTCGTGGGTGGTTCAGTATTTTGAACCTTTGCCTTCTAGAAAATTACAGTTGGGAGGCCAACAGGTACAAGTCAGCCTGGGAACTGGAGCCTTCATCTGTAAAGGAGCCCGGCCCATCAGGGCTTTGGAGCTCAAAGTAGGTCCCCTGGCCACCAGTGGCTCTCCACACGTGCTCATCATGTGCTGGCAGTGGCTCCTCCTCTTGGGCTGGTTGTCCCGGGCGCTGAGGTTTTATCCAGAGAGCCGTGAGCCGGCGGAGGTGTCCGGGAGGGACGAGCGGCGAGCGCGCCCACGGGAGGGTCCAGCCTCGGGGACACCGCCAGCCTCAGAGCCTGCCAGGAGCAGGAGCTGCCCAGCGGGGACAGAAGCTTTGGCTTCACTGCCAGAGGAGACCCAAGCGTGCCGGGGGCCACCCTGCCAAGCCCAGCCCTGGAGACCGACAGCGGGCCTGCCATGGAGGAGAGGGAGCCCCCGCCGAGGTGCGCTGCCGCAGAGGGGACAGGGCAGGGGACGTGCAGGGGAAGGTGTTGGGCACTGGGACAGAGGCAGTGAGCAGCTGCAGGGGGATGGAGGCTGCTCAGGGGATGGGCAAGGAGACTGCAGTGCTGAGGGTTGGTGTGGGGAGTGCAGGAAGCAGCCCCTGCTGTGGTGATCCCTGGCTGCGCCAAGTGACATTGGGACTGGTCTGTGCCCTCTTCGTCCCTGGCCATCTTTGCTCCTTGGCCAAACTCCAGTTGGTGTCACAAACCAAGCTTGCTCTCTTTCCCCATGACTTTGCTTGTCCTGGTCCTTTTGGCGTGTTCCAGCTCTCTCCTGATAGAAATGAGCTGGAAAACATTGTGTGCTCACAGGGGCCTCGTCCAGAGGCTGACGTCCAGGCTGCCTCCTCCCAGCAGGGCTGGAGCCAGCAAGGATGGACCTCAGGAAGTATCAGCTTCAGTAAGTGCTCCTTGCTTTTAATGGGATTAAAAAGATGCCGTCAGGTCCTACTTGGTTTGGAACAAAAAAAATGCTTTTTTTCCCTCACAGTGTGTCTCTAGTAGATTTTCTTTTTCCAGCTGTCTGCAGATGCCTGTCAATAGGACCTGTCAGTCGTGTTTCTTACCTCAGTCAGTGGCTGCTGTGTGAGGGATTGCTGTCAGAGTCTAACTTCCACGTTTTGACCTGAATTTCTGTCACTAGCTTGTCTAGGTTGCACTGGGCAAATAATTATAAAAATAAATCAGGCTCCCTTTCTAAGGAGAAAAGGACATTGTGCACATTTGCTTTCCTGTACTGAGGTTTTATTGAGGCTAAAGTTACTGAAATGAGTTGCTTTATCTGTTTTCTTAAACTGCTGCTGCACTTATGAAATAGTAACTTCTGAATAAGTTTGTCACTGTTATGATAAAAAAAATCTCTTTATCTATGAAGTGGCCAATAGTATGAATAGAACATAATTAACTCGGCCATCATCTTGCTGTGTGAATTTACACTCCTCTTCCTAATTATTTTTAGAGGAAGGGGAAGCGTGTGCTGGATCAGATGTGCAGGAGGCTGATCTCCCTCCTGGGAGCAGAGGGGAGCGTGTGCTGGCGGATGGGGATTCAGGAGACCTGGATTCCAATCTGGGCTCTGAGTCTGACCTGCTGCACGTCCTTGAGAAAGTCACAGGGCTGTGCTGCTCCTTCCTTCTCTTCCCAGCCTCCATCTTGCCTGCTCAGCCTGGGAATTGGGGGGGAAAAAAAATCTGCTGCATTTTAAGGGTTGGGAGGAAAAATAGTTTGTCTGAGAAAGTGAATTTCTCCTCCTTAATCTAACGGTGCATCAGCCGCCCATGAGCGGCAGGGAGCAGCTCCTGGACATGAAAGGTTGCAGCTGAAGGGGAAAACAAGATCCTGTGGTAGATAAATGTACTGCACTGATAGGTTTGGGTTTTTTTAAGGTGTAATCTCTGAAATGGAAGTCCATGTGCAAAAAATGAGCAGGGCTGAGCCCTGCTAGCACCCAACGCTGTCCCTGAGCTGGATCCCACTGCAGGTGTGTGAGGATCCCGGTGTTCAGGACATGGCCTGCTCCACATCCCAAAATCCCTTTATTTTCCCTTCCCTGGCGAGCCAAGAGCTCCTTATGATTTGCTAAGTCAGAAGCTTTGCAGATGACAGAGCTCTGTCCTCAGCCCCAGCATGGTGATTATTCACTGGGTGAGCTTTTAAATAAAGCACTTCCTCCCTTCCTTGGCTGCTTTAATGGGATTCTTAGGAATCTTTCTTAGCGTCCTCAGGGAGGAAACCTTCCTTTTTTTTTACTGAAATAAGAATGAGAAACATCAGGTTTGGGTTCAGATTTTCAAGTTAGCTGCACCTGTGAAAATACAGAATGGTCTGTGGGTGTTACCCAAAAAAACACATGAAACTTGATTAGTCTGTAGGGCCAAATTTTTAGCCAAGGAGTCTTTTAAAATTTGGATTTACCAGATTATCTAAGCACTGGATTTTCAGTATATATTTATTTTATATTTCAGTATAATATAAAAAATCTTATCTTGCTTGGCCTAATTTACCAATATTAATGACCTGATTCCATTTAATTCAAACACAGACTTACCTGTTCTTGGGGGATCTCAGACCTGTTAATTTCTGGATGATTCTGCTTATGCCATTAAGCAGTTCTTTGTGTTTGCTTCTTTGTTGTCTCTCTACCCTTAAACTCTGCTCTTGTTTCTGTCAAAAACTGAAACAGAATTAAACTTTCACTCTGGAATTTCCTGTCGGCAGTAATGAAGTTGAAACACTTAAGTACAGTTGGAGATTCTATTCTTAAACAACTGAGATAGTGAAAAAGACGTTGATGAAGTGCTGCTCCAGTTTTGGTACCAGCACATGTAAAATTGGCAGTGTTTATTGAATTGAGCCCTAAACCACAGAGAAAATGTGCCAGCAGAGACCTGAGTGCATCCCGGGACTGCAGGGCACAGCAAGGAGCTTTTTTTTTTCTTTTTTAGTTCTAAACAAACATCACTGGAAGCATCTTAGAAAGCCACAGTAATTTGTCTCCCAGTTGCTGGGAATCAAACAGTTGCAATAAGACACATTTGGGCTTGTTTATTTTACAAACAGGATTTGCAGTCGCGGGGTAAAGAATTAAAATCCCACACAAGGCAGACGTGTGAGACGTGAATTCAGGGAAGTGGCTTTGGATTCTTTGAAAAAGCCTTTCCACAAACGCTGGAGATGAGCAGTGACAGTGCAGGGATGTTGTCACAAACAATCCCTGAGAGGAGGGACTTCAAACGGGGCCTTGACTCAGCTCCTCAAGGAGAGCAAACTCCTGGTGTTGCTCTTGAAACCTGTTTTTTTTTTCCTAACTTAGCATCGGGAGTGAGGCAGTGATGGGAAGAATTAGCGTGAAATGTTTACAGAGCACAGTTGCATTTCCCATTCTGAGAGTCTCAAAAGCAGCTGTCTCAGTGAGGTGTTGGGTATTGAACAGCCACTTTGATTTCGCAGTGTTCTCACTGTTAATCCTGCTTTAACTGCTGGTGTGAAATGTGTTTTCATGAGAAAAAGGATGGAATTTCAGGGGCTATATTAAGCTTATCCTGGCTTATTCAAGGCCATTAGGCTGAGCATATGCTCTGCTCGTGCCCTAAAATACAACAGAGCCCTGAGAGCTGGTGGGAACCATTCTGGGTCTGCAGAGTTTGGCTTTGGGGACAAACCATGGCCAAGGGCTTGTACAAACCTTCCTTTGCATTTCAGAACTGCTTCTGTTCAGTCCTTTTTGCTGTAGGAAAAGCAGCTTGTATTGAAGAGACACACAAGATAATCTGTAGTAAGAAATAATCAGAGCTGAGCCCCAGAGCTGTGTCGATTTCTGTTCAGTCAGAAAATCAAACTCGTGGTGCTGTGGTGCAGATTTGTGCTCACCAGAGCAGAAGGGGAAAGTCCTGAAACTCCTGGGTTTTTCTCGGTTTAATTCTCTGCATGTTCAGATCTATCCCCATAGAGCAAAGCTGGCAGAAAAGCTTGTAGATCAGTTTCTTGAAATTCACATGAAATGCAGCAGATTTTTTTATGTTTGTTTATTTATTTTAGTCAGTTTCTTAAACACAAGCTTGATGTTGTTTTCCTGAGCAGATAAACTGTATATAAAACATACTGAAACAAACTTTGATACAGACATGAGGAAACAGTCACTAACGTCATTATAAAAATTCAGGCTTTCAGTTTTATTTAAAAAAAAATACTGTGTTCATATCTCAGGAATTTTTTGATGCCTATGGGCAGATATAGTCAACTTCTCAATGTACAGTCCACTTTTAGTTCACGTTTCTTTTGTAGCCTGGCAAGTCCTTCTGTCTGTTAAAATTAGAACCTTCAGCTTAGTGGGAAAAGAACATTATTTTTAAAGCTTGGGTTGCTGCTGTTGACATTGCTGCCACCTGAGTTAAGCTGCTTGGAGAAACCTGACTTCATTTTTGCTTATCAATGCTTCATCTTTGATTTTTTTAAAGTGGTTTTACCTAGAGGGAGTCTTGTTTTCCTGCAGTGTTTAGGGGAAGAGGAGGACAGTGCTCCCTGGGTAACACTGCTGTGTTTCAGCTGGAACAGGATGGATTTCCTGCAGCACTCCCCTCTTGCAAGGCTGTGAGAGTGCCATTAAAACTGGGATTTTGCACAGAATAACTGCAAATGTTCTCTTAGGGCCGTCTCCTCCTCTAGCATAAATCAATTGCTCTTGGCACTGGCGTATCTAGAATAAATAAATAGTGGGGTAATGGTTGTATTTGTCTATGGAGCACAGTTGCCTTTTGAGCAGCGTGATTGTGCTGAACCCACGAGAGCCAGGTACTGGAGGATGTGGAAATCTTCCTGTGCTGCACTTTGGGGAGATCTGCTGGTCATCCCTGTTGTGGTCAGTGTCCCCTCCACAGCCAGGGGACACACATGGATGCTCTGATTGACATGTCCAGGAGCAAACCTGTTCTCCTCAGTCCCTCTGCTCTCCCTGTGCTGTGAACTTGGCATAAAAGTGCCAAGGCTGACAGATTTTTACTGCCTCCGCTTCTGGCTTGTCCTGCTGAAGAAAATAATCAAAAATGACCCCCACAGAGGTCTGGTTTTGGGAGGGTTAGTGTGGTCAGCTGTTGTTGAGAGCATCTTCTAGGAAAAAAAGGGTTTTCAAGCTGGATACTTGGGAACTTTGCTCCTCAAAAATTCCCAGTTTTACTTTTTGCTTCATATTTCCCAGTTGTCAGAGGTAGAAAATAGTCCATTTGAGGTGGCTGAGCATTTAGTGTTTGATGCCAGTGACTGGAGTGATTTTGTTAGTCCCTTGTGAGGAGACTGCAAAAAGCTTTGAAGTTAAATCAGTGCAGCAATGATTCCCTTCCCTTGGACGTGGGGAGGCCTGAGGGGTCACTGAGTCCCTTTTCCATCTGCCACTCCAGCGTGTTCCTGAGCCCTGGCCAAGCTGAGCAGCAGCACTGGTAGGGAGGAATGTCAGCAGGACTGACTTTGGCTATTAGAGAATAGATGTGGCCAGTGTTCATCTTGACTGTGGGGGAGGCTGAGGATAAATCAGGATTTTATAAGAGTGGGAATTGGCTCCCTGCTTCCTGAGGTGCTGGAGCATCTCCTGTATTCAGAAATACAAGACCAGGGGAAGTGGTGATTAATCCTTGCCCAAGCCTTGAGAAACAATTGTAGCCAGATCAACCTTTTGTAAAGCCTAACTCCAGCAAAGCTGGAATTGTGAGGGGCACAGCTCTGCTGGTTGGGATTCCAGGCTGCACCCCAAACCCAGCTCTGCAGTGATGTCTTTGCAAGCTCATCCAGAAATTCTAAGGATGATCTGGTGAAGAACCCAGCAGTTCAATTCACTGAACTGCTGCCAGTTAACACCACCTTTCTGTTATCCAGAGCTCTGTGATGGTTTGGGTAAAGCTGATAAACATTTTCTTAGTGGAATTGTCAGTAAATTGCAGAAGAGCTTTTTCTAGGGGTTTGCACTATCATGGTATATCAGAGTTACAATATTATGCTATGTTGGGTCTTCCTCAGTGAAGAAAATGTAAAAAAATTGAGGCTGTATCCTGGAAAGTGATGCAGGAGTTTGCAACCCTGAGCCTGGTTTTAGTCAATGGTCTGAGATTATTTTTTTTTTTCATATTTTTGGCCAAGAAAAAAATCTCTAATGGAAGTCAATAATTTTGACCTTCCCGTTCCCTTGGGAGCAGCTGTAGGGAACATCTGCCTCGTGTGAGGGAAAAGCAATCCCCCTCACAGCCTGGAAAGGAAACCTTAATGCCACTGTAGAAAGGGTTAATTTTGGAAGTATCTGTGGTTTTTGTTGGCTTAGACAGCTCTGGGCTGTATTAATTCAGGGCTGAGCCTAATTGTGAGGGATGAAAAGTTTTTTAGTCTGAAGTTGGTAATTTAACCTCCAAGTCAGGGCTTGGGGAAAGTTGCATTTCCAGTGCTGCTAATTCAGTCACTGTGCAGATTTGTGTTTCATGGCACACAGCTTAGAATAGGTAGCAGTGTTTTCCTGTCCACTTATCAGGAAAGAATGGGAACAGACTGTGTGACTTCAGTGGCTGAAGGACTTGGCATTTAACAAGCAACCTGGAGCCAAAGGGTTTGGGTTTGTGTGCACCCAGATTTGATGCCAGAGGAGCTGAGACCCCTTCACCTGCCTATCAGCCTGGCCTGTTACCTCTTGGTGTTCCTGGATTTGTTTTTCATTGCACCAGTGACACAGATTTACATGGATAGAATGTCCATGGTGTGCTTTGATTTAATAATAATGAAAGTTGTTATTGTTATCCCCAGCAGCACAGATCCTTTGGGAGTGAGATGGTTGGAGCCTTTCAGAAGTAAAGTGTAACTTCAGGTTTTTATTGCTGCAAACATCACCTTTTAGAGCTCCATGAATTTGTCCTTGTTGAGCTCCAGCCTTGCCTAACAACCTGATCCTTCCACTTTTGGTAAACAAGATAATGTCCAGGGAAAGGGGATATTTATGCCTGTGCTCTAGAATTTCCTGCTGCTCAGTTCTTCTGCTCATTCAGAACCTCTTTGGGTGTGATGGGGAGAGAGGGTGGAAGTGTTTTGAGTTTTTCCCTCCCCTGTACGAGCGTGCCCTGGGCAGTGTTGGCTGGCAGGGCTCACAGCCTGCCAGGAGGAGCAGCTTGGAAGAGCCTTGGTGCTCCTGCTGTTTGAAAACGTCCAGCACAGGAGCTGATTGGGCCTTTTTGAACCTGCTGATCAAAAAGCAGGGCTTGGGAGGATCTCCAGGAAACCAGTAAATGGGCTTGGAAAAGATGTCTCTGAAAATCTGTTCTGTTGGGTTTTTTATCTGGGCTTGTGTTGTCTCTTTGTTGCTGTGACAGATTGAAACTCTTTTTTTCTGTATTTATTGAAATGACAGGTGGGTCCTGCATCAATTTGTACTTGGGGCTTTAGAGAAAATGAAGTTCTTAATGCAGTGAGAGTTGGCAACACTCAGTGTCTGTCTCCTGAGTGTTACATTTAAGGCATCTATTTTAAACCAGGATTGAAGTATTACTGATTTCACAAGGATTTGGTTTCCTGATAAAGCATTTCACTTGGAAAAATCTTAATCTTTGTTTTTACGTGCAAAATCTGCTGTCAGGCATGCTGAGTGGGTCTTCACCTCATTCTGGTTTTGGGCCTGCAGGTGCAAGCAGGAGGCTGCTGGTGTCATGTCAAAATTTTGATGTGACCAAAAAACGTTGCCATGAATTGGGTCAATATTTTGTATTTCTCAGGAGCACCATTCCAGCACAAAGGAGGAAGCCTTTAAAGGATGCTAAAACCTGTCTTAAATTCTGGCAGAGAGATGTGATTTAGATACAAATATGCCTTAAACTGAAGCAGTCCCCTCTCCCCTTTCCCTCGGCAGGTGGGGTGGGATGGGTTGGTAGAGCTGAAATCCAGCATCCTCTGGGATGAATTCCTGCCTTTGCAACAGTCCCACGGGGGATGGGATGCCAGGAGCTGCTTGTTTTTCCCTGGTTTATTTTTCCAAGCTGAGCACTCTGGCGTGCTGGGTTTTCTTTGATACCTGAAATTCCACTGCGAGCACTCGTTCGGTTTTTCAAACAAACCAACAATCAAAGGCAAAGGGTCCTGTTGCTGTAACCTCTGGTAGCTGCACCGAGGAATTCTGCCTGATTAATGTTGTGCTTTATTCTTTATTCTTTCTTCCAGGGGCAATAAGCCAGAGATGACTGACAAGATGTCGAGCTTCCTTCATATTGGAGATATTTGTTCTCTCTATGCAGAGGGCTCAACAAATGGATTTATTAGCACTTTGGGGTAAGAACAGCTGTTCTCTTGTATTAAAAACAACCTAAGAAGGACTAGCAGAGCTCAGCCAGCTCTCCTGAGCCTGACCCCAGGGAATACTGGCTAAAACATGGGAGTTTTATAGATTGATTCGGCCCTAAATTTAAAAATGGCCTAAAGTGAATATGGCAAGGTAGATTTTGGGAGGCTGGAGAGTGTATCAATGGCTGTGGTGCAGTTTTTTGTCCTTGGTGGGGAGGAGGAACCTTGTCAGGTGAAGGGGTAGAGGGGGAATGAACGCAATCCAATGATTTTCATGTTGTTGTGTGTCCCGTGTCCATCCGTGTGTCCCGTCCTGTCCCTCCCTGCCCCTTCCCCCAGTCAGGGATGAACAGACCCCAGTGCACTCTGCTGACTGCACAAATCATAGGCAATGGAAGTAGTTTAAAAATATATATATATCTAACAAATAAATGAAATCCCCGAGCCAAGTGGTTTAAATACCAGTAACTCACCACTACAGCTAGTTTGGTCTTTAAATTCAGGTTTAATTTGAGGTTTCTCCTACAAACAAAATTGTTTTTCTGCTATCAAAGGAGAACATGTTTTGACCCCTGGGCTTTGCTCTGGAGCTGCGGTGGGAGCTGTGTTGTGCCAGCTCCTGCCCTGGGCGTGCTTCCCACAGAGCCCCTTTGTGCTGCCTTCCACAAGGACACAGAGCAGGTGCTGTGGAGCAGGGAGAAGTGAATGCTACTCCATTAACCAAAAAAGTAGCTTTTCACATGGGAAAAGGATGTGGCAGAGCAAAAATCCGTAGAATTGGAACGCAGCTCTGAGGAGGGCCAGGAATTTTTGATCCTGCTGAGGAGGAACCTCTGCAAACATCTGGGTGCTGCTTGGGGAGGAGCCCTTGCAGGGTGAGAAGCTCCAGGAGCACCTCTGGCCCCCGTTCCCGTGGGGCACACACACAACCTGCTCTTTCTCATTTCCAGTAGGCCTAAGGGCCTCAGGGTGGGTACAGTCACAGCACATTTTTTGATGCCTACAGTCCCAGATGCAGCTGATAAATGGAGCTCCCAAGCAGGGTACAGAGCCAGCATCCTGGTAAGTGCCTTGGCAGGAAACGATGGGCTGGAATCTCACCTGAGTGACTCCCAACTAACTTGTAGGTTTAGTCCTCTAGCTATTAGGATTCTGGAAAATAAGGGGGCAGAGAAGGAAGCAGACACTGAAGATGCACCATGATCTATTATAGGAAAGAGAAGAAAATATGGGATGCTGCCAGAAAGGAAAGAAGGTATGATAAAAGCAAGGGATGTAGTAAGTAGGGTTGGTCGAATAGTATTTGGCGAATGTATTTGACAAATTTCCCAGGCCCTGGTCAAATATGACACGTGCACTCTGCAGTCCTGGATCAGCTGTGTAACGGGCCAAATACTATCTGCTGAACACTGGCAACGTGAATTATCCTCTACATCTGCCTATTGTTTTTCTTCCCAGCCCTGGAGCGAGTTTGGCAGTGAATAACTCCAGCCCAAGTAGAAAGTTGTTATGCCGTGCGGAGTCCCACGCGGTGCATGATGAACAGTGTGCAGTGGCTGTGGCTTCTGATGGCATTGCTGAGCAGATATTTTTCACCATGGCTAGTCCTTTTGGACATGACAGGCCCCGAGCACGTGTGTTTTCTAAGCTCGATGAGGTGTTCTCATGGCAGGCCTAAAGACCCCTCAGTGTTCGAGCCTCCTCTTTGATTTGGTTAGTGCTGTTTTAAGGTAACTGCATTATGTAATGGCCACGTATCCCTGAGCCTAATTTAAGCCAGAAATCCTAATTGCTATGTGAAACATGAAATGCATTATCATCTTAATAAGCCTTCGTAATCAAATTAGTTTTGTCCCATATTTAATTTAGGCTTTGTCCTGGAGAAAATTAAAGCAGCAAGGAAAGATTTGGTGTAATTGTCCCCCAGCCCATGTGGAGTTTTGACAGTCTGATGTCACAACGATGTGTAATGCTTTATGTGGTTACTGAAGGTTGAGGAGCAGATACCACTCTACATTCTAATGCTGTCCTAAACCTCTCAAGAGTGTTCCTATTTAATATTCCTCTGACATGTTGCTTAATCAGAACTTTACTCTTGCTCTTTCCCAAACTCAGTGCTGTCATCATGATGATTACTGGTGTACAAATATCCTCTTCCGTGTTTCTCGCCCTGTAAAATTTTCCTCTTGCTAGTTTGGGAAGTTCCTCTTCATTTTCAACTTAATCTCAGATGAGAGGGATGCATTGCACTGAGATTATCTGAATGGGATGATCAGAGTAACTTATTTCCTGGATATTTTTGGCCCTTTCTTCACCAGAAGCAGGTGCTTCAGCTCAGATGTTAATTCCATTCACGTTGGAGCACCTATATATATTTATAGTGCTGAGTAGGGAGCAAATCCATGGGGAAAAAGCAATTCACTCTGAATGTTTGCACATGCAAATTTTAGATGCATAAAACTGTTGAGCCCCCTTAGTTCCTCTGATCTCTGAATTTTCATGCACTTCCTTATTTTCTCTAATTGTTGTCTCAAGATGCTCCCTGCATGTGACCAGCCTCTGCAAGGAACAACTCTCATATTCTAGGTCTCGGTCTTCCTCAAGTTGATTCTGCATGAGAATGGACCTCTCAAACCTTTGACCTTGGAGTTTTACTTTCTACGTTTGTGTAGAAAGCCTCTTTGACAGATTGCTTGTAAGGGGCCAAAATTGAGTCATTTAGGATCAAATCCAAGCCCAGAAGTGTTTGGTTACAGGTGCAATTTTCCAGTTTGGGAAAAGCCCCATTCCACCTTGATTCCAAAGCTGCTCAGGCAGAGCAGGGGAGCAGCTGCTTCTTAACTCTTCCCTTTATTCTGTGGGATTTCAACTGACCCTGTGGGGGCTGTGCAGGGACAGACAGCTCTGTCCTGGCATTCCCTTGGAATCTCCTGGGTTTGCTTGTCCAGCTCCCTCCCTTCCTGGCAGAACAGGAGGAGGCTGGCTCAATCCCTCAGCTCACCCTGTGTTTGGCTGGTGAGCAGGAGGGTGCATTTGTGCCTTCCTTTCTCTCAGGAGTCAATTTTTATTGTGGCAGTGGCTGCTCCTGCCATTTAATACTTGAGGTGTCCCAGGGTCAGTGTCCAGTCTGCATAGCTGTCATATTTCCCTGCTCTCCATTCATATAAACACATTTACAGCGTGACTTAAATCTGTCCAAGAGGCAGGAACTGTCCTGAGGCTGTCTGTCACCTCCCTAGAATATGGGCTGTTCTGTCTGCACCTCGAGCAGGGGACATAAAGATGATGCAGAACACAAGGAGCAATGACTTATTTATTGTCCCACCTACCAGGAGCATAGCTCTGGGCAACAGTAAAAAATCAGCTGCATGCTTCTTAGAATAATCTGGCATAAGTTGGCATTTGGGGAATGTCTTCTGCTGAAGTGGCCACTCGGATGAAATATTGCAAGTGAACGACTTTGGTTTTGTTGAGGAGGATGGAAGGGGCTGCAGGGGGATGGAGTCTCACTTCACTGCTCATTTCTTTGCAGCCTTGTGGATGACCGGTGTGTTGTACAGCCAGAAGCAGGTGATCTTAACAACCCACCCAAAAAATTCCGAGGTAAGTTGGTCAGACAGCTCCTCACCCTTCTGCTTAGAAAAGATTCTTCGTTTTGTGCGGTGATGTGTGACAATTTCTGACCTCTGTGCTTTCTGTAGCATAATTTAGTGTCATCTTCTTCCACAAGTGACAACTCATGAGGAAAAATGTGTGTGTTGAGTGTCTGTGGTGGTTCAACTTGAGTCAGCCCCACCCAGTGGGATGGAGGAGAGGATTGGGACAATGTTCAGATCAAGCAGTGCAGTAAATAAAGGAAAAGCTTCCCACAGCAGCAGAGCAGAACAAGGAATTGATTCCCCATTTCCCATGGGCAGGGCCAGGACAAATGCCATCTCCACAGGCACTCCCAGTGGTGTCTGCCATGGTCTGGGGTACCCCTGGGCTTGGCTGTGCCCCCAGCTCCTCGTGCACCCCCAGCCCTCCAGGTGAGGTGAGCAGAGATTTGCTCAGCAGTGACTGAAGCACCCCTGTGTTATCACCAGCTTCCAGCACAACCCCAAAATGTGGCTCTGCCAGCTACTGCAGAGAAAATGAACTCTGCCCCAGCCAAAGCCAGGAATGAGAAAAGCTTCCTGAGGGGATGGGTTGAGGTTGTCAGTTCTTTGCCTTTCAGATCTTTCAGGATCCCTGAAATTAATTACTTTTTCTCCATTCTATCACACATTCTTTCTAATTACCCAGTACCAAACCTCAGGGAGGAGGAAAATAAAAAGGAGCAAGGGTTTGCCATAACTGTTGTTGTCTGACCTAATTTGATATGAGTTACCTTGGGCTTTGCTTTCATTCTGCCAGGAAACTTACGCTCAGTGATAAGGAATTAGTGCTCTGCTTTTCACTTTTCACTTTTGGCAAGGGCTGGCTCGTTCAAGAAAGGCCTCAGACAGAAGAGAAGCACTGACTGGGATTTTGTTGCAAAGACTTTAAACTCTTTTTCTCACCCCTGGGTTGCATCTTTTACCCAGAGGGTAACTCAGCCAAATATTCTACAATTTTGGTCTGGATTTTATTATTTCAGATGCAGCAGCAGCCGTGTGTCCTGTTTCTTTGGATGAATCTGGTTTCCTTGGTTATGCTTTGCCTTTATCAGGGCCTCAGAATCACTGTAATTCTCCTCAGGTTTGGCCAGAACTGCAGGTGATTGCCCTTGAAATCATGTACAATCTGTCCTGCTAGTTTTGCTTGCTGTTATTTGGGTGGTTTGGGTATTTTTTTTCCTGCGACACGATGTGGCATATAACAAAACTCTCCTTTTAAAGTATTCCTGAAGTCTGTGAGTTCTTGTTGGTTTTTTCTCCCTTTTTCCTGGAAAACTGAAGAGCTGATAATTGAAACACTAAAGAGGCAACCTGGGGAAGTTTCAGCATTCAGTGGTGAGCTCTCCAAGAAAGAACAGTGTTGTTATGTGAAGCAGAGCCCTGACTTGAGGCATTCTTGATGTTAAAATCGTATGGAAGAATAAAGCCAGACCTGACTGAGACTGCTGGGTGCAGAAGGAGGCGGAGGGAGAGATGGAGAGAGAAAAGAATGAGAAAAAGGCAATTCTTGCTAGCACAGTTTAGGAACTGCAAGTACAGAGAGACATTTGTCTGACATAAAACACCGTGGTTAGACATTGTAAATGTTCTCATATTACTTATAATTTATACAGGCAGAAAGAATGGTGTGAACCTTTTCCAACCTTTGTAGTTACTTCAGTGAAGCTTTCATGGGGAGGTTTATGCTTAATGGTAAATGGCAACAAAAGTCATAAAATTTTAGCTGGCTTTTCTCTTATTTATACACACACTTTGTAAGTGTAGTCTGAGATAAAATGCTTTACGTGATAAATATGTTCAGGAGAAGTGATAATGGAGTTTTATCACCCCATCTTCACCAGAAATGGAAAATACTCCATTTTTATGCAGAAGTTGGGTGGGGTTGGAGCAGCCTGGGTTAGGGAAAGGTGTCCCTGCCCATGGCAGGGGTGGAATGGGATCAGTTCTGAGGTCCCTTCCCAAACTATTCTGTGAATCACGTTGGTCATCTCAGCAGCTGCAGGCCTGAGGAGTGGGGTCAGGCACTGGGATTCATGAAGGAATGTTCCAAAATCTTGGAGCAAGAGGAAAGTGAATCAAATGGAAGTGACCTGCATTACACCCTTAGAGAGGATTGGAAAAAACACTTCTGGTTTATGTCCCTGTGCTCCAAAGTGTCCAGATGCAGGTCAGTCCCCCCTGGCAGTGACACTGACCTTTGGCCACCTTTGGGGATCTTCTTTTCGGTGTCATTTTTGGAGAAGTGTCATCCTGAGCTTCTGAGAGCAGCTCTGTCTGCTGTGGGCAGACGTAAAACAGTTGTAAATACAAATTTCATGCTTAATCAACGCGAGGAGAGATCTCTGGAAGCAAGATTGACTGCTTAGATATGCACAGATGACTCCAAGAAAATGCAGTGTGAAACTCAAGCCTGTTTATCCAGCGGCAGAATGAATCCATCCTGCTTTTTTTTCCTAAGCACAGGTGCTTCAGGTTGTAAAAAAGTCACGTTGCCAAGGCTACATTTAATCACTTGCATCTGCAGCAGCAGCAAGGCCCTGGTGTAGAGGGTGGGGGATTTTCTTTCTGCTTCAGACCCTTGAACTGGAGCTGCTGTGCTCAGAGTGAGGGGTGTGTGCAGCATCCCTGTGCCTGCAGAGAGGGATTTGGCAGCAGCACTGAAATGTGAGTAAGTTCTGTCCCTGAGCACTGAGAACCTGCTGGAGGTGTGAAAATAGCCCTGCCTGAGGAACCTGTGCCTAAAAACAGCCCCTTCCCAGCTGGAAAGGAGGAGGGGAAATCACTGCTTGGGAAAGGAGTGGCTTGGAGGCAGCCTGGGGATGTGGATTTGTGTTTGGTCAGGCTGGAGGATGTGCAGCAGCAGGGCTGGGGTTGGAGCTGCTCAGCCTGCAGGGAGGGAAGCGAGCAGAGGGATCCTGAGGACACCAGGGATGGCTTTGTTGACAAAAATTGTGGAAGAAGTTGGCTGACAGATGGATCTGGTGGTGGGGGAGGCCTGGAAAAGGGTGAGGTGCAAGAGGCAGCTGAGAGTCAGAAGAGGAGTGTGGAGTAAAAGTGTAAATGAGATTGTTTAAAAAAAAAAAAAAGGAATAAATGGAAAAAAGTGAAGTGCTGGAGTTGGAAGAACTCCAGAGGAAGTTAGTGCAGCTTGCTCAGGTTCCTGTGAGTGTTTACCTGCAGTTATTTCACATGTTAAATGCTGTGGTGCCCCTAGGACATTGAAATATTCATTGGAGCACTTGAAAATGTGAAGGCTGATTCTTTTTCTTACTCTTTTCCATCCCAAGCAGAATTACTTAGCACCTGAGGTCAGTGGTTTGAGGTTGGATGGTAATTATGGTGTAAGATTTCAGTGGATTTTTTTTTTATTCTGGCTTTCTGTGTCCACTTTAAATGCAGTGGTTTGGGTGTGTTTGGGTTTTTTTTTTTTATTTCTCTGGCCCTTTGTGCCTCCAGCTCCAAACAATTCAAAAGTCCTCTAAAACTGCTTTTCAAAATGTGAAGACTGAAAAGTTTGTTTGTTAGAGTGTTTCTTTTTAATAATATTAATATGCAAAAGAGGGGGTTTTAACTTAACTGTTGTAAATGTTTTGTGTACAGATGAGATTCCTGGAAGAATCCTGCTTATATGAGTCTCCAAAAAAGAATAAGTGTGACATTCCCTTAGATATCAGCACTTCTTTAAACAGAAAAGATATTTAATGTTTTTATTAAGCTCTAATTGGCATCTTTGAGTGTGAGTGTGCAGCTGAAGAGTGGCTGTCAATGAATTTCCTTTGCACGTGCCTGGATTGATGTGGGAAGTGTGAACTGGAGCTGACCCTCAGCTGGGCTAAACCCCACGTTCCACTGGAAATCATTCCTGCTGGAATACCCACACAGAGATCTTTATTCTACAAATGGAACTCAGACCTGCCGTGGTGCTGGAGCTGCAGCAGAGCCTGGGGCTGCTGATTTGTGCTGTATTAGTGAGCTGGGCTGTGCATTTGAGGTTTATTTGTGTCCATTTGTCCTGGAGCACGGCCCTGCACGAAGCCAAACGTGTTTGTTGAACGCTGCTGCTACAGCAGAGCTGTCTGTCTGACAGGCTCCTCAGGAAATTCCTTACAGCTCTTTCCTTGGGATGCAGAGCTGCCTGCCAGCCTTCCAGCAGCTCTGCAATAGCTGCTGGAAACTCGGGCAAAAAGGGCACTCACTGGGTTAATCTGTCCAGCAGCTCCCTCCTTCCAGAACATTGTTTTAGTAGTTGCTGGGCAACACTCTTTTTTTGGCAAGATGTTCAAGGAATGAACCCATATCTTAGACTTAAAATACCCTCATGGCGAAGCAGAAGAGGAGTAGTTCAAATTCTGTTTGTTCTTTTGATCCTAATCCAGGCTGTGCTCCTGGGGCTGGTGCCTCTGCAGGTGTTGGGGGCCAGCCCTGGGGGGGCTCAGCCTGGGAGCTGCAGCAGGAGGAACTCCCTGGGCAGCTTTAATTTATAATTATATGGGTATAAAATTGTATTTAGTATGAATCATGGAATGGTTTGGGTTGGAAGGGACCTTATATTTTATCCAGGCCATCCCTGGCATGGCAGGGACACCTCCCACTGTCCCAGGGTGCTCCAACCTGGCCTTGGGCACTGCCAGGGATCCAGGGGCAGCCACAGCTGTGCCAGGGCCTCCCCACCCTCCCAGGGAACAATTCCTGCCCAAAATCCACAGTTCTGATGGATGTTTTTGAGTTATCCCTGTGCTCACACTGATGAAGTCACTGTGCTTCTCCCCAGCAGAAATGTTTATGTTTTGTCCTTCATGGCTTTACCATCACTGATCTGAAGCCTCCCCACTCCCGCTTTGTGTTACATGCAGGGAACTCCATATGAAGGAAAAATATGAAGGAAATCAGTGATTCATGCAGGTCTGCTGGAGGCTCTGGAATTCTGTGGCACACATACACATTATTTACCCTTATTTAGCCAGGGCAAGTTTGTTTATAACTTGGCATCAGGGCTGAGATTAGGGATTCTTTCAGCTGAAGGGTCACACACAATTTTTTTTTAAATTTTCTGAAAATTAAAAAACAAGCTAAAACAAACAACCAACTGTGGCTGTTAGTTTTGGAGGAGGATGAGCAGCACACAGAGTGCCCTTTGTGGGCTGTGGGGTGGTTCAGTGCCACCCCCTGTGCTCATCACGAATTTTCTGTGGGATCAGCCTGATGTTCCTGTGTTCAGCCTTGAGTCCTGGTGCTCTCCAGGCACACTTTTCCTGCTCTGCTGTGGTGCAAGGGATGATATCAGCTTTTTAAACTTTGATGTGAAACAGCCTGAATTGTTAAACTCTCTAGCTGAGTTGGAGTGGGTGTTCTGCAGAGGTTTGAGCTGGAATGATGGTGAAGAGGATGGGATAGACCTGAGCTGCACAGCCAAGTTTGGGCTTCTTTTCCTTCTGAACACGGAGTTTCTAATGCTGCTGAAATGCTTGGATGCATTAATTATTTAGGTGTCTGGATTCCTTTAAGGAATATTTGAACTAGAGTCTAAATATGGCTTCTTTTTCTCCCTCTGATATTAGCAGTTCAAATAGCAGGATTTGTTTTTCATGCAGGAAGCAGAACTTTGGGGAGTGCCTGAGTGCTGAGGCCAAAGCCTTCTTGCAGAGACATCCATCACTGGCAATTGAAACTCCTTTCCAATTCTGGGATGTCTAAGTCAGATTAAAATGCCCATGCTGAATACCAGAAGTAGAAAGTGGAGCATAATAGTGAATACCCACTTAGCAACTTCTGTTTTACAGGCAAACACCATAAAAAGAAAAAAAGATGCCTCTTAGCCCCTTTTCAAAAAGAGTAAAAATCAAAAAGAGAAGTGTAAAATCCATAAAATTTTAGTTGTTTGATGAAACAGAAAAATTGATAACAATACAGTCTGTTGTTGTGCCTATAATTTTTTTATTCAAAATTGAAGCATTGAGCATTTTGAGTAAAAAAAAAAAAGTCTTTCAGTCTTGCTGAATTAGGATATAGTTAAATCTAAAATACATTTTGCTGCCTTGATGAGGAATCTTTCAGTATTTATAGAGCTGTGCTAGAAAACTGCCAACTGCTCGTACACATTTGAATTTGCTGCCCTTTATAAGATGAAGAAATCCTGAATCCTGTCTCTGAATTGTGAAACTTTAGCCCACTGCAGCCTACGTGCAAGCAGATGTTGGGGACAATTGTCACTGCAGCATTTAGGTGTTTAGAGAAGCTGGGAAGTTGGAAGTGTTGCAGATAAGTTTGTTTTATGTCTGTAAAGGCTTGGGACACCATGATCGGGGGGTGCAGGAATCAAAGGGAAGGTTGGTTGGGGTTTTTGTCCTGGAGAGTGAATTGGAAAGCTGTTGAATTCCATCTCCCACATCTCTTGCAGTGGTTCCTTGCTGGCCTGTGAAGTCAGACAAGTTTGTAGTGCAGTCAGAAGTTATTTATGATGGGGTACCAGGATATCCCAAAGTCATCCTGGCTCTGTGGTGCTTTGTTACCCAGAGCAGCTGGGGCTGCCCATCCCTGAAGTGTCCAGCCTGGACAGGGCTTGGAGCAGCCTGGGACAGTGAAAGGTGTCCCTGCCATGGCAGGGTGGGAGTGAGATGAGCTTTAAGGTCCCTTCCCACCCAAACCCTTCAGGGATTTGTGTTGACGTGCTTAGCAGAGATAAATGACTGGCTGAGTAATTTCATTAAGGTGGTCAGGATTATTTGTGCCCCACTGATGGGTGCTGAGGTCAGTGGGAAGGTCTGTGTGGCACAGGTCAGGAGGGGCTGTGGTGTCCAGCTGGGGACAGTGAGGAGGAGCTGCCTCTGTGAGGCACAGATTGCCTGGGCTGTGTTTCCCTGCTGGTCTGTGGCCAAACAGCTGTCTGCCAACTCCTGGGCTGCAAGGGCTTTCATCTGGGATGTTCTGCATGGAGATGAAGGCAGAGCAAAGCCCCTTTCAAACAGAAAGTGCCATAAATAAATCTGCATAGCTGGGACTCTGTGTGAAACCCAATCTGCTGGTTCAGGTACAGCAGAGGAAAGAGGAGGATTTATTTGAACTCCTGAGGAGAAGTTTGATCTGTGCACTCAGTCCATCTGCAAATGTGGGTGGCACTTCTGTCCTGATGAGTTCTGTGTGGGACAAGGGGGGTTGACTGTGCCCTAAAATTGAAGAAACGAGCAAAATGCTCTTTTGAACGTTTATTCTTTCTCAACTCTTGCAGCTCTGAGCCTTTTCCTCGTGGAAAGCTCAGGGTATTTCAGGTAGGCTCGAGGAAGGGATTGCCAGAAAGCAGCGCTGAGCTATTAAGTAGAGCAGTTCTGTTAATAAACCTGGTCCCAACCTTGTAGACAAAAGAATACTGTGGCTTTGTTGCCATAGTTTCAGTGCAAAATCTGACCTTAGCTACAATAACATTCGGTTAGAAAGAACTAGCTAATCAGTTTTCTAAAATTAGTGTGTTCCCTAGTACATAAGCCAGTATGAACAGGATATTTAATGAAATATTATACTTAGTCACAAGAGCCCAAGGGAGTGAAATGCCTTGATGAATTGTGGGGGTGGGGTGACATTGGTGCCTATCTTTTCACATAGCAAAGTTATTAAAATTTGTGGCTTGCTTAATATTTAGAGTAGTCAAGTGTGTTGTTCTGTGCAGCCCATGTAGTTTGCAGTGTTCCTTGGAAAGGCTCTCAGAGTCTGCTCTGTGTGCTGGCAGGATGGAGATGCTGGGGAGTCTCATCATCCCAGGTACTTCCAGAGGATTTTTGGGTCAGCTGCAGGCTGGGTGTTGTGTTTGCTGCCAGCACAGCCCGAGGGCTCTGCATGGAAAAGAGTCTCACTCGTTTGGAAGGATGCAGACAGATGGATAATGTCAGAAATTGTGTGGAAAAACCCCTGTGTGTGAGGACAGGAGTCTCTCAGGTGCTGGGAACATCTTGATCTCCACACTCATTATCTAAAGTGCTCAGAGGCTTGAGGGAGAGCCTCAGGTGAGGTCTGGGGTGTAAAATCCTGCTGGCAGTCCAGAACACCTCTCTGAGAGTGCATCCATTGTGCTCAGGCTCACTGACCTGCCCTGGGTGGGATTTTAGCCCTCTGTGATAACCTAGAGCCTAAGATTTGTTTCTTTGCAGTACAGGAGCTGCGATGAGTGATTGTTTTCTTATGTGCCAGTTGGTTATTTGGGTATAAATATAAAAAATACAAAATAGGCAAGGCTGGGGTGGGAGGCTGGGTGGGCTGTCTGTTCTTCACTTCTGTTTGGAGTTTTTGGAGCTGTGTTCACCTGCTGTTGGCTGCTTGAGACACCAAAATACACAAGGAAAGGTCTTTTAGGCAAGATCATCTAAATTTACTTCCCAATTTGGTGGGAGCTTTTGGAATTTGATAGCCAGTGAGTTGGAGTTACCAGTGGATCATCACCTCTTGTGGCAGGGCTTTGCAGATGAAGTTAAAAGTGCTTCTATTCAGTCAAAAGCAGCTGCAGTTCCCTTAAAGACATTCCCAGGACTCAGCTGTGGGCTGTGCTGGATGTGTGGAAGCACAAACATTTGGTGCCAAGCGCACTCAGGTTTGGTTGAGGAAAGCATTTCCAGCTTGGAAGTGCTGACACTTGCAGGGCTGAGCCTCAGGCACAGCCCCTTGGCTCCCCTTGGCTCGGTGATTCCTGGTGGGCACACAGGGAAGGTGTGATCCGTGCTCCTGCATCCTCCAATTCACATCCACATTTGCATTGTTGTTGCTTCAGCAGTTTTGCTTTTAGGTCTGCCTTCCCCAGGAAGCTTTAGGGAGCCACATCTGGGCTCTCAAGCTTTTTCCCCTTGACATTTCTCTGTGGCCAGGTTTGATTTCCTCTCATCCCCTGACTGCTGTGGTGATGAGGTGTTTGGTTGTTCAGAGGGAGCAGATAAATGCTCTGTGACACCCCTGGGGAGCTCATCTGTGTCCAACTCTGCAGCCTGTTCTGTGTCACTCCCTTCTCTTGCTTTTAGGACACTGAAGTTCTGTGCTGCTTGCAGTAGCAGGAAGTTACACTAAAATTTTCAAGTATTTTACTTAAAAAAAATAAGGCTTTATACTTTGAAATGAGTTACAATTCAAAACCATTTCCAGTTTAGGTTATTTACTTAAGAAGACAAGAGATAAATGTGCGAGTACCCATATCAAGGAGGCCTTACAGGTGCTGTGTCCAAGTGTCACATGGGGAAATCATTAGTTCAAGAGGAACCCAACCCAGAAGTTAAATAATTTCACTTCTGATTTTCTGGGCAGCCTGTTCCTCACGAGAAGAGTCCTGACTGCAGTGCTGCTGTCTCAGGGAGGTAAAGCTGTGAGTGTTTGTGTTTGAGAGCAGTCAGAAGGAAAGTGCTGAGGCTGGCAGCAGAGGCAGCCATAAAAATGTGCTGTGAGGGAAGGCAGACCCTGCCAGGTGCCTTCAGCAAACACTCTGTGCCACTCACAGCTTCCTCCTTCCCACACTGCTGGGGATGGAATATTCTGCCCTTCCTGCAGGATCTGGATTCATCCTTCAGGATGTGTCACCACCTGAGTGTGATCCCTGTGCTTCAATTCCTGCTGCACTTCTAGCACCTCCAGCTGCATTCTTCACATTGCTGGGTGGAGATGGAGGTGCCAGTGCTGATCTGTCAAATTCCTGGTGATTTGGAGCCTGGCTGGATAAAAAACCTCCAAAGTTTATGATCCAAACTCCAGGAGACAAGTGAGCTGTTGGAAGGTCCTTGTCTCTCAAAACTGCTTTGCATTTTTTTGCCATCCGGAGAGGAATTTGCTGCTTTGAGGTCAGTGTTGAAAAGCACCTGACTGGATCTTTAGGAGTAAACTGTTTGTTTCCTTGCTTGGCAACTGGCTGGCTGGGGGTAGGGAGTTGGAAAAATCCTGGATTAGCTTTAGTGGCCCCTGAGAAATGTGTAAAAGAAGCTTATGTCTCACATGAGTGTGGAAACAGCAGAATAGCCATTACACTGACACTGACTGCAGTGTTCCTTGAAAACTTTATTCTCATGAACAGAATTCAGCCAGAGAGGGACTCGAGGGACTTGTGTGTTAGGGCTCACACTTCTTCATTCCTAATTTGTGAAAATAGTCAGTGCTGAGCCCTCAGTGTTGGCAATTATCATCTGCTTTGCTTATGTAACGTGCAGAAGTTCAGTGAAAACATAACTCCTTGTGTTGTGGTTGAAGGGCCTTGCTGTAGCTCTCAGTGAGATGTTCAGAGGAAAAAAAACCTCCTGCAAGCTCTACTGACAGCAGAGAAACCATGACAGTGCTGAAAACGCTGCCACAGGATCCTCCCCTGCCTGAACCAGAACAAATTATGCCTGAGCTGGGTTTTATTGAGGGTACAGAGAGCTGTGCTATGCAGAAGCAATCCAGTAGCACTTAGACCTTGCATTAAATGAATGTCAACCTTTCATTTGTTGAGGTTAAAAATTATACAAGGAAAAAATAAACACAGAACTTGCAGGCATGAGGAAGTGAGGGAGCAGCCATCCTGAAAAGGAAAAAATCTGAGCTAGAGCTGCAAAAATGCTTTCCCTCCCCTTTGGAGCACACCAGTTGGCTTTGGCCAGCCCAGGGGCAGAGGTCTGGGCTGGTGGTGGCCCAGCACTCTGGGAGCCAGTCCAAAGGGGCTGGTTTGGGTTGGGGATTCCAGCCCACAGCTGCTCCTGCTGCCCTAAAGCTGTGTTTTATTGTCAGAGAAGGAGGAATAAATCTCAGCATTATTAGAGTGTAACCAGCACCAGTGTGGAAGGAGGAAGAGTTCAGTCCCCTCTGAAGGGGAGGACAGGGGCAGGAGGGCTGAGCTGGTGCTGACTTGGGTTCATTCCCAAACTCCTCCCAGGAGCAGGAATTGCAGTGCTGATCTGGCAAATGCTCCAGACTCACAGCTTTGATTTAGCAGAGGCCTCAAAGAAAGCTCCAGGTGGTGGATCTGTGATGCTGCCTGGTCACCAATGGCTTCAGCACAGAGCCTTTCTCAACCACAGCATTTCCATGTGCATTTCACTGGATTTTTATGGCAAATGCATCCAGGTGCCTTTGACTTCTTGCTCATGTCTGAACACCAGGATTGAGCAAAGAGGCTTTTTGGAGCAGACACTTTGATGCAGTTTTGCTGGAGGCAGCGTTGACTTTGTTCTGACCTTCAGAAGTGCAATTTTCTTGTTGATTGGGAAGCAAACAATGTCCCATACTCGGGTCATCACCACAAAAACTGATCAGAAATTGAGGTCCTGTAAGAGTGACTCGATCACCACGTTCTCCTGGGAAATTAAATTGTGTGTTTGCTGTAGGAGCTTTGGGGGGCAGTATTATGGGATGGTGGCTCCGTGCCCTGTGTGTACTCTGAAGGAAGAATAATCCTTCCCTGCTGCCAAGTGCATCCTCAGTAAAGAGCAATGGCAGCACCCTGAGCTCCAGCCTTGGGGCTTGGAGGTAAATCTGAAGGCAATATAGATTTTACAAATAACGCTCTTGGTTGGCATTGACAGGCTTTAAAATAAGTGAAGAATTTCTTTCCTCCCACTCCCTGTCAGGCAGATGGCCTTGGTCATGAAGAATGACAATGAGGAGAAGATCCTTCAAATATGATCTATAAGATTTAATCCCAAATATAATTTTTTTCCATATGCAGCCTGTCATGTGCTGCAAGTTTTTGTGTTCTGTGAAGATTTGGGCAACTTGACAGATGATAATTCTGTGTTGGGATCAGAATTTGCCTGCAGAGAACTCTGGGCTTTAATAGCTTTATTTGTATTGCAGGTTCATGTATGTATTTCTATTTGCTTATATAAACAAATAAACATAGGAGAAAGGAGTACAACATATAGAGATGATTTTCTATTTAGTTGTAGTAGCTAATGCTGTGAATATCCACTAATACTTCACAGCAGCTCCTTTTAATCTCAATATCACAGTTGACATTTAATGTGTAGTTCTTATCTGATGCAAAAATAACAGTGTGAAAACACATTTTTGTGTTTATTTTTTAATATTTAGGTGTAGTTACCTTGAAAGATCAGAAGGCATCACCACAGCTGCTCAGTGTTCCCAATCCTCAGTGCTGAGCAATACTGGGAGGACCTTGAGGGCAGAGGAGCAGGGAGGAGAGATGGAAAGGGAAGAAATGGGATGAATTCTTTGCCTCTGTGGAGGGTTTGAGGGAAAACCCTGCAGCTAAGCTGTGTGAGGCTGAGCTGTTTCAGGATGTGTTTCAGAGGGGTGTCACAATTCCCTGAGCTGCCTTGCACCCACCACATGGAGAGAGGGAGGAAAAATCTTAGCAAGGATTTGAGATGTGGAATCCACCTGGAGTTCTTATTCTTCCCGTTAAGGAGTGAGACAATGTTCAGAGCTGAACAGGAGAAAATACTCTTTTTCCAGCTTCTCCATGAATCCCTTACTGAGAAAAAATACGAAAATATCCAAGTGTTTCATTTCTGAAATTCAGCAGAAAAAAAGAAGCACAACCCAAAACCTCAGAGAAAAAGTAAAGTTCTTTTAGGGGGAAAAAAATTGGTTTTTGTTTTCAGGCCCTTTCCAGGGACAGGGAATTTTTCTGAGCAGAAATTCCTTCTTTGAGCTTTCAGTGTTATTTTCATACCTGCTGGCTGCATCCATTTGTGCAGTACTGAGGATCTTTGTGATCTTTCACCGAGGTTTGTTCCTGCCTAAAACCAGGAAGGGATGAGGGGAGCAGTCTGCATCTCTCACTGAATTAATTCCATCTTGCTGTACCTTGTGTTCCCTCCAGGTATTTCCAGTGTTTACATTTGCTGTTCTCTTTTTTGCACCTTGTCTGTGCAGAAACTGCTGGATTTGCCTGTCTGCTCTGGGTTTTTAGAAGTCTGCTGAGCCTTCTCCTTGCTCTGATGTTTAATGCAGGATTGAAGTTAAACATTGTGTTGGGAGCCAGATATCAAAAGTATTCAAAAACCAAAAATAAAAGGGGGAGAAAGTGTGAAGTAAAGAAGCTGCAGCCTTAGACTGAAAAAACTCAGGAACTTTAAAAGAAAAAACTTTTTATCTGTCAGAGATTTTGAAGTGCTGTCACTTAATGTTCTTCCTTCAAGCCCTGGTTGGGGGCTCATTTCAGAAAACCACAATGACTCAGCTACTTTGAATATCTGTTCTGTGGCGCGTGTTGGAAGCTCCCACGTTTCTCCCGCCTCCAAATGTGCTTTTTATTGGTGGATAATTCACTGGCAGTATCTTGTGCACCGTGCTAATTTAAACCACGCTGCCAATATTTAGATTTTTTAAAAGTGTAAGGGCATAGTGCCCTGGTATGGGTGAGTAGAAAGGAGAAGGTTTGTTTATAAATATTTATTGGTTTGTAAGTGTAAAGGTAAGCTTATCTAGATTTTTGTTCCAGATAAATGCTGGGTTCCTCTGTAGAGCACTAAATGTTCTTGAGGGCAAGGCTTGCCTTGTGCTGTTTGATGTCCTCAGGCTCTTTGGGAATGGTGTGGGCAGAGCTGGTTCTGGACAGAGCTTTTGCTGAAGCAGTCAAGTGACCTAGTGAGGATTCCTGAAATGTATCAAAGGGAATTTCTGAGCAAATCCTGTGTAAATACACACAAACCACAACTAGTGGGCTGTACAGGAAGGAACCACGTGGCTGTGGTCGGGCTGCAGTAACCTTTTTATCCCTGCTTAACACTCAGAGGCCTGAGGGTGGTAGGAATAGGTGACAGGGACTGGATATTTGTGAGGATTGGGAGAGGAAGGTGTCCAGTGGAACAACCTTTTCCTCAACATGGATCCACAGGAATTCTTCACCCATCTGTGGTGAGCTCTGGTAGGCTCCAGTGAAGGTTTGCTGTGCTGGGTGCCACTGCCAGCTGCCAGGTGGGATTTTTGGGGTTCCCATGGAGCCTGTCCAACCTCTGGCTGGAATTTACACAAAGGCTGAGGTGCTGTCCTGGCTCTGCAGCCATTGCTGGTGCCGCTGTGTGCGGGCTGAGCTCGCAATCCCGCGTTCCTCTCCCTGAATTTCCCCGGTGTGCAGGGAAGGGTTGCCATGGAGGAGAGCGTGGGGTGGGAGTGGGCAGGAGCCAGCTGCCTCAGGGCACTGGGGGAGGATCTCCAGCACGGCTGCTCTTGCAGGCAATCCTGGGAACTTCTGCTGCCCAGAGCTCCGTGTGTTCCTTGGGGAGAGCTCCACGGTTTGTGGGGAAAGGATGGAGCTTTTATGGGAGCAAAGTGGCTTTCCCTGCACTGCTCCAGAGGGAGGAGGTGAGGACCTCATGGGCATGGTGGCCTTCATGGACCTTTGGGTTTAGCCAAGTTCCTTGTCCATCCTGTGTGCATTTCTGCACTGTTTAAACTGATTAAAAAGAGTCTGGATGTGGCACTCAGTGCTGTGGTTTAGTTGATGAAGAGGTGTCTGCTCATAGGTTGGACTTGATCTCAAAGGTCTTTTCCAGCTGAGTTCATTCTGTGATTCTGCCCCTTCAAGGATGTGCACAACAACTCTGTTACTTCCTTGAAAGTCCTCTGCAAGTTTTTAATCTACTTCTTTGAAAGTCCTCTGCAAACTTTTAATCTCTGCTACTTGTTTGAAAGTCATCTGCAAACTCTTAATCCCTGCTGCTTCTTTGAAAGTCCTCCGCAAGTTTTTAATCTCTGCTACTTCCTTGAAAGTCCTCGGCAAGTTTTTAATCTAGCAAAAGGATGTTCTGATGGTGAACTGACAGATCCATCTGCTCCATCACAGTGGGTTTATCAACAGTTTCAGTTTAAATATTTTTAGTGAAAAGTTGATTTGTGTATGTAGCAGGCATATGGCTTAAGGCTTGTACTCAGCAGCTGTTTGGGTGTATTTATTAGGGAAAGTTCCACGCAGGGATGTTTGGTAAGGAAATGTTCTTCTCTGGGGTGGGTTGGGGTGTTTGAAGTCACTCAGAATCCACGGGCAGCCTTGGAGTGCAGGCTGGAAGCGTTCTCAGTTTAGCGGTCATTTGTGTCCCCAAACGTGGGACACAGTGTCTGAGAGTGTGGGCAAGCTGATGACAACTCTCCAGACATGTTCTATCAAAGAAATGGAGATAATGCACATAAAATTACAACACTTGGCAGTGTCTGTAGTGGTGCAGTTCAGGGCTGGAATAGCAAATGTGTTCATCCCTGTGTGCAGCGCTGTGCTGTCCCTGCTCTGACCTGCTGTCACACTTCCAGCCTCAATGTTGCCTTGTGAAAAGTACAGGATTATTCTCCAGTGTCAGAGAAGTGATTTGGCTCAAACTCCGCTCTGCAATGCACGTGATGCTCCAGCAGCTCGTCTGTTTCTCCTCAAACACGGAGTTTTTGTCACGTTTTTAGCCATGCTTGCAATGGCTTCACCTTGGAAAAAAAAAACCTTCAAAGCTTTTTGAGTGAGCAGGAAGGGAAATCTGCCCAGTGGAAGTGCTGCCACAGGGCACCAGTGACACTTGTGTTCATTAATGGTTCTCTGTTCCTGCAAGAGCTGGGGTAGTGGAAATACAATTCACTGATTTTGTGCCAGGCAATATCTTCTGTTTAGGCCCATAATCCTTTCCTGAAGAAGTTTTTCATTTCACTTAAGTGTTGTATCCTAAGTGCTTTTAATAAAAAATAATAGGTTTGTTCTGCCAATACCTAACATGCAGTTTGTGAATTTGAATGGAAAGTAGCAGACTCCTGGAATATTTTCAGTGGGCAAAGAGAAGGCATGGTTGGTACTGAGAAATTCACCTTTTAAAAGTCCAGAGACTTGGCAGACAAATTAACCTCATTGCTCCTCTTGGTGTCCTCTTTACAACACCTCAGTAAAATGGGAAATACACGTGGAAAGTCCCAAGTGCTCATCCAGATTGAAAAGCTCAGGAAACTGCAGATAATCAGCTTTTCACATCTTTTTCACGTAGTTTTTTGGGGTTTTTTACATAACTTTCATATCCTCAGATGTTTTGCGGGGAATTTTTGTTCTGTTTGTAACATTTATCTTGGAATAAGGTTCAGATATTTCATCAGGACAGCTGGCACTTTCCATGATGGAGCCTTTGGATAACATCAGTTGTCTGGGTTTCTTTTGGGATTTGCTGAACCAATTGTTATTTCTGAATCTATTTTTTTGAGCATCCCTAATACCAAGGACAATCCAAATTTCATAACTTGTCTGGTTTATCATGTGAGAGTTACTTGTTGGATTAAGAGGTTGGGAATCTTGTGTTTTCCAAAGATTGGGAATATTGTGGGTACAAATTATTCCTGTGGCCTGCAGGTGAATAGCATAGCTGGTGCTACCCTGTCCTGCTGCAATTTTCCTGTGGAATCATCAGTGTGGACAGCATTGTTCTAAACCTCCCTTGTGCGAGAGCTTTGAGCCTTTCTGGAGCTGAGGGTGCCCAGGGCTGGATTTTAGGGCTGGAACCAGCAAGTGGCACCCTGGGGGTGAAGTGGCATCACTCAGGTGATGTTCTGAGAACTTCCCCTCAATTCACAGCACAGCCAGAGAGGGCTCCAGGAGCTTTTGGATGCTCCAAGCTGGCTGTGAAACCACCAGGGCTGGGTCCTTCTGTGTGGCTGCCTTGGCCACGTGTCACCATTTCAGGCTGTCCCAGCAGGGGTTTCACCTCCTGCTCTGTGGCTCTGTCTGCTCTGCAGACCCACAGTTGTAAATTGATATTGTCAGATCTGTGGGATAGAATCACATTGTTTTGGTTCTTCTGGTGTTCTGAATGCCAGGATTTTGTGCAGAAAGGAAAATTCATCTGAAACCTGATTAAATTAATCTGAAACCTGAAATCCTGCAAATCAAGGCACAGTGTAGATCTGGAAGTAGAGACTGGACCACCTGACAAACCAGAAAACAGTTCTAATGCAGTTATGATTCAATTAATAATTGGAAATAAGGACAGTGATTGAAACAAATGAAGGAAGAGAACGGAAAGGAGCAGACAGTGTTAAAAGAAGATTTCAGTTCATTTTTCTGACCTTGGAAGGTTATTTCTGCTTTGAGGCTACTGACAGGGGTGGTATTTGTGAGCCAAGAGGACTCTTTGCTGACTCTGGGTGGATGTGAGTGTAGGACGCCTTCAGTGGTGCAGCTGGTGTTATTTAATAATTCTCCCAGCCCATCCATCACTTCTGAATCCAGCTTTCTCCCTCACTGATTCATGTGTTATCATTGTGTCAGTAAGGCAGCTTGAAAGATGGCTGAAAACAGTGCAAATACCTAATTATTGTTCTTTGTGGAAAAGGAAGTTTTTAAATAGCTGCAGCACAAAGCAGCTTGAATGCATTTATTTTCTGTAGAGCTTTCAGGCTCACACACAGACGATTTTTTTTTTTTTTTACTGCTTTTTGTTTCCAGGATTTCAGGGCAATAAGGGAAGCACTGTCAGCACCTAAACCCAGACTTTTTTTGCACATGGAGTTACACGAATGAAACTCGTGGTTTTCTGTGCAGGTGTGCTTTAACTCCTTGTTTATCCCATGAAGTTTTGGTGTTCCTATGTGCACTCACAGCCTGTTCTCCAGGGAGGCAATCAGCTGTGATCAACCAAGGAGCCAGAGGAGCTGCTGTCTGTTGGAAAATAGACACCAAGTTAACAGAGTGCTTATTTCTGCAGCAGGCTCACACTGGGAGCGTGTATGAAACATCCCTGAGACGGAGATAGCGCGTTCTGCTTCTTCTGCTGGAAGACAATGAGCTGGGAGAGCAGGCAAAAATAAATTGAATTACAGCCATGCGTTTAAAAAAGAGAGAAGCAAACAACAGCTCAGTTGAAGTTGAGAAAGGAGCAGTTCTCTTTAGCATCCCTGTGTTTGTGCTTGTGTGGAAGCACTTGTGCAGCTCCTGCAGCAGGTGAATTAATCCCTGTGGGACACACGGAGCATCCCCAGGATCTGGGGTGGAATTCGCAGGCTTTGTCTTAAGTTTTGCTAATGGAAATTTAGGTTAGATGTTAGAAGAAAGTTTTTTACTGAAAGAGTGATAAAGTCTGGAATGGTCTGTCTGGGGAGGTGGTGGAGTCACCATCCCTGGATGTGTTTAAGAAAGCTTGGATGTGGCACTGGGTGCTGTGGTTTAGTTGAGGTGTTGGGGCTGGGTTGGACTCCTGATCTTGAAGATCTCTTCCAGCCTGGTGGTTCTGTGGCTCTCAGGTGCTCAGGTGATGGTGAGTGCCCCATGGGCTCTCTCAGTCTCTGGGGGTTTGCCTGCTGGCAGTGGCAGCCCTGCATCCCCAACCCCACAGAACCCCCCAGGACGTGCTGCCAGTGGGGTGAAGACCTGCAGGCCCATCCTGGCAGGCTCTGCTTCCTCTCAGGAACATTTGTTCCTCCCATCTGCAGTGCAGCCCGGCGGGGCTGGCTGCTTCCCCTCCGTGCCTGTGCTCCAGCTGTCTGCGCTCCCGGATCCAGCGTGGCTCTGCTGCCTTGGCTCCCGCCGCTGGCTTCCCTTATTTGGTAACGCACAGCTCCTCAGCCCTGCCTGCAAGGGGCTGTTTTACTAGTTTAGGGACTATTTTCCACTTTCATTTTTGATCTCTGAAGCCGTGGATTGTGTTTCAGCAGCAGTGCTGGCACAGGGCTGTCAGACTGGGATATTGTGCTTTTCAGAAGTGCTTGGCTGTTTTACTCCGTGCTCTTCCGCTCTGCGTTGCTGCTGCAGAGGCAATATATGGCAGCACTTGTGTTTACAGGGTATATACACCTTGTCAGCATAACCTGCTTATTAAAATGACTTCCAGAGTGCAGCTTTCAGTGCTAAGATTACGTTCTGGAGGCCAGATTTTAATTAGCTGCATGATTTGTTGGCGTTTTCCGTGCTGTGTTCCCGGGAGGGGAAGCGGCGCCCAGCGCCGGAGCGAGCTTGGACAGATTGAGCTGCATCACTTGATAAGGCTCAGCAGAGCATCCCTGGGCCCCTGCCAGAAAGGATGGGGACTGTTTAAAGTGGAGAGAGGGAGAGGCCTTCGGGAGGTGGAAGACTCAAGCCCAGCAGCAGAAAGCAGGGAATAAAACTTCCAGGCTGGGAACAGATGTGGGCAGTGGTGTTTGCTGGGTTTGCCTGGGAATGCAGCACAGCTGGGCAGCACAACTCTGCTCTGCTCAGCTCCAGGGTGTTGTTTCCTGCAGTTAAGGCAGGCCTGGGGTTTTTTTGCATTTATCTTTATTAAGCCAGTTTTGGGAGGCTGAACATCTGTGGCAGTTCAGAGCTCCTGGGTGCTGCCCATGCCTGCCCACGGTGTTGGTCACAGCTGGCTGTGCTCTGTGAGCTCTGCAGAGAGACACCAGCCTGGGAATTCACTCAGGATCTGTCAAAGACTGCTCTCAGTTGGCTGCATCCAGAGAGGAGGAGGGTGGGCATGTGGCAGTGCGATGGGGAAGGATCCATGGAGTGGGAACTGTGGTTAGAAAAGGAGTTGTCAATGCTGTGCTGTGACAAAAAGTGCAGTTGCTGCCTTGGAAAATACAGGAAAAGAAACGTTGCTAAAAACCAGTAATTATTTTTTTTCCAGTTTTGCTCTCTGGCAGAGCCTCAAGTGAAGTTTCTTGTACTTCCAGAAAGGTGTGAGAGAAAATCCAGGAGGGAAATGGGCACCAACACCACTGAGCAGTCTCACATCTGGTAGTGGGACAGAGCAGCCTGCAGATACTGCTGGGGAGGGAGAATTCTCTTCTGCCATGTCCATGTGGAGAAGAAGAAAACCATGGCCTGAAATTGTAGAAATGAATCGGTTAGATACAGAAATGGAGTGCTGGAAGGGATTGCTTCAGGTTTTTATGCCAGGGATGCAGCCAATTCTGCCCTTGGAAGGGAGGGATGAGCTGGGGAAGCTCTCCAAGGCATTGCCAGCCCTGTGAACCTGCATTTGGAATTCTGCAGTGGGCTGGGAGTTCAGGAGGGCAGCACCTGGTGCAGAAGGAAAGAAACAAATAAGCAATTCAGGCGAGGGATCCCAAGTGCTTCATTAGCGTAAGAAAAATTGAAGCACTAAATTCAATTTTATTATTTCTTCCATTCTTCCAACCAAGGCCTCAATAATATTATCAAATATTTATTTAATCTCCCTACGTCTCTTTTTGGCAATGCAGTTTTTCTTTAAGCCAAATCCATTTAAGAGCTGAAAATGGAGCTGCTTTATTGAACAGCTGAAAAATTTTGCCTTTTTCTTGCATGATGCCGTGGTGGTTCATTCCTTGTGACACGCACACGAAACGTTTTTAAATAGAAGTGACTTTTATTATGCTGTTCAGTCAGCTCTGTCTAATAGCACAACAGTGTTCTTTCCATGCTGGTCAACACTGATGATTCCAGAGGGGGTTTGAAATTTGATCTTCCTCGTTCTTCCTGTGCTCAGACTGTCCAAGCTTTCCCTGCCTCCTGCCCCCACTTCCTGCCCTGTTTTCAGCAGGAACTTTAATCCGGAAAAGAAGGAGCAAGTGAAGAAGCAATGTGAGAGTGAAATCCAAGGGGTGAGCAGCCAAAATGAGATGAAATTTGGCCAGAAAATAAATATGCTTTGGTTTGCTGCCAGGGTGAAATGTAGAGTGAAAAGACCCAAAGATTTCGAGGAGGGAATGTCGCAGGGTTCCTGTCCTGAGAATTGTGCTGGTGTCTCACAGGGAGATTTGTCATGGGAACTATGAAAATGGAGATGGGGAATGAGTTCCTGGGTCAAGGATCCAGCTCTCAGGCTGGGACAGAGGCTAGAGCCACAACAATTCACTTCAAACTGCAACTCATATGGCATTAGTTTGCTGAATTCCCTTCATATAAAGTACAAATCCTTCTCCTTGTGTGTAAAAATTGGTTTTCAGCACTTGTGAGGGAGGGAAAGGCATGGCCTTTCAGTTGTCCAGGTGACCTCTTGTTCAGGGTTTCTTTTCATGCTGGACTGGAGCTGAGCTGAGACAGAAACACTCACAGGGACCAGCAGCTTCCTTGGGATCCTGGGTTAACTCACATTGTGTGCAGCTCTGAACCCCTCACTTGAGGTTTTTCCCTCTATTTTCCCCTCTCCTCAACATGAAGAGGGTTTTTTTTTCCTGACTTATATCTGTTATTAGCAGGAGCCATCCAGCTGCTTTGCTGATTTATAAAGAGATTATTTTTATGTAGCTTCTCTGGATGAAATTATCCATTGTGTGCATAAATGAGGCTGTACCTTAATGCTTCCAGGGGTGCCTGCTGCATTCCCTGTGTCCTGAACAGCTTTCTCTGAGAACTTGCTCTGTTTTGTCATCTCAGACCTCTTGTAGCCTGTGTTGCCCATCCAGGGACGCATTACCCATTGTGATGACAAGGAGAGGAATGGTTTTCTTGCTTTTTGAGCCTGAATGGATGTCAGATGGGATATGTTGTCATTAAATCAGTGGGGTTTAGGGGTTTTTTTCCTTTCTACTTGTGCTGCTCTCCCTTCTGGCTCTGTGTTTTCACGCAGCATCTTCCCTCAGTACCAGAGATAGAAAAAAGCATCTGGTCTTTCCTGCAAATGTTTCCTTTTGGAACTGCCTGTATATCCAGTGTCTAAATATTTCTCTCTTTTCGAGTAGCAGTTTTCTTTTTGAAGGAGACCAAAGAGGTTACGTGTAGAAATAAAACAAACACTGGTGTGTTCTGAACTCTTTGGAGCACAAGGTGTTTACTTAAAGGTGCGTTTCTCAGGTCAGCCTTAGCTTTAGCAGACATTGATACTCACTGTCCAGCTCTCAGGTAGATAATTTTTCTCCCTCTGAAATCTCTGTTCAGTCTTCTTCCTCTGCTTTGATACCTCAGCTCCAAGGTAATAACAATTACATGACTTCCTGTGTTGTTACAGCTTGAACAAATGAAGCAGCAATTCCCATTGGAAGGGCTTTGCATAAATGAATATAATAGCAAGAGGGTGGTTACCCTCATGTCTTGCAGATAGGAGTTGAGGGTGGTTATTTTAACATAAAAATTAGAATATATTTAGATCACAAATCGTGCACGCTCTCCATTTAAATGTTGGTTTCGAGGGTGATTTCTCCCCTTTTTTCTGCTTTTAAAAGCGAAGCATTGAAAGCCCTTAAAACACAAGATACAGCAGCACAAAGCAGGGAGGGAACAGGCATCACCACAGCAGAAACTGCTAATAAATTTTGTCATGTAATTAGTTCAGGGTTTGCATCCTGAGTGATTGGGCTGCTGAGAGGGACGTGATTGCTACGAGGTCTTTGGGCCTGGAATAGAATCCCAGAATGGGTTGGGTTGGAAGGGACCTTAAATCCCATTTTGTTCCACTGCCATGGCAGGGACACCTCCCACTGTCCCAGGCTGCTCCAAGCCCTGTCAACCTGACTGGGCACTGCCGGGGATTTCCCTGTCCCTGCTCACCTGTTAATCAGCTTCCCCACTTGTGGAATGGCAGAACTGTTGGCAACACGAGGCTGGAATTCAATAGAGTTTCTCCACCAGGTTAAATGTGCAGGGTCCAGGTTTGGTTTCTGCTGGGATGGAGCTGTGGATGGATGGAGCTCCTTTGGGACCACAAAAACCCAGCTGCTGTGCTCCCAGCAAGGCTTGATCGCTGCAAATTGGAAATGAAAGGATGTCTTCTCATCACAAAGAGAGTCATTTCAGCAGGATCAGGTTCTTTTTTTTTTCTTCCCCTTCATGGAAATGCAGGAATGATTAATAATCAACACATTTCTGTAGCTGCTTTTGTTCCATATTCTTTGAACCTCTTAGGCTGTCATCTATTAATTTTAAATCTCACAAGGAACAGAAGTATAGAAATAGATGATGGAGTAATCCAAGTGTTTCTGAAAAGGTGAAACTTGTCTGTGATTGAATATGTGCATTTTGTATTATTCTAAATCTCCTGTGTGAAAATACTGCATTTGAGCACAAGTGAGGTCTTCATTTTGTCTTTAAGTAAATTCCTCATCTTGTGGAGCATTGCCATCCTTGTGAGTGTATTAAAGCTGTGCAATTTCGTAAATACAAAGTCAACAACTTCTATTTACAGCATCTCCATCATTGCCAGCTATGTTACTTCTTCATTGCTGCTATTCTTTCATGTTTAAAATAAAAAGAAAAGATACTATCTGTGGGCTTATTCTCTCCTGTGAGCAGGCTTTGGCCTTGGGAAAATATCAGGTATCTAAGTATAGAAAAGTCTTAAGAGAAAAATGCTAAATTTCAGCAGGGAATTGCTGGTTTTCTTTTAATTTTAGTTTTGCTGTGCAAAAATGAGTTTGGTTTTTTCCAAGTAATGAAGAAACAGCTGTGTTGGTGTTAAATGTTCAGTGGATTTGTAAGTGACTTATTTAAAGATCTTCATCTTTATAGATTTCCCTCATTTGAAAGTGCCCTAAAGTATGATTTTTTTGAGGGGGAGTAATTTCTCTTGGTTCTTACCTTTCTCCAGTTGGCACTTTGGAGAGTCTGGGTTTAAAACCCGAAATAACGACACACCTTTTTGTTGCCAACGGAGTATTCGATTCCTGTTCTCTCCAACTGCAGGAAAGTTGGTTAAGACCTTCTCCTAAGTGCTTAAAATAGGCAGTGGAGATTTGGAAAAAATGATGAGTGGTGGATTGCACAACCAGCCTGGCTGGAGCTGAAACTGCTTCCAGATCTTTCTGGAACGGGCGTGCTGGAGAAGGGCAGAGGGAGGAGAATGGGTTGGAGCCCCCAAAACTGAGCTGAGCTCTGGCAGCAGCCAGGATGGCACCTGAAGGAGCTACAAAAAATATGGGGGAGAAGCTATGAGGGCCTGGAGGGACAGGACACGGGGAATGGGTTCCCTCTGCCAGAGGGCAGGGTTGGATGGGATATTGGGGTGAAATCCTTCCCTGGGAGGGTGGGGAGGCCCTCAGGGTGCCCAGAGGAGCTGTGGGTGCTCCTGGATCCCTGGAGTGCCCAATGCCATGTTGGCAGGGCTTGGAGCAGCCTGGGACAGTGGAAGGTGTCCGTGCCATGGCAGGGGGTGAAATGGGGTCGTCTTTAAGGTCCCTTCCAACCCAAACCATTCCATGAATCTTTGCCATTCTCTGAACAGTGTTTGATGTTGCCTGGTGGAGCTTTGGGTGTCAGCAGTGCCTGTTCAGGAGCTTTCTGAGCTGTCCTCATAGACCAAGGGTAGAATTGACACGATGGCAACACTTAATGCCCCAAACAGTGGGAAAAGCCTCTGAAAGGGAGACTGGAATTGCACGGGAATGTTTGGCTTAGGTATTTCTAGGCAGTTTTGTGTGAAAGATGATAATGATGCCTTGGGTGGGCTCTGAAATACTCAACTCCCTTCTCCACATCATTTCAGCCTCTCTAACCTTGGTATTTGCCATTTTGGTCAAGTCTTGCATTATATTTTCAAATAATCTTACTGATATGCTACCTAAATGTCACCTAAATTCCCATGTGATGGAGTCCATTGTAAGAAAAAGAAAAAGCTCAATCTTTGTCAGGTTTTTCATTGTGCTATGAGAGCAAAAATTGGGCATTTGAGATGTGGCTGCTTGGGCCTGGACTGCAGGGAAGGGTTGGAAGTTTGGAATCTCTGCTGTGTTGGGAAGAGCACAGTCTAGTCAAGAAGGGAATGTAGAAGGGGGAAGAGCAAATGAAAAGCATGGGGTAGAAGGAACTGGCAGTTGGAATAACGTCGCTGGCAAGTTTCCCCCTTCCCTGAGCCCCAAAATACTTGGGAACACGGGGGTTTCCAGGATCCTTGCTTTTGCCAACTCCTCTGTGCTGCCGGTGCACGCAGAGGGTAACCAATCCTGGCTGGGATATTTCGGGGAGCTGCAGGTGGCAGAGCCCCACGTGGGCTGTCAGTGTCCCACCAGTGAGAGCGTTCATCTCTCACGTGGCGCGGTTGCAGCCTCGCTTTATTCCATGCAGAGCAATCGCTGACGGAAGAACAGGATTTAGCTGGGAAGCTTTGAAATGCACATTTAATACGTGCCCATGTAGCATTCATCATCCTCATGGGGTAGTGTAGGATTATGCAATCCCTTTTTTTTCCTGCAGGACCTTTGTTGGGTGTTCGGGCTTGATGTATTGTGATTTCATCAGCAGTGACGTCGTATTTTATTTTTATACCTCTTCATTGTGCAATTCTGCCATTTTTCACTGTATATCATGAAGATCTGAAAGGAAAATGCATTCCTTCCTGGTTAATATGCAACAATCAGTCTATAAAAAGATGGTGTTACTGTGCAGTAATTGCTTTATTTATCACCTTTCCTATGTGGCTAAAGCTGCTCGAATCCCTGAGTGGAGCAGAGAGCTGATGGTTTGGGCTGCTTTGGCTTGGCATTGGATTTTTGCTTTGGATTTTTGGAGAAATAGACCTAAATTCCATAAGGATGGTGTCTGACAAGTGCGGGTTTATCTTGCACAGTCATCAGGACTGTGGGTTACAGATCAATGACCACGATGGTGCTCAGCCAGCACATCCTTGACTTTGTAAACATCCAAGGCAACGGGGTCTGGAGATCTAAAACTCTTCTGGCCATTACATTCATGTCGTTTGACCTGTGATGAAATACATTTGGTGGCCATAAGAAGGTGAATAAGGCAAAGTTGAACTTCTCAGCCACTTCAAAAATGGATTTCACAGAACAAATACTAGGAAAAAATATATTGGATGCTTTTCATTGTTTGTTTTAGATCTGTAGCTTTGTTACTAGGGAGAAAACCTAAGGAAAACATGTTATGCTTTCCCTTCTTGCACTGGACAGGGTCAAACTCTTGCAGCCCTCTCTGGGTGCTTCAGGCAGCAGAGGGGGTTACTTGCGTTAACAATTTGGAAGTTAAGTCTAACTTGACAACTTTCTTGACTGAAAAGGATGGAAAGAAGTGCACTGTGACTAAATCGAGCACACAATTAATTCTTCTCTGCAGTTCTGTGTGTTAATTGCTGTCATTGTGTGAACTGATGGTTTAAGCAAAAATAGAAAATTTTATAACTGGTGTGTTGCTTACAATGCAGAGCCTCAGCTCGGAGTGCCAGCCCGCAGTGGCTTTTTGAATCTCTGCTGTGCTGTCAATCTCTGTGAATCATCCTGATGGAAATGAAAAAAAAATGGTGAGGAGCACAAACCTGGGAAGTGTGGTTTGCACTTTTCCTGGTGGTTCAGCAGCCCCAGGCTGGCAGTGTGGATGGAAGTGGAGCTGAGTGTTTCTGCAGAGATGCAGCTCAGTCTCCCTCCTCGTGCCCTGAGCTCTGCCCTGCCCCAGTGCAGGATCTGTTCTGGGGTCCTGGGCTGGGAAACCAGGGTGGAATGGGGTGATCTTTAAGGTCCTTCCAACCCAAACCACTCTGGGCTTCTTTACCCTTCTGTGAAAGTGTTTGATGTTGCCTGGTGTGCTCTGGGCATGGATTTAGAGGAAAGACATGAGATGAGTGATGGTGAGGTGAAACTACCAAAGTCTGTCTCAGCCCCTTCAGCAGCTTCAACCTCTGGCAGAGCTGCCATGACCTGTTTCCATTTTTGGATTTCTCCCTTTCCTGTGCATCCAGAGTGTCCATGAACAAGCAGCTCTGCTCTTCAGGCCCTGAGGATAAAACCCAGGTGGGTTTCTCCTCACTTTGCTCCTTCCCAAATCGTGGTGCTTGGCCGTAGGGATGCACCAGGAGCCTGGAGAAAGGCTGTGTGAACAAGGAGCCTGAAGTTTTACATCCACTCTGCTGCCAGCGAGGCTGGGAACAGCCTCCTGGCTCTTCTGGTACTTTGTTTGAACTTCTGAGCTGCTACTTTAGGCGCTGCCTTTGAATAGCTGGATTTATTTTTTTGTGTGTTCCGTTGCTTAGTGACGACAGAGAAAAAACAGTGACTGCGGCTCGTGTGGGTTTATTACTGATAAGTTAGCATCTCTAATACAGAAATGTATTTTTAATAAGACTAATGAGCTGTGATTCCTGACTTTTGCCAGGCAGAACGTTAAATAAACTGTGTTGCTGCACTGGGTATAGAACCTGACACCCTGAGGGGTTTGGTGTTACCTCAGGCCATGCCTTGAGTGTCTGTGCTTGTGCAGGCTCTTGTTTGAGGGTGTTTTATGCTGCTGCCCCTTCATTAGGTTAAGAGTTTGTCCTATTTTTCCCCCATTTTCCCTAGCAATAGAAGGATTTGATTTAAAAACTAAACTGACAACAACAGTGAAAAAATCCAAAGCAAAACCCCTCCAACCTGACAGAGTTTACCTGCCTGAAGTACAAAAACTCCAAGCTGGAAGTGCAGAATCAAGTCAGCTTGCCTGGGAAAGCACTGGAACGTGTTCCCATTTTAGTCTGGTACTGTTTTTGACTGGGACAAGTTATAAATTTTCTGGTCTTGCATCAGATGTTGGCAGCAGCAGTTAGTTTTTATCATTCATGGGGCAGCATTCCTGTTGCTCAAAAAAGCATTTGTCTGATGAAGAGCTTTTTGGAATTTGTTTAGAAAGCTTTCCTTGCCGCTGGAATATTTGGAGAGCGCTAGCAGCAAGAATCCAGATAATTATGACTGGCTGCAGCCATCCCTGTGTTTGTTCCATGTTTTTTCCAGATTGCCTGTTCAAGCTATGTCCCATGAACCGCTACTCGGCGCAGAAGCAGTTCTGGAAGGCAGCAAAGCCAGGAGCCAACAGCACCACGGATGCTGTGCTGCTCAACAAACTGCACGTGAGTATTGCTGTCCTCACCCCCAGCACTCACACCCATCCTGCCTCCAAGAGGATTTCCAGCCAGCTTGGCACAGGTAACGGGGAGACACGGAGTGTAAGCAGGAATCAATCGGCGTGCAGGATTCCTTTGGTGGTCTTCAAGTCTTCAATCCTCTGATTTGTGACAAAATCAGGGAATAAGCTGAGTTGGAAGGGACTCACGGGGATCATCCCAGCTCCTGGCTCTGCATAGACACCCCAAGAATCCCACCCTGTCCTCAGGAGTGTTGTTCAGTGCTCAGGCAGCCTCAGGGCTGTGCCCGTTCCCTGAGGAGCCTGGGCAGTGCCCAGCACCCTCTGGGAGAAGAACCTTTCCCAAAAATCCCACCCAAACCTCCCCTGGCACAGCTCCAGCCATTCCCTGGATTCTGTCCTTGTCACATAAAGTGGGCAGAACCCCCCTCCTGTTCCTGCTCCAGGTCTGTGTCCCCATCACTGCATCCATGACATTGGGGTAGCCCTGGGACCTCTTATCTTGCCCAAGTGCTCCAGGGGAGCATTTGGAGCATTAAAAGCATAAAAAAGTGACCTTTGAAACACACAGAGGAGTCTCAGCACTGCATGGGAAATCAGGAGCTGCTGGTCTGATCAATCTATTGGGACTGCTCAAACAAACACTGCTGTTGATACATGGAAAGGTTGATGGGTAATTAGGAGTAATTCTAAGGCCAGGCAGCCTCTCCTTCCGTATTAGCTTGCAGTATTTAATATTTTCTGGGTAAAATGTTGACATTCAGCAGCTGAAAACTCAGTAAGGCAGTTGATTGCTGTTTTTAGAGCTCCTATATAAAAAAAAGCTAACTTAACTTAAATACCATCTGTTGACTTTAGAGTTAAATAAACTCAGTGTTTATGTTAAAATTACATAGCTGGAGTACTTCATGTCAAAATTACAATTCTAAATATTTTTAGGTTCTTTAAGCCTAAATTAAGCTCATTGTAGCCTGGAATATGAAATGGCCCCGTAGGAGAGTGTCACTTGCTGATTGCCATATGGCTGCCTCGCTCCTGCACTTGACAAAGACCCACTGGTGGACTCCTTCTGCTTCAAAAATGTATTTATAACCCAAAAGTATCAGCTTGGCAGGGACAAAGCTATTTTGGTAGTACAAAGCTCCCTCACCTGGGCCGTGTTGCTCATGTTGATGAGGGAGGGAGGCTGTGGCAGCAAGTTTGGAGTGATGGGGGTTCTGGGGTTGGATGCTTGGGTGTATCAGGAAAAGGGAGAATTCATGGGTTTTTACAGAAAATTGAGTCTAAATACTGCAGCATGTAGAAGAAAAAGGTTTTGGAATTGCCCTGGATTACGTTCTCATGTGGAGTTGTCTCCCCTTCCCTAAGTACATCCCAGTGTGGGTGTTTGGGACCTGTCCCTGCTCCTCTGACCCGTGACCCTTTTGTGCCAGAGTCCTGGAAATACAGGATGAGATTCTTCCAGGTGAGATTTTTCCAGCATTAGCCTGAGCCCTGTGATGCTTGCACAGAAATGTCTCACCAAGACCTGCTGGGTTTGGAGAAAGGATTTGAGTGCCTTACAATTTTATTGGGGTTTATTTAATCTGATCACTTGGACATGAAGTCTGGTGGGCTGAATCAGGTCTGCAGTGAAAATAATTGAAAATTATTGTGTCCCATGGATATCACTGATATCAGAACTTCTTCCTGCCAGTGCTGTGTGTGCAGGGTCACCTTTTCCATGGAGTGCTCCAAACCCCCGTGCCTGTGCTCACAGCTCTGAGCTTAGTCCAGGATGAGGTTTCTTTATCAGTGCATTGCATTTCCAACGCAGCTGATGATGCAAGAGGTCTTCATCATCATCACTTGCCTTTTTTGGCTTCTGTTTGTCTGCTGATGGAATTTATTGTCTGCCACGGAGCGCTCCATGCTGAGGTCAGGTTATTTTAAGTTAATGCCATTTAAGGGATTTAAAATCTGGGACACTTGTCTCTCTGTGGTCACAGCACCCGAGCTGCTTGAGGAGCTGACATCTAGTGGCCAGAAAAGTGCTTCTCCTGGAGTGACTGTCACGTTTGGGAGGAGCTTTTGAAGTGCATCTTAAGTCTTGGTTGTACTTTGACAGAAAGAATTGTTTTCTGTATTCATAATAAATGTGGCACCCAGCGTGGCAGGGCAGGCCTGGCTGTGGTTGCTGTTGTTTGGGAGGGCTCTGGTGCTCTGAAGAAACCTTTTCTTGACTTGGAAATCAGGCAAAAAAGTTGTATTTTAGTAATAGAGAAAATTGTGTTGCATTGCATGACTGAGTAATGTTTTGAATTTGAAAGAGCAGCTGTCTCTCAGATTGTCCTGGAGTAAAAGCCAGTTTTCATACCTAGCACAGCATCTAAAAATGAAAACATTTTGAGTGAGCTGGAGCTGGTGAAATTCTCTAACAGTGTGCAAATAGCTGTTCCTTTGTCCTGGTACTTCACCTCACTATAGAGAGGAACTGTGGGCACTTTTCTTCTCCAAGAGAAACCTGGACCCACCACAGTCCTTGAGACCTCAGAGCCAAACTATAATCCTTGATGCTCAGCCTTCTAAAAAGTCCAGTTTTAAATTGCTCTCCACCTCTAGATAGCAGTTAAAGCAAATACAGATTTATGTTTTTAATTCAAAACATCATCTTTCCTGTAAAGTGAAGTTCTTTACCAAATGAAATTGTTTAAAACAGCCTGGGCCAAACAGCTCACTTTTAAAACAAGAATGGCAGGAGACTCGTTGTTAATTATTAATGAGCTCTTGTGTCCTTATAATAATTCAATTTTGCAAGGGCTTTCCCTTTCCTTCCCTGCCAGTGTGGGGCAGGATGCTCAGCTGTGGCAAGAGGATCCACCACCTCAGGGAGCACCAGCCCAGGGGTGGGGAGAGGGGAACTCTCAAACCCAGAGCTGCATTTGTGCCTTCCCAGTGACCCTGCTGCATAGGGAGGGTGTTGGAGTCTCCAGGAAAACACAGCCTGGAGGGCAGCTGGAGCTTGTGTTGGCAAAGGAAAATAAAAAATCAAAGTTGAGGTTCTTTCATTCAATTTGTGTGTAAGTCAGTAGAAAGGAAAATGGAATTCCTGGCTGGAGTTGTTACCCATCCCTGTTTCACCTTTCCCCCCTTAGGTATCTGCCTTCTGTCTTGTGTGAGCTTTTCATCTCATGTTTTACTCCAGAATTCTGTCCAATTGTACCCAAATTACAGGTTACTTAAATGATGTGTGTCTATCTCCCCAAACAGTTGAAAAAGGGAATTGAAAATTACACTGTTGGAAGCTGGAAAAAGAGGAAATTAGGCTCTTTCAGATGCTTGCTGTTTTTCCAGTCCTTTGAAATAATCTGAAGAAAAGGGAGTTTGATAAAACCCCTTTTTCTGAAGCACTCAGCAATTGAATTGTTCTCCTTTAATTTCAGCATGCGGCGGATTTGGAAAAGAAACAGAACGAAACTGAAAACAGAAAACTGCTGGGAACAGTCATCCAGTATGGGAATGTCATCCAGGTAGGCTGTGAACATCTGTGCAAGCTGCAGAGGATTTAGTTGAAAATCCCTGTTCAGTGGACTTCAGATTTCTGGAACTCATGGTCAAGAGTTTGTAGTTTTGCCAGGCTCCACCATGCCCTGAAGTGGGGTCCTGGGAGGCAGGGCCTGGGTGTTTTATCTATGATGAGGCCAGGTTTTTATTATGGGTTAATTGTGTTTGCTTTTGATGCCACCATTAATTGTTTTCTTCAGAAACACTTGTTAGAGCCCTCATTAGAGTTGTTGGAAGGTGGCATGTGCACAGCACCAAATATCCTCTCACAGTGAAACATTGATACTTAAATCATAAACTGACACAGAGAAGGAAAATCAATAGGAGTAGTTACATTTTTTGTTAGATGAGACCAAGCAAAGCAAGAAAAGAGCAGCTTTGCCTCTCACCAGGAAGAGCCACTTAATCCCCAGCACTTCACAAATTTTGATCCTGAGGTTTTTTGAGCAGGTTGTTGTGAGTGATGAGGGCATCTCCATGTGTTTGTCATAGCTGGGCAGGGCCAGTTGGATTAACTGAAGGTGTTTTGTTCTGTGTCTCTGAGTGTGAGTGGAATTGTGCCTGGACCCATCAGCATTTGTGCAAATTCACTTTGCAGTCCTGTGTAGCATTGCAGTTGTCTCACGCACGCTCGGGTTATTGAGGGGAGGAAGAGGAACATTCTTAGAACTGAACTCTGATTCTTATTCTAGCTGCTTCACTTAAAAAGTAACAAATACTTAACAGTAAATAAGAGGCTTCCAGCTCTGCTAGAGAAGAATGCAATGAGGGTGACCTTGGACGAAGCTGGAAATGAAGGCTCCTGGTTCTACATCCAGCCCTTCTACAAGCTGCGCTCCATCGGGGACAGTGTAAGTGCTGGCAGCAGGATCCTCACACATCCCTTGGGGCACAGCCTGCATTTGGGAGGCCTTGCCTTGCAATTAATGCACTGCACAGATCTCCCCAGTGCGTGATGATGATGCAGGAACAACCTTTTTGCTATGCTGTCATGAGGGGGAGGAAGATTGCTATGGTAACTTGTATTTTGGAAACGTGGAATGATCTAACATTGGAGGGAATAAGGGACCTAATTAGGCTGGCCTTGCACAATTCCTGCTCAATTCAAAATGGTAGGAAGTGTTGAGCTCCTTCAGGAGGTTTGGAAGGAATAATTAGCATCTTGGTTTTCAGTGTTGTCAGCTTAGAATCAAAATTCGTCATCACTTTGGGTATGAGGCGTGAGGTAATAAGGAAGTGAAATGCTCCTGTTCATGGGAATCTTTAAATGCCTTGCCATTTTAATCCCTTCTGCAAAATCTGAGTCACTTGGGTACAGAATCTTCATAAAACCAGGAGGTCACAAGCTCCAGTGTGCTCTGGGGTTGAGCCAGGTATATTTGGCACCTAAACATGGTGAATTTATCAATGAGCCATCATCTATCCTGTAGCCCCATCTGTACCAGAACTCAGTCTGCTGCTTCTGCAAGGCTCTGAGTCCAGTAGCATAGGGGGTTTTGCCTCAGTGACTGAGTTTGGGGAGATAAATTGTGAACCAAACAGAATCCTGGTGGAATAGACTGCCTGCCATCTCTCCAGCCAGCAAAAAGGTGATTTTCTCCCATTGCTCCCATTAGCAAACAAAAAAAAGGAAGAAAAAGAGCTTTGTCAGGGTGCAAATTTGTCTGATGTTGCACTTCTCTGCAGGTTGTCATTGGAGACAAAGTAGTCCTGAATCCTGTCAATGCTGGGCAGCCTCTCCATGCCAGCAGCCATCAGCTTGTGGATAATCCGGGATGCAATGAGGTAAGGGGACTTTGGACAGCTGGAGCAGCTGTCCCAACCTCTCTGTGCTTCTGTACATGGCTTAGAATTCTGCAGCTTGGTTGGTACCAGTGGCACTGCTTAGGATGGTTATCCTGGTAATCAGTGACTTAAAAGTCTTGGAGCTCTGCTTTCTCTTGGGTGCTGGTGGAGGTTTGAGTTGGATCTGTTTGTATGATGGGCTAACAAGAAGTTATTCCTTCAAAATCAGGAGTTGTGGCACAGGGATGTGCCCCATACTAGTCACTGGGAAGAAAATTAAATCTACCAGCCCAGATGTGTAACAATTACACACAATTACTTGTTCAGGAGAAGATACAGGAAGGACTTTGCTTCTAGAGCAGTGCAGCCAGGCCTGCAGTGTCCTGGTGAAGATTGTCTAAAAAATAATCCAGTGGCTCATGGCAGGATCTTGTGCAGGCCCAGGACAGTGGGACTGATGTTTGAGTTCTCCCTCTAGGTCAACTCAGTGAACTGCAACACCAGCTGGAAAATCGTGCTGTTCATGAAATGGAGCGACAACAAGGACGACATCCTCAAAGGGGTGAGAGGCAGCGCTGTGGCTGGCTGCAGCTGGGGCCCTGCTGGGCACTGCCCCGCTGACCCTGCTGCCTGCCTTTGGCAGGGGGACGTGGTGAGGCTCTTCCACGCAGAGCAGGAGAAGTTCCTGACGTGTGACGAGCACAGGAAGAAGCAGCACGTGTTCCTCAGGACCACGGGCAGGCAGTCGGCCACGTCTGCCACCAGCTCCAAAGCCCTGTGGGAGGTGGAGGTGAGGACTGAACCCAGGCTGGGGCTGCCTTGGTAGGAACAATTGCTCCTTCTGTTTAAAAACACTCTGGGTTGCTCGCTTTTCCTGGTGTTACAAGCTGAAATTCAAATTCCTTCACTTGCTGTGCTTTCAGAGTGCAGCTCTGCTCTCTGAACTCTCAAATTCAGGTGCCTTACAGTTCAGGAAAAGGGCACAGAGGAACATCAATGAAGTCATTTACATACCAGTCACTGAAGTTAAATACCAGCTTACCATTTCCACCGTCCTGCTGAGTGTGCTGAAGGCTCTATTTTTGGTGTGGAATAATGTGATTATGCATAGCCTCATCTGATGGGAGGCTGCAGCCCCTTGCTAGTGGGTCTGAACTGGCTTTTAAACAGTGACTAACACCGTGGCCATCACTGGCTCCTGAAAATAGCCTCAGTCTGGTGGTATTATCAGCATTGGTTTATGATTTTAAATCTGATTAAGTTAGCAACTGCATATAAGAATCAAAAAGTAAATTGTGATGATGGATAGGTGTTCTTATTCCCTTTCCAGAAGTATCTGCTGTGACATTCAGCTCCTCCTGTATTTCAAATGAAAGTCTGCCTGTAATTAGCATTACTTTGGCATGTTATCAGTCTGTGGGAACTGTCCATGTGTGTGCAGTTACCTGGCACAGGTGAGGGAGTTCTTCCCTGACAGGTACAGGATGTTTTCTTTAGGAATCATGTGTATCATAGAGCAGCCAGTATGGGCTTACAGGTGTTGGAGGCTCTGCTTGCCCCACTTTGCCAGTAAATAGAAATACTGATTCTTTGTGCAGCACTGTTGCATTTGAAATATTTCCAGGTGTCTTCCCTCATCCACTTTAAACAGTCAAAAATTCAGTTATAGCTATAGGGAAATGGATTTGTTGCCTTTTCTAGGAGTTTGTTTCAAGACCTGGCAACACATGTGCATAGAGAGCAAAAGTTTAGTTATAGCCATTGGGCAGTGGGTTTGATGCATTTTCTAGGAGTTTGTTTCAAGAAGTGGCAACACATGCACATAGAAAGCACCTTCTTAAATTGATGAATAAATTAATGGTGAGCATTCCGCACAGCCTCACACTACAAGGTGTTTTGTCTTTCTCAGCCCTGGTTTCTTTGCTCTCCTGCACATGATGAGGCAATCTGTCTGCTTTCTTTAGGTCAGAGCAGCCCAGTATGGGCTTACAGGTGTTGGAGGCTCTGCTTGCCTCAATTTGCCAGTAAATATAAATACCAATTCCTTTGTGCAGCACTGTTGCATTTGAAATATTTCCAGGTGTCTTCCCTCATCCACTTTAAACAGTCAAAAATTCAGTTATAGCTATAGGGTAATGGATTTGTTGCCTTTTCTAGGAGTTTGTTTCAAGGAGTGGCAACACATGCACATAGAAAGCAAAAATTTAGTTATAGCCATTGGGTAGTGGGTTTGATGCATTTTCTAGGAGTTTGTTTCAAGAAGTGGCAACACATTGCTAGAGCATTTTATAACATGGTAAGATGGCCTAGAAGGAGACAAAAATTGTTATAAACATTGGGTGTGGATTTGTGCTTTTCTAGAGTTTGTTTCAAGAAGTGAACAATCACATAGAAGCAAAATGTTATAACATTTAGTTTGATGCATTTCTAGTTGGAGGATGCAACAAGACATTAGTTATAGCCATTGGGTAATGGGTTTGATGTTTTCTAGGGCTTTAAGACCTGGCAACACATGCACATAGCAAGCACCTTCTTAAATTGATGAATAAATTAATGGTGAGCTATTCCCAGCCAGCTCAGAGCATTCCCTGCACAGCCCTGGTCACACATACAAGGTGGTTTTGTCTTTTCTCAGCCCCTGGTTGTGTTTGCTTTCCCTGCACATGAAATGAGGCAGGTCCTGCTGGGAAGGGGGTCTGTGCTGGGTTCCAGGTGTGTTCCCTGTCCCTGCAGGTGGTGCAGCACGATCCCTGCCGAGGGGGAGCTGGCTACTGGAACAGCCTCTTCAGGTTCAAGCACCTGGCCACGGGGCACTACCTGGCAGCAGAGGTACGTGGGGCTGGGCTGGCACCTCTGCCTGCCCCTGCACTGTCCTCTCCTCCTTCAGCACCCTCTCAAAATCTGTCATTTCCCACCTTAAAACTGGACACGGGGAGGGGAGGAGAGTGGTCATTTGGATTAATACAAAAATAGTTGCTTAACATAGGAAATAAGATGAAAGGGCTGAAGGAATATCGTGGTTTGGGGTAGTCGTGAGCTGATTACACTTTTTGTGTGAATTCTGGAGTCAAGAACTTCTGCTGCAGAGAATAGGCATTAAATAGGATCCTGTCATGTGGGCCCTGGAATCAATGTGACTTTATTAACTGATGAATAAACGGTAAATGACTGAGAGCCTTTGGGGGAAAATGAATTCAAGTGTTGGTAATTTCTCTTGAATCACTGATTTTTGAGCAGAGCTGAGTATAAAATGAAAACACTGACTTCAGACCAGTCTGTAAGAACTGCAGATAGAGAAAAGTCCAGATTAAATATCCTTTTTATATTCTTCTGATAAGCAGATTGGAAAACCAGCAGCATTTTGTCACATGCACACTGCAAATCCTGTTCAGTAGTGATCCAGTGTAGAGCTTTTCCAGTAAATCTTGGGCTTTCTAATCAACCCAAACAAAAACATGCTCTTAGATCATGCAAGAATATCCCAGAGGAGATTGCTCACCTGATCCTTGGTTAGAATAATGTTTGTTCTAAAAGATTTCTCCAAGCCAGTAATTCCTAGCTGGAAATCCCACTTGGAATTTAAACAACAAAAAGCATAAACTGATTAACTCTCTCCTCTTGCTCCTGTAGTGATTCTCGTGAATGAGATAAATCTCCCTGCCTGTTTGCAGGTTATTTCACTGTGGTTTGCAGCCTGGTGAGCCGTGCTGGGTTTGGGCAGTGTGCTCTGCATGCCTGCTGATGCTGGAGCACTGCAGGGTGACCACGAGAGTTTAGGTGCTGCTCAGGCTGTTTCCCACTTGCAGCTGTGCTGGAGTTTTGACGTGCCTGTGATTCTGTTCCATCAGGTAAACCCTGACTATGAGGAAGATGACCTGGAGTGTCAATCCTCAGTAAGTATAGGCAAGGGAATGGTCCTGCCCCTATTGAGGAGGGCTTGGCCCAGGCCCGGGGCTGAGCTGGCCAGTGCACAGCTGGTCCAGGCTTTGTTAGAGAAGAAACTAAAAACCTCACTCAGAAAGCTCTGGAGGCTTTAAGGCCCATCCAAGGAGTGGGTGTTGACACCTCAGTAGAGAAAAACCCACTTGGAGGTGAATGAACACATTACGTGAACCCCCCTCAACTCCTCCCTTTGTGGCACCTTTTTCTGTCTTCCTGTTCTCCTCAACCTTTGTTTCCTTGGAGCACTGTCCTGCCCAGGGCTGGAAATGAAATTGCTCAAGGTGACACCAGATGGGAATGGTCCCTGAGGGAATGAATGTCCCCCAGTGCTGTGCCTGTCTGACCTGTGTGGTTGAACAATGAGTTTGCTGTCATTGTACCTTGTCTCAGGAAATCAGGAATGGCACGGGGAGGGTGATTCCAGTGCCATCCCTCTGATTTTCCTGTGGGAGCCACTCTGTGTTGTCAGTAAATGTTGTTGTGTCAAATTCTGAGTGTGTGGTGCTTTGTATTGACAGAAGTTTGTCTTTGGTGTCAGAGGGAACCAGCATTGCCTCAGCAGTTGAACACAGAGCAAAAACAGCACTTTCCACTGTGGATTTTATTTATTTAGTTGGATTTGATCAGAGGCTTATGCAGCTTTCTTGGTCATTTATCCTGTATTATGGAAGATTTGCACCATTTGGATATGACAAAGAGCTGCTCCTTCCGTTCTTAAGAGATGGATGTGATGCTTGGAAACCCTGCAGGGTGCATTTGTCCTCCTAAAAGGATTTTTCATTATAGCCTGGCCATTAAAACACTTCCCTTGCCCTCAGATATTGAGCTGTTTTCCTGATTACTTCTTGGTGGCATTTGGCAGCTTGACTGCTGTAAATGTGGTGAAAAACTGAACAAACTCCACCCATTCTGGGGTGTGGAGGGAATCTGATACAGAGATGTTTTGTTGGGTTAATTTTTTGAGAGTTAATCAATGTTCAGGGCCTTCAGCCCTGCTCCAGTGATGTGTCCTGCTGAGGTGTGCACGGATAACATCCATGCACTGTCTCAGCTCTCTGGTTTTTCCCTGCTCTGTCTCCTTTTTTGCCACTAGATGGCAAAAACAGACCAGCAAGAACAGGACCAGGAGCACATAATTCAGCTCTGACAGGAAATTGCCACATCGTTCATCATTCACTGGTGACAGGAGGGTGTAGGCTGCTTTATCCAACTTTATCCAAACTCCAGCTTGGTCCAAGTGTGAGGTGCCTGCAGGGTTTCTGTGCACAGCTCAGTGGTTTGAGTGTTGTTTTCTCCTTGTCCCTCTGAGGGCTGTGCAGGAAAGGTTTCCATGGGCAGGGGTGAGGTGCCAGCTCCACCTTCCAGCAGCAAAGGGGGCTGCTCTATCACCTTTGGGGCTGAATTTCAGTGCTCCATTTCCTCTTTTGGCTTTGCTGCTCGTGTTCAGCTTTGCCACAGTTTGAAGAGGTGACCAGTTGTCTCCTGAAGCACAAGCTGTGAATGCAGAGCAGCTGGATCCCTCCCTGTATTCCCTCCCCTTGCTGGGGGGGATGAAGGAGACAGCTGAAATTCAGAGAATTCATTCCAAGTGAGCGAATTTCTCCCAGAATTTCTCTCCAGATGGACTCTGAGTGTAGAGTTGCTCCTTCCCTTGAAGGCACACTCCCAAAGTGTATTTCTGTTCCATACAGATAACTGCCTGTTCCCATGTACAAAATCAGACTTTAAATGTCACTGCTTTGCAGCCAAGTTCATTGACTGCAAATATGTTAACTTGGGAGTATCCTGAGGCACAAGCAACACTGGATACCTTTTCCATCTGCTCCAGGATGGCAGTGACTTTGACAGGCAGGTGCCTGAGTGCTGACTCCCTTGGGTGCCAGCATCACAGAGGAGCTGAGAAATTGGTTCCTTGGTCACCTTGAAAATTGCAGCCAGGATTTAGGTGGTTGTGCATGGACAGCTGTGTGCCAGGACAGTGAGGAACTTCTTCAGGGGCTGGTGATAGCTGGGAGTTCCCTAGGAAAAGGATTGGACAAAGTTGTTGTTCCTTTTTCTCAGTTCAGCTTTGTTTTTTCATACCCTTTTGTCCTTTCATCTGAAGCCCCAGGGTTTGATCCAAGTGATGTATCTTTGCTGAAGGAGGCTGGGGATTTGCTGGCACCTTGGGGACAAAGATCCTTCTGGTCTCTCTCCATGGCCTTTGGAACACGTTTTTGTGTGTGAGAGCAGCACGAGCTGTAGTGTGAACAGCAAGGCTTCCAACTCCTTCATTGGCTTTTTGTTTCTCCTGCCTGGGATTGATGGATGTGGGTCCCATTTTTGCTGCTGAAGCTGATTATTTCCCAGCAAGGTTGTTGGTACACTGTGTGGCCAGGTTTTTATATTCTCAGCTCATTAATTATGTGGTCAGAGGGATAATTGCAGTGTGTGGGATATGTTTGGAGAGCTGGTAGTGTCAGGGTTGGGAATCTCTGCTGATGTGTGTTATCAGAAACCAGTCAGAGCTCCCTCCCAGTGTGTGTGAGGTGAATGGCTGGAGGAGTTTGTCTCTCTGGCACTGTCTGAGACAAATTCTGTGTAGAGGGGGAATTCCTGTGCTGGTACTCAGGAGTTACACCAGGGGAAGCCAGGAGTGGTTGGCCAGAGCAGCTGCTGTCAGTTCCTGTGTCCTGCAGCCCAGTCTGGAGGAGCACACCTCACACCCCAGCAGGTGTTTCCATAAAGGGAAAATTTCAGACTCACCCCTCAATGTTTTTATAAGGTAAAGGACCCAAAACTTCTTTGCTCTCCTGGCAGTAATTGGCTCAATGCCAGGCAAAAACACTGATGGGTCTCTTTAGCTGTTCCTCAGAAATGGGGCTATTTTCCCACCTAAATCATCCAATACTTAAAGGAGAGCACGAGGCTTCTCAGGGCATTTTTGGGGTGTTGTTACAGGTGTGTGGGACCTGTCCCTGCACTGTGAACATCTTTGTTCTTTGTGTTTGTATTATTTTCTTTTATTAAAACCCTTTTGCTTTTTCAAGACACACTCCATCACATCATCTCATTTGTTATTTTAAGCCATTTTCTGTGAGCTGCTGGACACCCTCCGAGGTATTGAACCCTCACAGAGCTTGTTACACCTGGCTCAGTGAGAAATTCAATACCAGAACAGTGGTGCAGCAGCCTGTGTGCACCCCCCGTGTGTCTGGGGCTCTGGGGGTGGCTCTGCAGGGCTGATGCTGACACCAGGGGGGTTTCTGTGCAGCTGGACCCCGAGCAGGAGGCGGCACGGCGGGGCCGGGGCCCCCAGGAGAAGATGGCCTATTCCCTGGTGTCCGTGCCCGAGGGCAACGACATCTCCTCCATCTTCGAGCTGGACCCCACCACCCTGCGAGGGGGAGACAGCCTCGTGCCCAGGTACAGCCCCACACAGCTCGGGGGGATTTGGATTTGGATGGGTTTGTAAAGTAAAGCTGCCCCAGACTGTTTTATCTTTGGAATCGGGTTCCTCCTCCAGTGAATGTAGAAATCACTAGAAAATGCCTGAAGGTTCACTTGAGTGCTTTACATTGAGGTAGAAGTAAGAGAACACATTTTACAGATGGGAAAATTGAGATTGACTTCCTAAGTGATTAAGTGAAATTGAGATTAAGTGACTTCTGTGATTCCTTGCCAGGAGTCACACAATCACAGAATTTCTAGGTTGGAAGAGACCTCCAGGATCGAATCCAACCCATGTTCCAACTCCCCAACTAAACCACGGCACCCAGTGCCACATCCAGGCTTTCCTTAAACACATCCAGGGATGGTGACTCCACCACCTCCCCAGGCAGACCATTCCAGGACTTTATCACTCTTTCTGTAAAAAACTTTTCCCTAAGATCTAACCTATACTTCCCTTGGCACAGCTTGAGGCTGTGTCCTCTCTTCTGTCAGTGCTGCCTGGAGAAAGAGCCCAAGCCCAGCTGGGTTGAAGACCAACTCCCAGCTGAATGACCAGGACTAAAGCCTTGGGTGTCTTATCAAGGCATTCATTCCTGTGACCTGTGTTGTGTTAGGATGTAACACCAACTACATAGCACTGGATTTTGGGTGTTTGTGTTCCTTACTGTTCATGTGGCACCTCATGGGGTTGAAAAGCTGCTGCTCCCTTCCAAGTCACACAGCTCTTTGCTGCTGATCCCACTGGAAAGCACAGCAAGTTTGTTCCATCATTCAGCAGCTCCCTGAATCATCAGGTGCCCACATTTTGGAGTATCAGGGAGCTCTGGGCTGAAAACCCCAGAGGTAAGGGGTGAAGTTACCAGCTCATAGCAATGGAAAAGTGAGGATGGGAAGAGGTTTAGATTGTTGCTGTGCAGCAGCTGAGTTACAGCAGCTCAGAGTGGCTGTGGTTCTGTTTTAGAGCACAATGTCATTACAGAAACAGCCTTGCTCAGGTGAATTCACAGAATGAGCTAAGGCAGTAAGAATGTTGTTGCAGGTGTGGTATGCAGGGTGGACAGACTCTTCCACTTGTTCCTGCAGCATCCCAAAATCCCAACAATGCAAAGACCTCCAGCTGGGAAGCTGACTGATGCTGGGGCACTCCTGACTTTTTTTTCAGGAATTCCTATGTGAGGCTCAGGCACCTCTGCACCAACACCTGGGTTCACAGCACCAACATCCCTATTGATAAAGAGGAGGAGAAACCCGTGATGCTGAAAGTAAGTTCTGTTCCTTTGTGCAAGCACATCCTTTGATTCCTGAACTTCCACAAAAGTGGTGTTGGCTGGAGTTTCACTCCCTGAGCCTGTCACACACCGAGCATGTGACAGTAATGAGCAGTGCCTGTGCAAATATTTGCTCCTCATGGCTCAGTTTTGTGGTAGTTTTCTAGTTACGCTGTTCAGCTTCTACTCCACAACAGTCATCAGGAGGAGGATATTTTTTCCACTGGCTACAGCACCATTTTGCCATCTCCTGCTGTTCCTTTGAATTTAGGGACAGCTTTGAGCTTGCACAGAGTGTTCTCAGAGTTTGGGCTCAGCAGTGGTACCATGCTGCCTAAGCAGAGCGTGGCTTTTTTGTTTTGTTATCACTGAGTGTGTGAGGCACTGCTTTGTTCCTGCCTTTGGTTATTGATAAAGCTTCTCTGGGTTTCAGATTGGGACCTCTCCAGTGAAGGAGGACAAAGAAGCTTTTGCTATAGTGCCAGTCTCGCCTGCAGAGGTTCGGGACTTGGATTTTGCAAATGATGCAAGTAAAGTTTTAGGTTCCATTGCTGGCAAGCTGGAAAAGGGAACGATAACCCAGAATGAAAGAAGGTAAGGGAAGCAGAATTGGCATCAGATAATGTTGTTTCCTTAGTCAGTAAGTGTTTCTTTGAAAATTTTATCAGAGTAAGTTATAGAGGAGGGATTTGGTTTCCTCCTTGCTGAGATTTGATATTGTTGTGTCCTTAGTGGAGGTTCTCAGGCCTGGTCTGTCCAGCCCTCCTTGTCCTCTGTGAAGTGAGAGCATGAGAAATGTTGTGAGCTTGGGGGACTAATCCCCAGCAAACCTCTGCAGATGGAGTGTGGGAATTCCTAATCCACCTTGTGAGGACCGAGCATGTGACTTGCTGCAAATCCTCTGACCGTGTCTGTGAAAATGTGGCCACACAAAGAGCACAGGGGTGGCTGTGTCACACCAGGGCCCTGAGCTTCCATAGCCTGTGCCTTTTATTTGGCCTTGGGAGAGATTATCACCTGATTTATTGTTCGTGGCAATTGAAAGAAGTGCCAAATAGGACTTGGCAAGTGTAGAGTTGTCCTAAAGTGATTTTCTTGTCTTGCTGCTGCTCTGGTTTAGCTGTTGGACAGTGAGCCTGCAGCAGTGGGGGAGCATTAGTTCCTAATTTTAAGTTCTGTGCAAACCTCTGAGCTTTATCCAGTCTCTAATTGCTGTTAGGTTTTCACTTAGCATTTAGAAATCTGTATAAACTTACCCTGGCACTGCTCTTTCAGCACAGAGAATTTGTATTCTCGTTAACAACTTCTGGCTTTTCCACAGATCTGTTACCAAACTGCTGGAGGATTTGGTCTACTTTGTTACTGGTGGAACTAATTCTGGCCAGGACGTCCTTGAGGTGGTGTTTTCTAAACCAAACAGAGAACGGCAAAAGCTGATGAGAGAGCAGAATATTCTAAAGCAGGTGGGCTGTGGTTTTCTTAAAGGTCTGCCTGTGAGAAGAGTTCTTGGAAAAAAAGATGACAGAGAACCTGGCCAGGCTTGGAGCAGCCTGGCCTGGTGGGAGGTGTCCCTGCCTGTGGTAGAGGATTGAATGAGATCTTCATGGTCCTTTCCACCCAAGCCGTTCTGTGGCTCTGTGAAACTTTGGTCCCAAATTATTGGGACAAAAACTCCTTTGAGTTTCCAGCTTTCAGCAGGCTCTGGGCTGTGACCTGTAGGCTCACCACTGCTGGAACTAAAAACTCCAGCAGTTGGTGTTGAATAAAGGTGATCAGCATCTTCTGCTGATCCATGCTGCTCCAAGAACCTTGGTGACTGCAGGGTATTCCTGACATACCTTTTGAAATACAAAGGCACAGAGCTTTGACACTAATTCTGAGCAGAAGAAGGCAGTGCCTCATGGGGCTGTGTCTGTGTTTTTCACCAAACCTGCAGATTTTCAAGCTGTTGCAAGCACCTTTCACAGACAGCGGGGACGGGCCGATGCTGCGGCTGGAGGAGCTGGGGGACCAGCGCCACGCGCCCTTCAGGCACATCTGCAGGCTCTGCTACAGGGTGCTCAGGCACTCCCAGCAGGACTACAGGAAAAATCAGGTTGGAAATAGATCTGCATGATCAATGGCATCAGTGTGGCTCCTGTGCTCCAAACAAAAAAAAAGTTTTACCCCATAAATTAAACCCTGCTCTGCTGTGGTTGTACAATCAGAAAGAGGTTTTGGGATTGCTCAGTTTCATTCTGGTTTTCATTTTCGTATTTCATCTCTGAAATTATAATTTAATAATAATTAAATTATAATAATAATTAAATTTAATAATAATTAAATTATGATGTAATTATAATGTAATTAGCACTGGTTCTAAGTGGGATTTAAGAAAACAACAGAATTCTGTCACACACAGATGAATTACAAGACTCACTCTTGCTGACTACAGCTCCATTGAAGTTGCCCTGTAAATTAAGGCTGTTCAGTTTTTCTTGCCATAAATTAAAAGCAAGGTCCTGTCAGATAAGAATAAATGCCTTGCTGGTGTCTAGCCCAGGAGAGAAGGGAGAGGTGGAGGTGTTAAGGTTGTCTGTCATTGTTTGCTTTCCTTCACACAAACAATTTGGATCTAGCCCAGTTTGCTCCTTGGGATGCTGGTATTGATAAACATCCACCTGTTATTATTTCTCTGTTATTATTTCAAATTCTGAGGGTTAATTACACCCCCTCCCTCCTTGCCCGTGTGTTTTGAAGGAATACATTGCCAAGCAGTTTGGCTTCATGCAGAAGCAGATTGGCTACGACGTCTTGGCCGAGGACACCATCACAGCCCTGCTCCATAACAACCGCAAGCTCCTGGAGAAGCACATCACAGCTGCTGAGATTGACACCTTTGTGAGTCTCGTGAGGAAAAATAGGGAGCCCAGGTGAGAGCTGCATTTTTGAATAAGTGATTAGCCTTCTCCTTCTGGGGAAAGCCTGTACCTTCCAGCTTGCTCAGGAGGGAGCACAGGCAGTTCAGTGCGTTCTGGCACTCGCCCTGCCGTCCCCTCGGGCAGCAAGTCTTGCTCTGCTCTGTTCCAGTGGAGTTCTGAATGTTTGCTTCCTGAAATGTGCATTGCTTCAGTCTAGATCTCAGCAGTGATTGATACCCTTTTGGCTCGTGCTTTCCAACAGGTTTTTGGATTACCTCTCGGATCTGTGCGTTTCCATGAACAAGTCTATTCCCGTGACACAGGAGCTGATTTGTAAAGCCGTGCTGAACCCCGCCAATGCAGACATCCTCATTGAAACCAAGTAAGTTCGTGCCTTTTCAAGATGGTTCTCCTGGTGTGAAGCAGGAGGAAGGTGCTGGCACGTCCCAGGGAGGCAGGGAATTGTGTGGGGTCCTTTTCAAACACAGGGAACAGCAGGTGTCTGCCAGGTGCATCCTCAGCCCCGCAGGCACAAATCCGTCAGATCTCTCCCGTTTGATCCAGAGCACTCAGACCTCTCAGGGAGGTGTGCAGGCTCCTGCTCTGATCCTCCCCCAGCTCTGAGAGAGCTCAGCTGCTCCAGCTCTGCTCACCTTGCCTCCCACTGAGGTGGTGTTTGGGTCTCCAGCTCTCCTGTGCCATTGCTGAGGCCTCGCAGCAGGCACCAGATCCTGGTTGTCTTTGATAAAAATGGCTTTATTCAATATGTGTACTAGGGAGCAGATAACCATTATCAAAATACTGCAAAAGGGAACCAGGTACTATTTAAAACACAAATGGTTGAGAGTATATTTGCACATTTAATTCTTGTCGTGAAATCATAAAGGCTGCATTTATTTCCACAAACACTTAGATTGTACATCACTTATTTATCCTTGAGTATTTAATTTAGGGTTTTTTCAGATATTGATCTTTTCTTTGCTGCAAGCCTTTTCAGTATCAGCAGTTGATATATTTTTAGTTACTTCATCACAAACAGAAAGAAGTTCTGATCCATTTGGCATTTATGGGATACAGAATGAATCAATTTTTTCTTTTCCTGATCTGTTGAATGATCTTTGAATCTTTTCCCCTGCAAAGAAGGTTTTGAAAGTCCATTATTATGTGTCTTTAACTTCCTTGTTTCTTCATCTTTTTCACTTGAAAGGAGCTGAAATGTTCATCTTTTTAAGGTTGAATGGAAAGCTTATAATCTAATGCTTTTAATAATACACCCCAATGATTTGGTGCAGTATAATACTACTGATGGAAGGGTAAGATACATTTTAGCAAATGTCTGAAAAGTGATGTGAAGGATGTATGTGGGTCTGGAATGTAACCTCCCCTCCTCCTGGCAGGCTGGTGCTCTCACGGTTTGAGTTTGAGGAGGTGTCAAGTGGAGAAAATGCCTTGGAGGTTGGAGAGGACGAGGAGGAGGTGTGGTTGTTCTGGAGGGACAGCAACAAGGAGATCCGCAGCAAGAGCATCCGAGAGCTGGCCCAGGATGCCAAGGAGGGGCAGAAGGAGGATCGGGACGTGCTCAGCTACTACAGGTGAACACCCAGCAGGGCTGCCTGGGGAGGCCCTGTGTGTTTGGGGAGGAAAGCTCCTGGGTCATGCACAAAACAGCCTTCAGAGAGGGAGGGTGAAATCTCTCAGAAGTGAGAGCTGAAAGCACAAAGTTATTCATAGTGAGGAGTCCAGGTATTGACATGAACTAGTTTAAACTGATTTCTTAAAAAATAAAAACTCAGGCTTTGAGTGTATTGAATTTCCCAAACACTTTGTGCTTGGTTTCCTGCAGGTGGGTGTTGGAAGAGCCCCTGCAGTGACCTCTGGGTTCCCTGTGTTCAGGGGGCACTGGGGGATTGCAGGGTTTGGGGGTGTAAATGGCTTTGCATTTGGTTTGCAAGAAGTCACTGCAGTTCTCTGTGCCTCCTGCTCTCTCTCCAAGCCTTCAGTGGTCCTGTGTTCCCTGCAGCACAAGGGTGGAGCTGTGCTGGTGCCCAGGCTGGGTGTGCAGGGCTGTCTGCACAGCCCAGGCCGTGCTTTGGGCAGCTCAGACACGGGTGAGGTTTCCAGATGATTTGACAAGACACCGAGTCCTTGGCATAATGTAAGGTCAGGTTTCAGCCCAGACCAAATTCCTGTGTCTGGGTTATAAACCCCGGAGAGTGATTTGACAGACTCAGTTGTGACAGTGTGGAAAGCACAACCAGATTGTTTGTTTTAATAACCATTTTATTTTGAATAGTCTCTTCCATTGAAATGATTCTTGCAGGAGAATTCCTAATACCTGGTTTTATTTGAGCCTCTTGGAGCTCAAAAGGAGACCTCTTAGATCAAAGTTTAAAACATACTTGCTTTCAAAGTAAATATTTTTCTTGGGTTTAAATCAAATTGATAAATTTTGGTGTGTATGTATATTGGTATAACAATGGTAGTGTTAATTATTTTTCAGTCTACCTTATACCTCATAAACAAGCTTAAAAGAAGGGCTTAGGATATGGTTTGGTTAATTCCATGAGGAGTACTAAAAGTGAAAGGAATCTGCTTTCAATTAAACCTTCTTTTCTTTAGGAAGCCTCACTTGTCAGTAGTGAGCAGCAGCCTGTGCACACTGCTGAGTGTTGGGCACATGATTTGTGGTCAGTCTGTCAGTCTGTGAGTTGGGCATGAGTGAGGTGCCAGGGATCAGTTCATGGACTGAAAAGTTCAGTTTTTCTCTACCAATTCTCTCACTGAAGGGGGCAGAGCTCAGTAGCTGTTTCATCAGGTACCTGATTTTTGATGACTGCAACCATCTGTGTTGTAACCTCAGGGAAAAGTGTGGCTGCAGCATCTGTAAGAAGTGTTTGGCTTTGTACAGTGTTTAGGCTGGGTTGCCTTAAGTGTTGTTTGCATTCTGCTGCAGCTTTCATTTAAAAAATATTTATTATTTCTGTCAGGGTGGGCAGCCTGACAGAGCAGCTGTGGCTGCCCCTGGATCCCTGGCAGTCCCCAAGGCCAGGTTGGAGCAGCCTGGGACAGTGGGAGGTGTCCCTGCCATGGCGGGGGTGAAATGGGGTCATCTCTAAAGTGCCCAAACCATTCAGTGATTTTATGATATTTAATGAGTGATTCTATATTATTTATTCTATGCTGTTTAACTTATTCTGTTGTTCACTGTTTGCTAGTGCTTTATTCTTTCCAGAGTAAGGATGGAGCAGTATTGCTAGACAATACAATATTATTTCTATTAATATATGAGTGTATCAGTATACTTTATATATATTTATATAGGCTTTCTGTATATGCTTTATGTATATTTATGGTTTATATTTGTTTATATTTATGTTTATATTTATTTATATTTATGCTTTCTATATAGGCTTTATATTTATGCTTCATATACACACATCTTTTATATATTTATATATATTACATATTTTTATATATAAAGTATGCATTATATGTATTTATATATGCTTTGTATCAAATGTATAAAATACATTGTATGTATATATTTATATATTCTTTACAGTAAACAGGAAATTATAAGCTTCAAGTTTATATAAATTAAAGCATATAATTTTTCTTTTTTTTTCCTTTTTCCCCCAAAGATACCAGCTGAACCTCTTTGCTTTATATATGTATTTATGTATACAAAGTGTATTTTATATGTATGAATATATGCTTTGTATCTAATGTATAAAGTATACAGTATATAAAGTACATAGTATATATAAATACTATAATATAAAGTATACTTTAAGAGTATTTATATATGCTTTATATCTAATGTATAAAGTACATTGTATATATCTTTATATTTACTTTACAATGCATAGGAAATCAAATCATAAGCTCCAAGCCCACATAAAAGCATAAAATTTTCTTTTTTTAATAAAATTTTCATCTTCCTTTCCTTTTCCACCCTTAAGATACCAGCTGAACCTCTTTGCTTTATATATATATATAAATAAATAAATAAATAATATAATATAAAAATATACAAAGGATATTTTATGTGTATTTTTATACATTTTGTATCTAATGTATAAAGTACATTGTATATATATTTATATATACTTTACTATGCATACGAAATCAAATCATAAGCTCCAAGCCCACATAAATTAAAGCATAAAATTTTCTTTTTTTAATATAATTTTCATCTTCTTTTCCTTTTCCACCCTTAAGATACCAACTGAACCTCTTTGCTTTATATATATATAAATAAATATATATATATTTATATATATATATAAATATACAAAGGATATTTTATGTGTATTTTTGTACGTTTTGTATCTAATGTATAAAGTACATTGTGTATATATATTTATATATACTTTACAATGCATAGGAAATCAAATCATAAGCTCCAAGCCCACATAAATTAAAGCATAAATTTTTTTTTTTTTAATAATTTTCATCTCCCTTTCCTTTCCCCCCAAAGATACCAGCTGAACCTGTTTGCCCGAATGTGCCTTGACCGCCAGTACTTGGCCATCAACGAGATCTCGGGGCAGCTGGACGTGGATCTGATCCTGCGCTGCATGGCTGACGAGAACCTCCCCTACGACCTGCGCGCCTCCTTCTGCCGCCTGATGCTGCACATGCACGTGGACAGGGACCCCCAGGAGCAGGTGACCCCCGTCAAGTACGCCCGCCTCTGGTCCGAGATCCCCTCCGAGATCGCCATCGACGAGTGAGTGCCTGCTCAGGGAGCCTGAGTGGGGCAGAGACGGGCAAGAGAACTTTTCTTCCTGCTGCAATAGCCAATCTTTCCTCACCTTTTTTTCCTGCTCCCTTTTTTTCCTGCTCCCTTTTTTTCCTGCTCCCTTTTTTTCCTGCTCCCTTTTTTTCCTGCTCCCTTTTTTTCCTGCTCCCTTTTTTTCCTGCTCCCTTTTTTTCCTGCTCCCTTTTTTGCGCCTCCCTTTTTTGCGCCTCCCTTTTTTGCGCCTCCCTTTTTTGCGCCTCCCTTTTTTGCGCCTCCCTTTTTTGCGCCTCCCTTTTTTGCGCCTCCCTTTTTTGCGCCTCCCTTTTTTGCGCCTCCCTTTTTTGCGCCTCCCTTTTTTGCTCCTCCCTTTTCCCGCTCTCCCTCCTATCCTCACAGCTTGTATCTTTATGCTTTCCTGAAAGCTCCACGTTTAATTCTAATTGGTTAGTACTTCGTTGCTGCCCACTTTGGTGGTTATAGCTGCTAGAGTTCATGCTCACCAAAGACTTCCTTCTCTGGAGCGGTTTGCATTTTGTCTCCTGGGTACAAGAGCCTCCCACGGGTGCCAGTCCCTGCTCTGGGTTCCCCTGGGACAGGCTGATGTGCACGCTGACTCTCACAAATCCTTGCCAGGCCAGCTCTTAGCTGTACTCAGTGAAGCAGCAAGCCTGAGCCTTGGTTCTGTAAGGTTTCACCCCTCTGCAGCAGCAATCCTAAAGTCGTGCATTGTTCCTACAGCTGCTGTTTGTAAATAAGTCAAGCACCCCATAACGTGTTACTGGGAATTTAATAAACTCCTTGTGTGTGTGTGGGGTGAGCTCTGGGCATGTGGCCATGGAGTGACTGGGCAGGGGAGGAGGAGGGTTTGTGTCTCCTCCTGCCTCATTTGGTTAAATTGTTCAGCTTGGACAAGCCCTTCAAACTCCAGTTCAATATTCACCACTGATCCATGTCCCCAAGTGCCACATCCTCACATCTTCGGAGCACTTCAGGGATGCTGCCTCCACCACTGCCCTGGCCTCTGTTCCAGGGCTTGACCACTGTTCTAGTGAAGATTTTCACTAAAATCTCTCTAAACCTCCCCAGTCTGAGGCCACTTCCTCTGTGTGATCCCCTCAGGACAGATTGTCCTTATGGGAGCTCACCACCACCAGCAGAAACAAGGGAGAGGATGCTCAAACAAGGACACATTCCTGAACTTCCAGTGGAAAATCCTCTGGCACAGTGCTCAAAATCCTACATAGGCCCATGATTTGTTGACCACTTGTATTAACTCTATAATTAATAATTCTAAATTTATAGTGCTCAACTGTTCAGAGCTCATTTTTTTTGGCTGGAGAAAATGAACACCTAAAATTAATGTTGCATGTTAGGAATTTAAGGTTGTCATGTTAATGCTGGTGTTCAGTGGTTTCTTGTATTTCCCTCCTTGCCAGCCTGGTTTTCTCTGCTGAGAGAGATGCAGTAGATAATAAATCAAATTTAAAGGCCTAAATATAAAACCAAATTTTTGGTTTTATATTTGGGGCTCACCAGTGATAAGTGATCAAACAGGAAGCACAAGAGTATTTTGTGGGAGGTGGTGGGATTGTCCTTCTCAAAGTCACTCTGCACATACTGAGGAAAAAAAAAACTCTAGAATTTATATTAAAAATTAATATCTGCTTTGCATATATATTGGTTTTATTTGGAGGAAAAATACCAACCCCACTCAGCCTCTCTTGGCCACCCATTCACCTCAGTGCTGCACATCACTTGTCATTGTTTCCACTCAAATAATGAGCTTTGCTTTTTCTGGGGTTTGGGACAAAATTGTCTTTTTTTTTTGTTTTCCTCAGATGTTTTAAAATAGTACCTAATGAGCATATGGGATAAACCAACAAAAGCCAGGAAATTCTGGTGTCAGTGTCCTGACTCCATCATTTGGATAAATTATTTACCAGCCTTTAGCTTTTCTTGGATTTTGACAAACCAATGAAAAATGGTACTGGGGGGAAAAAGAGCCCTGTGTATTTGCATGCTAAGTTTTGTTTTGCTTCCTTTTTTGTTTTTGTTCTTTTTTTGTCCCCTCTTCAGCTATGATAGCAGTGGAACTTCCAAAGATGAAATTAAGGAGAGATTTGCACAAACAATGGAATTTGTAGAGGAATATTTAAGAGATGTGGTGTGTCAGAGGTTCCCTTTCTCTGATAAAGAGAAAAATAAACTCACTTTTGAGGTAGTTATCCAGTTCTGATTTTATCCTATTCATTTTTTTGTGGAATGTTGGTTATTTTTTTAGCACCAGGTAGTAATTAGTGAGTGTAATTAGTGAGTGCTGAGCCTCATCTGGCTCCTTTCTCCTCGTGCAAGTAACCCCACTGAAGTTTGTGAGTTTGCAGTGATGGTTCACGAAATACAATTAATAAATGTGAGTTTATGTCTGAGGTTTGCAGCAGCCTTGTTTACTCTCTGTGCTCTCAGTGTTATTGCAAAGCCAGGCTTCACTGGAATAAATAAAAATCAAACACTGCACGCACAGAGAGACTCCAGAGCTTAAAGTGATGTTCACCAAGAGAAAAAGTGTCCTGTGACTTCCTGGCCTGTTAAAACAGTCTGTGCAAATAAAATGTAGCAAATCCATGCAACAAATAACCATTAATTTAAGAAAAGCTGTGATATTCTGTAAAAAACACAGCTGATGTAATATACTTCTGATAAAGATTAAATATTTGCCCTGTATGTGATATTTTTATGTGGATCTTTATGGGGTGGACTTGTGGGGAAACTTTAAAACTTGGAAGTTACAAAGCTCAGCTTTATGGGTGTGATATCTTTTTTGTAAGACAATGATAAAAATTACCTGTACCTTCCCTCTAGTCTTGCCTTGTTTTATAATGAGGCAAATACAGTCTGATTTTGTAGCTGTAGAATCCCAGTTGCAGGTACAGACATTAATTGCAAGCATTGCAAGTAGAAACCTTTCTGATGTGATATAGAACTAGACAGTCTTGCAGAATTCCCAGCTATTTTTAATTTATTTTAATAAAATATGACCCTCAGCCAGGTTCTTGATCTTGTCACTGTGTTAAGACAACTTGACTGTGATAGCAAAATGTTTAGTATTAATCAGGCTTTTTATTGTTATTTTGGTAGGTTGTTAACTTAGCCAGAAATCTGATATATTTTGGTTTCTACAACTTCTGTGACCTCCTCAGACTAACCAAAATCCTCCTTGCTATATTAGACTGTGTGCACATCACTACCATCTTCCCTATTACCAAGATGGCAAAAGGCGAGGAAAGTAAAGGTAAGGCTGGGAAGTGTAGGACAGAAAGTTCTTGGGTGGTTCTAGTTCGTCTCAAAATGTCACTGTGGGGTGGAATGATGAAATCCTGAGCTGGGAAGGACCCACAGGATCATCCAGTCCAACCCTGTTCCTGCACAGACCCCCCAAATCCCAGCCTGGGCATCCCTGGTAGTGCTGTCCTGGAGCTCTGGCAGCCTTGGGAATGTTCCCATTCCCTGGGGAGCCTGGGCAGTGCCAGCACCCTCTGAGGGAAAAACCTTTCCCAAAAATCCAGCCTAAATCTGCCCTGGCCCAGCTCCAGCCGCTCCCTCTGTCCTGTCCCTGAGCAGGGATGGGAGCTGCCCTTTGGGAGGAGCTGCAGCCCCAGTGAGGTCTGAGCTCTGCCCCATCTGAACTGACCAAGTGATCTCAGCTCCTCCTCACATCACTTCTCCTCTAGGCCCTTCCCCATCTTTGTAGCCTCCTTTGAGTTCTCTCTAACATATTTAGATCCTACATTTTGGCCCCCAAAACTGCCTCCAGGACTGGAGGTGAGGCTGTCCCAGTGCAGAGCACAGCAGGACAATGCCCTCCCTCCCTGGCCAGCGATGCTGTGCCTGGAAATCTCCTCTCTGTCCATGGCTTGGTTGTAAATCTGAGCAGTGCCTGTGATGGGAGAGGGCAGGGGATTTCTCCAGGTACTGCAGTGCTGCTGTTGGCTTCCCCCATCCCAGGACGTGGGTGTGTCATGTTGAGACAATTTCTCTCTGTAGGATATGGCCGGTCCTTTCCCCATTAGTGCAGTCCCATTCCAGCACGCTAACCCTAGCTGTCTCCTCTCTGAAGGGAGCAATGTGATGAGGTCCATCCACGGCGTGGGGGAGCTGATGACCCAGGTGGTGCTCAGGGGTGGGGGATTCCTGCCCATGACCCCTCTGGCAGCTGCCCCTGAGGGGAATGTCAAGCAGAGCGAGCCGGAGAAGGAGGACATCCTGGTCATGGACACCAAGCTCAAAATCATCGAGATACTCCAGGTACCACATGGATGCAGCTTCTCTTGCTGCCCTCCAGCATTAATTGTGTCCTGCTGCCTCTTAAACTCTCTGGGAAGTATTGCAAGGGTGACCTTGTCAGGCACAGGGCTCTCAACTTGTTTATGACACTATCCATTATTGCAAGAATTTATTAGAGAAGAGTTTGCAGTAGGTGTTTGTGGTTTCAGCAGTGATTTGTGAGTTTCTGACTTGAGGCAGAGCTGTCATTTTCTACCCTATTGTCTTCCCAATTTCTCTGAGTCTGCAGGGCACCTGAGGTGTCCTGAGGAATGGGGAGATCTGGAGCTCCTCTTGGCAGAGCCATCAGCCTGACCTGTATTTGCAGCATGCACAGCCAGCCTCTCTCTGCTCCATCTCTGCTTTCCTCACTTGCTCACCCCAAAGTCTTTGTGACTCACACATTTTTTCCTCGTTATTGATGTGGAATTATTGCACTGAAACGCATCTTCCCTCTCTGGGTGTCGAGTCTTTTTGTGCTCAGTGACTTCATCAGCGAGGTCCTGGGGGTCAGAGTGCTGCCAGAGCCTGGTGGGCAAAGGCAGGAGAGCAGCAGGAGAGCCGTGGTGTTCCTTCCCTCAGCAGCAGATGCAGCCCAGGGGAGGCTCCATTCCTTCCTTGCACCATTGGTAATTTTAGCTCAAGCCAGAGCTTCTCTGGTGGCCTGGCATGTGCAGGGGGATATTTCAGTGTGCCAGTTTTCCCTGTTACCAGGGGCCATTCAAACTGGCATTAAACCTTTTCCCTGAAAGCTGCAAGAGCTCTGAGTGTTCCTGGCTTTGTAGCTCCTTCCTTGAGAGGAAGACCATGGAGAAGAAGGTGGTCTGTGCTAGGCTGGAGGTTTCTCTGGCACCAGTGGAGTGGTGATTTGTGTGGCACAGCCTGGCTCCTGGCAGCTCGTGTCCTGCTCCTGTGTCCCAGCACGTGTTCAGCACCGAGATGGAAATGCTGCTTTCCTTTCCTGGGGGAGGGATGCCAGCATCACACAGGAATGAGGCACCAAAATGTTTTACTCATCAGTATTTATTATGTGTGTGTATCATGCTCGTTTGAAATCCCTGGAAAATATTGCTGAATTCCGAGGATTTGTAAGGCAACATTTGCATATCTTAGGAAGATGGAATCCCAGAGTGGCTTGGGTTGAAAAGGACCTTGAAGCTCGTCCAGTTCCACTCCCTGCCAATGGCAGGGACACCTTCCACTGTCCCAGGCTGCTCCAAGCCCCATCCAGCCTGGCCTTGGGCACTGCCAGGGATCCAGGGGCAGCCACAGCTGCTCTGGGCACCCTGTGCCAGGCCCTCACCACCCTGGGTGACTTTTCCAGGTTAAATCCACATCTCTGCTCAGTTGATGTTGCACCTTGGTAGCTCTGCTTTGTGTGAATTGTAGATGTGGTGGAAATACACAAATTATTTCAGCGTTTTTCCTACTTCTGTATCATCAGTTTATTCTGAACGTGCGGTTGGACTACAGGATCTCCTGCCTGCTCTGTATATTTAAACATGAATTTGATGAAAGCAATGCCCAGATGTCTGAATCCCCCACTGGAAGCAGTAGTCAAGAAATGCCAGCCAATGTACCAGGTGGGTTATTTGGCAAAGAATGAAGCTGTGTGGCTTGGGGAAGACTCTGGAATCTTCGGGGACTGATGGGATGATTGTTTCAGGTCATCAATTCCTGTCTGAAATGGTTTTAAGCCAGAAAAATATCTTTGCTGCCACTCTGACCTCATGCATTTGTCTTGTTTATTTTTCAGGAACCCTGGACTTTGAACACATTGAAGAACAAGCTGAGGGGATCTTTGGTGGAAGGAAAGTATCTCTTCACAGGTGCTAATCGAGGGAGAGTCCCCAGGCTGGAGGGCTCCCAAGGAGTGCAGACTGGGAAAAAAAACCAGCTGCCACAGCTACCCAAGCTTCATTTTCCTAAAATGGCTTTGATGCAGCTCAGAGCAGGGTCCTTTTGGATCAAAACCCAGAGATAAGGAACCAGGGGTTCTTCAGCCAGAAGGATCATCAGGGGAGGGCTCTGTGCTGTGGGTGAAAGCCAAGGTGCAGGATTAGTGCATTTCAGCTCGATGCTGCAATAAAATCTCAGTGTTATTCCCCTCCTTATTTAAAAGTAAGAAAAAAAAGTGATTTTCTGCCACTGCTAAGAGGACTTAGAAGCTGCTGGCACCCTCAGTCTAACGTGCTGGTTAACCCTGCTGTGTTTGCAGTGAGGAGAACACCCCTCTGGATTTGGATGATCACGGGGGCAGGACTTTCCTCCGGGTGCTGCTGCATTTAACCATGCACGATTACCCTCCCCTGGTGTCTGGTGCATTGCAGCTGCTCTTCAGGCACTTCAGCCAGAGACAAGAAGTCCTTCAGGCTTTCAAGCAGGTACGAGTGTGTTTGGAGAGATTTATTCCTCATCTGAATGTATTTATGGCAGCTGAACCCAGCCCGGTTTGTGCCACTGATGGCTTTGCCTCCCTCTAAGGTCCAACTGCTCGTTACCAGCCAAGATGTTGACAACTACAAGCAGATCAAACAAGATTTGGACCAGCTGAGGTCAATAGTGGAGAAATCTGAGCTCTGGGTGTACAAAGGCCAAGGTCCTGACGAGGCCATGGACAGTGTGCCAGGTGAAAACGAGCACAAGAAGAAAGAGGTAATTAGGCTGTGTCTGTGTGAGTTTGGGTGGGTATTGGAGGGAGTAGCTGCTCTCAGAGCTGTGACAAGGCCCATCTTCCCAGCACACTGCCTAGGTGAGGTTCTCTCTACTGCTTTCAGGTTGAGGCAGGAATGAGAGGAGAACTTGAGCCAGGTGATGCCCAGTAGCAGCCACTGAGGTGTCACCTTTAGGGTCTGACAGGGCTGGTTGGGGTTTGCTTGGCTCCCCAGCTGTGTCCTTCCAGCACTGAGCGATGGCACGGGATTTGTGCAGTCAAAAGAACCTCAAGTAAGGTAAGGGCAGAGCTGTGAACTGCTCAGGTGATGATGAATTTTGAGTCATGGCACTTGATTAAATGACAGCAGAGAGCTGTGCTTTATCTCTACCTGATAACACAGGATTTTCCCAACGGCACATCTGGCTTAGAACTCTGAGTATCTTCTGCTTCTGTATAACTTGCAATCAAATAGGAAAGGCTGGATGAGGGGATCCAAGAGGCAGTCCCTGGTTTAGGAACATTTATTGCTGGAAGTAAATACAAATAAGCCACTTGCTGCTTTCTTGTACACATTGCTGTGAGGAATGTCTTGGTATTTGTGCAGTGACAGCTTAATAGCAACAGAGAGGGAGAGAAGAAAGGAAGGGTTTGTTTTTTTTTTGAGGGGAGACTTGATTAGAGACAGAATGTGACAGGCAAAGGACAGGAGGTTGCTGCGTCTGAAATCATCCCACCCTCACCTTATTTTGTGTCCTAGAGGTCAATGTGACTTGACAGGATAATTGTGTGTGCTTTTCTGAGGCTGTCAGAGAGCTGGAGGATGACAATCCTTCCCAGGAGGAGAGCGGGCGCTATCCTAGAACGGTAATTTTAGCCTTCATGTAGACAGTAGTATAAGCTACTAATAAATTGTCTGATTTTATCCTCAGGAAGGTCACAGCAAGTCTCAAAAGCCTGAAAGTACTAGCAGCTACAACTACCGGGTAGTAAAAGAGGTAAAACTTTGCTTCTTGATAGTTCACTGGAAGTGTAAATGAGTAACAGAGCTCTGGAGAGCTGCAGTCAGAGGGAGGCACCCAGGAAAGTCTGAGTCACTCTGCCATTGTGGAAACTATTTGCTGAGTAATAACAAATCCCAACTTGAATGAGAAGCCAGGATAGAATAAGCACGACGTGTGTATTCTTTCCTTAAGAATGGATTAAGTGAGAATGGATTAGTGAGAAACACGACGTTTGCTGCTGTTTCAATGGTAACACAATATTTTTATTGTTAAGGACTGCAAAGGCAGTAAGCAAGGGGAGAAGCCATTTAATTTGCCCTGTCCTGCATACCTTGCACTCCAAGCCACCGTGCTGTTGAAATTTAACGTAGAGAATACCAGATCAAGAACGTGCTGTGCTGCTGGTGTGGTGTGAGCTAAAGGTGTGTCTGTGGCTCTGCTGTGGAGCTTGATGTTGTGTTCACTTGACATGGCTGAGTTCTGCAGGAGCATAGAATCTCAGAGCTGTAGAGTGTCCTGAGGTGGAAGGGACCCACAAGGATCATCCAGTCCAGCAGCTCTAGTCAGATGCCACGGATGGAGCCTGGGCCACGAGGGGCTGCCTGGAGCCGCTCTGCTCCGTGCAGATGAGTTGGTCCCTGGTGCTGCTCTCTGGGACCTGGCGTTCTCTGCAAGAAAAGCCAGAGTTGGGGCTCTAAGGCCAGTGTCTCCTGCAGATCCTGCTGCGGCTCAGCAAGCTCTGCGTGCAGGAAGGGGCCTCGGTGAGGAAGAGCAGGAAGCAGCAGCAGCGACTCCTGAGGAACATGGGAGCTCACGCCGTGGTGCTGGAGCTGCTGCAGATCCCTTACGAAAGGTGGGGCTTTGTGTCACACTGACAGGCTTTTAATACCTCCTCTGAACCTTCCTGAACCTCCTCCCTGTATTGGATGCACAGAGGCTGGTTTGTGTAGCCTCACAGTCTGTAAAATACCCACTCAGAAATAATGAGCTCAGACAAACTCTGTTTATTTGAAGCCTTTGAATATACAGCTGTGGACTATTGCCTGAAGAAATATTCATGCATCATTCTTCAGAATTAAGGCTCAGCTCTGAGCTTTCCATGTGGGGCAGGTGCTGCCTTGAGGTTAAACTGTGTTGGTGGAAGCAAGACCCTCATTGTGAGGAGCACCATCCTGGGAACAGCGAGGCAAGGGAGGGTGCCTGGTCCCCCAGGGGTTTTATGAGCAGTAAATACAGACCCTCCCCCAGCTGTGGAATCCTAAACTCCCTCTTGGAGGTGAATAAATACCCACTGGCTGTCCAGGTGAGGTCTGCTGCTCCCAATTAGCCATTTCAGTGCTGACACTTGCCAGCTGTGCAGGTTGGAGCCCACTGGACCTGGGTTGTGAGCCTGCAGAGCACCAGGCTGTGCTGACACAGCACACCCCAAGGTCATCCTGCTGGCTGCTCATTAATCACAGGTGTCAGGTATTTATCAGTACAGAGGTGAGACACCTCTTCATATTTTCTGGTCACTCTGCTGTCCTCTGTTCCAAACTCATCAGGTTTCTGAGAACCAGTAATTCTACACAGTAGCTTTGATTAATGTTAATTCTCGTGGTTTCTTGCGTCATATTTTGCTAAAAAATCGGCAGCAAAACCCCCTTCAACACCTTCTCATCACCTTTGTCCCTACATGTGAATGTGCGTGGGACAGGCAGTGTGGAAGGGTTTCACCCTTGGAAATATGTGAAATTCCTTAAAAATAAAAAGAGTAATTTTCCAAAGAGCAGCTTGTGCCATCAGCGGTTGGGAATCCACGCTGACATCAGAGGAAGGGCACAGGTTCCTCAGCGGTGCTTGGAAGGCTGCAAGGAGCGTGGAGGTTCCAGTAAAGATAAATGGGGCTGAGCTGGTGCCACTTTCCATCCCTGCTTTGCCATCAGCTTCCCCGTCAGTGGCTGCCGGAAGGCGCTGCAGTGGAACGTGGCAGCTTTCCTGGGCAGCCCCGAGGTGATGATGTGTGGTTTGGCCAAGGGGCTGGGATGTTCAGAGCCTTAGAAGTGACTAAAGCACGTTGCTGGCAGGCCTGGCTGTGGAATAGGCACTTTTAGAGAATAAACTACTGTAATTTCTATTATGGGCTTTATTTTTGACGCTCTTTGGAAGCGTGGAGCTGGCCCGGCTCATCCCAAACGTCTGTGAACTGGGTGGAGGTTTGTTTTCCTTCGGGGTGTGAGAGACGTGACAGTTCCCTTGCTGGAGCTGTGGCTCATCTTGTGCTCACCTCGGGGTGAACCTTTGGATTCCACTTAACCCCCTCTCCTTTGTCATGCAATGGCAGGCTGAAGACACGAGGATGCAGGAGATAATGAAGCTTGCACACGAGTTCCTGCAGAACTTCTGTGCTGGGAACCAACAGAACCAGGCCTTGCTGCACAAGCACATAAACCTGTTCCTTAACCCAGGGGTAAGAATAACCTCAGGCCATGATTTTTTTTTTTGTTCTAGCAAGAAAAGGGACTGGATTGTCCTTGGTGATACTCTGGGGCTGTTCTGTTGCAAGATTGGTCAAAGAGGTCACACTTTGTTTTCCTTCTAAGCCTCAAAAGTTGGCAAGATGTTCATTTAGGGCAGTTTCAGTGTAGAAAGTTCAAGAGGCTGAAGTGGAGTGAAAAATAGGCTGAGATAGGAGCAGTGGTGTTGAAAGCTGAGCTCCTCAGCAAAGTTCCCTTCAGCCCTGTGCCCCCAGGAGTGTTGGCTTTGCCCTAACCTCAGCGGGGATGTGGTGGGTTGATTGTCTGATTTTTTTCTCCTTTTCATCCCCTCCCTCAGATCCTGGAAGCCGTGACAATGCAGCACATTTTCATGAACAACTTCCAGCTCTGCAGCGAGATCAACGAGCGCGTGGTTCAGCACTTCGTCCACTGCATCGAGACGCACGGCAGGAACGTTCAGTACATCAAGTTCCTGCAGACCATCGTCAAGGCAGAGGGGAAATTCATTAAGAAATGCCAAGATATGGTAATGGCTGAGGTGAGAGCTGCAGAGATTTGCAGGGTCTGAACAGAAGTTTGCACATAGCAGTTGGTGAACATGACAAATTGATCCTCTCGCTTCGGGGACTGCCAAGAAGCTGACAGCTCTCACCGTGCAAAAAGAGCATTGCAGCTCCTGGGAAGCTCAGGCTTTTTGTGACCAAAAGCTCGCTGAGCTCTTGACTCACAGGTGTAACAAGGGGTGGTATTCATGGCAGGAGTGACTTCCCAGCAGTGTAGGTGGGGTTATGAAGTGAGGGTGCCTTTGTCTAGTACGAGTGGCTTGAAGAGAAGTGGTTTAATTTCCAGATCACTAAAGCAGAGAGACAATTTCACCATGATAGCATTTTGATGGGAATTTTATAAAAAAAATTGTATAACTACCATAGAATCACCTTCCACTATCCCAGGGTGCTCCAAGCCCCACCCAGTCTGACCTTGGGCACCTCCAGGGATCCAGGGGCAGCCACAGCTGCTCTGGGCACCCTGTGCCAGGCCCTCACCACCCATATTTTTCCTGCCATCTAAACCTACTTTCAATTTGAAGCCATTCCCCTTTGTCCTGTCCCTACAAGGCCTTGCAGTCTCAGCAAGATGTGCTTATTCAGCTGTCCAAGTGCTGAAGGGGGAGAAGATGAGGATTGGCTTTAGGTGTGTGGGTACCTGGAAATTGGGGGGTCAGGATAAAAGGGAGAGGTAAGAGAAGGGCGGATGAGTGCCTTGGAGTGGGATATTGGATGGGATGTGTTTGGCAGATCTGCACATCTCATGGGATGTTTTGGCCTCCTCAGCAGGGGGAGCCCCAGGATCAGATTTGTCATATCTGGCTTTTGAGCATCAATCCTGATAGATGGACTGAAAATCTTTCATATTTTGCTGTTCAGCTCCAAACCAGCTTCTCAACACATAGATGAGTGTGAGGTGCTCAGCAAGGGCCTTCCCCAGGCTCAGTAGCTGCCCTGGGGGTTTTCTTCTGCATTTTATCCTGCTGGTTTTCCCAAACTCTGTGGGAGGACAGCCCTGGATCCTCCAGCTGTGTGCCTAGCCTGGACCAGGGCTCAGTTTGCTCCATTTCCTTCCCTTCCTGGAGTTCCAGGAGGTCTGAGCTGCTCCAAAATCGTGGCCAGCCAAGTGTCAAATGTGAAGCTGATGGAAATGTTCAGAGTGTGACTTCAGGTGTCACTGCCTGGCCTTGGAAGATGGCAGGTTTTGTTGGGAAGGGTGGAAGGAGTGAGCCCTGCTGTCCTGCCATGCCCTGTGCCCTGGGCAGCTCTCCACCAGCACAGGGCTGCCACAGCTGAGTTAGAAAGTCACCTGGGGTGACAGACATGAAATGGAAAGGCACAGTGGAAAGTCACAAATGCTTGGCACAGTTTCTGGCTAAGCAGGCAGCTGGACTGGCTTTGAACTTCTTCAGCAGTTCAGAAGTGGTCAGAAAATGGGAAATGTTCTCTTGGGGCCCTGTGTCCCTGAGGGGCTGAGGAGCAGCAGTGGGGACGTGCAGTGGGACCAGGGGGTGCCATGGGGGGATCCCAGGCTTTGCTCTGCTGATGGAATGTTCTCCTTGCCCCACAGCTGGTGAATGCAGGGGAGGATGTGCTGGTGTTCTACAACGACAGAGCCTCTTCCAGACCCTGGTGCAGATGATGAGGTCGGAGAGGGACCGGATGGATGAGAACAGCCCCCTGATGTACCACATCCACCTGGTGGAGCTGCTGGCTGTGTGCACAGAGGGCAAAAACGTCTACACAGAAATCAAGTGCAACTCCCTCCTCCCTCTGGATGACATTGTCAGGGTGGTGACCCATGAGGATTGCATACCTGAGGTGAGGGCTTACAGGAGAGCTGGGCTGTTTGTGTTGGAAATGTGCTGGGTTTGGGTGAGAGAGGGCTGATCTGCTGAGCCTGCCTGGCACAGGGGTTGGTGCAGGTGGGCAGCGAGCTGTAAGCTGGAGTCCTTCCCTGCTGCTGCTGTTGGCACCCCCAGCCAACCTGGATGGTCAAGTGAAATCCTTTTATACTTCCTCCTTACCCTGGGAGTGGGAATGTGATGCTGTACTTGGTTATTTTATAGGGTTCTTGAGGCAGAGAGGTTTATGGATGTGCTGCTAACCTTGAACAGATGGTTCTGCAGAACTGGAAATTATTATTATGCTGACGTTTAGTCTGCAGTAATCCTGGTGGTTTTTTATTGGATGGTGTCTTGCTATTCACGGCATTAAATTTCACCAGTGTTTAAGTAAAAGAAAGAAGCAGAATTCCAAATGATCTATGTAGCAGTTTTAATGTGACATTATATTCATTCATGCCACTATTGGGTTTTTATTCTTTATGAACTATTGTCTCTACTTTTAGGTCAAAATTGCATACATCAACTTCTTGAATCACTGCTATGTGGACACAGAAGTAGAAATGAAAGAGATTTACACCAGTAATCACATGTGGAAGCTGTTTGAGAACTTTCTGGTTGACATCTGTCGGGTAATGTATCTGCAGCGAGGAGCTGAGTTCAGAAAGCTTAAAAACCTCTTTAATCCAGAGCAGTAAGGATAAGACATCCCAATAAGTACCCTGAATACTCTGTTCCTGCAAATATGTGCCTCCTTTCCCTTATGCCTGTGGATTTCATTAGTCATATTCCATGGAACACATTCATATTTTCCTTTTTAAAAGAAAAAAACCAAACCCAAAGCTCAGTGAAGCTCCACACCCTGCTCCTTTGTCCAGTGCCTTTTCTGTCCTGCCACCTGGCCTGCTTATTCTGGCCAGGATCACTGAGCTCCTTCCTGAGCAGCACTCAGCGTTTTTTGGCAGGTCAGGACAGATTGTTTTCCAGGCTTGGTGTTTATTTGGCCATATGGCTTTTTGCCTGGGATTCCAAGTATTTCCCCATACGAAAGCATTACACCTCAGTCCTCCCCATCCTGCTCCTGCTTTCCTCCTCCAAGACACTGTGGTTTTTTCCCTCCCCCAGCCGTGCTCTGTGCCAGCACCTCAAACCAGGAGCAGCGCTGCCTTTGCTCTGCCGTGTGCTGGGAGTGCAGAGCCCCAGTGCCATCGGTGTCACTGCATTGCTGGGACCAGCACAGTGTGAAATGAGCAATCCCAGCCTTGCTGAGCTGCTCCTGACCCTGCTCTGGTTTGTGCTGCAGGCCTGCAACAACACCAGCGACAGGAAGCACGCGGACTCCATCCTGGAGAAGTACGTGACCGAGATCGTCATGAGCATCGTCACCACCTTCTTCAGCTCCCCCTTCTCTGACCAGAGCACCACCCTGCAGGTGGGGAAAAGCACAGCAGGGAGAGCACTGCCAAGGCAGTTGTGTCCATTCCACCTTGGTGCCATTTATCAGTGCAAAAGAAACAGGGAGCAGTGGTGGTGTAACTGGGGTGCAAATACGTCGCTGTTCTTGGGGACCAGACTGGTCTTCTTGCTGTAGAAATAGAAAAATTTGTAGGTCACAGTACAAATGTTCTTCTAGAAAAGCTCAAGTGTCACATTAATTCATCAGTGGATTCAGCTCTGTGCTGCCACCAAGGTCTTTTGTAGAGAGTTCTTGTGTGTCATTGAATCCCAGAATGGTTTGTGTTGGAAGGGACCTTAAAGCCTCTCTCATCCAAACCCTGCCATGGATATCACAGAGGGAGCAAGGGTGACTGATTAAGGACAGCATATTTTACAGAAAGACTCTAATTTCCCTTTCAAACAAAGAGGATTCAGAACAAAAATCCAGCAGCTCTCACGTGGCTGCTCACTGAGTAGATTTTTGCCTTCTTCAGAAGTTGGGGAAATGTGAAGGAGGAGCTTGGAACACTTGTGAAGGGGAGAAGGCCGAGATTTGTACAGCAGAGCAGCAGTGTCAGGAGGTTGCCCTAATATTTATATTTGCACAGAGATAACACTGTTCTTTATTCATAAATCACTTCCTGGGAGGGTGTGGGTGGGGTGGGCAGGCGTGTGGCAGCTCTGGCTGGAGGTTGAGAGGGGCAGTTGTGGAAACTTGATGCAACCTTTGGTAGTGGCACAGGCAGATGTTTGCAGTGCAGCCTCCAGGTCTCAGAGCTCATCCACTCCTACCCCTGCCACGTCTCTGACCCCACCTGAGCAGTGCAGCAGCTGCTTTGCTCCTCAGGTGGCTTTGGTTGCTGTTGCCCATCACCTTCTGTGCTCCTCAGAGCAGTGAGGAATGGAGGCTGTGGCCTTGTCCCCGGCTCTGCCCTTCCCTCTGTGCCAGGTACCCGAGCTGCCCTGCTCTCAGTTGTCATCTCTGAGCTGCAGCATTCGAATACACATCTTGCCATCCTATTTTAGCCATCTGTTAATGTTCTATCAGCAGTTTTTCTTTAGTTTCTCGATCTCCCCCTCTGTCTAGCAAGATGAAGTCACTTGGTTCACCTCTTTTCCCATCTCAGTTGGTAGATCTGCCTTGTCCTAGATTCATCTTTCCTCTACATCTCCAAGTTAAAAGCAGTTCCTCTCCCTTTTCCTGCCTGTCAATACTCTGAATCCAGGGATTCTCCCCCCTGCCTGCTGTCCATCCCTGCTCCAGGTGGGATTTCCTTCCCCCTGAGGTGCTGCAGGTGGGCTGATCTCTGCAGATGAGGGATGTGGCCACTCTGCTCTGGGTTCAGTCCCTCCCTGCCCTTCCTGCTGCACCTTCTCATCCCTTCCAGCCTTCTCTTGCCTCCTGCTCCTTCATGTCAGGGCTTGTTGGACTGAAATTCTTCCTGCCCTGAGTCAGGCCCAGCCTTGCTGGTTCAGGGAACACCTCGTCCATCCATCATGTGGTTCAAATCATGTAAAATTAGCAGCACACAAATCTCCTGGCAAAGGGCAGCTGCCCACAGCTTCTCTTTAACAAACGTTGTTCAGCCTGTTTGCCTCCAGAGTTGTTGCTGCCCAAGGTTTCCCTTCCCTAGTGCAGTTGGAGAAATGAGGAGTAAATGTCCAATTTGATTTATTGATCTTATTTAAGCAAATGAAACATCTTAAAGGATTTTTAAGACCAAAAAGTCTTTGGACATGAACTGAAAGGAATAAGTGGGTGGTTTAAATCCAAACAGGCAGGTATTTTCAGGGCCCTGGGTGAATGCTGCTGTTTGCCATGGTTTTTGGTATTTGCCTCCTAGCAATTTTTAGGGCTTGAATTCTGGTTCTCTCTTGCACATTTTGTGATGGTGTTTGATTTAATTGATCTGATAGATTTCATTAGCTCACAGATTTGGCTTTTTACTCTAACTCCACTTTTTTCTTGCAAACAGGCTTTACTGTTGGCCAGTATAAATGAGGTATTTTGTTCCCTGGTTCCTAAGTCCTGTGGTGTTTGCACTGTGGTGTAGTTCCTTTAGCTGATAGAAGCATTCCATAGCTAGTGGGCACAGGGACACATTCCCTCTCAGACTGAAATACTTAAAATGTTCTTTCCCCTACAGGTAAAATATGTTGTACTAAGTATCACTGTGCAAAACCAAATGGAGTTTTGGTCAGTGTTGTTGGGCAGCTGCAAGGGTGAAAAAACAGATTTCATGGGCTTGGGTGTGTTGGAGCAGCTCACCTGTCTGTAGTGGAAGATCACCGTGTGAAATTCAGGGCTGGAAACCACACCTTGATTTTGGCTGATCCCTAGCAGCTGCAGTGTTTGCCACTAACCACTGCCTGCGTTCCAAACAACACACAGCTGGTTTCGTAGTGAGCTGGACACCAGCTAATAATCCTTGGAATGATGAGTTTCCAACTCGGGAGCTGTGCTGTCACACAGCCAAGTCCCATTTACCTGCGGCCTCTTGAGTCAGCTGCTGGTCAACACTAAAAGAGGAATCTGTGTGCCAGAGTTGCTGATAGCCCTGATAAAACAGATGAAGGTGACTGCTCACTTCCTTTGCTTAGTCAGGCCTCAATTACCAAGGCTTTCTGCTGCAGAAGCTCCTGTTTCATGTTTCCCTTGCAGCCTGGATTCCCACCCTTCCCATGCAGTTGCTGATCCCGTGGTAGATACCCTGCCACCACGGGGAGTTGCCCAACGAGTGCTGCAGAGCAGTTAGAAGGGCTGGAGCATGGCTGGGAGCAGCTGAGCCCTGCTCTCAGGCAGGGGTGTGACTGTGCTGTGCTTGCCTTGCAGACCCGGCAGCCCGTGTTCGTGCAGCTGCTGCAGGGGGTGTTCAGGGTCTACCACTGCACCTGGCTCATGCCCAGCCAGAAGGCTTCTGTGGAGAGCTGCATCCGGGTGCTCTCCGACGTAGGTGAGGAGTGGGGGTGAGCAGAGCTGCCTGCTGGGATGTGCCCCTGCAGGGCTGGCTGCTGGTGTGTCATCCTGCCACAGGGACAGGGCGCTTGTGTCCTGCAGGTGCCACCCGGGATAACTCATAGTCCAGGCTTAGAAATCATGATTGAGCAGTGGGTGTTGTCACTGTTACCTGAAGTGATTTCTCTGTCTAACCTCAAAATTCCCTGCAGTCCTGTTGAGCTGCAGCAGGGGAAGTTTTTATGGGATCTTGGAGGTTGGAAAAGCCTCCCAGCCCAGAGAGTCCCAGCTGTGCCCAATGCCCACCTTGTCCCCAGCACAGAGCACTGAGTGCCACCTCCAGCCCTTCCTGGGGCACTCCAAACCTCACTGAGCAGTTCCAAAGCCTGACCAGCCTTTCCATGGAGAAATTCCTCCTGCTGTCCAACCTGACCCTTCCCTGGTGCATCTGGGAGTGCCTCTCCTGCCCATAAATTGCTCCACTCTGTGTCCACAAGAGCAGCTTGTACTGGCTGTGGGGTCAGGTTCTGCTGCTGTGTCCACGTGTGCCAGCACGAGTTGTTGGGGGTGTGTGTTTAGGGACAGATTCCTACTCCCACACTTCAAACAACACAAACAGCTCTGAGGTGTGGAAGCCTCTAAACAAAATCCTGCCCAGGCCTGACCCTGAACAGGGACTGAGAACTGCCCTGTTAAAAATACACTCAAAGAGTCACAGAATGGTTAAGGTTGGAAAAAATCTCTTTTAAGGTTGTCAAGCCCAACTGCCAGCCCAGCACCACCCCTGTGGTCACCAGTAAAACATGAACTCAAGTGCCACATACAAATGATTTTTCACCACCTCCCTGGGCAGCCATTTCTGATGCTTTACAACCCTTTCTGTGGAAAAAAAAAAAAATCCTAATATCCTCATTTCCCAATGTCTAATCTAAACCTTCCCTGGTGCAGCTTGAGGCTGTTTCAGCCTGGGAAGGAGAGTTTGTAGAAGGAAGGAATTGTATAGACCTTGTCCTGGTTTTGTGTTGGTTGATGGGCTCAAGATCTCGGCTCCCAATGAGTTTGATTTTTTAATTTTGCAGCCAAAAGCCGAGCGATTGCAATCCCCGTGGATTTGGACAGCCAGGTGAACAACCTGTTCCTGAAATCCCACAACATCGTGCAGAAGACGGCCATGAACTGGCGGATGAGCGCCAGGAACGCCGCGCGCAGGGACTCGGTGCTGGCCGCCTCCAGGGACTACAGGAACATCATCGAGAGGTTACAGGTGACAGCACAGCTCCCCTCCTCCTGCAGGGCCACAGCAAAACTCAAAGCCTCACCTGACCAAACCCTGAGGTCCTTGAATTTTATTTATGCAGGACAGACGTAATTGTTGTGTCCCTCATCCACCGTTAGTAAATTTTCACCTATAAACGTGTGTGTTGGTAATTTTGGTTTAAACCTGGCTGTGGTTGTTTCCTAGGACATAGTGTCAGCCTTGGAGGATCGCCTGCGCCCTCTGGTCCAGGCAGAGCTGTCAGTGCTGGTGGATGTGCTCCACAGGCCTGAGCTGCTCTTCCCAGAGAACACGGATGCCAGGAGGAAATGTGAAAGTGGAGGTTTCATCTGCAAGTAAGTTGTCCTGGAATTCTGACTTGTTCTGCTTTTTCCCAATCTTGCCATGTCCTGTGGAATGGAGCCCTCTTGCCCAGCCTGGTGAATACTTATTATCCTCTGAAATACCTATAAAAATCAGTATTTTGTGATATGGTCAAGGCAATCTGTCCTTGGAGGGGGGAAAAAACTCCATATGGGAATGAGGAGAGACTGGTTAATACGTTCTCCCAGCTAATGCTTAAAAAGTCTGTTTGCTGCAGGATGCAAATGTCCTGAGTTGTATAAATGAGTTAAATTTGGAGCTGATCCAGTTATTGGTACCTGCCTTCACCCCAGGAATGTTTGGGAGGTGCTGGGTGAATACATCAGGATCAGTTATTGTCATAGGCATCACTACAGCTAGAGGGGGGAGGAAAGGGGAAGATCACAAGGTCATTTTGAGGGCAATTCTGAGCAGATCCAGCTTCTCCCATCACCTCCTGGAGGGGTGGGCTCTATACAGAGCTTGTGGAGCTGAGCATTCAGTCCCAAGTGCTGGGTGGGATGGATTTGGGATTGCACCCTGTGGGGCTCTCAGTCTGTTTTTTACCCAAATAGAAGAAATTTCTTACTGTTAACTGGTTGTTCTAGAGGACCATCAGGTCCTGGATCCCACTGATTCCTTGCTGCAGCCAGAGGGATTTTTTGGCTCTTTTCCTGCCCAGGGCCTGCAGGTTCCTCCACAGCTTCCCTGGCAGCTGTCAGGTGTTGCTCTGGAGAGAAAGCTCCAGAATGGTTGTGTAACAGGATGATAAACCTTGTGTGCAGCATAAACCTGTTAAGATAAGCACATATATCTCACACCATTTTTAGAATATTTGCCCTAACCTGACTGATGGCTTTTTCAGGTTAATTAAGCACACAAAACAGCTGCTGGAGGAGAATGAGGAGAAACTGTGTATTAAGGTATTACAGACGCTCAGGGAAATGATGACCAAAGATAGAGGCTATGGAGAAAAGGTAAGGTACAGTCCATCATTCTGTTAAACACTGTCTTTATTCACTAAAGGGAAATACAACTCCTGCTTTTTCATGCTGTTTTGTATGTGTAAGCACTTCTAGGCTGGAGCAGGGACAAAACATTTTTAGTCAACTAATACCTTGCAAATCATATTTGAAGTTAAGCCTGTTTCGGTTGCTTTTCTTCTTGAGACTGGCAAGTTTAAGTCTAATCCCTGCAGTTGCTGGCACTCTAAAATATCAATTTTGTTACCTTTTTCTGAAGGCCATAACCTCTTTATCTTCTTCCAGGGTTTAGGTAACTCTTCAGGTCATGTAACCTTGCAGCAAGAGGGTGTTTGTAGTTAATTTAAATTTTGTGTACCAGTGAGCAATCTTGTTGTGATTTATAGATGGAAATTCTCTGTACACCCAGCCGTGTTTCTTCTTTCCCTTTCCTACATACAACTCTTGAACTGGTTGAGAGGAACATTTTCCTGTAGGTGCAGACCTGTTCTTTATTTCCATCAGGAGGGTGTGTATGCACCCATCTGTCTGTGTTTCTAGAAGTGGTTGCAGTCAGCTGAGGCTGGGGTTTGGAGATTCTCCTGGAATTCTGATCAGTTGAGATTCTTCTGCCAGTGGGTCCAGAGGAGCACAGGCTGCAGTGCAGGTGTTGGGGAGCAGCTGGGAGGGGGACTGGGGGCAGCTGGGATGTGGCAGGGCTCTCTCTGCCCCTGGGGTGCCCAGGAGCAGGTGATGTCTCAGTCCAGTTCTCCCTCACAGGTGGGTCTGGAGCTGTTGCCTCGTGCTCAGTTCACAGCAAAAAGGGCAGAAAAGTTCAGAGTTTCCTGACAGCAGGAATGGTTTGTAGCAGCTGCCAGGGAGGGAGATGCTCCACAGGCAGGACCTGGAGCATCCTGGGAATGTCACCAGGAGGCAGGAGCAGGACACAGAGCTCTGGGGAGGAGCAGTGGGAGCCTGGCACACATGGCTGGGCACGTGTGGGCTGCTCCCAGCACACCCAGGGAGCTCAGGCAGTGCCAGGGAGCAGGAGACTCCCAGGAAAATACCCGAGGGGTGGGGATGGCCAGGGCTGTGCTCCCTGCCCTGCCAGGAAAGCTCTTCCCACGTGCTGCCAGGTGCCAGCCCAGCCCCAGCTGCTGCCCTGCTCCTGCCTGGCACTGTCTCACTGTGCAGCAGCAGTGGGTTTGGGTAAATTCCCTGGCTTCAGGGAATTCCCTGGCCAGCTGCAGGCTAGCAGCACATCCCTGTGGGATGAGAAGGGAGCAGGATTGGTAGGGAAGGGCACAGCTGCAGGGATCAGCTTGGAGCACAATGTTTTTCTCTGCTCCAGGGCTGAATCGTGTGCTGGGACATTCTCCTGTCCTCTCCTCAAGGTCCCTTCCCAGCAGAAAGGGGCTGGCTGTGGCCTGCAGAAGTCAGTCTGTTCCTGGGAAAGGAGTGGGATTGCAGAGCCTCTGAGGAGTGCTGGTATTTCCTGGTGTTCAGCACCGGGGGTGTAACAGGTTCAGTGTAACCATAGACCACATTCTGCACTTCTCTAGCAGATCAGTGTATCCTCCCAGGGGCCACTGGCCAAGGTCACCTTAAGTAATAAAAGCAGTGTGTGATGCACACTGTAAATACTACACACAGTGAAACCCAAATCAGAGCTTGGAGAGTTTTCCTGAAGTGTAATCTGCCACTGAGAGATTTCCCCAAATGGAAATTAATTTCAAGGAGTTTCTCAGACTTTATTCAGCTAACTTGGATGAAGCAATATTTCTAGAAGCTGCAGTTAGCATACCTTACACCATTCAGACCACGGAGAACCCCACAAGATGCTAAAAAATCTTCAAAGTGTGGCAGAGGCATTAATTTCTGAAGCAGTAGCTCAGTTACATAAGGAGTCAGGATATGCCTGCCTGTGAAGTGATTTCCGAGTCGGAAGAAGCAGCTGATTGCTCACAGATAGACTGTGAGTAGTAGTAGAACAGCTTTTACTGTCTGGCTGTGAGCAGTGCAGTGGGATTTATTCTCCCTTGTGACTCAGAGAACTGAATTTAGTCACCACCTAAAAGGCAGCACCTTTTGTTTTTTAAAAGCATCCTGTAGTGTAACCAAAAAAAAAGGAAAAACCCCTCTTATATTGTGAAAAACCCCATTGTAAATCGTGGAGGCCCTACCTAGAGGAGGTTCTGTACATCAGGGTGGCAGAACCCTTGTGAGCAGCTCATTGACCTCACAAGCACACAACAGGGAAGGGCTTAGGGATGACCCAGTTCCCTCCCTGCCGTGGGCAGGGACACCTTCCACAGCCCAGCCTGCCCTTAAACCCTCCCAGGGATGGGGCAGGCACAGCTTTTCACTGTGTGCAGCCTTTACCAGGGCCTCCCCACCTTCCCAGGGAAGGATTTTGTCCTGAGAGCCCACTGAAGCCTCTGTCAGTGCCTGTCCTCTCCCCGTGCCAGGGCTCTCAGCTGTGCCCCCACACCCCTGCCCAGCCCCAGAGCTCTGGGGAGGTTCTGCCAGCACCCCAAGGTGCTGGTGGCACAACCTGAGTTCCATAAGGATGGGGCTGCTCCTCTCCTGACTCTCCCAACCCACAGATCACCTCACCCTCCTGGCAGTGTCCCTGAGGAAGGTGGGCAGTGCAGGAGGACACGGGTGGGCAGTGCAGGAGGACACGGGGTGTGCTCCTGTCACCAAAGGCCTCTGGGCCACAGCTGGGGCTGCTCAGCAGCGAGCAGAACCCGCGGGGAGAGCACAGATGTACAGAAGCCTGTGGGAAGGCTCAAATTTTTCCATATTGCTGAAGCCTCCTCGCTTGGCACGCGCTCAGGATGGCTCAGTGACGGCGAGCATACTGTGGAGTATTTAATAGGCACAAAACTGCTCTACATTGACAGTGTAGGCTAGACCCAAGTTTTTCACTGTGCTGAAACATGTCATTCATGCACGTCTCTCCGGGTGCCTACCAGCTGACTCGCCTCAGCTCTGCAGGACTTGCCTTGGGAAGCTCCATTTTTTTCCTCCCAGAGTGGAGATGCAGCCCCTGCTCTGCTGCTGCTCCCAGCTCGTGACACTCCCGTGCCCCAGGGTGAAGTCCTTGGCTCTGGGTCAGGCAGCCCACGTGGTTTGTCCCTGGCACAGGAACAAAGCCAGGGTACATCCTGCCTCCCAAGCTGCCTGGCACAGCATTCCCAGCAGTGTCTGTTCCCTAACCCAGCGCTGGCAGATGTTCCTCATGCCCACTGCAAAAAATGATGTTGGATTGCAGCATTAAAGTGTTAAATGATTTATAAGATCCTTACATGAAATTTATGTTTCATTTCTCTTACTAATCCTTGCTTTCAATTCTTCCCCTTCTTTCTTTCCCAGCAGATTACCATTGAATTGGATAATGCTGAGGTTTTAATTTTATTTCTTTTCTCCAGTGTTGTTTCTATGGTGTTTGTTTTACCAGTAGCCCTGTGATCTGTCCTGTCTCTGCAGCACGGAGCGTTCTGATTTGTGTGCCTGTGTCAGTGAATTAGTGGAGTTTGCAGTCTGCTGTGTGTCTACCCTGGGAATAGTTACCATAACTAATTCCATATGTCATTACTTGGAATATTAATCCAAATGGAGTTATTATCATTTTTGGTAGTCTGCAATCAGCTGGTGGCTGTGGTAGATGTGTGAAGTTTAGGATCAGATCTGGAGGATGAACTGCTCTAAGCAGTCAGCATTTAACACTTGGCCACCATTCCTGTGTCATATATGAGGGGATTATTTCTTTTTATTTGGAAGGCTAAACACTGAGGTTTAATGGTGTCCATGCAGGAGCTGGAAGAAGGTGGGTGCAGGTCCTTGTGCAGAGATCGTGCTGCTGCTTTCCCAAAAAGGTGACAGTCCTGCACTGAGAGCATTCCAGTGCCCCTGCTGTACCTCAGTCAGGTTGGGGTGTCAGGCAGTGGGATGGGAGGTGTGTAACCCTCAGGGATCTGTGATTTTCTGGGTGAAAAGCCCTTCTTTGAGGGAAAACTTGGAGTTTAACTCAAGTGGAGCTTTGCAAGGGCTCTGAGGAGCTGAGTCTTGGTCGGGGCAGCAGCGCAGGGCGGAGGGAGCTGAGCTGCCTCTGCTGTGCAACTTCCTCATCAGCTCAAAAAAACCCTGGTGTGGGTGTGGAATTTGCATAAATGTATAATACTGAGAAAGTGATTGACTGGCACCTTATTTTACTGAAATACCACGGAAAAAAGAAATATTTTCCTCTCGGTGCTTTGTTTCCTGTGTTCTCTCCCAAGCCAGCCTTTTATTTGGAACAAAGCTCAACCACTTAAAATGTCTAAAGCATTTCTGACCTTTATTCAGTGGAGTAGGTAATGAAATCTACAGAAAGCAATTTACAGTGTGACTTGTTAATTTTGATGTTAATCACCTGAATTTGCTGGGTAAACTTCATTGAGAAAATGAAATATTTGGGGACCTTGCCTGGTGAAATGGATTTGAAAGCCAAACTATTTGTCACTGAAGTAGACAAATACTGTGCACATCACCCAGGGCTGGCCTGGAGGGTGTTTTCTGTTCAGGGGGGCTGTTAGGGCTGGAGCTGAAGGTTGCTCTCCTAAGGAATGGGTTTCCTATCGCTACTTTCAGCCCATAGTCTGATTTTGACCTGAAAGAAAAATTTCTTGTTGCACAAGTTCATTTACGGCCCTGCCATCACCTCTGAGCTGTGCTGAGATCTCAGGTGTGTCTGCAAGCTTCACACACACTTCTGACATTACAGAGGTGCTCTGCTCTCTGTTTCTCTGGATTTTTTGTTAATAAACCCAGTTTTTTTCCCCTTTTTACCTGGGGCACACACACCAGCAGCCTGCTCTGGTTTCCAGAAGTTAACCTGTAGCACAGAAACGTTTCCATCAGGCCAGGTCCTTTGGATGGTGTGCTGCTGCAGCTTCCCAGAATAGCACGTGTGTATATGTATAATTTTAAACTTGGAGAAACTTCAGAGAGAAAGTTGAATTGTTTAATTGCAAATTAAGTCATAATGTGAAACTCTTTCCCCTTTGGTTGCTGGCTGCGTGCTGTCTTTGTCTGCAGTAAATCAGCCAGAGCGTGCAGAGCAATTTAGGATTTGGTCTGGAGGCTGCAAGGAGGAATTTTATTGCTCCTTAATGGAGCAAGTGCATGGAAGGAGCAGGTGTGTGTATAACCATCAGCACTGAGCCCTGGCTGCACAGGGAAAGGGATTCAGATGGAGCTGGAACCACTGGCAAGTCTCAGAAATTCTGGGGTTTTCTGTTTTCCTTTCTTCCCATTGTCAGCCCTGGAAATGGTGAACATTTAAGGCAAAGAATACAAAAACCTTCATTATTAGTAAAATTATTAACTTGCCTTTCTGTCAGAACTATGCACAATTTAATTGTTCTGATCAGCTGAAACGTTCCTTATTCCCTTGGGGGAAGCTCCACTGAAGTAACTGCTGATGGCATGAATTCCTGGTGGTTTTTTATGTAGGTTGAGTTGTCTCAGTTGTGTCCTGCAAAGGTAATCCCAGCGAGCAGTGGGTCCAAAAAACAAGGGACGTTAAAAATGCCAGGAGATCCATGTGTTTGTTAGTAAAGTTGTGATAGAAAGTCATGACAGACCCTCTTTAATGTTTTTGTGAGTGAAGAAGGGAGTGTCCTTTGGCAGTGGGTGAATAATGCTGGGATTCACCCAATGGTAATAAATCCCCTGAGTGTGGGGTTGGCTCCAGCCTTGAACAATTTTGGGCTGAGCTGGAGGGCTTTGGGTGCTGGAGAGGTGGAGTGGAAGGGAGCAGCAGAGGTGGTGCTGTTGTCCTCACACTTGCTGAGGGTTTATCTGTGATTCCCTTCGTGTTGGAAAGGTGGGACAGGGAGGAACTGCAGTTCTGATGAGAAGGGCAGCATTGATAGAAAACCCAAACCAAGGGAACAGCAGAGGTGTTGTCCTCACTCACACTTGCTGAGGGCTTATCTGTGATTCCCTTCATGTTGGAAAGGCGGGACAGGGAGGAACTGCAGTTCTCTGAGGAGAAATGTAGTGCTGATAGAAAACCCAAACCAAGGAACAGCAGAGGTGGTGCTGTTGCCCTCACTCACACTTGCTGAGGGTTTATCTGTGATTCCCTTCGTGTTGGAAAGGCGGGACAGGGAGGAACTGCAGTTCTCTGAGGAGAAATATTGATAGAAAACCCAAACCATGGGAACAGCAGAGGTGTTGTCCTCACTCATACTTCTGCTGAGGGTTTATCTGTGATTCCCTTCATGTTGGAAAGGAGGGACAGGAGGAACTGCAGTTCTCTGAGGAGAAATGCAACATTGATAGAAAACCCAAACCATGGGGAGCTGTGAACTGTCACCCCACACTGGCACCATGACTGTGTTAGTTCTCTCCTGATCTTGGGGAGTTGTGTGCTCACAGTTTGGCCTTTGGGTTCTGTTTGCTCCTTGCCACTCCTGGAGCATGGGGTGGGAGCAGGAGCTGAAGAGCTCAGCAGAGTATGTTTGACATTGGCTCTGTGCAGGTGATAAAGCCAAAACCCCAAGGCAGGACATTGTCCTTAAAAGCCCTTGGGCAGAGTCTCTTGGTGGCCTTTTCCTGGGCTGGAGCTGCTCTAATCCTGCCCTGATGGAGCTGCTGTCTCAGAGAGGAGCTTCAGGGCTGAGGTGAATTCTTCCCGAGTGCCACCAAGTGTGAATCTTCACACAACAGCAACAGCTAAACCCTGCTTGTAATCAGACACAACAGCTTAATTCGCTGTTAATTCAATCCTCAGCCCACTGAGAGGTGCAGGCGTGATGCAAATGCAGATTTCCTGGTGTTGCATGGTGAGCTGCACCGTGGGCTCCCTGAGCTCCAGCCCGGCTCCCTCCCTGCCGGGCCGCTGGGAAAGGACATTCCTGTCCCTCCTCCCCGGCCAGGCCTGGCCTTTGGGGACACCGTGGCCCAGTTTCCACCTGCAGTGCGAGCCCTGGGTACTAAAACACACCAGTCCTGGAGAAACCATGAATGTTTTATGGCCTGCCAGGCAGGGCCCCGCTGGCGCTGACCTGCAGGTGGCACGCGCAGGATGCCGATCGCGCTGGGAGATGGCCTACTTTGCCTTTCTTTTTTTTTATATTCCTTTTTTCCCCTCCCAGCCACATTGCAGTGAGCTGTTCCGCTGGGCACCTGCCAACATTCAGGCAGCAGTTACATAAGAAGAGCTTTTTTTCCTGGAATTTAGGCCCGCTGCTGATGTGTGACCTTCAGCAGTAATTGCCAATAAAGGCGGTGGGGATGTTTACAGGCACCGGCGCTGGCCCGCAGCCTGTGCCGGTAGCAGCCGAGCCCGGGGCTGTGCTGCTGCTTCCCAAGGCTGATCCCACAGCAGTGCAGCCCTATTTCACTCTTCAGGGTGAAACAGGGGTGCTCTGCTTCCCCTGAAATCTGATCCCTCACCACTGCGGCCCTATTTCACTCTCCAGGGTGAAACAGGGATGCTTTGCTTGCCCCCAAGTCTGATCCCACACCACTGCAGCCCTATTTTATTCTCCAGGGTGAAACAGGGGTGCCCAGCTTCCCCCCAAGTCTGATCCCACACCACTGTAGCTCTGTTTAGTTTTCCAGGATGAAATGGGGGTGCTCTGCTTCCCCTGAAATCTGATCCCACACCACTGCAGCTCTGTTTAGTTTTCCAGGATGAAATGGGGGTGCTCTGCTTCCCCTGAAATCTGATCCCACACCACTGCAGCTCTGTTTCAATTTCCAGGGTGAAATGAGGGTGCCCAGCTTTCCCCCAAGTCTGATCCCTCACCACTGCAGCTCTATTTTATTCTCCAGGGTGAAATGGGGGTGCTCAGCTTCCCCCCAAGTCTGATCCCTCACCACTGTAGCTCTAGTTCATTCTCTAGGGTGAAACAGGGGTGCTTTGCTTCCCCCCAAGTCTCATCCCTCTCCCCTGCAGCCTTATTTCACTCTCCAGGGTGAAATGGGGGTGTTCTGCTTCCCCCCAAGCCTGATCCCACACCACTGCAGCTCTATTTCAATTTCCAGATGAAATGGGGGTGCTCAGCTTCCCCCCAAGTGTGATCCCTCACCACTGCAGCTCTGTTTCATTTCCAGGGTGAAATGGGGGTGCTCTGCTGCTTCCCCCCAACCTTTGGGGCTGGGGTAGAGGCCAACAACCACCCAACCAAAGGCAGCACGGAGTTTCCCTTGTAGTTATTTAGTTATTAGGGTTGTGTTGGTGTTTTATCTATTTTTTCAATAGTCACACTTTTTCTGCAGCTGATCTATCCACAGGCAGCTCTATCCAGTAAAATGCACTTACAGACCCACTCAGTGGAGTCTGAGTTTGGGGTTTTTTCACCTCTTGGCATTAGTCTTGAGGTTTCGAGTAGGTGAAAAGGGAACTGAAAATTCTGGTTCAAAGGGGTTGCCTGAATTAACCTCCTCACTGCTCTTTATCTATGATTAACTAAAATTCCAATGGCTAAGGTGCAAATATAGGCTGCTCTATGCATTTTTGATTAGGAAATGTATTAACCTCTTCAGAGCTGGAAAGCTGCACTTGGGAATTATTTTCCTTGTAGAGATCTTACTCTGCAGTCATTTCTCCTGTGTATTTTGCTCTTAGACAGTGCTTCACTTGTTATGTCTCGAGCAGAGGAAATGCAGGCACTCATAAATTTTTGTGGGCTGCCTTATATTTTTTTTTCCCCTTGAGAAATCCTGCAATCTTTGGACTGGGCTTTTTTTTTTTTTTGACACAGACTGGAATTGGTGAGCTCCTTGGAAAAGGAGACTGGAACATTTCTTTCAGTTACTTGTCACCAAAAAAATAATAGTTGTCCCATCTTACTGGTTAATTAAAATGTGTTGTGAAGGTAGTTCTTACTGTATTCAGTAGAAGTCGTGCAAGATTGAGGATTTAAAGAGGAGGAAGTGGTTGCACTCCCACTGAAGGGTAGAGGATGAGGTCTCCAGCTCCTGGAAAGTCCCAGCCCAAGTTAAAACACGATTTTTCCACTGAAAACTCTGGAGAATGAAGGAAGGCATCCCCATAGGCAGATTTTGGTGACCTTTGAGTGCAGGCACTGGCACCTTCGTGCCAGGTTTGTGCACTGCCAGGTGAGGAGGTGGCAAAGTCTCTGCACATTCCCTGAGGTGAGGGAGGATGTTCAGCCCTGTCCCTGCCCTGGGTGTGTGCCAGGGCCAAAGCTGGGGAGCTGCCCCTGCCCCCCAAAATCCCCCGTGCCTTCTGGGGGAGCTGTGCCAGGATGAGGTGCTGCCCCACATCTCCTGATGCAGGCGGGTCTGGGAGCCTCCATCCCTGAAAATTCCATGTCTGCATGGGGGGAAATGGAACGTGGGAAGTTTGTCAAGGCACTTCAGTGCTCCTGGGTCCCAGTTATTCCCCCCTGCCCTGAAACGTCTCCATAACAAGTCAAAAGCTTGTTTGACAAACACCTACAGATCATCTGCAGGGGCTAGAAATTTCCTACCCAAATTTCTCCTCAGCTCCACAAGGTAACAGTGTTGGCTTTACAAAGGGGACTTGGCAAGGAAGCTGCGCAGAGTTTTGTGGTATTTTTAAAGAGTTCTGAAGGACAGAAACATAATTTGTGCTCTAGTCTGTTGCCATGAATCAGACAAGGTGATGCTTTTGCTGCGTGCCTTTCAAGGAAGAGCTGATGGTATTTTAAAGGGAAGAGCAGAGAAGTTCTGAGAAGGGAGGAAAAAGTGGAAAGGGATTTGGAGTACTCACTCTGAACAGCCATTCCCACTGGAATTCCAGCTGCTACTGGAGATGGGAGCACAGGAGCTGAGGCAGAGGCTTCAGAATAACATTTATGTGAGATCTTCTAGTTCCTTTTATCTGGATGTACAACCTGGCTATCAAAAGCTCCATGTGCTATTTGGCTGACTCTGCAGTTGCGTTTTTCCCTTTTTATTTCCTCCTCTCTGCCAAATGTCTGCCCCTGGCACCCCAGTAATGAGATGCCATGTGTGTGGAGTTGGGTCAGTTCCTGAATTCACAGATTTTGGGACCAGAAGGGAGCTCTCAGTGATGGAACCCCACTTCCAGCTCCTCACCAATGTGTATCCACGGAGCCAAATCCATGGAGTTTGGCTCAGCTTCCTCTAAGTGCTCAGTGTTGAGCTCAAGACCTCCCAGAACAGGAGGGATGTTTGGAGGAAGACCTGAAGGAATTGTGCAGAGGTTTGGAAAATGTCGTCAGTTCAGCAGTCTGAGGTTTGTCACCTCTCAGTCCTTTGAGCTCTGGGGCAGCCTGAAAAGGAGATTTGTGCTTGAACCGTGCTGGTTTGTCCATTATTTTGTCAAAATTCCAAAGTCTGGTGAGGCTGAAGAGAAAAGGACTCAGTTTTTGAATGTGTGTTTGTGTGGTCACACAAATGGGAGTTTCCTGATAAGATTATTTCCCTCTCATTTATTTACAGTGTGAGATGTTTTCCCACCTGTTTACTGCAGCCACTCTCTGGAGCAGCCTCAATTTGTGGATTGGAATCTCCACCAGCTTTTTAAATACATTTCAAACCTTTTCACTGCTCGATGGTCTGGGTGTTCACTGCATAGTTGGGTAAAAAAAGTGGAGAAAAGCAATTCTGATGCTTCAAACTTGAATGAAAATCTTTCTCCTTTTCCTCAAACCATTTCCACTCTTATCACAGCAGTAGTTTGAGTTTTCTGTGAAGGAATGATTAGATAACTTTCATTATGATTATTATTTTGAAAGCAAATGAGAATAAAACTTTGAAGAATTCCTCCAAACCATAAAGGAAAAGGATGGGAAGCTCGTCTATATCTCAGAAATTGAGATGTAGTTAACTCACGCTGGAGCTGTCATGTGCTCTGGTGGTTTTTGAGGGAGATACATCCACTTTTGAGTCAGACAGTTCTGGGAAGCACACGTGGCCTGTGCTGGGGAAATGGATGCTGGAGCACTCCGGTCACCAGAGGGTCACAGATTGTGCATCTCCAGTCGTGGCTCATGAGGAGTGGTTTATTGGCCAGCCCTGGGGGAGTGCAAACTTCAAAGGAAGAGAGGGTTTTGCTCAGTGAGTTGAAAGGAGCTTTCCCTACTGCTTGTAAAAAGCACAGATGTTGGACTCTGACCCGGCCACCCACGGGGTTCAGTGTGTCCTGCTACTCACCTGGCTGTGTTTGGTATTCCACAAACCTGCCCCTGCCCCCCAAACCATCACTTCCTTAGAGCTGGAGAGCTGAAATACATGGAGGCACAAGAAATCTTGGAGAATTACTGCTTTGGGCTGCCCTCCCACCCTGTTCAATCCTTGTAAAGCATAAGGTGATCCTTTGCTGCTGCAGCACACACAGGAGAGTGCAAAGTGTAGCACAGCAACAAGAGCTCAATAATCCTTTGCTGTTTGAACCCATTTTGACTCAAAGAATTACAAATTCAGGATTTGGAGTTTATATTCTTACTGGAAGGTTGCTGAGGGCTGTGCTGCTGTGGATGATCCATGTGGGCATTGCCCAGGGCAGTGGTTTTGCCCCCAGGTCAGTGTGTGGGGCTGTCTGTGCCAAAGAGGGAAGGCGCAGGAATTTGTGAGCTGGAATTTGTAATTTTAGCTTGGGAAAGAGCAAACTGTAATTTTATGCTGCTTCCTCGTCTGTGCTGCTTTTCAACCCCCAAATGTAAATGTATGGTTGGTTGAAATGGGGTCAGGGTATCAGCCCAGGAATCCCAGCATGGTTTGGTTGGGAGGGACCTTAAAGCCCATCCCTGCCATGGTCAGGGGCACCTTCCACTGCCCCAGGGTGCTCAGAGCTCCATCCAGCCTGGCCTTGGACACTTGAAAGGATGGAAAATCCACAGCTTCTCTGGGAAACCTGTACCAGTGCCAGAAGGAAACTTTTGTTTGCAATCCTGAGTCCAGCAGTCGTGGCCACTTGACCTGTCAGCCTCAGCCTCGCCTCCCCAGGAGGAAGGGAGCTCATTTCCCCTGCAGGGGAACAGGCCCAGTTTCCTTGCTGCCGTTGGCTCCTGGGGAAGGCAGGGATGTTTCCTGTGCCCCAGGCAGGTTGTTCAGGCAGGACAATGTGCCCGGGCTCCCCAGGAGCTGTCCCAGGTCCAGCTTGGAGCAGGGCAGGGCAGGACGGTGTGTTCCTCTGCAGGAACGCGCCGCTTCCTGTTCCCTTGTGCTCCCCTGCATTCAATCCTCCCTGCTCCCTCTTGGCCAGGCAAGGGCCTTGCATGCTTGAGACGTGTCCAGCAGCGGTGACAATGCAAGGAAGCCACCACCAAAGGCCGTGGGAGCTGGCCAGGAGCAAAGTCCCTTAGGAGGAGACTGGAGAAGGGTCTTTTTCTTGGCTGTGGGGCTCCTTCCTGGGAAGTGGAGTCTCGTTATTCCTGCTGCTGGATCTGTGGCCTCCCTCTCCCTTTGCTGGGCACTCCCCAGGCTGCTGCAAGTCCTCTCCCAGTCTGTGCTCCATTGTTCTGTCCGTCCCAGACGTGGCCACAAATGCCTGGCTGGGGTTGGGGTTACAGGATTTGGAGTGTTGTTTCCTGGTGTCTGCTCCTGAGAACTTACAGCGATTTCCCCACAATTAAATCAGCAGTTGAGTTTGAATGTTCAGCTCTCTGTTGTGTGTCTGTGCTTGACTGGATAAAAGTTACTTGTCTTCATCTGTTTCAGTAGAAGATCAGCATTTTAAATTTGAGAAGCTGTCACCATTCAGGCCCTTACTGCATTGCTCCTGTTTGGTGCTGTATCGTGTAGCTTTTATCTTGAGGAAAGTATGTTTATAGATGAGAATCCACGGAATAAAATGTTTTTAAGCTAAAATTACAAGGCTGCTACCTTTGTGATATGCAGCCCTGGCTTCCTCCTCCTCCCCACTGGGATGGATGTGCAGCATTCCAGTGACAGATCCTGGGGGTGTGGTCCCCAAAAGTGCTCTGGGCACCTGCAACTGCATTTTTTTTGTTTTTTGCTTGTGCCTCTGAGTTGATGCAAAGCAGTTTGGGATGTTCAAAGGATGCCTGTGAAATTTGCCAAATGTGGCCCCTTTAGGAGCAGGGTGGGAGGCCATAAATGCTAATTACAGCTATAATTCATTAGTGATGATTCAGCTGAAGTCAAGTGCTTTGCCAGCTCCCTTCCCCTCACTGTTGACCACTGGATTGCTGTTGGGATGAAGATTCTGGAGGAATGACTAATTTTTCTGCATTTTACTTTCAACTAGCTGCCGCAAGCTCCAGAAACGGAGAGCCCTGTAGAGGTGTGTCAGCCACCTATATTTGTACAGCACACAAATATTGGTGTTTCAGTAGTGCTAGTGGAGTGTCTTGTTGGTAAAACCCCTGTGAAATGTGTGTTCCTGCGTGGTGTTAGACAGTGAAAATAAATAGATTTGTTAAAGTGCCCTAATCCAATCCAGCATCAGCGTGGTAGTCTGAAAAATATAAAAAAATAAAAGTTAATCCTAAGTCTGTTCCTTTCAGCCATTTCCTTTATTCTTTAAAGGTGGCACTGGGAAAAGTTTCCTCTCAAATTTTCCTACGTTGGCAAAATGAGACTTCAGTTTGGCTCCTGATGCAGAATTTGGTTTTCCCTTTGCCTCACATATTTAAAAACTTCAGTACTTGTAAGGAAAGGGAGGCGTCAGTTCTTAGTGGAAGCTTCATAATTCCAGAGCAATTGGTGTCCTTTTTAAAATGTCCCAGTGGACGAGCTCAGGGTCACTGCACATTGTCAAGGTCACTGGTTCTAAGGGAATTGGATATGTGGAAATATGTCCTTTATGTGCATAAAACAGATCATTTGCCAAAAAAGAAGTCAGGAAAATTTATCAAATCTTAAAATCCTTGGAAATTCATGGGAGATCCAGAGATGGCATTGGTAGATTGTACAACTGGGTGCCAAATCAGTGCAAATCTAAATGAAACAACATGGAAGTCTAAATCTGGGAGAGTGTTGATTCTCTGAGCTGTGAAGTTGATAAATGTGAGATCATGTAGAAAAAGAAATGTTTGTGATGGTTTAGGCCTTTGTATTTGTAATTCTTGTGGAATAGTGTTTAAATGTAACCTGAAACTCTGAGTGGTCATCAAATGGATTTGAGATGTCTGGGAGATGGCTCCTGGTTTCTGCTGGGTCCCTGTAGAGCTGTTACTCATCACCTTTTCAGATGCTTTAAGGCAGCAAAACCCCAATGTGCTCCAGCTTTGCCAAGTGCAAGTTGCACTCCTAAAAGTGAACATCTAAAGTGAGAGAGATTTGATTTGAAAGTGTGCCCGTGCCAAGGGGCTCTGTTCAGTGACTCCCACTGACATCCCAGCCCTTGGAAAGGAGCACCCCAGGCTGTTCCAGAAGCCCTCCCCGGTCTCAAATGAGTTTCAGTGACCACAGTGGGATGTGTTGGGGTCCCTCACCCCCAGAGTGTGTGTCCAGTGGCCTGGGGGGATGTTCTGTGTGTCTGTGCATGGGCATGCGTGGGGTGAGCCCCCCAAAACCTGTGTGTGTCCCTGGGAGCTGGGACACCAGACAGACGTCGTGTTTCCTGGAGCCCCAGCAGTGCTGGCACACGTGCATGCCAGGGGTGTGTGAGGGTGGCACAGGGCTGGCAGAGGGCAGGTGTCCTGTTTGGGTGGTTTGTCAGTCCCTCACATCCAGCTGTGACTCCCCCTGAGTGCCAAGATGTCGGTCTCTCTTTGAGTGTTGTTCTGCTTTAAAATGAAAACTTTCTGCACGCACAGCAGGAGCTTGATCAAACTCTACCACAGAGGCAACTGGAGGATCATAGAAGGGTACGTACAGCAGTCAAGCACGTTCAGAACTCCCCTCTCCCTTTCCCTTTGGAATATTGAAGCCTAAGTCATGTAAGAAACATGTGTGGTTAAATGCTGGCCTAAGTCATGTAAGAAACTGGTGTGGTTAAATACTGGCCTAAGCCATGTAAGAAACTGGTGTGGTTAAATGCTGGCCTAAGTCATGTAAGAAACTTGTGTGGTTAAATGCTGGCCTAAGTCATGTAAGAAACTGGTGTGGTTAAATGCTGGCCTAAGTCATGTAAGAAATTTGTGTGGTTAAATACTGGCCTAAGCCATGTAAGAAACTGGTGCAGTTAAGTGCTGGCCTAAGTCATGTAAGAAATTTGTGTGGGTAAATACTGGTCTAAGCCATGTAAGAAACTGGTGTGGTTAAATGCTGGCTGTTGGGCTCTTGGAAAATCTCAAAACTGAGCCATATTTATGGGGTGAGGTGCTGGAGCCCCTTCTCTGGGGTTACATGGAAGGGACGAGTGTGTGGCTGTTTGGAATAAAACTCAGGTGCTGCTCTGGTCCATCCACACTCAAAACACTCCCGTGGCTGGGGATCACTCTGTTGTGAAGTGACACTGATCACTGCTCATGGAGTTGGCTCCTCAGGCCACACCAACCCTTTGGAACCAGCCAAGCTTCAAAACCAGCATTGTTCCTTTTTCCATTTCTTCTGCTCTTGCAGCTGGGAACACAACCAGCAGCAGCTTCCAACTGCTTCACTCTAAAATATTGGAGATGCTCTGTTTTAAAGCTTCTGACAGATTTCTGATATCACTTAGAGTTGTGTGTTGTATCTGCATTGCTGGTACATGTGCAGTGACGTTTCTGTGTGACTTACTCTGACTTTACCTGGTGGGAATGCAGATGAAACTGGACGCTGTTGGGTTTTTTCCTAGGTACCATATTTGATTTTTCTGGTTACTGCCAAACATCTGATATTTGTTTGCACACTGCCCTGTGTTAGTGCACAGCACTAACAGGATGGTTAAAGAACTGTTCTGGAGCCAAGCAGTGCAGCTGAATTAATTAGAACATTTCTTAAATACCACTTATTTTTGCTCCCTTCTGCTTTGATCACATATTTTGTTAGCTGATACCGTGGGTTTGGATATATTTGTAGGAACCAAAGCTTTTCTGCCCAGTTAGGGTTTGAAATGCTGGTGACTGTGTATTTCCAGACCTGTATCAGCATGCTCTGACTAGAAACAACTGCTTGATTCTTGTTCCTGCTGTATTTTGTGATGATTTGTCTTGTTTTGGATACACAACACCTACAGACACCAGAGGTGCCTGTCCTGGTCAGGTCTCCACTCACCCCAACTATTTTGGCCATGGAATAGAAGTCACCTCCTGCTCCACAAGGGGCCAGAAGGAGAATCTGGGGGCAGCTCCAAGAGCTTTGGGTGCCCTGCTGAATTCAGGCAAGGTGTGGTTTGCTGAGCAGCTGTTCTCGAGGCTGGGTGTGTGTTATCTTTGTAGTAAGTAGTGAAAAGCACTGGTTTAAATGCCAGTTGACACCTTGGCTGCCAGTTAGTTCAACAGAGGAGGAAAAAGGTGATGTGAGAGCTCCCTTGTAGCCATTTGTGTCCTAGGGCCCATCTGGGTGTCAGGTTGCCTTTCTAATCCATGCACATGTACAAGGAAGATGTAGTTCAGGTTTTTTTTTTTTGTTGTTGTTGGGCTTGGCCTTGTTCTGTCATGTAGCCTCCCATACCTGCCAGACTGGGAGCAGGGAGGTGCACAAACCATGCCTCTGAAACCATGTACTGAACACTCTCATGTCGCTGTCAGTCACAGGAGCTCCTCCAGGACAGGATTTGCTGGAGCTCCTGAGCTGTCTCTTGCCTCTCCCACATGTTCACTCTTAGGCCCAAGCAGTGATGGGAAGCCCCTTGGAGAAGTGCTCATCTCCTTCCACTGTTGCTTCCACGGGACCTTTCCCTTTTTTTCTGTTGTTTGGGAGCTTTTGGAAGCAGCTGGTTGGAGCACTGGCTCTGTGTTTATTTTACACCCTGTTCCCTGACTCTTGCTCCCTCCCCATCTGATCCCATAAAATGCAGCTCCCGTGCTGCAGCTTTCACACTGATAATCCTGGGACCCATTTCTGGTGGCAGGGTGGCACTGGGAGCCCTGACGTGAGCCCAGCCCTGTGGGGAGGGCAGAGATCCCTGACCAGCTCACACATGTGTGGGGCTTCTCCCTGTGGAAGTGATTTCTGAAATTTGATAAAGAACTGGATTATCAGACAGGCTTTTGTCATTTTTCTTTTGAGGTATAAGGATCTCTTGAAGTGACTTTTGTGAGTGCCAGCTGTGTATAAATCAGTGGGACTGCAGCAGGGCTGGAGTTCTGTACAAGCCAATTAATGCACATTTATATTGTTCCATTTACTTACTTGTGTTTTAAAGGCCTCCTGTGAAAGTTTAAAAAGTCAGACTTCACTTTTATGACAGCTAATGTATTCAATGGCATCTTGAATCTATAGTCAGACCACCAATTTCATTTGAAATACAACTGAAAATCAATAAATCAGTGACAAGCACATGTTTTGTGAACAGAATTAACGATAAGATGATTGGGCGTATTCATATGCCCATATTGATAAAAATATTTCATATTTTTAATATGAAATTATTTTTGGCTAGATTGATTTTTTTTTTAAAAAATATTATTATTTATTTTCTGAATCCCCAGAAAGCCCTTCCCTCCCTCTGCAGCACTGTCCCAGCATGGTGCTGCTGTAACCACGCTGCCATTAGCAGGGCAGCAGCTCCCAGTGACAAAGTTCTCCTTTGTGCACAAAGACCTTACAAAAATCCCTTAATCCTTGTGCGGTGTTTGTGTGCTGGCAGTGCTGCCAGCTTTGTCCAGCTCCCCAGATTCCTGGGAATTCCTGTGAAGGCTCAAGTGACAGCACTGGGGTGATGTTCCACTTGGAGGTGTTGGATGTCCTCTGGGGCTGTGCTGGAGCTCACAGTGCTCCAGGATTTGGGGTTGTGTGAGGACCTGCCCTGTGCAGTGCCCTGGGCTGGGATGGGAGGGCTGGCTCAGCTGCCAGCAGGGAACAAAGAGCCGGGATCCAGCGGGGTTGCTCAGGTTTCCACTCAGCAGCTGATGGATGGTGTCAGCTGCTGGTGGAGGGACAGCAGAGCACAGCCCGGCAGGGTTGGTGGGATGGCAAAATAGGAGAGGTGTGAGGAGATGAAATTGTTCCTTAAAACCATTTCCAATGTTCCTGTAATCCACCTCTTGATTTTGTGTTGGTGCTGTACAGATGCAACTCCTTTGCGTTTAAGACCGAGACAATAGAAATTAATTAAAACAAAACTGTCGGAAAATTAAATCCGTCTAGAAAGCTTTACACAGAACCTGAACTGCAGCTGTCTCTGTGCTGTGTGGGGGAACCCATAAGAGCCCCATGAGCCCCCTCCAGCATATCAGGAGCTGCTCAGTGCATTTTTCCAGCTCTCCAGGGTTTCATCCCCCACTCCCTCACCACAAGAAGGGTTCTGGTACCAGTGAACGAACGTGAGTGATTTTCCTGTCCATGGAGCTCCCATCATGATTTCCCTCTGCTCTTTGCATCCAGGGCGAGGCCCTGAGGCAGGTTTTGGTGAACCGCTACTACGGCAACGTGCGCGCGGCCGGCCGGCGCGAGAGCCTCACCGCCTTCGGCAACGGGCCCCTGTCCGCCGGCAGCGCCGGCAAGGCCAGCCCGGGAGGTAGGACACGCTCTGCTCACCCCTACCCTGCTCTGGGCATCTGCATTCCTGACAAATCAGCCCCCTAAAGCGGGAATCAGGATGTTCTCCCTCACGGTTTTGTCTATGAGCTCCCAAAAAGAGTAAAACTCACATGGGTGACTGCACGTTGAGAGCAAAACTAGCAGACAGAGCTCTTTGTACTTCTCAGTGACTGCCCTGGGTTGGCTTGATGTTCGTGATGTTGCTTTGAATGAATGTACTTAGAAGTCCCGATCAATTTAATGTTTGCAATAATATCTAGGAGATGTGCCCATAAGGGTGTCAGATTATTAACCATTTCTGAAAGGAGACCGCTCCATGGCATTGCTGAGATTGTGGGGTAGGATGGGCAAAGATTCCATTTGAAGTCAGTTAAACAGTGAAGTTTATTTAATTTGAGGCCGTTGCTGAAAATATCACTAATGGAGTCACAGAATGGGTTGGGTTGAAGGGGACCTTAAAACTCATCCAGTTCCACCCCCTGCCATGGACAGGGACACCTTCCACTATCTCAGGTTGCTCCAACCATCCCCATGGGGTCAGTGCCAACCTGTTTCTCATGACACCTTCACAGGAGGAAGCTCTGGGTCGAGCTCCATGAGCCGAGGGGAGATGAGCCTGGCAGATGTCCAGTGCCACCTGGATAAAGAAGGTGCTTCCAACCTGGTCATAGATCTCATCATGAATGCCACCAGCGACAGAGTCTTCCACGAGAGCATCCTGCTGGCCATTGCCCTGCTGGAAGGTGGGAACACCACGATACAGGTAGGGAAATGGAAAACTCCGGCTTGGGACTGAGCCGTGTCGGGAAGGGAAATGTTTTTATGAAATGCAGGAAATCTGAGAAGGTTAAGGAGGCGGGAGGGGAAATGATCTGAATGATCTTTGACCTGTAATTAAGGGAAATGTTGGTGTCTGCCATGCAAAAGTGAGCTTACTAAAAATGTTTGCACGGGCACTGGGTACTTGAGGTGTTTTCCCAGGGTAATATAGAGGAAAGTGTAATAAAACAAGTTTGTAGGTAAGTTATTGACTGCTCTTACAAATAACTTAAGCAACTACAACATGCTCAGAGACTTTTACAATGAGCTGTTAAATTTCAGACTAGAATTTGAAATAAGTGTATGGTAAACTCCAGGCCACCACCATTCTCCATCAATCTCACTGTTCTTCCTTTCTGTGTTTTTAATAAGGATTCGATTCCCCTAAAAGAAAATTGTCCTGGTGTGGATTAATCAACACGCACCAGTGAGCCTTCTCTTCTTCCAAATGGAAAGTAAAACCTTATTCCAGCAAAACTTGCTTACAGAGATGATTGAAGCTGTGATATCTTATTTGTTTAGTTCTGCACGTGTTGTGTTTGCAGTCTGTCCGTGGGGCTGAGTCCTGACCAGTTATAGTTGATAGTTGTGGTTGAAACACACACTAGATCCCTACAGCAGCACCTCCTGTGTCCATGCAAACTTCCCTTGAGAGAGCAGGGAATGTCTCTGGGCTCCTCCACCCTGTCTCTGTAATCAGTACCCTCATTAATCCCCTGTGTATAAGCTCTGGAATGAAACTTCTTTGCAAAGGATAAAGTGGGAATTGAGTGTTGAAAATCCTGTGTCACCTTAAACTGCAATGACAGGATTAACGTTCCTGGGGGACAGTCACTCCTTTAGATTTCCTGCTCTTCTCTGATGTAAAGGAAGCTGAGCTTTCATCTTTACAGCTCTCAGGGAGCCTCAGGTAACCTCGCACTGTCATGCTGGAAGGAAAAACAAACTGCACCAGCCTGACTGTGGGGAGATCCTTTGCTTGTGCTGGACCTCAGTGCTAAAGGATTGAGCAGAGTCACTTCCCACTGTGCACAAATCCGTGCTGGAAGCAGATTCCTTAGCTCACCCACTGAAGACCAACAGGAAAATCTGCAGTCCATCTCCCAAGACACCTTTCTGCCCAAAAGGGAGGCAGTTTAGTTTGCATTTGCTGTCTGTAACCGGGAGCTGGGAGGCTGTGGAATAACCCTGCGGTCAGGAATGATGGATGGCTCTCAGGGCAGTGGTGCTTCCACCCCACACCGTGCATGGCTGCCAGGTCCTGCTGCATTCCAGCCTCTAGAGATGTGCTTCCACGGCCCAGAGTGGCTATTTTCCATCCTTTCCCACTCAGGAATCAGTGCTTGGCAGGGGTCTGTAGGACGTGCTTGGGGCAGCCAGCAGTGCCTGGTGCGTGTGCGTGCTCCAGCGGGATGGGCTGGGAGGGGGCTCTGCTGGAGTGTGGGCTGCTTTTAGTACAGAATGTTTTGGGAACCAAATGACTTGTGATGCCTACAGCTAATGCTGTGAGCTCTGAGGGCTCGGACACACCCAGCAGCTCTTACTCACTCATGCAAAGCACGAAGGGGATGTTATTGAAAATATCCCGTGGAGCAGTTGGGATGTGGATATTCCGTGCTAGAACACTCCATGGACTTCACAGCAAAAGGCAAAAAAGGAGCATAATCAGTGTATAGATGTGTTCTGTGGCTTTCCTCCATGCTGGTTAAGCTCCTGGTGGTAGGCAGAGAGTCTTCTGGTGCCTTGCAGTGGCTCCAGCACAAGGGGGCCCGTGGGGCGCTGGCAGTGGCAGTCAGGAACAGCACGTCCTCAGCACTCTGAGCTCTCAGCAGGGCTTCAGAGAGCCAAGGCAGGAGAACTCCGATGGGGAGAGCACCAACCACAAAGCTTAACTTCTGGGAGAACAGCTGGCTCCACACTGGGAATCAAAGCAAAGGTGGAGGCTTGCTCTTTAGTAAAATCATTAATTCAGGGCTGTATCTCCCAGGGTAATTGCTGAGTGATGTGATGGCCAAGTCAAACTGGTATCCTGAGACAGTGAACTCGTGTAATCAAGCTTTGCTGATTACAATGCTCAGTTCAAGCATTTTTCTCCATGTAGGGAGAGTGGCTCACAATGCAGAGGGCCCTGGGTGCAGCCCAGCTGTTCAGGAGAGCTGTGTGGGTACTTGCTAATCTGCAAAGCTGATGGGGTTTGTACAGCAGCCTTTGGCTATGACCCAGTAAAGATTTACTGGGTGCAGCAAAGTGATGGTCTCCTCTTAGCAGGAATTCATTTTTACAAAACACGCTGCAAAATTTGGCTGCTTAGGGAAACAAGGTGCACTTAGGAAAGTTAACCTGGTACTTTCCTTGTATTATCCCAATCTTTCCTTGTTTTATCCCCATCTTTTTCTAATGTTCTTTTTTGGTTAAGTTTTGCAGACTGGGTAGGTAGGGCTTGGCAATATCTGCAACCTGCAGAGTGGATTTTGTGCAGTTCTTCTGCAGTTTCCAGTAAGTGCCAGTGGAAGAGTCATCCTCAGTCTCTGGATTAGCAACTGTGCTCATTTTGCATTAGATGCATTTGTCATTGGAAAGTTGACCTCGCCAAACCAGCCTGCTTTGTCTTTGAGGTCTAACAGAGTTTATCTTCATTTCACAATTTTTTTCAGTTATTATTAGCAGCTTCTGATTGATAGTGTTCCAAACAAATTTGTTCTGTGCTTAGTTTGAATAATTTCTGCTGAACTTCAGTTGCCTCTATCTACAGGCCTTTGAGAATGGCAAAGTGGTGGGATAGGGACAGGTTATGTAAAAAAGGCTCTTTGGCAGCAAAGCCAGCAGTGTGTCACCCCTGCATGGCATTTTCCTAACTCCAGGTTTTCACACGGGAAATGGATTCCGCCCCAAGTGAAGCAGAAGGTTTGTACCAACACAAGGAACTCGCACGTGATGATTGTAATATGGTTAATAATGGGAGTTCCCGGGTAACTCCCATGAGCTGCAGTGGGAGAGCAGATCCCCATGATGCTGGGAAGGGATAACTGCAATAGGTGTTGCTGTTTCATTAGGTACAGGCAGGGCCAATTTTAAGGGTAGGCAAAGTAGGTGGTTGCCAACTGCAGCAGAAAAGCAAATCTCGAAACGTTCCTTGTTGTAATTGGTAGGAGGGGTTTTTATTGTATTGTTAAAAAATGAATGTGGGGGAGAAGCAGGACAAGAGAAAAGGCTCCTGGTTCACCTCGGGAAGGAGGCTGAGCTGGTGATGTGTGGCACCCTGAATCCCACGCTGCTGCTCCGTGTTTTGCTGCAGGGCTGAATGTGAATGTGGCAAATGAGCTCTTCTGGGAAGGTCTTTGTCCTCTTCCAGCTCTCTGGGTGGAAACTTTCTGGGCTTTAGCTTTTGAAATAAGCTCAGAAACACTGTCAGGTTCTTTGGGAGCAGGATGGTGATGACCTCGTGGTGGCTGTGCCTGCTGAGCTCCTCGCTCTGCCTCACTGGGAAGCCTGCCCTCATTTGCACAGAGACAGAAGCAGAGGTGGCACCACGGGGTCAGCACCAGACAACAAATTAACTTGACAAATGCTGCGACTCGCTGAGCTGCAAATTACATCAAGCCCTTTATTAATTTATATAACCCTGAGCATCCCCCTGGGGAGCGCTGGCTCAGCTGTTCTGAGCAGCCCTGGGGGTGCTCCAGAGGCTGAGAGGGCTGAGCCTGTCCTGCTCCCTGGGTGCCAGAGGCTGAGAGGGCTGAGCCTGCGCTGCTCCAGGGTGCCAGTGCCTGGCTGCTCTCCTGCTGCTGCCTTGGGCTCCCTTCCCAGAGCAGGGAATGCTCTGGTGGGTGCTGATGCTCGTGGGCACTCAGAGCTGCCTCTCCTTGGGAAGGGATGAAGGCTCAGTCCCTTCCCACACGTGTGGCAGCACAGCCAGGCTTTCCTCTGGTGCAGCGAGTGAGTGACAGTGCAGGAAATTGCTGAGGACTTGTCCTGCAAAGCTCGTCTCTCTCATCTGCTAAATAAAAATTCCATGTGCCGCTACTCAGCCTCACCTCCGCCGAGTTTCGGGTTTCCTTGGTCGGTGGAAGCTAATGGCAAGTAAAGTCCCTTACATAACTCCTCTCCATGGAGACTCTGCTCCTTTAATTAGGGATCTTCTCCAAAGTCAGCCTGCGTGACAAATTACCCACACGCACTCGTTGGTGCTTTCAGCAGGGGAAGGTGAAATGAGGTTGATGACATTGGTTGTTTCAGGCAGGTTTTGAGTGCTGCCCCGAGGTGGCACAAGGCACGTCTGCCACTGCAGGGAGTGGTGGTGCCTCTGCTCCCCTTGCTCCAGTGCTGTCCCTAGGCAGGCTGCAGTCACAGAGGATGGGGTGATGGGGGTGGCACACAAGGAGAAGGTGATTGTTCTCCAGGAAAGAAGTGGGATTTGCTCCTGGCTTTAAGGCACCTGAGCAGAGTTGCTGTTCTTGGACAGAGGATGGTGGTGGTTTGTGCTCCACAGCCCTTTGCCCCCAGCAGCTCAGGCTGGATGAGGACCAGGGGCCACCCTGGCTCGAGACATCACCACTGGTGGTGGTGAGCTGGAGATCTCTGCCTCCATCACAGCATGGCAAGGGTTAATCAGTGCTGTGTGGAATGGTGGCTTGGAGCTCACCAGGGTGTGTGAGGCTCCTTTGAGATGTGACAGTGCAAAAAGCTTGTGGCTTTGAGCTGTTTGAACTTCCGTGGTTGAGCCTCCCAGAGGATCCATGTGCCCTCCCCTGGGTGCACCCTGGGGCTGGGGGCTGTGGCTGTGCTGTCCCTGGAACAGGAGCCATGGGGACAGAAATCTCAGCAGCCAGCTCCTCATCAGTCAGGTTTGGTAGGAAATTCTGGCCTGGACTCACACAGCTCTCCCATCCCAACCCTGTCTTGCTCCATACTTGGACTCAATTGACATTTCTCAACATTTTTCCCTCATGCCTTGCCACCAGTGAGGGAATTCCACCAGGGTGAATTGTGGTCTCCTTTTCTGTGCCTCTGACTGTCCAGGGATGACTGGCAGTTGTTACAGAATTGCAGGATTGATGCACAAAAGGAATTGAATCCAGAGCTACCCAGTTCTTTGTGTTTCTGGCTCTTAGGGGACCCATGGAAGCCCAGAGCTGGGAGCTACCAGCCACTGGTGCTGGTCAGGCACAGCCCTTGGGATTGAGAGCAGACACTTCAAGAGAAATTTATGTCCTTGAGCTCACTGTAGTACTGACTGTGAAATACTCTGACCAAAATGTCCTATTCGGTTGCAGGAACACTTTGTTTCTCTTTTTATGTGGCCACAACTGCCCTGCAAAATGAGGGGAAAACTCTGCAAAACATTCCAGGAGTACTGGTGGGGTAAAATGTTGGCTTAGTGACACAATGGTGCTTTAATTTGTGGTTTGGACTTTTAAAATCAGATTTATTTCGTGCAAGATTTGCAGCAGTCATAAATATCAGTGAGCACAGACAATTGTGTGTGATGGCAAAGGCTGCAGAGGCTGGAATGTCTTTGGGTCACTAAACTCCTGCAAATACCACTTGAAAACTTTTGATCATTGATAAAACAATTCTTAAATGCTCTGTTTGTTTCTAACAGACAGAATTCTGTGATACAGGATGTTATATCTCTTTTTACATTGTTTTAATGATACCTGTGTAGGAAATGAATGCACAACCAGCAAGCTCTTGGCACGTGTTAAACAATCACCTGCCTGTGTCTTTCACTGTTTTAATGTGTTTTTCCTCAAGGTAAAATAGACCATTTTTAAAAAAATTGAGTATGTTATGAACATGACATTTAAAAAAAAGTTGATAGGGGCCTGCATCATCAACTGTGGGCAGAGATCTTGTCCTTTTCTGAAAGTGCCCTCTCCAGAAGGAAACCTTGTGCAAATTCTGACCTCCCTGACAGTGGAATTGCCTCCCAGAGAGGGCACAGGACCTGCAGCAGCCATGAGGAACCTTGTCCTGATGTTCTGCTGCTCCACAGCACGTAAGGAGACGGGGCTGCCAAGCCTGGAGGAACACACCCATCTTTCCTGGTATATTTTAATGGATTTATTAGCACAGTGAAGTCCCAGTGTCCCTCAGCTGTTGGATACCTCCATGCTCCAAACAGCCCAGCCCCACTGATAATGCAGTGTGAGGAACCCTTCAGGAGAAATCCCATTTTCTTTCAGGGCACTGGGATGCACAGGTGAGACTGAGGGTGGATGAGGTTGGATGGTAACCATACCACCTCATCTTCCCCCCTGAGCTGCAGCTCTGCTGCTTCCTGAGGTGTTTGGGCCATCAGTGTTCCTGGAGCAGAACATCTTCCAGTCTTATTTCCCAAAGGGAAGTTTTCTGCTGGATTCTGAGATGCCCATCTGTGCAGCTGGGAAAAAAAGAGAGGCTCAGGGTTCAGCTGTGTCTTGGTGGCCTCGTGTTGCTCATGGTTGGGTACCACCTCCTGTGTGGCAATCCTCACAGCATTCCACTGGGATCCCAGACCTGCAAGGAGCAGGGAGGTAAACCATTAATTCTCCCAATTCCTCTCCATGGGATCCAGGTCCAACATAAACTTTCAAGATGATCCCTAGCAGGATTAAAGTCCTCCCCGAGCAGGCAGAGGCAAAGCTATTCAGCAAAACAAGGTCATGCTGCCTTTTTTTTTTTTTTGGTAAGCACAGGAATCAACAAAGCGCTGTTATATAACTTCTATTTATATCCCACTTGCTCACTAGCTGCAGGCACACAAGAGTAGCTGAGAAGGGAATTTAATGAGCTCTCAGGGCTTGCTCACCTTCCAGAGCGGGTAGGAGCCAGCTTGTTTTTGAAGTGCGTCAGCAAATGAAACTGGTGGTGGGTGGGTGGTTTGGGTAGGTGGACTGACTTGTTGCTATGGTTTTCTTTAATTCCTCTGTCTCTCAAGGAGATCTTACACTTTTTTTTTTTTTTCTTTTGGGGAGTCTGCAGACTTCCTTGTTTCTCACACCTACGCAGCACTTGCTGGTTTGGTGGGGATGTGGGATCCATGCTCCTGCCATGGGATATGGGATCCATGTTTCTTCTCTGGGGAATGGGATCCATGCTTTTGCCAAGGGATATGGGAATCTTGTTCCTGCCAGGGGATATGGGATCCATGCTCTTGCCAAGGATATGGGAATCTTGCTCCTGCTCTGGGGAATGGGATCCCTGCTCCTGCCATGGGATATGGGATCCATGCTCCTGCTCTGGGGAATGGGATCCATGTTCCTGCCATGGGATATGGGATCCACGCTCCTGCCATGGGATATGGAATCCCTGCTCCTGCCATGGCTGAGCTGAGTGACCCAGCACTGTGTGCTCCCACAGGGAGGCAGGAGGAGCCCAAATGAGCTCCATGCTGACAGCAGGGCAGACCCGGAGTCTCCCAAGCTCCCAAGTCCATCTGTGAGCCCAGACCCCAGAGTGATGTTTGTTCCTGTTGTTCCCCCACTGTGCCTTCACCAGTGTCACCTCATCCTTCCAGGGGCTCCTGCTGGCTCTGGAAGGGTGTGAGGGAACTGTGTCTGTTTGAGGTTTGTTCTTGCTTTTTTCTGGGAAATGGCTTCAAGTTGCATCAAGATTTTGGGTGTAGAACGTGTAGGATACGAGGGCTCTTCCTGGTGTAGTTGTGCTGCTGGTCTCCTTTAAAGCTGGTTGGGACAGGCAAGCATTCCCACAGGTCAGGCTCTGTGCACTCATCACCCCCAAAAAACATTCCCCATAAGGTGGGCAAAACCCCCAAAACCCCAGCAAGGAGCAGAACTGTGCAGGGGGAGAGTGAATGCCCATGGCAGGGAGAGTTTGTCTTATTTGTGGAAAACAGAGCTGGGAAGTCCTCCTTCTGCTTTCAGGACAAAGTTTATTTTACAGTTTGCAAAAAAAACAGGCAATTGAGGTGTTCTGGCAGATTTTCCTTATGGGTTTATTTCAAACTGTGAAGTATGTTCAGTGTGAAATATTTCAGCTGCCATTTCCTTAAGCTATGCAAGACTAATGATATCCATCACTCATGCCCAAAGAGATGGATCTGCAGTGAGCCAGGACGTAAGAGAGATTTTGAGAGAGAGAGAGATTAGTGATATTTAAAATAAATAAATGAGGAGGGACCGAAAGCAGAGTTAGGTTGGAATTTTCTGCAGTGGAAGCCCTCGCAATATGTTCAGGCAGAATGTAGAGGGCTAGCACTTGTGCTTAATTCAGTGCTTGTGTTAGTGCAGTTCCCCTTCAAATGTGGCTTGTTTGAAGTAGCCCAGCTCTAAGAACTCGTCCGGGGGTGGCAAACTCTTCCTGCAGAGATGAAGTAGCACACAAGTTTTGCATTAGTTCGTGCTGGCAGCCTGGCTGGATAACCCGAGCGAGCTGAGGTCCCTGCAATGATTTCTCTCTAGTGTTGGAATAAAATGTCCTGAGTTGAAGCCAGATCGCTGAGCTTTCTCCTCTTTCTGGAGGGACTTTCCTCTCTGCAGTCTCCCTGGCTGGCCAAGTTCATGGGGTGTTTTCTGTTCCCTGGCATTAGAGAGATGGGGAAGGAGACATCAGTTTGCTTTAATTGGTGAGGTGTTTGCTGCAACGTTGCTTCCCCTGATTTCCTGGTAATCTAAAGCTTGTGTTGCTGGGGAATTCTTTGGGATGTGCTGGGATGGTCTGTGCTGGCAGGGCTTGGTGGCTGATGAAATAACTTCGGGAGGGTGCGGCCCCGGAACGCTCCGTGGGCTGACAACCTCAGAGTGGCTCCTGCAGCCAAGGCTGCCCTGGGCCAGGCCACCCCTCGTGGGGAGCAAACACAGCTGAGCAGAGCCTGCTGCAACCCAGGCCTTCCATGCTGCTGGGTTTTGCTGCTGCTTCTCACAGGATCGGTCAGACAGCCCAGAATGAGTGTGGGGTGGAAAGTCAGGCTGTGCCATGAGAAACAATCCAACTGTTGTTCCTTTTCTTGGCTGGCGGAACAGTCGTGACCGTGGGGCAGAGTCAGGTGACAGGGTAGGGAAAGGTGTCCCCAGTGAAGGGGACAGCACTCACAGCCCAGACTGGCAAGGCTGTCAGAGGCAAATCAGCTGCCTTCAGCTGCTGCCTGGGTTGGTTTTTTTTTTTTTTTTTCCCATTTAACAATTCTACACTGGGCACAAGCTCACTCATCATTGAATTTACTGTGGATTAGTTACATTTGTAGTGGATTAGTTACCTGGGTCTGTCCTCTGTACACCTTACACAAAGGTACCAGACTGCTGTGCTGAATGGTTTCACTCTGCACAGGACAGATGTCAGTTCTGCTGGCTAAAATCCAATTTGTTACTGACTGCTGGCATGAGAGACACGTTAAGGAGTATTTGTCCCTGCCCTGTGGTTATCCTGCCTCCATAATCCCACCCTCTGAACTGCTGGGGAGCGAGCTGAGCTTCTCTTCCACTCATCATTAGAAATTTTGTATATTACGTATGTCAAAGGTCTTAGAATTAAATGCTAATGCCAGGAAATGTGCCTGTTCTTTGCCAATTTATGTTTTTTTAATGGGGTTCTTCAGTCCAGCTTGTTAATGATTCGCAGTATTTAAGAACATGCCAAAAAAATACCCACCACAGAAAATGATATTAGTGCTGGATAAAAAGTCAGCAAGCAAAAATGGTATTTTCAGTTTAGCACGAAACGTTAGGTAAACATTTCACAGAGTATGTAAATAGTCAGAAGGGAAGAGGAGACCAAGTTCCTGGGAATAACTACAGAAGAGACACAAACTTAAAAAAAAAAAAAATCAGTGACTGGAAGTTAATGGCATAAAAAAAAAGCTTAACCACACATTTCTAACAGTTGTTAACTGGAACAGACCAGAGACAGACATAGTTCATAATCTCTGACACTTGCTCAAGAAAGACAGGGTTCTTTTCTCAAAAAAACACATTAAACACAGGCTGAGTTGGTGAGGGAGCTCGAGGGGCTGCTGGTGCTCCAGGGTGGGCAGGGCTGTGGCTGGTCAAGGTGCTGCAATTGAAACTTGGCCTTCAGTTTCTTTGCCAGAGAAATCCATCTCTGGATTTGCAGCTTTTTGCAAAAAGAAAAAGGGACACTACTCTATGATCAATATGATCAAAGTAAGCCATTTTAATAGATTTTCTAGTTTCTTTTGTACAATTCTTAGCTTTAATCATGTGTTTCATGCTACTTTACAATTGGTTACCCCTGGAAGCACACGTTAGTCCTTTCTCCTTGAAGTGATTCAGGCCTATCCTTTCACATAAGCTAGATTGCTCACGTGTCCCCATTTTTAGTAGAATTAATCCTCTACAGCTTTTCTTCTGCCAGTGTGGTGTGGACCAGGAGATAAAGTCACAGGTGATGATGGGATTTCCTTACTGACCTCCTTTGGCTCAGAGTGGGATACCCTGGAGGGGCAGAGGTGTTAGGGGGATGTCCTGCTGTGCATGAGGCTTCTGGCTGGAATTCCTTAGGAGCAGAGCTGGGTGATGGAGAGGAGAGGAAGTTACTCCACAGGTTTCCTGGCAGCTGGTGGTATCAGTTGTGGTGCTTTAATCTGATGTCAGGAGGAGCAGTGGTGATGCCGTGCTGGGCTCTCCCTCCATCCCCTGAATGAGTGCAGGAGGAGTTGCTCCCTCCTAAAAATGATGGAGAGCTCTGTGGTGATGTCCTTGCTCAGACACTCGTGCTTGTCTCCTGGGATGGGTCTGGGTTCCCTTCTGTGCTGTGTAATTAATTTCCATCCCATTATCTCAGTGTTATCGCCTCAGAGTGGCCGTGGTTCCTTTGCTGGGGATGTTGCTGTGCTCTGGAGATCTGCTGGGCTTCCCTGAGCTCTGGGCACTTGTCAGGCTCTTTGCTGAGTCTGAGTTCATGGGGCAAACCTCACAGGCTGCTGTGGCTCCTGTCCAGGGGCAATGACTTAACAGACATTAACAACACAAAAAAAAACCCCAACCAGTTTCACAGTGTGTGAGTTCAGCACTCTAAGAATGCCAGAATGCTTTGGGTTGGAAGGGACCTTAAATATCACCTGCTTCCAACTCCCTGCCATGGGCAGGGACACCTTCCACTAGCCCAGAGTGCTCCAGCCTGGCTTTGGACACTGCCAGGGATCCAGGGACAGCCACAGCTTCTCTGGGCACCCTGTACCAGAGCCTCCCACCCTCACAGGGAAGAATTTCTTCCCCAAATCCCATCTGACCCTGCCCTCTGGCAGTGAGAAGCTGTTCCCCTTGTCACAAATCCCTCTGTGGCCTTCATGCCAGTGTCTCCAGTACCTCTGAGACAGCTTTTCCATACTGGGACAGCCAGACAACCCATACTGGTTCCTTATGGGACACAGTGCCCTGCCTGCAGTAGGTTTGTAGGAGCTCCCAGACCCAGTGATGGATCCTCAGGGCTGGCTGGTGTCAGGGCTATGTTTAAATCTCCGTTCCTCAAAATCCCACAGGAGTGTGGAGGTTGGCTGTTCCTCCTCACTTGCTCTTTCAGCAGCCTGTGGTTCCGTGGTGTCTGTACACAAGCCAGGACCCCAGCAGACGGTGCTCTAAAATGGCCACTCCATTTCCGTTTCAAAAAGGGAGATTTCGCCACTTTCTGCTTGGAGGCTATATCTGTAAATAAGATTTTAGGATTTCTGTCATAATTATCACCACCCGTTACCTGCTCGAGCGCAACTTGTGAGATCACACCTCTTAAAATACAGTATCTTTGGGAGCTGGCATGTGGTTGATTCATATGTGTGAAGGTGTTAGGCATCCTGACCTAAACTGAAACAATCATTTGGTGGCACCCCTTCAGTGTATGCACAGCATGCACAAAAAGCTTTACTGGAAATGCTCCTTTCATTTGGGGTTTTTTCTCTGAAGTGCAGTGGAAACTCAGCTAAGAAGCTTGAAAAGATGACAAAAATCAAGTCTGTCAGCAAGTAGTAATTACTCTCATAGAAGGTATTTCTTTAGTGTGGTTCATTAAAAAAAAGGCTTCATCACAGGGAAACTCCTCCAGTCTGGGCTGTGCAGATGTGGCAGCCAGGTCATGGCCATTGCAACCAGATTTTTCAGGAAGTGCTTGGCCTTTGTAGAGCCTGTGGTTTCTGCTGGTCTGTCTGTAAATTGTTGTTGTTATTTGTAATCTTGGTAGAGTGAAATTTCCAGGATGCTCCGTAGATATAAACTCTTCTTCGTAGCCACCAAGACACAGAGTTAATTCAGGCTTGGCTGCCTCAACCACCCATTTATTGAGGGGTTATTGGTCAGCCTCCCCCATTTCACAGGGAAGAATTTCTTGGATATATCTAATCCAAGTCAGCCCTCTTTCAGTTAAAAGCCATGGGAAACCATTATGAGGAAACACTCAAGTTGTTGATAGAAAGTCCTGGATTAGATATTTTATTTTTACTGTACCAATAGTAATAAATGAATTTGGCACCCAGATCACCCTGTGGCACATCACAAGCCCAGCAGTGTTTGGGCAGAGGGATGTCCTGCAGTGCTCTGACCCCTGAGCTTTGCTGGATTCTCTGCATGGGTGTCAGGAGGGGGTTCTGGTGTGACTGGATTTGGGATGTCTGTCCTGAGTTGTTCTCCTTTCCCTCCTCTCTGTTAATCACTAGAAATAAACACAATCCTCAGAGTTTACCTGAGGTGCTGAGGGCAGGTGGGAGGGAAATCTCGTGAATATTGACCACGTTCTTTAAATAGCCCCACTCCTGCTCTTGCCTGTAATCAAAGGCACAACTCTGGGAGTGTTCAAAGTCACTCGGTGTGTTCTCTGTGCAGCTGCTGGGGAGTGATCAAAGGCAGCAGCAGCCACGGCCCCGTGTGCTCCACAGCAGAGCGGGCAGGATATATTGCTGTTCCCATTTTAATTTGTTTTTTCAATAAATCAGGCTTCATTCCTATTCATCATGTAAAGCTGTTGGATGGCGAGCCGCTGCAGAATGCTAACTAATTTCATAATGCTCTGCATAAGGTGACCCACTTACAAGTTCATCCTTCAGTCGTGTTTAAGCTCTGGTCCTGATTTATGTAACAGCATATTGGTTTCATCAGGAGTTGTCTGATCACTCACTGTGTTGGCTCCTTCTTGACCTGTACATGATTTGTATTCTCCTCGATTTTAGGGAGAACTTTCTGTCTCCGTGCACATATGTGCAGGAGAGGAGTAATAAACCTTCTTAAAAGTGTAGTCAGTGCTTTTGGAGTTTTTCTGTCACTTAAAGATATATTGGAGTGGGAACCAAAAGGAGTTTTAAGGAGCCTGCTGCAGGCAGGGCAGGGGAAGCTCAGCACGAGATGTCCCTCACGGCATCATCTCCCTGTTTGTACATTTTTGGACTGTGATTAGAGTTGGCTTTTGTGTGTTGTGAGTCACAGTCCCTTGGATTTGAGGCTGGGAAGGCAGGACAGTTCTTCTTCCTCTATATTCTGCTCATACTCTTTCGTTTCTGAACTGAGGATCAAATTACAGGGAATTCCCTTCTCCTTACCTTGCTTCCTGGTACTTATCTTCCTCATTGAGAGTGGGGTGTGCTGCCCAAATATATCAGGCTGGTGTGATTTATTGCCCTCACTTCTCTTTAAATCTGTATTTGAAGTTGTTAATGAGGGCTTAACAAGCTGAGACACTGGGGCTGCCTCACAATAAACTGCGAGTTTCCATTGCTCTGAGTTTCAATTTACTGACAGCTAATGAAGTTCCCAATCCTGCAAGATACAACACAGTGCAGGAAGGTGGAATTGTCTGGATTCAGATCTGTGTGAGGAGCTACAGGTGCTGTTCCTTTTCTCTTGTAGCATTCCTTCTTCTGCCGACTGACGGAAGATAAGAAATCTGAGAAGTTCTTCAAGGTTTTTTATGATCGCATGAAAGTGGCCCAGCAAGAAATCAAGGCAACTGTCACAGTCAACACCAGTGACTTAGGAAACAAAAAGAAAGATGATGACTCGGACAGAGATGTCCCCAACAGGAAAAGAGGTAATCCCCAGTCATTCCCCTTCTGAAGTGACAGGGAGTGTGTTTTGAACTCATTTCAGTTGGTGCAATAATGCTCTGATCTCTGATCCCACAGAGCAAAGTTCAGAGATCAGTGGTGCCCTGGCTCGGGATTTCGAGAGCTTCATCCCCTCTTCATCCATTTGTGAGGTTGTGCTGTTGAAATGAGGAAAAGTCTTTCTGAGCTGCCTTGTCTCGTGACAAGCTGCCCAAACCCCCAGACTGTGGGTTGTGGTCAGTGCCTTCTCTAACAACAAGTGAAGAAATCCTAATTTTGTTCCAAAGCAGGTCCTTTTACCCTAACTCCTGCTGGTGCTGGATGTGTGTGCCCTAACCAATTAATCCCCAGATTATAACCCTGCTGTGGTTGGTGTACAAGGTGCAGAGTGTGACACGAGCCCCTCACCTACACTAAACGTACTCACCAAAGAGTTGCTGCTCAACAGCTGGGCCTGCGGGTGAAGCTGCCAGGGGAACTTGAGGACAGATTTCCTGGCCCTCTTTATCCAGCTTCCCTAAAAGATGTATCCTGGTGTGTTGCAGTGAGGGAGCCCATGACCCAGATCACGGAGGAGGTCCGGGACCAGCTGCTGGAGGCGTCGGCGGCCACGCGGAAGGCGTACAACACCTACCGCAGAGAGGCCGACCCTGAGGAGCACTTTTCAGCAGGAGAGGGAGCCCAGGCTGCGGCAGACAAGAGCAAAGATGAGCTGGAGATGAGCGCTGTCATCTCCATCATGCAGCCCATCCTGCGCTTCCTGCAGCTGCTCTGTGAAAACCACAACCGGGATCTGCAGGTACCGCCCGGTTCCGGGCAGCTGTGCTCAGGGTGCCTTGTGCTTTCACTGCTGCCACACCATTATCCCTAATCCCAGGCCTTTTTAAATGGATTATGGGACCAATTATTCTCTTTGGTCTTGACGTTAATCCAGAAAAAAAAAGTACTTATACCTTGCAGGGCTGATAGGAGCAAATCCAGTTATCCAGTGGTTTTTTGAAAGGTGCATAAAAGGTGGTGGGATCAACACTTCTTGGGGCTTTTAAAAAGGTTGTGTTGAAAGCAAGCAAGTGTTGTGCTGTGAAGTTACTGATTTGCTTTTGAGAGGGGAGGGAAAGAAAGAAAAATCATGTAGGAGAACAAAGACGGCATTGGGACTTTGGTTCCAGCAGCCCTCAAGCTTAACTTTCCCAGGTTCTCCTGGATTTTCTTGGATCTGTTCGTGTGCCTAGAGTTGAATGCATGGTGAGGGTGTCAGGAAAGCCTCAGCTGGAGGGGAATCTGCTGAGGGGCGTGAAGGGCAATGAGAAGGATTTCTTGGTTGTATCCACACCAGAGGAGGTAGGCAGAGATGGGTTTGCTGTGGAATGGGCACAGCCCCTGGTGACAGAGGACATGGAGAGGTCAGGGAGCTCAGTGCCACCTGCACCTTGCCCCTTACTGGCAGGACTGACCTTCACCAACTCTACATCCCTGAGACCTGGTGAGGTCTGGAGCAAGCAGTCTTACCCTTGGTGGAGAGTTGGGATGGGAACATCTAAACAGCTGGACGTGCACCTAAACAAGCTGGATGCCCCAGGCTCCATGTGGAATTCTGGCTTCACTCTTGGGTTCCCAAGTCCAGGCAGTCTCAGAGCTGAGCATGGGACTGGAGGATCTGATGGGTAAGGGGAGCTGGGAGAGGTCAGGCTGCAGAGCAGAAGGCTCAGGATCTCTCAGGATCTCTCACCATGTGTGCAAACACCTGATGGGGGATGTGGAGAGAACGGGCCAGGCTCTGTTCCAGCTGCCTCGTGACAGGGGTTGGAGTTGGCAGTGTCCAAAGGTCCTGGCAGCCTCAGTGTCCTGTGCTGCCCTGGGACGTGTTTGTAGAATCCAGGGAGCCCAGAGCAGGTTCCCCCTTAGAGAGGGGCTGTAATTCAGATGATTTTTGTTCAGCGCAGCCGGGTTGAGATCGAGGAGCTGTACAATGTGCTAAATGCCCTCATAAAGAGCAATAATTGCCTTGATTGCCCATTGTTCCCTGGGCGGCAGGAGCGTGGGACCCTGAGAGCTCTGCAGAGCTGCCAAATCGCTTCCTCTGAGCGGGAATGCCCCGGCAGCACGTGGGATCACAGCTGCGTGGAAACGTTCTGGGAGCATCTCTGAGTGCCCAGGTTATATCCATCAGCCTTTTCTCTCATTTTAAAGAAGGAGAGCCCTTTGATGTGTGTTTTGTCAGAGGATTTTCCTGCCGCTGGCGGTGTTGGTTCCCGTGGCACGGTTCCAAACCGCACGCGCAGGATCCGCCGCTGCCTTTGGCGAGGCACCCGCAGCTATAGGAGCACTCTTGAATTCCAGCCAGTGCAGAAACTTGGCCTGAGCTCTTCCCCATCCTGAACAATTAGATTTCCCAAACAGCAGGTAGCTGTAGTTCAGCTTGGAGAGAAAGAGGGATTTCTTTTTTTAACAACGACAACAAAAAAGGTAGAACAGTTTTTCCGGTGTAATCCTCTTGCTGCCTGCCTGCCTCGAGGTTTGTCCTCTCCCTCAGCCCCAAAGGGAAGGCAGAATGTCTGATCCTCCAAAACTTGGTGTCTGCAGCTGAGCTCCCTGCAGTAGTGCCAGAGGACTCAATCCCTAGAGGATGAGGGAAGGACTCTCCAGGAAGCTCTGTGTGTGTCCCAGAATTGCACATTTTATTTGGATGAGGAGTGAGTTGGGATCACCTTCCTGCTGCAGGTGTGTGCTGGGCACACCGAGCCTCTCCAGGCAGCTGTGGGAGCTGATGTGCAAGCACAGGGAGGTGCAGGTCATGCTGGAGGAGCTGCTGTGCTCCAGAGGAGGAGGAGGAAGAGGAAGTCTCTGGGATGCTCAGGCAGCTGCAGTGCTGTGCCTTCTGCATCAGTCAGCCCTTCCCTTCCCACATACAGCCCCAGTTTGCTCCATGGGGATGCTGTTCCATGGGAGCTGCAGTACCTGCTCCAAATGAATGCAAGGACTGGGATGCATGGGTGGATGCATTCTTCCCACATGTGCAGCTGGATCTGCCTGTGGCTGCTGGTCAGGGTCTGTCAGCCTCGGGGTCATTCCCACGGAGAGCAGTGGGGTGGCACACGCAGCACTGAGGAGTTGTGTTCCCACTGCATAGGCTGTGACTGGAAATGAAGAGTTCACTGTGTTCTGGCTGAGACAGCAGCAGACACTCCCTGGGGCAGTTTCTCACAGTGCAGCAGGGGTTTGTTTTCTGCAGTTTTTTCCTTCCCCTTGTTTTAGCCTGACGATGTCCTCCTGCCTCTTGTGCCTCATTCCTCTTCTCTCCTTACTGGCTGTGGGTCAGGCAGCTCAGGTACCAGCTTATTTATTCTTGTACAGAATAAATGCTGTGCTGCAGCCAGGCAGCATTTCACTTCCTCACTTTGGGTATTATCCTTTCATTTTGGTTTTTTTTTTTCCCTGGAGGGAAGGCACGAGCTCAGATTTCTGTAGGATCAACCTTTTTTACATTCTGACAAGTTAATCAGAAGTCAGGATACTAAATGAGCAATCAGCTGAAATGTGCTGAATCACTGTCACCTTTAGTCTGCATTCATAGACAGCGTTTTCCTTTTTTAGCTTCGCCTTCCATTGAATCTGCAATTTCTCTCTCTGTTTGCCTTAAAAGACTCATTAGTCTGACTCAGGCAGAGACAGCCAGGGACCAGTGCTGCTCTCTGGGCTGGCAGGAAAGACCCTGCTGGTTCCATACTCCTGTGGCTCATGTTCCTCTGAGGGCTTTTTCACCCTGGAATTGTTGTTACCTGCTAGAACTAAGCTAAAGAAGAGTTTTCCTGCTGAAACTTCAAGGAAAAGCGAGTGGTGGTGGCTGCTGATCTTTGCAGCACTGCTGGGAATGCTCTGGCAAGCAGCATCTGAGTCACTGGGAAATTGGTTTTCATTAGTTGTCCTTCAGTTTTGGGTAGGTTTGGTGGGGTTTTTTCATTTGGGATATAAGAGAGCAGAAAGCTGTTACATCCAGGGTGGCAAATTTGGCTTTTTATTAGAGGAGCTGCTCCTAATCAGCATCTCCAAGCAGGAATCACAATAATTACGTGGAAAGAAATGCAGTGGAGAGAATTCCATTTTAAAGCACTTTCCTTCCAGGTGTGCACCTCTTGTGCAGGTGGAGCTGCTGTGAGGCCCCAGCCAGGGAATTGCTGCTCCCACCTTGGAGAGAGAGGTCAGGGAGGAGGGAGCCTTGAGTGATGCTGGGCAGGGGAGTGCAGCAGGTGGGGTGAAGCTTCCAGGCTCCAGAGACCTCCCAGAGTTCCTGTTCCGTGCTGGGTGTGTCAGGCTCTAATGGATCTCTCTGTTGATGGGATGCACTCTGTTTATTGCTGTACAATGTGAAGCCAACAAGCTGCTCAGGAGAGCAGCACATTGCAAATAAAACCTGGAAAGAGGCTTAAACTGCTTGTACAGTGAACCAGAGCAATCCACAACACGCTGGATGAATTTAATAAATGCTATCAGCCAAACAGCATTTGTATGATATTCTTCCCCTCCCTCATGGCTTTGACCCTCTCCTCACAGAATTTCCTACGCTGCCAGAACAACAAGACAAACTACAACCTGGTGTGTGAGACGCTGCAGTTCCTGGACTGCATCTGTGGCAGCACAACTGGGGGACTTGGACTTCTGGGGCTGTACATAAACGAGAAAAACGTGGCACTGATCAACCAGACGCTGGAAAGTTTGACTGAGTACTGTCAGGGGCCCTGCCATGAGAACCAGGTAATGAACCCAGAGCTGTGAAATGCATCCTCCTTTTCTCCCTGGGCTCCAGCTCTGCTAGGCTGCTGTTGTCTTACAGCACTGCCCACTTTACTTGCCCCACAAGTTGGAGAAAGTTTTTCCTTTATAAACTCCTCATAATCAACTTGTCTCAGGGCCCCCTGTGAGGAGTTGAAACACTCAAAGCAGTAGAAGTATTTCTGCTTTGCTGAGATCTGTTTCATTAGACTGGACAGGGAGAACGGGGATTTCTGTACTTCATACAATCCCAGAATGGTTTGGGTTGGAAGGGGCCTTAAATACCATCCAATGCCACCTCCTGCCATGGGCAGGGACACCTTCCACTGTCCCAAGTTGCTCTAAGCCCCATCCAAGCTGACCTTGGGCACTTCCAGGGATCCAGGGGCAACCACAGCTGCTCTGGGCACTCTGTGCCAGTTTCTGCTTATTCTCTCCACTTCCTTATTAATTGAACCATGGTGTTGTCCTGAAGGCTGGAATGTGACTTTCCTCTGCAAGAGAATGTGTGAGGCTGTGCATGCCTGGGAGAATTGTCAGTGTCCCTCTCTCCCTGCATCAGGTGTAATAAAACCCTTCAGGTGTTCTGGGTGTGGAGTTCAAGGACAGAGCAGGGATTGTGAAGCCAGCAAGCTGCTGTTTGTACATTTTGGTTACAGACCACTCCAAAAGCAGGGCTGAAGGCTGGGCAGAAGGTTATGGAAATTCCCGTTCTTTGTTTTCAGCACTGAAGTAGGTGTTGATTGGCATGTTTATAATAAAGAAAACTCTCCCTAATCTCAGCAAAACACCGTTCCTGCAGCCTGCACACTTTGGCATGGAAATGTTTCATTTATCAGCCGTGGTTTTTGGTGCTTCCTGAGGCCGGGGGCTCCAGCAGGACCACGGCTGAGGGGAGGAAAAGCTTGGAACAAAAAGCTTAATCTTTTGTTGTTGCACTGCCTGGAGCTCTGTGTGCAGTTATCCATCTCGGGCAGCCCACGAGGTGATGACAGAGGGGACTCTGCTGCTCTGGCAGGGTCACCAGCCCAGGCTGTGTTTGGAGTGCAGGCAATTAGTGCAGCCTGATGACTTTTCTTTGGACAGAACTGCATTGCCACTCACGAGTCCAACGGCATTGACATCATCACGGCGTTAATCCTCAATGACATCAACCCTCTGGGAAAGAAGAGGATGGACCTGGTGTTGGAGCTGAAGGCAAGTGAATGCTCTGTGCAAGCACGTTAACAGTGAGATAAAACCTAAATTCATTGTTGGAATTATGTGGGTGTTTGTTATATCCCAATGTTCATAAGTGCCCAAAAATTACAGATATCAGTGAGCTGCAGGCAGTGCCCAAAGATTGTTTGTCACAGGTATTTCATCTTTTAAATGATGACATGGAGCCAAATGGGGGATGCAGACAGTCAGAATATGCTGAGAAATCCTAAAATCACTTCCTGTAAAAAATCTAAAGCTGATGAAAACTCTTCTGTTGTTGCTGAGCTTTGACGTGGGCAGTGGAAGTGAAATTTCTTGTGTTGCAACTACTTTCCTAACACTTTATTGGTGTTGTTTAATTGGTTGACATTAAATCATCAACCATTCTTTAGGGCTGTCCATATTAATGCCGAAATAATTAGCGCTGGTTTCAAAACACAAAAACACAGGAGCAGGTTCCCCTCCAGCAACAGCAGTCCCAGAGCACTCTTGCTTCAGCCTGTGCTTGAGAAATATTTCCTTTCTGACTTATTGCCCTGACTGACACTGCAGTGTCTCCTTGTTTTCCGTTGCCGACTCACACCATTATTATGGGTAATGTGGGTTTTTTATTATTGTAAATAAAAAATGCTTTTAGACTCGATTAGCATTATACTTCAAAATTAAATACTTTTATTGGGTTTTATTGTCAGGCATGATGGATTTTAATCTTAATTGTTCGTATTAAAGTAGTCTGGTGCCTTGTGGTAGTTTCCCATTTCCTCCCTGTGTTCCTTGGCGTGAGCAGACTGCAGAGTGATTTCAGTTAAAAGCAGCAAAGCACGTCTGTCTTCAGCCCTGGCTGTCCCTTGATTTAATCAGCAGCATCTTCAGCAGAGCTGAGCTGCACCATTTGGGAGCTCAGAGCTTGTGGTGATGCTGCAGTATCTTCAAACCAAAACAAAACGACATGAGCATGAAACAGCAGCATTTTTAGAAATTTAAACCTTGGCGGGGTTAATTTGATGCCTCTCAATAAGCAGGATTTGGGAATAAACTGCTAAAAAATCCTGTTGAATTGTTTAGGTCAGTAATCAGAGGAGAGGGAGGCTGGATGAGGTGAGGCTGAGAGCCCTGGGCTGACACAATCTGCCTGCAGTGGGACCTGTGTCCCTGGAGCCCTACTGGCAGCACAGTGGTGCCACTCAAGCTGGGTACCCTCGTGTTTAACTCCTGGCAGTGATTCCATTGCCTTCCCCTCCCCTCAGAACAACGCTTCCAAGCTGCTCTTGGCCATCATGGAGAGCAGGCACGACAGTGAGAACGCTGAGAGGATCCTCTACAATATGAGGCCCAAGGAGCTGGTGAGTCCCGGGATCACTCCTGACTTCATTTGCACAGGAGACAGAGAAGTGACAATTCCTTGAGCCCCAAGAGCTGTGCAGTAGGGTTTAGTATATGTCCAGTAGGGTTTAGTAGCTGTCCATAGCAGGGTTTTAGTCCAGTAGCTGTCCACAGCAGGGTTTTGGGGCTGGTTAATGAATGGACTGATGAAAACTCAAGGAGATCCCAAGCACCACTGACTTGTCCCAGTGCCCGGGGCTGCCTTGGAGCTGGGGTCACAACATGACACAGGTGCAGAGAGGGTGGCCTGGAATGTGTTTGCTCCAGGGAAACATGAGGTGAGGTTTGTTGTGCCAGTGAGCTGGGCTGGAGCTGAGCTCAGTTTATTCTGGATGTTAAGAAAGCCCCTGAGCTCCCTTTGAATGTCCCTGCTCTGTTCCATTTCTATCCCCAGGAGTGCCAGGGTGTGCTGCCCTCAGCAGCTTCCACCCTTTGCCTCAGCCTCCTCTCCTTGCCCCTGTCTCCTTCTGCAGGTGGAAGTGATCAAGAAGGCTTATCTGCAGGGAGAGGTGGAGTTTGAGGACGGAGAGAACGGGGAAGATGTCGCGGCGTCCCCGAGGAATGTGGGGCACAACATTTACATCTTGGCTCACCAGGTAGAATTTCACCACCAGTCCCAAACTGGGAAAAGCCAGAGTCTGCTTTTCCCTGGAATTTTCATGGCTCATCTCTGAGACTGACTCACTGAATGTTCCCTTGTTACCAGAGCAAATCCGAATTTTAATCCGAAACAAGAATAGTATGATACAGGAAAATTTGGGGAATTTTCTTTTATAGTGGGAAGCAGGCAGGCTCTGGACCGAGTTCCTGAGGACGTGTGGCTCAATTCTTGGCAGCACTGAGCAGCAGTGTATTATTTTTCAGCTGTATCAAAGGTTACTTTATACTCCCAAAGAAATTCTCCTCACAGATCAATTAAAGTGTAATCAGAAATCTCGGTCCTTGCCACATTCTCTCCCTGCTGGAGCCAAGCAGAGCCATTGTATTGATAAAATGTGTGTTTGAAAGGTAAAAAACCAAAGGGGAGAAAGATGTATCTAAATCTACTTAATGTAGTGGTGCTACATCTCTCACTGCATTGGAGACTCTTGTTCCTCCAGCATCTGAGCAGACAGACCCTGACTGTGCTGCAGGATGAATTTGGAGCATCCAGCAGCATCTTTGGAGCAGTGCTCTGTACATCTGCTGCTCAGCTGATGCAGATTTTCTCTTGATCCCTGCCTGGATCCTTGGCTGCTGAGCACACCTTTGGGTTAGGGTGGTGCAGAAGGACAGAGACCGAATGTGAATTTCCGTGTGATCAGAAAGATTCCAGGCAAAGGGTGGGAGAGGATGGGGAAAGGAGGAGTACAACACTGGCATTAAAGAAATACATATTTGAATCATTCTGACTTGCTCCCAAAATAGAGCTGCAGGGTGTCTGGTTGGAACAGAACAAGCCTTCTGTCAACTTTGCCCTTTCCTAGCAGCTGACTGCGTACTATTTCTTTTTTTATGCCAAAAAATCAGAAATTTAATATCACAGGGAGACATCTGGTGTCTCCCACTCCCTGTGCATTCCTTTATTTTAGTTGGCTCGTCACAACAAAGAGCTACAGAACATGCTGAAGCCAGGGGGTCAGATCGAGGGGGATGAGGCTCTGGAGTTCTACGCCAAGCACACGGCACAGATCGAGGTATGGGAACCTCAGGGGCTGAGCCTGCCTGGGGGAGCACCAGGGAGTGCAGCCCCCGTGCATTATTCATTATTCATGCTGCTGCCTGTGTGTGTGTGTGGACTGTTGTCTGTGATGGAGAACATATAGAGAGAGTTATTTATTTAATTCCCTGGCAGTGGCGGGGGGAGCTATTCCTGAGCTGTCATGTGTGGGCTCAGGGATGGAGCTGAGCAGAGCTCTCTTGGCAGGAGGAAGTGTGGCTTCGCTTCTGTTACATTTTGGCCGGTGCTGTTGCTGAATCCAGAAAGTTGGTGATAGCTTTTGCCACTCTTTTCCTGGATTCAAATGGCAGTTTGGCCTCGTGTGCCATCTAAGAGCTTTATAAAAGTAAAATGTTCACAAATACGGAGATTTCCTGGAGATGCTGTGGCTGCTCCATCCCTGGAAGTGTCCCAGGCCTGCTGGGAGCAGCCTGGCACAGTGGGGAGTGTCCATGCCCATGGCAGGGGTGGCACTGGATGGCCCAAACCAGTCCATGGTTCTGTGACTTCACATATCTCTCTGATAGGCAATAAAGATAACAGTTATTCCTTATACTTGCCCATGGCTCAAATTTGCCAACATTCTTGCACTGGGCCACCACATTGCTCTGAACTCCATCCCAGCTTTGCTGCAGGATTCTCTGGGTCCTTTAGAAATCCCTGGTGCAGGATTCTCTGGACCCCTTAGAAATCCCTGGTGCAGGATTCTCTAGGCCCTTTAGAAATCCCTGGTGCAGGATTCTCTGGACCCCTTAGAAATCCCTGGTGCAAGATTCTCTGGGAACCCTTTGGAAATCCCTGTGCAGGATTCTCTGGGCCCTTTAGAAATCCCTGGTGCAGGATTCTCTGGGCCCCTTGGAAATCCCTGGTGCAGGATTCTCTGGGCCCTTTAGAAATCCCTGGTGCAGGATTCTCTGGGAATCCTGTGCAGGATCTCTGGCCTTGAAATCCCTGGTGCAGGATTCTCTGGGAATCCCTGTGCAGGATTCTCTGGGCCTTGAAATCCCTGGTGCAGGATTCTCTGGGCCCTTAGAAATCCCTGGTGCAGGATTCTCTGGGAACCCTTAGAAATCCCTGGTGCAGGATTCTCTGGGCCCTTTAGAAATCCCTGATGCAGGATTCTCTGGGCCCCTTGGAAATCCCTGGTGCAGGATTCTCTGGGAACCCTTAGAAATCCCTGGTGCAGGATTACCTGGGACCTTTGGAAATCCTAGCTAAGGCCAGTCCTGCCAGAGTAAGACCACAGCACAGAAATTAAAATTTCGGAGCTAAATGTAGACCTGCTCTGAAAGGTAAATTAAATCAAATCTGTGTCGAGCTGCTGTTCTATGGAAACATCTCTGCATGTAGCTGGTTTGAAAGGGGGAGTAAAACAGAAAAGTAAAAAATGGAAGCATTTAAAAGCTGTGAGGGACTGACAGGGTGCTGTGCAGATTGTCAGGTCGGACCGCACCATGGAGCAGATCGTGTTCCCCGTGCCCAGCATCTGTGAGTTCCTCACCAAGGAGTCCAAGCTGCGCATCTACTACACCACGGAGAGGGACGAGCAGGGCAGCAAGATCAACGACTTCTTCCTCAAGTCTGAGGACCTCTTCAACGAGATGAACTGGCAGAAGAAACTGCGAGGTGGGTCAGTGCTGCTCCACGTGGGGCCGAGCGCTGAGAGTTTGGGGGGTTTGAAACATTGATTCAAATTGAATCGTTGATTTGATGGTTCCCCATTATCCCTTGGATAATGGGTTGTCTGCTCCTCTGCAGGGAGGCAGGATGCTGGGATGAAGGCAGGCTGAATGCTGGAGCAGTAGGGACACTCTGGAGGGGATCCAGGGCAGCACAGGTCGTCCTTTTTGAGATCCAGCAGGAAGAACAAATGTGTGGAGGAGCAGCTGAAATGAGAAGGAGACAGGGGGAGGACCCAGCTGAGGAGAGCAGTGGCCTGTGCTGGGTGCAGAGGGGAGTGAGGCTGGGGAATGCAGCAAGGTTGGCCTTGGTGATTTCTAACCATAAAGATTCTGTGGGCTTAGGGCATCTCTAGGAATGGAGATGTTTGAGAACAAGTTAAAGATGGATTTCTCATTAATGATAAAGTAGAATTCATCCCTTTTTGGCAAGCAGGCTGGCTGACAGGTTGGTAAGTCCCTTCCATGCCTGTGATGCTGAAATGTCTGAACACAGGTGTTCTCCAGCACTGATTTCCCCTCTGAGGGTCCCACTGGCAGCTGGGAAATCCCTTGAAATGATATTTTAATTCACACAGCACCACCACATCCCCCAGTAAACCTCCCAGCTCATTTGCTTAATGTTTTTGTTCTTGTTCTGCTGAGTGCTCAGTGGGCAGTGCTGAGACCTGGGCAGCAGTGACCCTGTGAAATGTGAGATCAGGCAGCTCCTTCCTGCCCCAGTCAGCCCCTGCCAGCACTGCTGCTCCCCTCCCCTTTTTACTGCAAGAGCAGGATGGGTCTGGAACCCCCACTTGGAGCAGATGTGGGGCTGCTTCCAAAAACCTGAGAGCTCTGCAAGAAATCTGGGAGTGTGACACCCTAAACAAATTGCAGCTTCAACAGCATCCATATATTCTGTTAGATTTTGTTGTTTGAGTCACTTTGTCTTTGAGGCTGTCTCCAAGCAAGCTGTGAAGGCATCCATCATTAATAACCGAGCACCAATTAGCCAAAATCCACCTGCAGGAGTGGAGAATATTTCTTTTTTTCTTCTGTTAAAAACAAGGATCGTTTATTTTGTCTCAGCCTCTGTGTGATGTTTTGCATTTGTACAGTTGTTTCTCACATTTTCAGCAGAGTTTGTGTTGGAGCTGTGACCTCTGGCAGTGCTGCTGTGCTCATGGATGCCAGCTAGAGTTTATTCAGCCCTTAAAAAGGCTTCTAAAATAAAGGCCCATCTACCTCTCCCTTCAGCTCATGGTGCTGGCCCATCATCTGAGCACCAGAAGCCTCTTAATTGTTAATTAAGAATGAAAACGAGCTGCTAAAGCCAGGCAGAAGCACTACACAGAGTCAGCGTCCTTCCCCAAAGGAAGGTGTGGACCCATATAATCACCCTTAGATAATTTGATATAAATTAATTAAACCTGGTTACAAATTCTTCCAGTTAAAAGGGAATGGAGAACGTGGAGATATTGATGAATTCTTCACCCCTTTGTTATCTGGGGGTGTTAGAGGAGGGGATTTGCTGGAGAGAGGTGGTGGCTACTGAACTGCTGTGTGTAATAAATTACCCTTCAACCCAAAGTCTGCATTTTCAGCTTGTTCCTAAATTTTACCCAGAGCTTTTTCTTTGCTCTCTGATATCTAAACACTCTGCCTCCTTCCACCAGGGCACAACAGTCCTTTCCCTTCTTTGAGAGCATTTTAATGGTTTTTTTCATTACTCCAGATTTCAGGAGGACACAATTTGCTGTGCAGTAAGCCTGCAGGAGCTAAAATCACAGGGATTTTGCCTGGCTGCAGAGGGAATTACTGCAAGGCAGCTTCTTGGTTTCTTTGGGTTCACAACCACTTCAGCAAAGGAATCTTTCTGCTTTCTGCCTCTCAGTTCTGGCTGCAGGGATTATTAAAATCAGGAGGCTTTTGCAGAAGTATTTCTGTGTAACACTAAGGATTTTTAAATGTGCTGTTGGACTGTACACTGAGCTCTGTGCAGATGTGCTGAGCCCTTTGCCCCCAGGGCAGAGCCAAGCCAGGGAGCTTCACCCCTGGGTTATTCTGGGGCTATTTGGGGCTGTTCTCAGCAGAAAATGAATTTGAAGGTGGCACTGCCTGGTGCAGGTGAGCTGCTGGCAGCAGCAGAGCACAGAGGGACGGGGCTGGAGCTCACTGCTCATTTTCCTCCTCCAGATTGTTCTTGGTGTGACCCTGAGTACAAAGGACATTATTAGGGGAAGCCTCAAGTGCTGGATGTCTGCAGTTTCTCAGCTTGTTCTCTTGCTGCTGCTAAACCAAATTTGAAACAGGGATCTTTTGCCTTAAACACCATCCAGGAAACTTGAAGAGCCCCCAAGATGAAGGATAATTAAATAATAAACCATGAATATTATTACTTTTGATGCTGTGCTTTTGAGCAAACTGAAAACAAATTTGTTTTGGTGGTTTTGGGTTTTTTTGGTTGGTTTTTTGGGGGTTTTTTTGGTTTTTTGTTTGGGTTTTTTTTTTCTTTTTATGGAGGCCTCTTATTTTTACTAAACCCTCCATGAAAAAGAAATAATTTTCTCTTTTGCAGCCCAGCCTTTCCTGTACTGGTGTGCTCGGAACATGTCCTTCTGGAGCAGCATTTCCTTTAACCTGGCTGTCCTCATGAACCTGCTCGTGGCATTTTTCTACCCATTCAAAGGAATTCGAGGAGGTACTGATATTTAACCTAAAAAAAAAGTGAAGAAATAAGGTGCCATGAGCCAAATTGTGCCTCCCCACTCGTGTCTGTGCATATCAGTGGGGGTAGAGAACAATTTGGCTTTTTAAATTGCATTGTTTTAAATTGTGCTGTTCTCTTGCTCTTTGAGGCATTTTTAAGGAAAATTTAGAGCCATGCTTTTTCCTAGGGGAAAAAATTACCCAAGGTGAACATCCACCTTTAATTGCTTGACTGTTCTACTTGTTTTAAAGTCTGTAATTAAGGATTGAGTTAAAAATAGGCAAAATGGTGAATGTGTTGCTTTCCTTGAGCTTGCAGTTTATTAATGGCATTTTCCACACTTCCCTGGTGCTCCAGGAGACCTCTGAGTGCTGGGGGTGGGTGACATTATCCTGCCTTGGCAGGGGGGAAATGACCAGCAGGAATCTGGAGAGGATTAGGGAGAAGAGAATTCATTCCCAGGGGAGCAGGGCATTCCCACGGGGGAATTCCTGCCACAAATTCTGGGATCACAGCTGGGATTGCACAGTGCAGCTCCGTGAAGCTGCTCTGCTCTGCGTTGTGAGGCTGGTGGCTCCCAGAGCAGATCCAGCCTCTCCCCAGAGCTCCAGGGCAGGGCTGCAGCCCTGGGAAATCTGCAGGGATGTTCCAGGAATGTCGTGTGCATCACTTGCAGAATGATGTGAATGTCTAGGTAGGAGCTTTTCCTTGTGTGTACGTGGTTTGCATCCTAAAAAAGCTTGTCAGGGAGATATTTTAGACCAAATTCCAGCGTTCCTGAGAGGGGGAAGAGAACAGTTTTACCTTCTGCCATCAGGACCTCCAGGCTGTGGCTGCAGCTGCTGTTCCTCAGTGTCACACAGTGTCAGCAGAGGGGGGACACCCCAGATCCTGGCTGGAAGGTTCCAGCAAGCCCAAAGAGCAGCTGAATTTCTGTCTCTAGTTGCAAAGATCTCAAGTGAAAAGCTCTGAATTTATGGCTGCCAGGAAAGCTGCTGGTTAAATGAGTTCCCTGAGATTACAAACTGCAAGACTGTGGGGGGGATTGTTTGGAGTTTTGAAGATGCCCTACCCTACATATTTGAAATTCTTTATTTATCAGGTAACGTTTTGATAAAACCTCTTCTCTCCTGGTTAGAATCCAAAAAGTAAAATAAATAAATACATGTGTATCTTATATTTAGCTTAAAAAAAAAAAGACTCTTCCAAACAGACTGTTTGGGGGAAGTTGTCAGTGTCTTGAATTGCTCAGACACGGTGAACTGAGCAGCTGATGAGCATCTGACAGTAGCAGAAGCTGTAAAACTTCTGACTTGAGGAGCAGAAACAAAACTGGATGCCTGGAATTCCGTACTGGAATGGTGAGAATTCCAGAGAACTTCCTGCTGGTTGTGTGTTCCTCCTGCCCATGGTTGTGTAGGGACTCCCGTGCTCCCAGCAAGGCTTGGGGTCAGCTTGGGTGCAGAAGTTGATGAGTGGCCACCCTCAGCTCTGTGTGCCAGGACAAGGACGCTGCTCCCAGCCTCCCTGTGTCCCTGGGAAGGAGAGGGGAACCCAAGCCCTGCCCTGAGGTGACACTGCTGGGTCCCATGGGGTCCTGGCATGCTCCTGGTGCTGGGCTGAACCCAGGTGGGTGTTCCAGACAACACCTGAGGGCTTCAGTCCCTCCAGGTGTTTCCTCAGGCCTGCTGGGACTCTCTGAACTCCTGAAACCAAACATATTCCCAAAAATCTTATTTAGATTTTAGCTAAGTCATTCCTAAATAAGCTGCTGCACATTTCCTCTGTCCCCTGTCCATGGTGTTGCTTGTTCCCACTCAGTGACTCCGTTCCCAGCTCTGCACCTTGTGCTGTGTGACAGCTCCAGGACCCAAACTCCCCCCAGGCAGCCAAAACAGCTGTTCAACTTTACGCTTATTAACTTTTAATTTCCATCCATCCTCGGCTGTCTTTATTAATCTGCAGTGATTTGGAACAAGATTAAATGGCTGCTCGTGGTAGTCAGATGAGAGTAATATTTCCTAAGCTGCCTGAATTTGGGAGCAGGGGGAAAAAGCCCTGGGTGAGGATCTTGGCAGTCAGACCTGAGTTCTGTGAGGATGTACTGCAGAAGGGCTGGGAAATTTGGGGGATCTTGCTTTTTACCCTGTTGAGGAACCAGTTGCTTGAAGACAAAATTTTTAAGTCAGCTTTGAGAAAGAGGTGTCTCACATTCTGCATAAACCTAGGTAAATGATGTTTTGGGCTGAATCTCTTTTATGGCTCTTTCAGGGAAGTGTATTTTTAGCTACACGGGTTTGGTGTTGTGTAAGCAGCCAGTCTCATGGGACAGTCTAAACAGACCCAGAAATAGCAAGAGATGCCAAAATTGGGCACGAGGGTCTGACCAAAAGCACATCAGGAGGCTCTGGGAGTGTCCTCACCTGCCCAGGCTGCAAAGGGCCCTCAGCACTCAGGTGTGCAAGCAGTGAAGACCAAAATGAAGATCCTCTGGTACCTCTCATGGGCATGATTCAGTAACAAGTTTGGGATTAAAACCTGCTGAAGGCTTTGGGCTCGGGTGTTGGAACCCTGGAAACTTAGAATTTAAGGCTTTAGACTATAATATTGTATATAATGCAATATGGAGGATTTAAGGTGTAGGCTCAGGAATATGGAGGAATTAAGGTGTAGACTTAGTTCTTCTTTCACCTTCTTCTTCATGGGTTTGGGTGTTTTTTTTAATTGGGTGAAAAGGTCTGCATTGCAGACCTCAGGTGGTCATTATTGGCTTTAAAGTATAAATAATTTAGGTGTCATCTCATTACTGGATAATTAGTGCTTAAAAAGGCTGTGGAAAGAGTTAGAGATGGAACTCCCAACTTGTGAGACTGTGCTATAGATAAGAATGAATAAACACCTGAGGGTGAACAGGAGAAAAAACAGCGTCTGCCGTGCTTTAATCCTGGCTCTGACACGAGGAAAGATAACAACCCCACAGCAGTGCTGTGCTCAGTGTGGTCACACAGGGATGGGTTGTTCTCCCTCTGCCCAGGCACTCTGGAGCCCCACCTGTCAGGCTTGCTGTGGACAGCCATGCTGATCTCGCTGGCCATCGTCATCGCGCTGCCCAAGCCGCACGGCATCCGCGCCCTCATCGCCTCCACCATCCTGCGCCTCATCTTCTCCGTGGGGCTGCAGCCCACCCTCTTCCTCCTGGGAGCGTTCAATGTAAGAACCCACTGGGCTTTCCTGAGCTTCTCCTGCCTCTTGTGTAAGGGTTCCTCACCTGTGCTTGGAGATGTGCAGCAAAAATAGCCTGGGACAGGGTGGTGGGGCTGGTGGGAGGAGTAATTCCCTGCTTGGGCTGTTCCTCACACAAGTGTTGTTCATTCAGTCCTGGTTCCCCAGGCTGCAGACAGAGCTCTGAGGTTTTGCTCAGTGCAGGAACAGCTCAGACAGATATGGGGAGGAGTCTCTGTGACCTAAAGCGTGTGGTTATTCACCCAAATGATTTGTGGGGTTGTGTGAGGCTCACTGAATGATGGATTGTGAGTCTGATGGGAGCAGCTGGGAAGGGGCTCAGCCTGGAGCAAAGGAGGCTCAGGGGGCCCTTGTGGCTCTGCACAAGTCCCTGCCAGGAGGGGACAGCCGGGGGGGATTTGGGCTCTGCTCCCAGGGCACAGGGACAGCAGGAGAGGGAACAGCCTCAGGCTGGGCCAGGGCAGGCTCAGGGTGGACATCAGGAATTTCCCCACAGAAACAGTGCTCAGGCATTGGAAGGGATTGCCCAGCAAGGTGCCAAGTTACCCCAGCTTGAAAAACCAGTCTGTTTTCCCTGATGTTGTAACTGATTTATGGTTGCTCTTTCCTTAGGTTTGTAATAAAATCATTTTCCTGATGAGTTTTGTGGGTAACTGCGGAACCTTCACGCGAGGATACAAGGCCATGATCATGGACGTGGAGTTCCTCTATCACCTGCTGTACCTGCTGATCTGTGCCCTGGGGCTCTTTGTGCACGAGTTCTTCTACAGCCTCTTGGTGGGTGTTTGCTTGGCCCTCAGAGCATCTTCTGGGCTGTTTGTGAAGTCCCATTGTTTTTGGATATTCCTTGGGCATATCCAGGAAAATTCCTGCTTTTTTGCTGCGAAATTGTTAAACAGACACTGGGAAGAGCCACAGACTGGAGGTTTTCTTTAGGAGAAGTTACTGTGGGGGACAACAGGACTCCTGCCACATCCCTTTTGCTGATGTGTGACTTCTTGCACAGACAGATGGGAGAGGACATGAGGAGGTGGTTTTAAACCAAAAGAGGAGATGTTTAGATTAGGTATGAGGAAGAAATTCTTGCCTGGAGGGTGGGCAGGCCTGGCACAGGGTGCCCAGAGCAGCTGTGGCTGCCCCTGGATCCCTGGCAGTGCCCAAGGCCAGGTTGGAGCAGCCTGGGACAGGGGAAGGTGTCCCTGCCATGGGGTAGAATGAGATGGGCTGTGATGCTTTTCTGAGTTATTATCAATAACTAGAACACAGTGTCCATGCTTTCTGAGCAGCTGAATAACTTTGGAGTGTCTCTGTGGCTGTATTCAGGCTCCAGCCCTCATGGGATGGACACAGATCCTGGCACACGTGTTCTTCTGTCTGGGGTGGGATTCACCTTGCACAGCACAATGTTTGTAGAATAACACTGAAGGAGGGGATCTAGTGTTGGTGGGGAAAATGTGTCACTGTTGAGGCAAAGCTGAAATCCCATCCTGAACAGGTTATTTTTGTGCCTTTGCTTGATGTTTGCCACATCCTCTGGTACATGAGCTGCTTATTTGCTGTGCTCATGGAGGTCCAGTTTAGCAAATACCTGTGTGATCCACCAGCATAGCCACAACCTGCCTGTCCCAGCCCCAGTGAAAAATAAAGGAAACATCAGCAGAGAAATCTAAACACAGGATTTGGGGAAAAAAACACTGCTTCTTTCATGAAATGCTCCATAAATTAAGATTTAAAGAAAACAGCAATTGGAAGGGAGATGTTGGGAGGCTGTGAGGGGGTAGATAATACTATAAAAACCAGCTAGCAGTCTGTGCTGGCAGCTGGGTGAGTGTCTAGCACCGAGGCAGCAACACCTGCCTGCAGTGAGCATGGGCTGGCAGCCAGGCTGCTGCAGGGGAGGGCACAGCTGCCTCTGTCCCTGCTGTCCCCAAGTGCATGGCCCAGGTGCCAGCAGTGGTGCCCCACGTGCTGTTGTTGGCTGTCCCCAGCTCTTTGACCTGGTGTACCGGGAGGAGACGCTGCTCAACGTCATCAAGAGCGTGACGCGCAACGGGCGCTCCATCATCCTGACGGCCGTGCTGGCCCTCATCCTGGTCTACCTGTTCTCCATCGTGGGATACCTCTTCTTCAAGGATGACTTCATCCTGGAGGTGGACAAGCTCCCCAACGAGACCCTGCTGCCAGGTCAGTTCTGTTGCTTTGGGAAGGCTGACTTGAAACAGAGGCTTGGCAAAACTAGAGAATAAAGTCGGGATTTATTAAGAGGTGTCCAGGATCCAGCCTGGGCGTTACAAAAGCCTGAGCAAGGCTGAGCCCCCACCCAGGGTGGCTGAGAGTGGTAACAAAAATGGCTGCCTGGTCATGAGATTTTACAATTTTATAAGTTTAGCTCTATTTGCATATTGAGGTCCAATTGTCCAATTCCAGCCCCAGACCATGAGGTCCCATCCTTGTTCCACCCCTCAGTCCATCGTTGTTTGTGTTCTTGGACTGAAAGTTGTCCTTGGTCTTCCAGCAGAAATGGATTTGTTTTATCTAACAGTTCTGTAGAGGGAGCTTCATATGGCTCTTAATATGAGGCTCCATCCTGGGTAGCACAGAATCTGAAAATATAAAAGCTGAGGCATCAGTTCCAGGAGCTGATTCCCCATGGGGTGTGGTGGAGAATTAACAGGCTCTTGTTCCCCAGGGCATGGACAGGATGAGGGAACAGCCTCAGGCTGGGCCAGGGGTGGCCAGGTTGGAGATCAGGAGGAATTTCTGCATGGAAAGGGTGGTCAGGCACTGGAAGGGGCTGCCCAGGGAGGTTTGGGGTGCCCATCCATGGAGGTGTCCAAGGAAGGGCTGGAGGTGGCACTCAGTGCTCTGAGTTGGTGACAAGGTGGGCATCAGGCACTAAATGAAGAATCTTGGAGGTTTTTTCCAACCTCAGTGAATCTGGGATTCTGTAAAATAGAAGTATTTTTGTGGCTGAACTTAAAACCATGGAATGTGTAACTCAGATCTAAACTCTAGGGTAAGGTACTGCTCTAAATCCCTCGTCATTTCACACTGAGTGTGATGGGGAACCCTAATACCTGCCAGGTCACCTTGCAAGGTGTTGAAGCATCCTTTGATGCAGCAATTTGTGGTTTCAGATCGCACAGAGCCGGGTGAGACCATGACTGGAGAGTTCCTCTACTCAGACGTGTGCAAGGCAGGGAGCAGTGAGAACTGCTCCTCCATCATCCCCTCCGACCGTGAGTACCACTCTGCAGCTCCCAACTCACACCCTGAGTCTGCACTCCTTTTTTTAGTTAATCACCCTCAATTCAAATAATTCTTTAGAAAATCCTATGCAATAAATTGGGGAACAAAGCTATCACGAGATTAACTTGAAATTATATTAATTTAGGCCAGCAGCATAAATAACATTTGTTACATGAAGTGACTAAAGCAGAGAAACGTAGAACTAAACCAGACTTCATAAAACACTGCCATACTCTTTAATTTTCTGCATCAATTGGAGAAGGAAGAGATGCAGTTTGCCTCTTTGCAAAGTTTATTATTTTAAAGCATGAGGCTATTAAATGTGATCTCAGAGGATAATGCCCTGTGAAATATGGTTTATTGGCAGCATTGCTCTATCTCAAGCTAAGGAACTGGTTTAATATCATGGCAGGAAGCACCTGATGGATTAAGTAGACGAGGGTAGGTTTGGAGATCAAGAAAGTGAGATATTACCTGGCTATTGAGATATTTCAGTTTTATTTCTAGAAAATGTAATTTCCTTGTGGGAGATTTACGGTGCTGGCTGGGAGGGGCAGACAGAACATCCCAGTTCCTCTGGGAAGGGCCATCGAAGGTCAGGGATGGCCACCAGCCCCTGCTCACAGGAGGAGAGGGCTCTGCTGTTCTCAGGAAGAGCCAAATTCAGCCTTGCTGCAGGAAAAGCTGCTTCTCTCAGCTCCTTCTCTATGGCTGCAGGAAGGAAAACTTGGAGATGTTTTTGTATCACGAATAATCAGCACAGGGCCAGGGTCTCCTGTGGTCAGGGATGTTGGTGGTGCCCCACGTTTGGCCATGGCTCTGGGTGTTTCAGGGTTGCACAGGGATTGGGGCTGCTCCAGGCTGCCTGTGGGAAGGTGGGATCTGCTCCTCAGCATTTTTGTGATGAAATTAAAGTCGTGAGGTTTTTAATGGGTACAGGGGAGTGTTTGAGGTTAGGGAATGGATTTTAGCAGCTCTGCGAGTGAAACAGCGAAGTTGGAGCCTTGAGCCAAGCGAAGAGAAGGTCAAAAAAAGTGTGTTGCTTTTCTAGCAGATGCTGTTTCCACAAGCAGTGATCTTTTAGCCATTTGAAAGCTCCGAGTGGAAGTTGCCATTTTGAGTGCAGCCCAAAGGCTGTGCAATCTGTCAGGCACCAGGGGAGAGTGGAAGAGGCAACACTTTGTCCTCTGAGCTGTCAAAAAGCTCGGATTCTGTATAAACAGGCATCTGGTGATCTGAGCTGTGCAGGCGAGCAGGGATGGGAAGAGATTTCACCGAGTCACAGGCAGCAGCTCAGGCACAAAAGAAAACTGGCAGTGGGGAGAGGAGGGCAGGGAGGAGATCTGCTCCCAGGGTGGCTCTGGAGAGGGTCCAGGAGAGGCCATGGGGTGATGAGGGGTCTGGAGCATCTCCCCTATGGGGAGAGACTGTTTGGGGCCTGTTTAATCCAGGGAAGCTCAGAGGGGATCCCATCAATCCATGCAATATCCCCAAGGGTGTCAGAGAATGGTTTCAGACCCTTCCCAGTGACAGGACAAGGAGCAGTGGCCATAAATTAAAACAGCTTTTGCCTCAGCATGAGGAAGAGCTGCTTTCCATGGAGGGGGCAGAGTCCTGGAGCAGCTGCCATGGGAATCATGGAGTTCTGGAGACTTCCCAAACCCACCTGGCTGTGTTCCTGTGCCACTGCTCCAGGTGACCCTGCCTGGGCAGGAGGGATGATCTGCAGAGCTCCCCACAGCCCACACTGCTCCGTGATTATTTCGGGAATGAACCTACAGGGACTTGCAACACAGGCTGGCAGTCTGAGGGGGGGGAGAGCATACCCAGCAAAGAATGGAGAGGAGGATTTAGAGCTAATCTTGGCTGTGAAACGTGTCTTTGCTTGCTGTGTTCCCAGAGCTGATCACTGAGGAGATGGAGGAAGAGAACAAGGAGCATACGTGCGAGACGCTGCTGATGTGCATTGTTACTGTACTGAGTCACGGGCTCAGGAGCGGGGGTGGAGTAGGTGATGTGCTCAGGAAACCTTCCAAGGAGGTAAATTACCCCTGGCTGGGGGTGGAGGAGTGATCTGGGCTCTGCCCTGCTGGGGAGAGCGTGTGTGAGCTGCTGCAGACATGGGGGGAGCAGCCACAGAGGGACACGCTGCTCCTGGGGTCCGTGGGGACATCCCTGGGGTCACACTGGACACCAGCCACCTCACCCAGGCTGTGCCCCAAGCTTTTATAGCTTGTTCTGTGACATCTCTGGGGTCACACTGGACACCAGGCTGCTCCCCAGGCTTTTATACCTTGTTCTGGGACATCTCTAGGGTCACACTGGACACCAGGCTGCTCCCCAGGCTTTTATACCTTGTTCTGGGACATCTCTAGGGTCACACTGGACACCAGGCTGCTCCCCAAGTTTTTACACCTTGTTCTGGGACATCTCTGGGGTCACAATAAACACCAGCCACCTCACCCAGGCTTCTATACCTTGTTCTTTGACATTTCTGGGGGTTACAGTGAACACCAGCCACCTCACCCAGGCTGCTCCCCAGGCTTTTACACCTTGTTCTGGTGTAAAAAATCCCACTTGTTCTGGGACATCTCTGGAGGTCACACTGGACACCAGCCACCTCACATGGGCTGCTCCCCAGGCTTTTATGTCTTGTTCTGTGACATTTCTGGGGTCACACTGGACCCCAGGCTGCACCCCAAGCTTTTATAGCTTGTTCTGGGACATCTCTGGGGGTCACATTGATCACCAGCCACCTCACCAGGTTGTGCCCCCAGCTTTTATAGCTTGTTCTGTGACATCTCTGGGGTCACATGACCAGCCACCTCCCAGCTTTATACTTGTTCTTGACATTCTGGAGTTACATGACACCAGCCACCCCCAGGCTGCTCCCAGCTTATAGCTTTTTATATCTTGTTCTGTGACATCTCTGGGTCACTGGACAGCCTCACATGGCTGCTCCCAGGTTTTATAGCTTGTTCTGTGACATCTCTGGAGGTTACATTGATCACCAGCTCACCCAGGCTGCTCCCCAAGCTTTTACACCTTGTTCTGTGACATTCTGGGGTTACATTGATCACCAGCTCACCCAGGCTGCTCCCCAGGCTTTTATAGCTCGCCCAGAAGAGCAGCAATGGGGGAGCCAACAGTGTGAGCTGAAGGAAGGAGATGAGTACAAATCAGTGAGGGAGGAGCCTGAGGTGGCACAGGAAATGCTGTGGTAGCTGCTGGCTGCCAGTGGCACGAGTTTTTGTGGTTTGAGCATCCCTAGGGAGAGGTTTTGTGTGAAATGGGAGGGGTGAGGGGACAGGGACCAGGCTGGGTTGGTGGGAGTGGGGGGGAGGAAGGATGGAGGTGGTTTGGAGCTGTCACCAGAGTGAGGACCAGGCTAAGCAGCAGGAATTTTCTGTGACACCCCTCTGGCTGCCCCTCTGCCTGCTGTTTGAGCTGTTGGTGTCCATCATTAAGAAGAAATTCTCCCTGGAGGGTGGGCAGCCCTGGCACAGGTGCCCAGAGCAGCTGGGGCTGCCCCTGGATCCCGGGCAGTGTCCCAGGCCAGGTTGGAGCAGCCTGGGACAGTGGGAGGTGTCCCTGCCATGGCTGGGGTGGCACTGGATGGAATTTAGGGTCCCTTCCCACCTATTCACAATTCTGTGATGATTCTGTGAGCTGAGGCTCAGGCTGTCACTCCCAAAGCCACACTGGGGGCAGTGCTTTTTTGTTTTACCTGAAATCTCAGAGGTTTTTTCTAAAACTTAACCTTCAAAGTTCCTAATTCTTAACAGTAACTTTGGCACTTGGCTGGCAGGGTGATTGTGAAAATGGGGGTTGGATATTTTGGTATTCAGGCCTGCAGTAAATGTGGAATGTGTACTCAGAAGTCCAGCTTAGTGTTCATTTACATGACTGTTAAATACAATTAATGATATTAAATTCCAGTAAAAAACTTTGTGGTCCTCACTGATCCTCTGTTGATATCCTGCAGATTAATATAAAGATATAATTTGGAAGGGCTCCAGGGAGGGGTGAGAACAAATTTCAGTGTGTGAGAGAAGAGTTTTTCCTCTTGTGAAAGTGAGAGAAGTCCAGAATGTTGGACACAGGAAGAGCAGCTCTGCAGAGATCCCACACTGGCAGCTGACTAATTTGGCTTTCCTTTCAGTGATTTTTGCATTTTAGTTTTGCATTTTAGTTTCATTTAATGTTGTGAGTTGTGATTTTCCCTTGGAGAGCATCAGCAGGGGAGAATCTCAGGGAAGGGGTGTGGGGCAGGGTGGTAATAAGGGTGAGATGTTTTCCTAACTGGACTGTTAATAATTCAAAAATATCTCTTGCAGGAACCTCTTTTTGCTGCTAGAGTGATCTATGATCTGCTGTTCTTCTTCATGGTCATCATTATTGTCCTGAACCTGATTTTTGGGGTGATCATTGACACCTTTGCCGATTTAAGGAGCGAAAAACAGAAGAAAGAAGAAATTTTAAAAACCACTTGCTTCATTTGTGGTAAGTGTGGAGACACTTCCCAAGAAGGGGTTACTCTGGGTAAGCCAGGGATAGCTCAAACTCACAGGAAAAAAAAAAAGCCTTGAATTACTGGCTGTTCCTGCCTGCATTCCTCAGCCAGTTCATGTTCCTGGGTACCACGTGCACTGCAGCTTGGCAGCAGCAGCAGATGGGGAATGCTCAGGATCCCATTTTTCCTCAACACTTCAGTTCTTGCTTCTCCTCTGCCTCGAAGAACAGTTTCCTGTTGGGCCAGCAGAGATTTTTATGAGCAGTGCTTTTTTCCAGAGTGCTGCCTGTGGAAACTTTTCCCACCAGGAGCTTGGGAATGGAGGTGCTGTGGCTGACACGGTCCTGCCGTGTTGCATAACGCAGCCTGACGGGATAACCTTTGGAAGTTTGCTGCAGAGCAAACCTTGCTTTTGCTATCAGTTTGCCTAAAAATAGGAGATGTGTTATGAAATCCAACAAACTGCTTGCTACAGGGTTGTTGCCTTTTTTAACCAAATTTTTTTCTGTTATGTATAATAAATATAAGTAGTACTTGTTATACTTTACTCTTTCTCTTCCTCCTCTTTTTCCTCTTTCTCATCTGATCTTTTTTCCTTTTCTCTGTTCTCTCTTTCTTCTCTTCTTGCTCTTCCCCCTTCCTCTTCCCCCTTTCCTCTTCCCCCTTTCCTCTTCCCCCTTTCCTCTTCCCCCTTTCCTCTTCCCCCTTTCCTCTTCCCCCTTTCCTTTTCCCCCTTCCTTTTCCCCCTTCCTTTTCCCCCTTCCTTTTCCCCCTTCCTTTTCCCCCCTTCCTTTCCCCCCTTCCTTTTCCCCCTTCCTTTTCCCCCTTCCTTTTCCCCCTTCCTTTTCCCCCTTCCTTTTCCCCCTTCCTTTTCCCCCTTCCTTTTCCCCCTTTCCTTTTCCCCCTTCCTTTTCCCCCTTTCCTTTTCCCCCTTTCCTTTTCCCCCTTTCCTTTTCCCCCCTTTCCTTTTCCCCCTTTCCTTTTCCCCCTTCCTTTTCCCCCCTTCCTTTTCCCCCCTTCCTTTTCCCCCTTCCTTTTCCCCCTTCCTTTCCTCCTTCTCTCCCCTCTCCTCTCCCTGGGTATTTGTCAGATTTTACCCTGATACCCAGTGTCCATCCCAGAATGACTGTGCCTTCCAGATGTGCAGCTGACTTTAGAAATCAGCTTTGTTCCAGAGCTGATTTTCCTGGTCCCAGCTGGCAAACACTCAGGGCTCTCCCTGTGTCCCCCTGGCAGGTTTGGAGAGAGATAAGTTTGACAACAAGACAGTCACCTTTGAAGAGCACATTAAGGAAGAGCACAACATGTGGCACTATTTGTGCTTTATTGTCCTAGTGAAAGTCAAAGATTCCACAGAATACACAGGACCAGAGAGTTACGTGGCAGAAATGATCAAGGTGAGTTTGGAGTTTTGCTTTGTTTTTTCTAGATTAGACCAATCCAGTGGAAGATTGGCTACAGTGCTGTGTATTGAATTTATTTATTTTGTAAATGTACCTGTGCCTTCCCAGCCTCCAGAGCACTCTGTGTGCGTGCTGGAGTGGGTGACAGTGAGTGGTGACAGCCAGGTACTCCCTGTGGCTTGGATCAGGGGAGAGAACCTGTTCTGCCTTAAATTCACATTCAGGGAGAGAATTTTCAAGCTGGTGGAAGTGTCTGAAGCACAACCAACAGGTTATAACCTGTCCTGGTATAAATATCTCCAGCTGACTTGTAGGATTTGTTGTCATATGATTTGAGCTTAGTATTGTGAAAAACTGCAATTAATGTCTACTCAATTGGAAGGGCTTTTAATGAGAGAATTAAAAGCCTCATCTCTGCCAAGCTGCAGGTTCAGAGCTCCTGGAATTAGATCCCAAGCCTAGTCACTAATTTGTGTCTCCTGGCTGGGGAGCAAAAGCTGTTTGATTTCTACCATTTCAGTGTGATTTCTTTAGAGCAGAGCCCTTTGCTGCCTCCCCTCCCTGCTCTTCTGCTGTGAGCTGCCACTTCCCTTGGGGTGGGTCTGTAAATCCCCCCGAGCCCTCTCTGAGGTCAAACATTTTATTTTGGGGTCACCAAAGTGTCCGTCCTACTTCTGGGTTTGTGCCTCAGTAATGAGGGCTTAAAGAAATCTTGTGAGCAGTCACCTGATGGAGGATTAGCACAGTGAGATAACCAAGTGCATCACTGCTGCTTTCCAGGCTGCCTGATTATTTTGCTCCCTTCCTTTATCCCCCCACAGCACGCATGACTTCAGGGGGAAGCACTGCACTTCTGAAGGGTTTCTGCTTCTAAAAGACCATTTTGTGTTGTGCTTTAGCTCCTGAAAGATGATTTTGTGCTGTGTTTTTGTTGTTGTTCAAACCAGTCAAGGAAAGTTTCAGTTGGCAACCAATTCATTATTTCAGATGAACGGTTCGAATTAGATAAGAAGCAGAAATTAGTCACTGAATGTGTTTGCATGAAGCACAAAAACTGGAGAACTTTTATGAGAGTTCCCATTCATTAAGTGTCAGCAAGGGCTAATTACTGTGTGTGGATGGGAGTAGGGATAAATTATGCATAGCCAGAGTGTCTCATGCAGATGCAATTTTATGCAACCATGTGCTCTAGGTAGAGGTTTGGAGTGTGTCTGTACTTGGTGGGGTTTTGCATTTCATGAGGCAGATTTAAATGAAGATCTGAGAGCAGGTCTCAGTGAGGGCTGATGAATGTGGGCTGTAAGTGCACGAGTGTGGAATGGGCAGGAAATCTGGATTTCACCTCAGTGCTGTCACCATCCTGCCCCAGGCTGTGTGCCCTGACTCTGCAGTCCGTGTATTCCTGAGGAGCCATTTGGCCAAGCTAACTCTGAAAATCAATTTATTTCCAGTGTCCTTTAGCATGAAAACTTCCTTTTCTGCCCTAAAATCTGGGTGTAAAACATGATGGATCTGTTTCTCTACCAGGTCTGTTTTAAATCAGTCAGAAGTGATTTTTTTTCCCTGTTTAAGGTGTTTTTAGGGATAATTTGGGTGGGGCCTGGTTCATCTGCTCCTCAAGCTTTCTGTGTTGATAGAATCCCAGATTGGTTTGGGTTGGAGGGACCTCAAATCCCACCCAGTGCCACCCTGCCATGGCAGGGACACCTCCCACTGTCCCAGGCTGCTCCAGCTTGGCCTGGGACACTTCCAGGGACGGGGACTCCCCAAATTCAACCTGTGTGGTCAAAATCCCATGAATGCAGAAAGACAGAGCAAGAAAACCTTTAAATATTGTCCATGGCAGAGATCCCTGTGGAAGTGCTGCTTTCCCCTGGGCTCACTCCCGTGGCAGCCACCAGCCTCTCCTGGAAGGCTCCTTGGGGCATGGCTGCCTTTTAAAGGGATTTTCCTCCCGTGTTTCAGACTGAAGGTGGCACTGTAACATCTTGGATGGTGACAGAGATGGGGCACAGAGTCTTCCCCGGGCTGTGTGTGGGACCAGCGTTCAGCTGCTGGTTTTATCCATTTTTAGGAGTTTGGGGTAGGAAGCATCACGTGCTCCAAGTCCCACTGTGATGGCAGAGCACACCTGAGATATTTCACCTGTGCTCTGACTCCCAGCAAAATACCTTCAGTAAACTCTTAGATTTCTGCCCCTCAGTAAATGAAAAGGAAAAAAAAATTAAGAAAATACAGTTTTAAAATTTGCCTTTGCCATTTAGTATTTGTGGGTTGTTCCAACACTACAGAACAGTAAAAAAAAAAAAAAAGTAAGAATTTAGGACACTTAAATTATATCCACTGTCAGTTTATGAGTTGCTTCCAGTGCTGCTTGTTTGTGCTTTAAAGATATTTTAAGCACTGTGGTATCAAAAGAACCCTGGACAATTTCATTTATGCAGTTAGTGAATATTCAGGCGCCTTTAAGAGCAAGCTTGAATTTTGATGTTTTTCTTGTCTAAAAATAATGTGTGTGGAAAGGCAGTTTGGAGGATTCCCACTGTATTGGGTATGGCAGAGCTGGATCTGGCCCACAGCGTTCATCCTGCCCCCTTCACCATCCTGACCTCACATTAAAAGAAATTGTAGCCTTGAAAATCAGTGATTAACTACAATTCCTCAGTGAATTTTATATTTCTTCACAGACTGAAGCTCATTAAGTTCAAGCACATCACAAAGAAAGAAGTCAACAGGTACACTTGGAAGCAGAGTTGAGTTTAGGGCACTGAGGACTGATCAAAAACTCAAAATTAAAAACCCCAGCAGAGATTCTGACCTGAGCAGCCTGGGCTGGTGGGAGGTGTCCCTGCCCTGCAACGAGATGAGCTTTAAGGTTCCTTCCAACCCAAAGCAGCCTGGGATTCTATGAAATAAAATCTAATAACTGTTCTGACAGTGCTGCTGTGACTCAGCTTGCAGCACTGTCACTGTCCCTCCCATGGCCCTGTTCTGGGACCAGTTTGGGGCTCTGGGACCTGGACTGGTTTGGTTGAGCCCCGTGCAGGGCCAGGCTGCCCTGGGCTTGTAGCTGCAGGTCCAGGCTGCTGATAGAGGCTGGAATTCCTGCCCCTGTAAACAGGGATAATGTTCCCTTTCATCAGCGAGGGGAGCCTGTGCCTGCTGCCTGGGTGATGTAAAACTCGGGATATCTCAGGAATCTGCGCTGGGGATGCTCAGGGAATGGGGCTGCAGGGGTGGGGAGGGGGAAACCGAACCTGTGCACACCCCAGGGCTGCCCTGAGCCCTCCCTGCCTGCTGCCCTGCCCAGGCAGCCTCGTGGGTGTCAAATGCATTTAAAAGGTGGTGGAAACACATTTAAAAGGGAGGTGGCAAAAGCATTTCAGCAGCTTGGCATGGAGCAGCTCCCTTGGCAGCGCATCCCTGAGCCACCTCCTTAATACCGGTTTAATGGCACAGTGCTGCAGGATGTGAGGAACATCTCTGGGCAGCAGGGATCATCTGGAGCTGCTGCTGTTTGTCAGCTCTCCTGGCCAAGGCAGGGATTGTTGGGCTCCATCCCTGCAGGGACAGGGGCTGGGGCTGTGATCGGAGCAGGGCTCAGCCAGAGCAGGGATTGTTGGGCTCCATCCCTGCAGAGAGGGGCTGGGGCTGTGTTTGGAGCAGGGTTCAGCCAAAGCAGGGATTGTTGGGCTCCATCCCTGCAGAGAAGGGCTGGGGCAGTGTTTGGAGCAGGGCTCAGGCCAGAGCAGGGATGCTGGGGCAGTGTTGGGAGCAGGGTTCAGCCAGAGCAGGGATTGTCAGGCTCCATCCCTGCAGGGACAGGGGCTGGGGCTGTGTTTGGAGCAGGGTTCAGCCAGAGCAGGGATTGTCAGGCTCCATCCCTGCAGAGAGGGGCTGGGGCTGTGATCGGAGCAGGGCTCAGCCAGAGCAGGGATTGTTGGGTCCATCCCTGCAGAGAGGGGCTGGGGCTGTGATCGGAGCAGGGCTCAGCCAGAGCAGGGATGCTGGGGCTGTGATCGGAGCAGGGCTCATAGGGAAGGATGCTGCGGGTGCCTCCCGTGATTCCCAGGAACAAAGGCCCCGGTTCTGCGAGGCTCTGCAGTCACCAGGAAGATCAGGTGATGTCTGAATAACACCCTGTGTGTGGGAGGTGGGGGGATCCACTTATCGCCTTGGCCAGACATTGACATCCACACCCAAATGACTCATGTGAACTCCGTGCAACTCCCTGCAGATTAGTTCATTTAAATGTCTTATCTTCCCATCCTGGCTGGAGAATTCCTCCTGGAGTTCTGTGCCTTTGCCTGCAGTTGCTGTGGCAGCCGGGGCAGCGCAGCAGCCCCTGCCAGCTCAGCTGTCACCGGGGCCTTGGCAGGGCTGTGCCACAGCCAGCTGTGTGCAGGCATTTAGGATATGTAAAATCTCTCCCTCTGCAGCTCGACAGGGAGGAAAAAACCACCCAGGCACCCGGGGTTTGTGTGCATTCCTGAGCTGTGTGCAGGCAGCTGCATGGGCTGTCACAGCACAGACAAATATTTGCATGCCCAGCTCCTGCATCCCCTGCTCGAGCACTGCGGGTACGAGCCCTGGCTCTCAGGGGCTGTGCATGCAGATGTGCTTATTAAAAAATAAAGGCAGCTTCGGAAAAGTTTTTAGCACAGAGTTTCCTAACTGGCTCCTGCAGTTCCCCCGTGTTTTCAATCCAAGCAGGATCTGTGTCATTAAGGACCTTTATCACAGAAATGAGGCAGAGGTGTCAGGGTTGCCCAAGCTCTGGATGCAGGGCACTGAGTTCCAAACCTGGGTTGTGTTGTCAGAAAAGGAACCATTTACAAATAGGAGTGATGGCACAGATAGCCTTAAAGGAATTTGGAATAGAACGAAGGCCACAGATTTCCTTTTGTACCTTGGTAACCTCTGTGTACAAACCTGGGGGTTGAAGTGTATTATTGGGCTTTTTCCTTGGTGTCCCGAGCTCTGTCCTGTAGTGGAAAGTGTTTCTGACTCTGGGTTTGAGTGGCTGCTGCCAGGGCACAGCCTCGTGGTGAGGAAAGACAAGGCTCCATCAGTGTCAGCTTTTAAATTGCATCCTTCCAGAAGTGCAAGTGTGACTTGAAGCCTTTCCCAGGGAGTTGTGCAGCAAGGACAGTCACTGTGCCCTGAAACCCAGCAGGAATGTGGGTGATGGCTCTGAGGAGTGGCTGTGTCCCAGGCTCCCCATGAATCCCAGTCCATCTGGGGATGGCCAGGCCTGGCTTTGCACTGCAGCACCCACAAGAATGACAAGGGCAGACCATGGCACTTCCAACCCAAAGCCTTTAATGATTCCAGCACTGGTGAAAGACACATGTACATGAATTACAATGTGAGAAAGTGTTGGGAGCTTGTTCATCTGTCATTTGTGCCTGGAAATCCTGTACTTCAGGCAGAGTCAAAGAGGAGAGATTTGTCACATCAGTATTGAGCAAACCAGCTGCAGACACAGGGGTGAGCAGCCCGTGCAAATGACTCGGTTAGAGATGAGGAAATTGGGGTTTTGGGGCTACCAGTCACCCTGATACTGGTGCAAGCTGGGAGAGGAGGAGGAGGAGGAAGACCAAGGAGGTCAGGATGCGACCTGGAGCTGACAGTGCTTAGTTTGGTGGTGACTTCCCAACAAGCTGCATCTTGAGATAGCTGGCTGGAGTTAGCCAATATAATTACAGGGTTAAAGAAGAAATCATGGCAGAGGCTTGGAAGAGCCAAGAGTGTTTGGCAGGAGGCCCTGGGCTGCTGGAAACACTGTGTCATCGGCAGGGGCTGAGCTTTGTGCTCACATAGGAACTTGTTCCACCCCTGGTGCAAACCGGGAGCTGCACTGGGAGAGGGGAATGGTCAACTCATGGTGCCCACAGCAGCTGTGGCTGCCCCTGGATTCCCTGGAAGTGTCCAAGCCAGGCTGGATGGGGCTTGGAGCCTGGGACAGTGGAAGGTGTCCCTGCCATGGCAGGGGATGGAATAAGATGAACTTCAAGATCCCATCCAACCCAAACCATTTTGGGATTCTCTGGAGTGTCTGAGCTGGCTGCCCCATGGTGGACTGCACTGGACTCCTGCTGCTGGCCCAGTGCTTGCTTTTCCCTGATAAACCATGGGATCCATGCTGGGAATCCCAGCTGACCAGGCAGAGGTTTCCTTGGGCTGAGCGTGTGTGTGAAGAAGGCCTGGGTGGATGAAAGCAGAAGGAAAGGCTTGGGGCCAGTTCTGAGGAATGGGATGTTTGCATAACGTGCTGGGTTTGGGCGGATCTGAACAGCTGCCAGGGTGGGTGCCGTGCCCTGCTCCCTGGGAGAGGGGGGAGGTTCCTGCCTGGAAACCGTGGGGTGATGCACTGGGAACTCAAACCACTGGGGCCAGAAAGCCCCGAGGGGCCGAGCGTGCCCAGGAGGTGCCCAGGGCTGGGGCCAGGCTGGCCCTGACTCAGCGCCCTGACCTCGGGGATGTTGTGCAAGAGGACGTGGGTGACAGCAGCCACTGCCACCAGCTGTGCTGCTCAGCCTCTGCTGGGGAATTGCTGGGGAGGGAGGCGTGACTGCCCTACTTCAGTGGGATGCAAACAGCCCGCGGGAGGTCGGTGTGGGGAGGTGCCCTTGTCCTTTTGGATGTGGCCTTCAGGAATCCCGTCCCCTGAAATATATTCCCTCTAGCCAGCCCCCAGGCTCTAGCTAGCTCAGTTCTCAGGGGTTTTAGGGAGATATATTTCATAGAGACACAATAAAGATATCAAAAGGGTGGCTCTCACCCCTCAGCTTCAGTCCAAGCTTTATTCTTCATCTGGTGTACCAAGGGAGCGAGGAGAGAGAGGGAGAACAGGAAGAGACAGGGGTTTATCTAGTTTAGGGCTAAGGAAAGATATTGGCCCTGAGCAATAGGGTCAGGAGTAGGTAAGATAGGGAGGAAGGGTCCAACTACATGGCACAGGCTTCAGGGGAACTCTGAGGGGAAGAACCATTTCTCAGAGGAATACAACAGTCCCCCGCAGTCCATGGGGCTGGGTGGTGCTTGGCTGGGTTCCAGGAGTCACCCCCAGCACAGCTGTGTAGGGCCATGGTCATCCTTGGGGAATGGGGTCTGTGTTCCCAGTTCCCTGCTCTGCGCCACAGCCCGAGTGCCACTTGGGTATTTAACAGAGAAAAGGAGGTTGTTGCACCCTAATCCTGGTGTCATCAGCCTCCTGTGGGACAGCACGGGGCAGGTGAGGAGTTGGGAATGTTCTGAGTGCAGTGGGGACACACCAAGCGCTGGTTTTTGTGGAGGGCAGAAGTGCAGCTCGGTGTGGAAGAAGTGATGGTGAGCCCGTTGCAGCAGAGAGAAAACCTGATGTGGGGATTTTTCCAGGAAGCTCAAGAAAGACCCAAGAGGAGTCCCATCTCACCACAAACAAACAGATGAATTTTCAGAGTGCTTCACCGAGCTCTTTTGTAGCTGTGTGGGTCTGATTTTTAACTTCCCATGACAGAAACTGAAATTTGCTGCTGCCACCTTTCCCTGCTTGCGTTCAAGACACAACTGGATGTGGCACTCAGTGCTCTGGGCTGGGTGACAAGGTGGGGATGGGGCAAAGCTTGGACTTGGTGATCTTGGAGGCTTTTTCCAAGCAAAATAATTCCATGATTCTGTAAATGGTGCTGCTGGGCAGCCCTTTGATGGCAGCTGTAGGGATTTATTTTGGAGAGGGTTGAATCAGCCCTTCAGCACCTGTAACTGTCAGCACAGGGGTAGCTGGATGCAGGGAGACCCTGGAGAGAGGGGTGGTGAGTCCTTGGGGTGAGGAGAGCCCCACTCCCTTCCTTGAGCTGCCATCCCTTGCCTAAATCAAAAAATAACTGAAGAAAAATCATGAAGTTAAATCATGTCCATATTTTATTTTGTTTGCCTTCAGCAGTGCAATCCCATCTGTCAATTAAGAAAAGACCAAGATTGGGAGATCAGTTATGTTGTAGCATTAAAAATAACCAGAAGAAATAACCAAAGAAAAAATCATGAAGTTAAATCAAGTATCATGTCCATATTTTATTTTATTTGCCTTCAGCACTGCAATCCTGTCAATTAACCAAAGACCAAGGTTTGGGGATCAGCAGAACATGTTGTAGCATTAAAAATAACCAAAAGAAATAACCAAAGAAAAATCATGAAGTTAATTCAGGTATCATGTCTGTATCTTATTTTGTTTGCCTTCAGCAGTGCAATCCTATCTTCTAGTTAACCAAAGACCAGTGTTTGGGGATCAGTAATGTTGTAGCATTAAAAATAACCAAAGAAAAATCATTAAGTTAGTTCAGGTATCATGTCCATATCCTATTTTGTTTGCCTTCAGCAGTGCAATCTTAATTAACCAAAGACCAAGGTTTGGGGATCAGCAGTGTTGTGGCATTCCTTTGTTAGATGATTGTTTAGGGGGAATCTGGGGTTCAGTCGAATGTTACACTTCTGCTTTTTCTTGGCTCGTTTTTAGTAGTGAAATTCGGTGGTGCAAGGAGTGCCTGTGCTGGCACAGCCCGTGCTGAGCTCGCCTCCCAGCCTTTCTCAGAACCAACCCTTCGGCAGAAGCCGGGGGGAGCGGGCGCTTCTCAGAATGAATGGGGTGTGCATCACCACGGGCGCCGCTTCCTCTTCCTCGCCCTTCCAGGCGGGGATGGTCACCCCGGGGCACAGAGTCGGTGAGGCTGCCTCAGACAGGGACTTTTCCAGCTTCACCTAGAACAGAGCTGCAACCCGAAACGCGGCCCTTGTGGTCAGGCAGCTTCCGCTGCTCCGGCTGCTGCAGCGCAGGAGCTGTGCCCGTGCTGGGAACGGGGGCTGAGGGTACCCCGGGATCTGGGAATGGGGGCTGAGGGCACCCCGGGATCAGGGAATGGGGAACTGAGGCACTCTGGGATCTGGGAACAGGGGCTGGGTGTACCCCGGGATCAGGGAATGGGGGCTGAGTGTGCCACGGGATCCTGGGAATGGGGGCTGAGGCACCCCGGGATCTGGGAATGGGGGCTGAGGGTACCCCAGGATCAGGGAATGGGGGCTGAGGGCACCCCAGGATCTGGGAATGGGGGCTGAGTGTGCCACGGGATCCTGGGAATGGGGGCTGAGGCACCCCGGGATCTGGGAATGGGGGCTGAGGCACCCCGGATCAGGGAATGGGGGCTGAGGGTACCCCAGGATCTGGGAATGGGGGCTGAGGGTACCCCAGGATCTGGGAATGGGGGCTGAGTGTACCCCGGGATCTGGGAATGGGGGCTGAGTGTACCCCAGGATCTGGGAATGGGGAACTGAGGCACTCTGGGATCTGGGAACGGGGGCTGAGGGCACCCCGGGATCAGGGAATGGGGGCTGAGGGCACCCCAAGATCTGGGAATGGGGGCTGAGTGTGCTCCAGGATCAGGGAATGGGGGCTGAGAGTACCCCAGGATCCTGAGAAGAGGAGCTGAGTGTTCCCTCCTGGGAATGGGGGCTGAGTGTACCACAGGATCTGGGAATGGGGAACTGAATGTACCACAGGATCCTGGGAATGGGGACTGAGGGCACCCCGGGATCTGGGAATGGGGGCTGAGGGCACCCTGGGAATTGGGAATGGGGAGCTGAGTGTACCTGAGGATCCCGGGAATGGGGAGCTGAGTGTACCAAAGATCCTGGGAAGAGGGAGCTGAGTGTACCCCAGGATCCTGGGAATGGGGGCTGAGGGTACCCCAGGATCCTGGGGCAGAGGGCACGGGTGTGTGGGTGCCAGCAGCTGCCCATGAGCACGGGCAGCCTCCCCTCTCTGGGCTCACTCAGTGCCTCTAAATCACCTCCCCAGCCCCAAGAGGGACGCGAGGCCGTCTCTTTAAAGGCACCCCAGGGCTGAGCTGAAGTTCAGCAGAAACTGGATCACGGAGATATAAATCTTTTATTGACCCCCAGGAGCCAGGCTGGCCCAGCAGGATCACCATCCCCTGACCTTTCAGCATTCCTGCTCCGTTCCGTTGGTGCTGGCTTCGCTTAAATATTTATTTATTTGAAAGAAAACACCCCCGTGCTCCCAGCAGGGACAGGGGCTGTGTGTCAGCAGCCTGGACACATCCAGCTCCTCTCTGCAGGGCTGGGGGAGGCTGAAGAACAGGCTCAAGGTTTCCAGTGAAATCCAGGATGGAGAGTGTGTGCAGCAGGCAGAGCTGTGTCCTGCCCTGCTGGCAGCTTCCCTCTGTCCCCTCTGCAGAGTTCCAGCACCAGCCTGGCCCAGGGAGCATTTCCTGGTGCCTGCATCCACAGGGATTTACCTGCACCTCTCTCCCCTGTGCTTTTGGCTGGACATCCCCTTGTTTCCTGCTGGGTTGGCAGCTGGACGTGCCCAGATAAATTCTGGATTTTGGTGGTGCTAACCAGCTGTGCTGGGGAGGCAGATCACTGCAGCCCAGTCAGGATGGGCACTGGGATGTCCCTGCCCAGGGAATTTCCCTGTTAACCCTTTCCTGGGGGGTCAGCACTTAGCAGGGCATGGCCAGTCCCAGCTGAGGGCTGTGTCTCCTTGGCCTCAGCCTTCCCCTTCCTCAGCCCGTGGAGTTCACGTGAAGCATGGTTTGGTTTGAATCTTTGAACATTGCCATGAGAACCAGAGGCGCTTTGTTGGTTTTTTTTAAATCAAAGCCAAGATTTACCGACTTTGAGGGCTGGGGCTTTCAGAACCCCAGCGAGTATGGAAGCTCTGAGGAGGCCGCAGAAGCTGTGGGTGCTGTTTGATTTCACCTTCCGGGCCTGGAACGATCAAGTCACAGCCTCTGCAGCCTGCAGCGTTGGCTTGAATTGCAGAGTAATGCTGGAAAGTGCTTTGGGGTATTTGTTATGAAACACTGCAGGTAGGGAAAGTTGCTGCTTCCCTCATCCCTTTCATCCCTCTCAAGGATGGGGCTGGGAACGCTCTGGGGATGGCCTGAGAAATGTTTTTGGGAATAAGGAGAATATTTCTGGAGCAGGCAGGAGCTTCAGGGCTCTTGTGTCTGCCTGGAAACCTCAGGATTTGCCTGGGGGTCCAGGCAATCCTGCAAATATAAATTGTATTTTAGTCCAATTTTCCTCCTCTGTCCGTGTTTCTTCCTGGAGGAACAGGGAGAAGTGCAGTTGGTTTTCCCTGGCTGGGAGATGCTGGACCTGAGCACAAATGTTGAGCTGCCCCCTTCTCCCTAATGAGGCTTTTACTACAGCTGGAAGAACAGCACAGTGCTGCCTGTTCCTACTATTAAACCTTAATTGCGGGACTGGCGTTTCCTAAAGTCCAAAATATTTTGGCACTTGTCTTGGTAAAGGCATATTTTTTTTTTTGTACATAGATTTTTTTTCCCTTTTATTAGCAGAAACCATCTGCCCTGTAAACAGAGACCAGGAGCAAACAGCCTTCCTGGCAGCTCTGCATCACGTGGGAATGCTGTGGTGCCTGCATGGGAAAGGGCCTGCTTTCTGCCTTCTCATCCTGGCAAAAGGAAACTCCAGGCACATCAGAAGCAGCTAATTTAAGCTGATGAGTCTTGGCATCGCATCTGAATTGCAGAGAGGATGTGACTGGAGCTCTCTGTAGAGGTGCACAGCCCTGATTAAGCAGGATGGATGCTCCTGGGAATGAGGGGGAGCACGGAGGGGAAGCGGGCTGGAGCTGGAGATTCAGGCAGGGAATGACAAAAAGGAATTTGCAGTGCTGCAAAAACAAGAGAAGAGCCTGGCCAGCACCTTGGGGTGAGCTTTGGTCGCTGTTAATCAGCAGTGTTGACTGATTTTTGATTAACAGCATCCCTTGGTGTTAATGCAGTCACCCATCCCCGTGCCTGGTGTGTTTGAACCTCCCCAGCCGTGTCACCTGTGAGGGCACACACACCCTTACCTCAGCCAGCCCGAGTTCAGCTTCCATTTCAGGGCATATCTCCAGCGTGGGAGGAGAACCAGACTGGATGGGAAACCAGTTTGATGTTGAACTGTAGGGTGTCAGGACGTGGGGTGCACCCCCTCCTCTCTTGTGGCTTTCTGTTCCGCTCTTGCCTTTATTTTTAACATCTTTGGTGTGTGCCTGTGCGAGCCTCTCTGCAGCCTCCTCAGACTGAGAGTGTGTCCAGTGACATTCCTGACTGTAACCTAAACATGGAACATGAGGGAATCTGTGTGGCTGAAGGAAAACCCTGCAGGCAGTGCACTGTAATGTATCTGTCCCACATTCTAGCCTGAACCAGACAGTCAAAATATGATTTTCTTTTTCATTAAAAAGGAAGTATTGCAGCTATGGAAGAGTTTCCAGGTAGAACTTGGGTTTCTTTTATCAGAGAACACAGCCAAGCTTTGCTTGACCAAAAAAGCAGAAAAATCTTCCTCAAACACAAATTAAAAGATTGTAAGATGGCAGAAGATTTCTAGCACTGGGAAATGCTTGTCCAGACGTGAAATCCGGGCTGGTTTAATGTCCAGTGTTTGTGCATTTGCCCTGAGGTGTGTGTGAGGGAGCAGGGATGGGGGCATCGAGCTGGGGAGGAAATGCCAGCACTGAGCAGCCCCAATTCCCAGCAGTGCCTCAGTGCCCCGGGCTGGCACTTTGCAAACTTTCCAGTGAGATGCAAATGCAGATAACTGCAGATAATGCAGCTGAGTACAGAGCTGCTGCATCCCAGGAATGTCCCGTGGCTTTAGAGCTCTGTCTGTGCTGTGCTCTGGGGCAGGGTTCCTGTGGCAAACACTAATTGTGCCCTGGTGTGTGATCCTCAGGAGAGAAACCTGGACTGGTTCCCCCGCATGAGGGCCATGTCACTGGTCAGCAGCGACTCGGAGGGAGAGCAGAACGAGCTGAGGAACCTGCAGGAGAAGTTGGAGTCCACCATGAAGCTCGTGACCAACCTCTCTGGGCAGCTCTCAGAGCTCAAGGATCAGGTAAGGAGCAGGGCAGTGATGGGCAGCACACGGCCCCTGGGGCCAGCTGGGGTTCTGCAGCTCCACGGCTTCTCCAAACCCCAGGGAAAGCCCAGAGTAACTCCTGGTTAGGAAAGAAGTGAACAAAAACCAGATGTCCCTCCAGAGCCCCCTGCTCCAGCTGACCTGCCTGGTGCTGACCCAGCTGGCGAGTTCCCAAGTGGCCACGTCAGAAAGGGAAAACTTGTGTTAAAAAAGCCACCAGAGTTAACTGACATCAGCCCTGGCTGGTGCAGGGAGCCTGTGTGTGGTGGTGTTGTTGTTGTTGTTTGGGGTTTTACCCCCGAGAGCTGAGTGCAATCCTGTCAGCCAGAGGGTGTGACACTGACACAAGGGCTGTGTGCACCTCAAAACCCACCGAGAAACTGGGGAAGCACTCGAGTGGTTACTGGTGCTGCTGGTGCTGTGGCTGTGCTGCCGTGCAGATGAGATTTGGCTGCTGCCACCCTCAGCCTGCAGCTCACACATCCCCAGGGGAGGTTTGCACTGCACCGAGCGCTGCTGCTGCGCTCCGCAGACCTCGCAGAGTTTTCTGGTGCAGCAGCTTCTCTGCAGCAAGAGCTGCATTGGCTTCTGCCTTGGCTGGGCTCAAGGGCGTCGTGGGGCTGGTGCCCAGCCCAGCCCCAGTGATGGCTTTGTGAAAGGCAGAGGCAGCAGGGTGCTGTCCATAGGGGTTCCAGCCTGACTGCAGGGAGCAGGGAAAGCACTGCTGCCTGTGCTCCAGGAGCTGCTTTGCTCTGTGTGTTCATAACCTGAGCCAGATGGTTCAATCAGTGAATTTATGGTGGTGTTGGCACAGGGTAAGATTAACTGCTGACTTGCCCCCGGGTGGTGATGGAGCTGCCCGGGGCAGCTCTGGGTCAGTTCCTCTCCCGGCACCGATCCCATCCCTGCGGGGCTGGCTGGGTGTCTCCATGAGCACCCCTCTGTCAGCAGCCCTGGCAGCCAGCACTGCCCCAGACCCGGCTCCTGCCTTCCCATCACACTCTGCACTTGGGCTGCAGCGGGGCCCTGGCCCCAGCACCCTGCAGAGCACAAGGAAAGGATTCATGTGGGGCACTGGGAGCTGACAGCCTCGCTGCCTCGGGCTGTAATTAGTTCTCAGGCATGGTGCCACAGAGCCCCTTGCTCCAGTTGGTCTGAGGATGGAGGGCAGAGGCAGTTGCTCTTTTGTCTGGGCTTTAATTCTTGCGGGCAGTGGTTTGGCTGTTTTGCCTGGAAACGATTGCCCCATGAGCCTCGTGTGTCCCTGCTGAAGGCTCTGCAGGCACAGGAGCCTCCCCAGCAGCCACAGCCTCACTTTTTTTTCTGAAGCTCGCAGCCCTCTTGGCTGACCAAGCACTAAAACCCCTCCTCGCTCTTTGTGAAAATAAGAATGAAGGGTTTAGCTTTTAGAGAGCTATTTGACTGTAAAAGCAAGAGAGGAAACCAGCTTCATTAACGTGGTGATAGCTTTTAGGAATTCCCCTAAGTACCATTATTGAGAGCCCTGCTGAAGATGCAGGATGCTCCAATTATGTGACAAAGCCAGTATATCCCTCCTCCTGATCAGGAACTGTCTCCAGGAAAGGAACTAACTCAGGGAATTTTTATTTGTATTTATTTTCTTGTAATTAAATAAAGGGAAAACCTCTCATTCATTTGCTCTTCAAGCTCGTTAGGTTTCTGGAGACTCTAATTATGAGAAGCCGAGTTCCAGCCCGCCTGCTTCCCCAAAGTGCACCAAGAGCCATTAAAATCCTGATCACTTTAATTCTGTGCAAAAAAGATTACACCGTAATTGTCTGCAGCAGCAGGGGATTAGATGTAATCACGCAGAAATCCTTCCCAGCGCCTCCTCCGGTGTCACCGAGTGCCAGGGACACTCCTGGGGCCGGGCCCTGCCTGGGGACAGCCCCCCTGAGCTCCAGGTGTGACTCTGGGACTCAGCAGGTGTCCAGTGGGGACCCTGCCCTTTCCTGCCCCTGGAGGTGACTCCAGCTCACCGTAACCTTTGGGGCCAGGCAGCCTCTGTCGGTCCCAGGCATTATCGGGGAGCTCAGCTGAACCCCTGGGCCCCTTGGGCAGTGTTTGGGTCCTGTCAGCACAATTCCAGGGCCTGGCAGCTCCCTGGGGATTCGCTGTGCGTGGCTTTGATGGCCTGTCAGCCCAGGTGTGCTGTCACTGGAAAGCTTCTGCAGGAGATTCACTCTCCAGTAAATGTGGTGGCAATTTGTTGTGCACCAATTTGTTGAGGTGGCAATAATTTGCTCCCTCCTGCAGCCCTGTGCTCTCCACACAAGCATCGTGCAGGATTAATAATGTTCTGCATCGTCACTAAAATTGCATTTCTCCCTCTTATTTATGGTTGGTTGCTTTATTCTTCCTATTTTTTTAAAGCCATTCTTCTACAAACACCTGCACCAGGGTGCACCATCCCTTTTCTACACAGCCTGAAAAATATCTCCTACTGCCCCTTTTCATTATTCCTCTTTCTTTCCATTTTTATTCCATGTGTCCTCTGAATCAGTTTATTGGCAGTGTGAAATCGTGACTCTGGGTTTGCTCAGTGAAGATAATTGGTGTAAAGGTGCATTTTTAAGCCAAGTCCTCGTGGCCCCCCTTGATTTCCACTTGCAGGTTATCTTGGAGGCAGTTTAACACTCAGGTTCAGCAGGGAGTGGGTTGTGTGGTGCTCTCTGAGATCCCTCTCCTCCTGTTCCCGTTCCCTGTGAAGCACTGGAAGTTTTTTGTGGAGAGAATTCCAGCAGCTGTGCAGAGGAGCTGGAGGTGTGCCCTGGCCTTGGGAGGCTGCAGTCAGCCCTGGGGGAAGGGAAAACCTCTGTGCCTCCCCTTGGGCCAGGCAGTCAGCAAGGTGCTGGGCTGAGGTCAAGGTTAATGATGGTTTCAAGAGGAAGGATGGTGTTCCAGCCCTTTTCCTGGTGGTTAAAGGAGTGCCACTGGACACTCAGGGAGGTGTGGGGTGTGCAGCACGTCCGGGATGCGGAGGAGCCTTGTGGAATCTGTCCAGCACTGCCCCTTTGGAGCAATCCCATTCCCACAGAGAGCTCCAGAGCCAAGGTCAGCCACTGGCTGGCCACCAGGATACCCTGCACCAGTTGGGAAACTCCATCAGTGCTGGATCTGGGGTTTTAAACCTACTCAAGTGGTTTGGTGGTGACCATGGTGGTGGGGCTGGCTTGGCTATTGAATTTGGTCTTGGAGGTCTTTTCCAACTTTAACAATTCTGTGATCCCAAGTGTGTTACAAATAACACGTACATGCCACCTCCCTTCTCCTGGGGTTGTGCCACAGGCAGTGACATTGGCTGACATTTGTCATTAAACAGCAGAAACTGGAGCAGTTAAATGGATGTAGCTGGAAGGAGCAGCAGGAGCAGGATGGGAGTGGGAACGTGTGCTGAGCCCTGAGGGTGTGGGGGCCCTTGGGGGAGCCCAGGTGCCCTGGGTGGTGCAGGGATGAGGCTCTGTCCTGGCGTTCCCTGTGAGCCATCCCACGTGTCGGCTCCTCCACAGCCACAGCACGGCAGGAGCTGTGGGATCCAGCTGTGGGATCCAGCTGTTCGCTCCCGAGACCCTGCCCAGCCTCAGTCATTCCTTACGTGGCTTATGTAACTTGTCAGAAACCTCCCAAAGTTTTAAAAAAGCTGAGTGGAGCCACTGGATTGTGGCCATTTCTCAATATCAGTATTAACAAACAGTGATCCCTTTTCCTTTCACGGTTCACGGATCGGGAGAGCGTTTATTCATTACCAGGAGGCAGCTGGGGAGTGCTGGAGGCTGGGCTGTGTGGCAGTGAGGTGGTTAAGTCCTGCCTTGGCAGATGGGGAGGGCTGCTGGCTCGCTCCGGATGAGCGCAGGGAGCGCTGAGGCTTTTCCAGCAAAGGCTGAGGGTATTCCCAGCCTGACTGCAGGGCTCGCCCCTTTTTCCGCCCTCTCCGTCTCGTCTGCTGGACGGGTTACAAAGAATTCCTGACAGGGGAGGTTCCTGAGGCTGCTCCCCGCTGCCCGCCGGGCTCTGTCCTTGGCCCAGCAGTGCCCGGGCACACGGACCGTGCCAAGGCAGGGCTGGAGTCACCCCCTGGCCCGGGGGCAGGCGCTGGTTGTGGCCGGTGCTGCGGAGCAAACGCCAAGCACAACAGGCCCTTGGGCGAGCTGACGCACAGGAAGCGCCGAGGCCTAATGAGCAAACTTGTTAATTTTCCAGATGACAGAGCAGAGGAAGCAGAAGCAGCGCATCGGTCTCCTTGGACACCCCCCGCCCATGAATGTGAACCTGCAGCAGCAACCGGCCTGAGCTGGGAGGGTCACGGCCCCTCCGGGACACCCCGAACCATCCCCAGCCCGGAGGCTGCTCCCTGAACCTTCTGTGCATCCTGTAAATACCCTGGTTTTATACTTAGATGTATATGACTGCTACTCTATCGAGCTGGGGGCGCGTGGATTGAGATTAGAACTGTTGGCACGGGACAGAGGTTAAACTTTGTGCCAAAACTATCAAAATTGCCTTTTCCTTGGAAGGACTAAAGAGAGCACCTGAATTGCACTTGAAAAGATTATTTGACTATGTGACATGTATTTTGTATTTAAAAGAAAAAAAGAATAGAATAGCTAGTATTTATGTTTTTATACAATTGTGCAATATGAATTATGCAATCACAATATATTTGGAACTCCTGAATGTCCTAAAGGGAGTGCACATCTTTGGATCTGGTGTGTCAGTACAATGTAATAAATGGTATAAAATTACAGGTGTAAATGAGGCTGCTGCAAAATTGTGTAACTGGTGATTTTTTCATACCCTTGGACATTTTTGTACCATGTGTGTAAATATCTTGCAATGCCATTTTTGTTGCCTCTTCTCCCAGGGATGAAGCTGGGACTCCGTGAGCTGTTCAATTGGTATCGATTAAAGCAAAACATTATTTTGAAGCTTCCGAGTGAGGAAAGCAAGGAGGTATTTTTCAAGAGATTTCTTTAGAGTACTGATGCTAGAAGAGCTCAGATGCTGGGTTTTTTAAATGCTAAGATTTCTTAAAGGGAACTTTTTATGCAAAATGAAGTTTGGAATGAGGATGCACTGCTGGCGAGTCGGTGCAGTCTCCCAGGACCGAGCTGAGGCTGTCCAGGCTTTGCATTCTCAGCGTGTAGGATCCTCTCCTTCTATTTTTTCATTAGAGACCTACGTGCCTGCTAAAGCTTTAGCAAACAGGCACTGCACCGACTGAAACGTGTCCTGTAGCTGAGCACTGATGTGTGTAATGCTTGTGTGAGAGCCACTGGTTTGAGGCTGCTCTGTCCCACCCCTTCCTCTCCCTGTCCCCTTCCATTCGGTCACTTTTTTTGGTTTCTGATTCTCCAGAGTGTGAAAGGAAACTTGTCAGGTTGTTGTTTGGTTGGTTTTTTTTTTTTCTTCCTCCAATCCGCTGCATAGTTTTATACATGGACCTCATTTTACAGAAGCTGACTTCTCTGCAATACTGTCTACAAAAGGAAAAAAAAAAGAAAAAAAAGCTACAGACAGAGCTATGAAAATTTGTAAATGCATAAATATAGGTATTTAAATAAATGATGCAAAATACTCTACGGTCAGAGGCTGCTGGTGGTTTGTGTCCCCTCCAAGGTGGTGTGGGGCAGTTCTGTCACACCCACATGTCCTGGGATGCGGCGTCACAGGGGCCTGGCAGGTAAGGATGGGGCTGTTCCCAGTGCCCAGAGGGGCAGAGGTTGATGTTTTAAAACCACAGCATGTCCCTCCTCCAGCATGAGAGGCACTGGCACCCAGGGAACTTCACCTGCAGTCACTCTGGGTTGGGATGCTTCACATCTCCCTGCTGGTAGTTCAGGTTTGTGGCTGTCGTTGGAGCATGTGAGAGTTAAAAACCCCTCCAGCTCCAAGTATGGTGTGCACAGGAGCGTTGCTGATTATGTGTGTTTGATTAAGATGTAGCAGGAACTACCTGGCACAATTAATCATCTTTAATCTGGTAAGTGCACACAACTGTCTGAGGTGGGTGCGTGCCCCCAGCTCAGGTCAGCAGGAAAGCTCAGCAGGAGGGCACCCGAGGGGAAGGGAGGAAGGAGGGCAGCCTGACCAGCAGTCTCCAGCCAGATTTATCGGTGAGACCGTGACTCTTTAATCACATGTATTTCCATAAATATCTCCCGGCAAATCTGCCTTCCCTCCACAGCGAGGTGTGTGCAGAGGGAGCGCGGCGCTGCGGCTGCCGCCGTGCAGGATTTGGTTTTCCCTGAGCAGCAGAGACACGTACCTGACTCACTCCTTCCCCTGCTGCCATCCAGGGAGAAGCAGACACACAAATTTGTCAGGCTTCCCGGAGCCTCTGCCAGTCAGGTGAGAGGGAGGCGGCTGAGCACAGCCTGAGAGGGCACCCCTGAGGATGTGCCGGTGTTGCTTCATCTTTACCTTAAAAAGGCACAACCTCGGTGTGCCTCAGCCCCGGCACAGCCCCGCTCTGCCCTGTGATCCGTGTGAAACCGGCGGGGTGGAACCCGGGCTGCTGGCTGCGGCTGTGCCTTCCCGGGAGCTCTGGGGAGATGCAAAAAGGGAGCTGCTCTCCCTCGGGTGCAGCTGCAGCCAGAGAAGCAGAGCACAGCCACCCCCCACACCCCCGGCAGTGGGGATGCAGTTGTGCAGGGCAGGTGGGTGGTTCCAGGGGTGGCACAGATGGCTCAGGAGGTCACCCTGTGTCCCCAGCCTGAGCAGAGGCTGTGTCAGCTGGTCAGCAGAGGAGGGTGACTCTCTTCCTCCCTTCAGCCCACGAACAGGTCATTCATGACCACAGTGACATTTCATGCATGACCATCACATTTTTCCTTTTGTCTTCTTTCACACTTGGGTTTTCTGAGCGTTTTTTTAGGGGTTTTTTTTTTCTGGCTGAACTCCTCTGCCCATGATGGCTGTGCCAGCAGAGGTAGGGAATGGTGAAACCCCTGCTGGGGCTGGTGGTGGTTCTGTCCCTGCAGCTTCCGAGGTCAAATCTGTGTTAGGACTTCCCCATTCTGGACTGAGATCTGGTGCCCCATGGCAACTTCCTGATGTCAGAGAAAAGCTGTGGGAGGGATGTTTAATTTCCCCATTTGGGGTACTCTTTTCCACAAAAGCTGAGTATCTCTGACATCACAAAAAGCTTTATTCACAATTGTTGGTCTCTCAAATGAAAAAATCCCTCCAAAACCTGAGAGAGGCATCTGTAATATTTAGTTTAGGTCCTGCACAGGAGGGAGCTTTTTGGCTCTAAAAACACATTGCTGACATCCAGTAAAATTAATGATCAGGTGACAGACAGATGGCTGTTGGTTTAAGGATTAGATTGAAACCAGGGAGGTTCCACCTGCCCTGCACACACCTGGGTTTTCCTTTGGCATCAGGTTTCATTAAGCAGGACTGCTGGATGTTAAAGTTTGGGACCACGATCACTTTGTCTCTCAAAGAGAACTTCCATTTGGAGGTGGAAATCAAAAGTGACCTTCTGAAGGGGAAGGAACAAACCCGAGTCTACCAATTTTGCTAATAATGGAAAGTCCTAGAGGGGAAGGATCTCCCTGCATTCCTCAATTTGCATGACTGGCTGAGTGTGTGGAGGAGCCTTTTCTCCGCTAATGAAGCAGGTGACATGCTAATCAAGGCAATGCAAATAACTGCTCTGAGAGCACAGCCACGGCCCCAGCGCCGCCACAATGGCAAATTCAAGCCTCATCCTCAATTTTGCAGCAAATTGACGGAGGGCAGGACAAAGGAGCCGGGATTGCAGCCTCGGTGCTCGCGGCGGGGCCTCCCAGCGCATGTGATGGAGACCTCGTTACATAATGGGGGCTTGATTGATATCAGGGAAGTCATAATACAGCTCCATAGCAATCCCCCTCGTCTCCCGGATGGGAAATGCTCCTACACACATGCCTAATAGGGGTTTTAAATTGCCCATTGTATTTCCGAACAAGAGAAACTTATTTGGAGTACTTTCCCCGTTTCCAACATAAGCAGCTGAAGACGCTGCCGGTGTGTTCTCTGTGCCCTGCAGACCCACTGGCTGCGATTCCAGGCAGGATGGGGCAGGTGGGAAGGGATCACCTGGTCCAACATCCCTGCTCTGTTGGGGCCACCCAGAGCACGTGGCAGGAGTGCCCAGAGGTCCCAGGGAAGCCACCCCGTGCCACAACAGCCAAAGCCAGTTCCACATCAAGTGCCTTCCCCAGCAGGGGACACAAAGGCGCCCTAAGCTCGTGCTGACAGGCTGGGGTGACTCCCTGTTTTCCTGGGAGACTCCCTGGCTGCGGGCCAGCGTGCCCAGGTTCTCCCACGCCGTGCTGGAAGTTCCGTGCCGAGCTGTGAACTTCCTGGCCCCAGCCAGCCCAGAGCAGAGCGTAACCTTTCCACTCAGCACGGTGCATTTACTGCCACAAACACACTGACCAGGCTCTGAGCCGGCTCGGGATGAGCCGTGGATATCTGGAGTAAAATCAGGACAAATATTCCTTCTAAGTGAAACTGGCATTGTCACTGCGACATAAGGAGTAACTTCTGGAGAGATGCTGTACTTCTCCATCCAATTTTTTATTTACTACCTTTCCAACCTTCTTTCAGACTAAACATGTTAATGAGCTGAATGTCAAAACCACCCACGAGTAAACTGAGTTGTCCCATCCAGTAGGCTGATGTTGGTTTGTTTTTAGTAACTAGCAAGGATGCTGGAAAACCCCTATAAAGATTTCATTTTTAACAAAAAGTACCAAAAACTCCACCAGTTTTGCATCACAAAGTTGTGGTTTAAGTCAAGATTTGAGTCAAGCAGCATGTCTGTGGTTTTTGTGGGTGGATGCATCTCGGAATGACTATCAATCTGTCAGAGGGAGATCTGCATGTCATCTCTGCATATGACAAGCAGAATCTGCAGTGACAAATATCTTTCCAGTACTCGCTGCGCTGAGCCTCGTACCCCTCCTGCCATCCAGAATCGCCAAGTCTTGTCAGCACATAGCTTGAACCTGGTTTTTTTTTCTTTTAAACAGACACAAACAGAGGAAGGAAAGACAAATATAGAGCAGAGCTCTGGAGATGCCACCGAACACCACCGCCAGTGTGTTTAGTCACCCCGAAATTGTGATGTGCACGCAGGAGATGCCAGGCCGGACACTCAGATCAGAGCAGCCTGCCCAATCCTGGCTGCTTTGCTGCAGTTACCTCTGTGAGGGGACACTTGGAACTGAAACTGTGTAAGGAAAAAAATGAAAGAATAATTCTGGACTGAATCAGAGTAACTCAGGAGATGCAGCTTGAATTGCATGGAGAAGTTCGCAGGGGAAAAAAAAAGGCAAAACAACAAAAAGCTCCAGAAAATCTGATTGATTTAGAGCTTGACTGGTGGTGTGGAAGTGCCCAAATCTTCTCCCTGTTTTCAGGCCTCCATGGGAGAAACAGGAGCAGTTTGAGCCAACACAGGAAAAATGCCTGAAATTCAACAATAACCAAGAGATGGGAAAAGCACTCTGAGCGCAGCCGAACTCCCAGTGCTGGGATGCATCCAGAGTCTGTGTGAGAACACGCTGACAGCTGGATAAATTGCCTGGAGGCAGGTGCTTCCCCAGGAGCCCCGCAGAGCAGGAACAGCCAGGCCCATTTCCAGGCAGCCCTTCCCTGCAGAAGCACTCTCATCCCTCAGACCTGTCTCTCGGCTTTCTCACCATTAGTGCTCCTCAGCTGGCTCTTCTCACCCTGACTCTCAGCCCTTTTTTTCCCCTTTCTAGTCTCATCTCAGGAATGACTTTGCAGCTCTCGCTTGCCCAGAGCCCTTCCACTGGCTGGAAATGGTGCCTGGTCCCAAGGGAACGGGCAGGAGCAAAGCCCGTTCCTGGGCTTTAGTGAGGCAATGGGTTTGTTTTCACTTTCCTTTTCTAGCGCTAAGTAAATACGCAGAACACCAAATCTGAAGGCAGTGAAGAGTGGAATTCCATCTCTGTTGCATGTGTTCCAATATGACTCTTAAAATAGTGGAGATGCTGTGTTATGATTTCCATTTCGCTTGTGTCCATAACACTGTTTTTACGCAGCAGAGATGGAAACACAATCTGTTAAGTCTGTAAGAAACTTTTCCTTATGAATGATGGGTGCAAACATCATGTTCAATCACATTCCAGGAAGAAAATTCTATCCCCTCTGTGTTAGCAACCCCAAAAGGAGCTAAAAACTGCAGCTTGCCTCTATTTACACACCATGGGAGTTTTCACATCCATTTAATCACAGGATGATTCATTATTCACTAACCAAAGAACTGTTATAATCAAGTAGGATCATAGAATTGTTAAGGTTGGAAAAGACCTTATGGAACATCAAGCCAATGGTCAACCCAGCCCTGCCACCATGTTCACCATTAAACCATGTCCTCAAAGCCTCTTCCACAGGTGCTTTGGGACACTTACAGGGATGGTGACTCCTCCATTTCCTGGGCAGCATGTTCTAATGCTTTACAACCCTTTCTGTGAAAAAATTTCCCTAACATCTGATCTAAACCTCCCCCGGTGCAACTTGTGGTTGTGCAGTAGCACAACTTCCTCCAAACCCTGCAAATCCTACCTAACTCACAACTTCCTACCCAAATCACAGAGTATCTCCCAGTGTCCAACCCCAAAGTGGTGGGAAAACTGCCCCACATCTTCAAGAACATCTCCGTGTGCTGCTAAATTTGGTGTAGACCTTTGCAATGTGGCCCTGTGACTGACTGCCTTGACTGATAAATGTACTTATTGTCTTTAATTTGAATTTTTGCTGCCAGCAAATCTCATTCTGGCACAAAAGGTCACCTCAATAGCCAGCAGACTTCTGCGGAGAGCAACCTGCATTGTGTCCACTTAGATCTAGAGCTGATGAGAGAATAAAGGTGTTTAAACCCAAAATGCATGGAAATCCAGAGTCACCCTGGAGACACCCCCAAACCTCCAGCTGCTCTGAGTCTGGAAGAAGCCAGGACTAAGGCTACGGAAAACCTCAAACAAGCAGGGCTGGCCGGGTGGGATGAGTCACCCGCAGGGAAATGCTGCTGATGGGCTCCTCCTGAGTGTGCTCGCAGACATCCTGCTCTGCTGCGTCAGGAGCCTCTGTCCCAAAGGTGTGTGCTTGTGGTTGGCAGCCAGAGCTTGTTCTCTTTTTTCCCTAAAATTAGGAAGTGGGAGGAATAGAAGGAAATGGTGGCCTCCAAAAACTGCTCAATGTAAATGCTGGGAAGAGATGGAAAGGCAGGTTCCTCGCAGCCCTTTGATGTCAGTGCCGTGATGGCCACTCCTAAGTTTCCTCCTGGCCCTGTGAAAATTTCCTGCACAGAGCCAAGGGCAGCAGCGCAAAGGATGGCTGGGATGAATGCATGGCCCTGAAGGAGCCACCTTGTACCACCCCAAACAGAGCAATCCTTTCATTAAGGGAATGCTCTACCAACAACTACTCCTCAACACTGGCACAGATACACAGGGCAGGGGTGGAGTGGGTAAAAATCCTTGGCTGTTGTCTGGAGCAGGCATGGATAGCAAGGCTGTGGGCTGCAGGATCCCCTCACCTGGGGTGGGGTTTGAAGGAATGAGTATCCAAGGAGGAATGAAGCAGCTCCTATCTCAGGGACATCTTGCTAAAGCTTTTACCTGGCTCTTCCAGGCTGCTGCCCAGTGCACACTGAGCTTTGCTTCCCACCTTGCCCTGGGCAGAGCTCCCAGCTGTGATTCCAGCATGGAGAAAAGCAGATGGAAGCTGTTCTGTGCTGACGCCTGTGCCAGAGGCTCTCCTGCTCCTGTATACACCCACCCTTCTCTTCCCATCACCTGTCTAAGAACTGAGGCCCCAAACTCAGGGCCTGAGTTGGTGCCTACAAGGTAAGAACATGAACTCTCGGATTTTTGCTTTTCAGATCTTTTCTAAGCCTAGCTCCTGGTCTTTCTGTGAGTCTGGTACTCAGTCTGACATGGCTGTAGGAGAAAGTCTTAATCCTTACCCACACCCTCACCCTAATTCTGAGCAACTGGAATTGTAAAGCAAGAGGGAAGATGACATGCTTGTGCAGTACCTACAGTGCTTCCCCCTCCCCTCTCTCCTGGCTTGTCCCTCTGGGAGACCAGGGTTACCTCAGCCTGTGCCAAACCCCACATTTTATACAGTGAAAAAATAAACAGGCAGAACATTCAGTTTTCCCAAACCAAAAGCCCAGAGGTCGTGCATGAACTCGTGCAGGAGCAGGCCGGGCAGACAGCGTGAATCAGAGGCTCGGGTGACTCCAGGGAGCAGGAAAGCCCTGGTGGCAGGCGGCCAGGCTGAGGCACGGCTCCTGCGGCGCATTCCCGCAGCATCCTGCCCACCCCTGACAAATCCTCGCAGGCACCAGTGAGTAACAGTGGGGAGCTGTGGCCAGCAGCCCTCAGTCACTGCCTCCTCTGGGGTGACTGTTCAAGGTGCTCTCTGAAAGTGAATGGCCTTTAAATTCACAGTTGGGGTTAGGCTTGTGAGAGCCCAGCCTGTCACCCACAGACAGGAGCTGTGTGTGACGAACAACTGTGTGTGAACAGACCAGAAATATCAGGGTGCCACCTCCAGAGAGGAAAAGCACCTGGTTTCGGTTCTAAAATGCCCTTGAGCCCACGCTCAGCTGCTGGTGGGCAGCAGTGCCACTGTCACCATCTCCAGGTGCAGGTTAAATTGGGCTGCTGACCTGGCTGCTCACCTTTGTACAGTGTTTACGGTAAGCACGGGCTGGCTGATGTCTATAAATTATTGCTCTTGCGTTACACTCAGCCCTTGCTACACCTTTTTGGGATGGAACTTAATTTTTAACTCCAAATCCAGACTGATATAAATCATTAAGCCATCCATCCTGCCCAAATTAATATATTGCAGTCTTTTAACATACACAGGGAGGAGCGTGTGTGAGCTGCCTGGGAGGGGTTTGGGAGGAAAGGGCATTTCTGCTCTGGCTATTCCGATGCTGTCCCCTGCAGCAGCGGTGACCGTAAAGGTTAAGCCTGCCACAGACTATTGTACCCAGCGGCACTGCTTGGCTGGGCTTTGCAGTCTAATTGCCACTGACCCCGTGACAATGAGGTAATGTCTCTGCCTCCCGGGTCAGATAAATACTGCTCATTTTATAACCACCAGACACGTTACTGAAAAACAGATAGGAAACGACCCAAAGTCCCATGATCACTGGAATATAAACTCTACTACAGCTGTTGCTCTTGTCCTTCATTTGAATGCTCAGGGGTTTTTCTCCTAACACCCACTCAGGGGCAGAGCTCTTGCCCAAACTCTGGCCAGGGACCTTCTCCTCAGGTGGCCTCACCCGAACTAAGAGGGAAAGGCAGGAAAATGCCAGAGTGGAAGGATGTGACTGGTGGGAAACAACGGGGATAAAATTGTCTTCCAACAGATTTCCAAACCTCAGCCAGCAGAACAACTGGGATGGGAACTCGAGCGAAGAGCTGTGCCAGTGACTGAGAGCCAGCAGCCACACAGTTCCAGGGAGGTGGCAAAGCCCCCCGAACACCCCAAGTTCAACCTGCAGGTTGCAGCCCTGCCGGAGCACAGTTCAGCCCAAAGTCCTCGTTCCCACCTCTCTCCCTCTGCCCTGTTACAGCTCCCGAACCACGGGGCCTTTGAAGATAAATGCCCGAGTGACGCCAGAGTGACAAGGAGAACTTTGCCCCCCTCCTGCGAGCAGCAGCGGGACACAGAACAGTGATAACCCTCACTCCAAATCCATCCCCTGTCCTGAACCCTGCGCTCAGCCAGCCCCAGCCTCCCTTCTCGGAAAGCGGCAGGCAGGGGGAATGGCACGGAATGCTGAAGTTGTTTTGCTGGAGGAGCAAAGCAGCTTTTCTCCTGATGCATCCTCAGTGCTGGGAAAAACAGGGTTAAGATAAACCCAGCAGCCTGAAATCAGAACCTCTGCAGAATGAACCCCAAAATACTTAGAGACATTAACTCAGAATGACCAAGAAAATCATGTCCTTTTCATTCATAATTCTTATTTTATACAAAGTACCCCCAGAGCTGATAGCTGGTTTTGCTGCTATTCAGAATTTTACCCATCTACTCTGCTGTACCTTTGACTTTAAGAAGCTGAGGGCTTTTTTTTAAGCTGTTGAAAAATGCTGAGATGAAAAATATTTTTGCAGTTCCTTACCTGATATTTACAATAATTTGGGCTTTATAAATGTTTGATTTAAGTTGTTTTAAGCATTTCTTATCTTGATATACTGTCCCCTAATTGTACGCTGGGACTGTCATGAAGGAGTGGTTCAAACTCCAAACCCAAAAGCTTTTTAAAGTAATTCACTTTAAATTACCTTTTTTTCCCCCCACTCTGGCCATGACTCAGCAGTGTTGATTTGCATCGGGCTGGCACTTTGCATACAAGTTACAGAGAAGTGATTTAAATACAAAATGGTCAAATATTTCACAGACCTGCTTTGACGTTCTTCACTGCTGTATTACCAATTTCTCTTCCACACATTTTGATGGAAGGGGTGATTCCTTTCATGGGGTGTTAGAGACTGTTCCAGGTTTCTCCACGTAACCATCACCTCTCTGCACCAGCCCCGCAGGGATTTGGATTTGCCACCTCCTGCACTATGGGAAAAGCCTCCCGCTCATTCTGAAGATACACATGTGCTATAAAAAGTGGCCACTGAATAGAAAAATTGGTACAATGAAACCAAAACACTTTTGGGAAAGTCGCTGGTACTTGGGAAAATCACTGGTACTTGAGAAAGTTGCTGGTACTTGCAGCACCCATTTGTTGATGCACTTAAAAATTTTCTTTTAATGTAAGAAACCCTGTGTTGTAGTCAACTTACTTTTTAATGGTGTATATACATGTGTATATATATATATATATATATATATCTTGCCTAACCTCTACTTTTTTCCATGGAAGTTTTAATTGTCACAGTAGTAGGAATAAGAATCAAAATAAACTCAGCCCCACAAACCGTGTTAACTCACAGAATCAGTTACTAAAGTAATGTATGGAATTCTGTATGGAATTAGGGGTATAATCCCCCTGTGAAGCAAACTGAGGGACTGGTCAGCCCCTCACAGATCCGGCTGCACAGAGGGGACACTGAGGAGCAGGAGCAGCTCCCAGCCCTGACCAAGGACACCCACCCTGGAACACTCACGTTTAACCCACGGATGCTCCTGGTGCCAGGGTGAGGCAGCAGCAGCTTCTCCAACCCCCTTGATGTCATGTGAAAATGCAGCAGAAAACATTTTCCCTCTTGGCTTGGCACAACCTCTGTTTGACTTAGAAAATGACTGTGCTGGGGGTTTTTCTCTTGGTTCTTGTTAACCATCATCACCTTTCCCTCATTACTGGAACAAACACGAACACATTTGGACTGCATTTCATACTGTTTTAAAGAGAGATCACATCTCTCTGTGCCCTGTCAGGGCTCAAGGTTTACTTAAGGCAGCACTTATATATTAAGTATATTTTATTTAAGAACAACAGCTTTTTTGCAGGATTATATTGGGGAAATACAATACCTCCAGCAGATTAGGAGACACTGAATTAAAAACCCTGAAAGATTTCTTTCTTCAAGGAAGCAAGACATCGATTGTGCTAAATTACCAGTTTCTGCTGAACCATGCTAATGCATCGACTGGGCCAGATGAAGCATTTAGGACCAGCCCAGAATGCCACTAATGGCACTGGCACATCAGACGTGACGTTGCACCCATAAATTGCCCACTGGGCTCCGGATATATAAGTGCCAACACAATAAAATCTGGAAAATCATTCACATTGTCCTTGCAAGCCCAAGTCAAGTGGACCAGCCAGATCCCAAGTAACTGCAGTTCTGCACTGATAAATAATAAATTGTAAGGTAATAGCCTGAGAAACAGTGGTTTTATTTTTTTTTAAGTAAAATAATGTCTATAAAATGTTGAGAAGCAGAAATATTAGTTTCTGCAAAGTGAAGTTCTGATTGAGCTTTTTTTTTTTTAATATTGTGAAAAGTAAAACCTGATGAAATTACAGGGATAACACTTGAATATTACACAAGTGCATGCTTAGGCCTTTTGGAAAGAACAAGGTCTCACATGTTTTTCTATTTTAAATGCCTGCTGCACCTCCCGAAATCCCCGGGGAATGTGCTTAGCAAAAGGTGAGCTCAACATTTCCAAAGGCACAGAGTCGCTCCGCAGGGCCGGGAATTCGGGAATTTGGGAATTCGGGCACTGGCGCTGTGCGGGATCGGCACAGCAGGCACGTCCAAGGCTACGCGGGAGCCCGGGCTCGCTCTGGGGGCTGCGGGTGACATTCCTGCCCATGAGGTTTAGCTTATAAAAATCCAGCAGAGCTGTGTTTTTATTTTATTTAAGAATGGCTGAGAACAGCCCGGCTGGCAGCAGGCTCAAGGGACGGCAGGTAATGCGCGGCAGCCGCTACCTGCACCCCGTCCGTCCCCAGCCCCTAACGGGGCTCGGCCGAAGGCGGTCCTGGTCCCCGCGGCTGGCTCAGCTTGTGCTTCTGGGGGCTTTTCTCGCCTTCTGGCCCCGACGTGCAGCCCCCGTGCCGGGCGCGGCGGCGGCGCTGGAAAGCCCCGCGGGGCGGCTGCCAGGCGGCGGCGGGGGCGGCAGGAAGGCGGGCGGACACGGGCCGTGCCCGCGGGGGCCGAGCTGACGGGAGCAAGGGAGGGAAACAGGACAGGAGCCGGCTGCCCGCCCGCGACACGCCTTGGCCGCCCGCCCGTCCCCGTGCGGGACCGGGGCTTGGCCGGGCCGGGCCGGGCGGGAGGCGGCGCTTCCCCCGCTCCCCCGGCGGCGCGGCCCCGTCACGTTCCGCTCCGCATGGCCCGGGCGAGCCCGCCCCGCATGGCCCGGCACGCCCCGCACGGCCCGGCCCGCCCTCAGGGGCCGCCGGGGGGCAGGTGGGGCCGCGCGGCGCCCGCCCCTCACGGACAGTGCCGAGGGGATCGCGCCCTCACAGCCGGCCCGGCCCCGGGGCGGTCGCACTGCGGCCGCCCCTCACGGACCGTGCAGCGGGGATCGCGCCCTCACAGCCAGCCCGGCCCCGGGGCAGTCACACTGCGGCCGTCCCTCACGGATCGTGTGTGGGGGGATCTCCCCCTCACAGCCGGCCCGGCCCCGGGGCAGTCACACTGCGGCCGCCCCTCACGGACCGTGCCTGGGGGGATCTCCCCCTCACAGCCAGCCCGGCCCCGGGGCAGTCACACGGCGCCCGGCCCTCACCTCACCCCCCCTCAGCTTCCCACAGAAATGGTGTGAATTCCGCTCCCCAGGGACACAGTGGATGTCCCGGCCGGGCAGCGATCCTGCTGATGGAAGAGCGTGGGAAATGGTGTAAAATGAATGTGACATTTCCTTCTTCGCACCTACGCGTGTGTGTGAGCGCCCTCAGCGCCTCCTCACTGCATAAGCTGCGCTCATGGGTCACTCACTGTCCTTTTCAAATTCATGGAATCGTAGAATGTTAAGGGGATGGAAGGCACCTTAAATCCCACCCATTCCCACCCCCTGCCATGGGCAGGGACACCTTCCACTGTCCCAGGCTGCTCCAAACCCCATCCAGCCTGGCCTTGGGCACTGCCAGGGATCCAGGGGCAGCACAGCTGCTCTGGGCACCTGTGCCAGGGCTGCCCACCCTGACAGGGAAGAGTACTTTGTAATAACTAAATTTTCCCTCTTTGATTGTACCCGTTATTCCTTGTCCTGTCACTACAGGTCACGGTGGGATCCCTCTCCAGCTTCTCTGCAGCCTCCTTCAGATACTGGAAGGTTGCTATGGGGTCTCCACTCGATCTCTAAATTGCCTCCATGAGTCATTAGTGACCGTCCTCACCACCTGTAGTCCCTCAGTGTCCTCCTGCCACTCGTACCCACCTGGATCTTTTTTTACTACACAAAAGTGGCTGCTGGCTGCACACCTAAATGTCTCCTTGGTCATTATTGTCCCCACTTGTACCACAGCTGGCACAGTGAAGCCCCAAATGATTAAAGCACAGACATGAAGCATTCCTCAAAGGCCAATTCTGTGGCTGCCAAATCCAGGACTGAAAAGAGATGCCTGTGCAAAATTAATTTGGCTTATCTCTGGGCATGGATTAGAAGCCTTATTAGATATTCATCTCCTGCTTTTTGCCAGAGCCCTGTCTAGCCAGTGAGCAGAGTGGAGGGTGTTTCTTAACAAGCAAGGGCTCGGTGTTCTGCTTTACCTTTGTAACTCGGGGTATTGCCTGTGGCTGAGAGGCTCACATGCCCCAAGCCAGCTCTGGAGCAGTCAGTCATGTTCTCATAGCTTTTTCCACGAGGCCAGAAGGTTTCATGGACACTTGCAGATGGTGGGAGCACAATGGGAGTTAGAAGATTTAGGATCTGGTTGAAGCTCTGAAAGGGAGCTGCTGGACACTGGGCTTGGGCCAAGCTCCAAGCATCTGCAGTTGCTGAGGAGAATCCGCTGAGTCTCACATGATGAGATCCTCGGGAAATTCAGCTGGGAGCATCTATCAAACCTCTGCTGAGAAGTGCAACAACTGCAGCTTCTCAGAAGCTTATCAGTTATTAACTTACCAGGTCAATGGCCTCATCGTTAAGATGGCAGAACTCACCCTTCCCCTCCACTGCCAGGTTTTGGGTGCAAGCCCAAATCATGTTGGCCTCAGACCTTTCCACAAAAAAGACAATTTTAGAATTATTTTAGTACAGATAAAATATCTCTGCTCCCTTGCTTCCTTGGCAGAGAGAGCCAATGAACCTTTTCAAAGTTGTTATCAACTTAAGACAGAGGTTTATGGTGAAGGGTGTTGGACAACCTTTGTGATCAGTGTACTGCTCTCGTCTGGAATATTCATGTAACAAACAAGAACAGGGCGGCGTGCTAAGTATACGTGTGGGTTATTAAGATAAATGTCTGCAAGGAAAGTTCAATCACGGCGCTTTCTGCAACCTAGGAAATGTTCATGCCGGGCACCTTGCGGGCAATGACAGGGGTGGTGTGACAGTAAGGAGAGGACAGAGTCCACTGGGAACACGTCTGCCCGCAGCCACACGCTCACCCAGCACGTCCACAGTGGGCCAGGCACGCTGAACAGACAGGGGTTGTGGGGATGAAGTTTGGTGGGACACGTAGAAGGGATGCAGCTGTCCCAGCTGGAAAAGAAGCAACGTGACAGTCTTTGAGCACGTAAATCTGTGTGTCTGTCAATGATTTATGTACTGGGGGTGGCGGTGCGTTGTGACTCCCTTCACCTGGGCAGGGACCTGAGCCCCAGGCTCACCCAAAGGTCCATCAAGCAGGTCTGAAAATGCATTAGAGTCAGAGTGGGATGGAGGAAATAAATCTTTATACAACCAGCTGTTTTCATGTACCAAGACACAGCCACCTCTTCTGTGTCCTCAGCAATGATAAATGTGTTTGTTTGGGTAATGTTGTGCCCTTCAAAAATCTGTCTGGTGTGACTATTACAAGTTTGATTAAAAATCTCATGCTCTTTCTGAAAAACACAGCCCACATAACAAAATAAATGTGACGGACAATTGGCTTGCTAATAAGTGCAATTAAGCAGTATGGGGGCTTGGTTTTATCACAGTTTATTGGGAAAGCCACAGAATTTTTTATGAAGCTGGTTTCACGGAAATGAAATCATTGATAGTTTTGTACGGGAATGCCATGGAAATCCTTTTGTTTTCCTGGCTCAGAAGACACACACATTTTTCAGAGTGAAGGAATTCATTTGGCTTCTCTTTGTTACTCACAATTACTTTCTGAACCCCTCACCCAGGGACCTCTGTGGGGTGGTCTCACTTGAAGAACCTCACCACTGGGTCAGATAAAGTTTACATCAAAGCCGATCAAAATACAGCTGTTTGTTAATAATGCAGTGAGGGCTCAGCCAGAATCCAAGAAAAATCATCCATCGTGCTTGACCTGTGGAGTCTGAAATGCTGTAGCTCCATGCTGCATTGTCCCCAGTGCTACGGGAAAATTTAGGAGGTGTTATAATTCCAAAGAGATATTTTCTTTAATTTCTGTGTAGCTGGTGGGCTTCTCATCAGGAATAGGGATTGAGCCTAGACCTGAACCCCGTCTGGCCATCTTCAGAGCACTCTGTGTTGATGAACTTATACAGGGATTCCAGCACGGCATTTTTAGGGCACATTTTCTATTAAAAGGAAATATTTGCTGGAAATACAGTACCTATACAGTAATTGGAAAATAATTCTGAAGAGATGGGGATCCCGTAAGGTGTTGTGCCACAAAAGTTGGGGAATGGAAGTAATTGGTGAAATAAAGCACAGACCTCTCCTCTAAAAACTGTTCTGTGATCTGTGAATGAACCCAGGCAAGGGCAACAAGCAAGAAATCAGGATGGTTTGCAGGTCATGGATTCATGGAGGGCACAGCACAGAGACAGCTGCTAGCACAAAACTGCTGCTGGAAGGATCAGATCAATAATGACCTGGGTGGAAAAGGGAAAGGAAAGGGAGACAACCTTCCCATGAAGCAAGCACAGCAGCAGGAGAGAGGAGCACACAGCTGGTTGGGTTGGGGCTGGGTTGTTTTTCAGGAAAAGAAAACTTCATCTAGTGAGAATCAAAAGGTTGCAAAATCAAAGAGCCAAAGACTGGAAGGGCTTTGGTAAATATTAACAAATAAAGACCTGCATGCTTTGAAAGACTAAATGAAAGGCAGTGGGAGCCTTTGTAGCGATTTGAATGGCTGGGGGTCAGTTCTTAGGAGGTTACACAGGCTCAGGGCCGAGGGGTGTCTGGGTGGGAGCTGGGATCCTTCCTTAGGGCGTGTCAGTGGCTGCTCCAAGGAAAGGGCTGTGCCAGCAGCACGTCTGCACTGCTGGAGACACCCAGGAGGGATGACATGGGATCAAAAAGAGGCCGGAGAGGAGTCAGAAACGGTTGTGAGGCGGATCTGGGTGGAGGGGCCCATTCACAAAGGCTGGCAAAAACATCTCCCACCTCTATAAATGAAGGATTGTCAGTTCCATTTCTGAACTTTGCCCTCCCTTGATGATTTGGCATTTGCTCGGTGGCTGTTCCTGCTTGTCTTCACCTCAGCAGTTATCTACCAGCAGGGTTTGATTATCTCGGGGCAGCGCTCTGTGCCTGTGACATCCCTTAATTAAACTATGACAGTTGCTAACTATGGAAAAGAAAAATACTGGAGGGAAAAAACCCTCACTGCATTCTCATTACGCCACAGTATTCAAGAGACTTTGGGTGCCACACAGGAGAGTGGTACAAAGGATATTTTTAATGAGCTTCAGTAAAGGTGCCCTTGATTTTGGTTTGTCTCTAATTGTGCAAGCTTTGATCCTGATTTCTTCAAGAGATATTTTACTGTGCACTGAGATAGCACTGAGAAGCCTGAACAATTTTTCTTTGTCCAGTTTCTAAGAGAGGAAAAAAGTTTCCACTGGAAAATGGTTCCAGGGAAAGTTTCACCAGGGAAAGCAGCATCTTCAGGATCTGTCCCTGTAATTGTGTCCAAGTAGGTTCTGCAGAAGGAAGTGTGCTCAAGTCATATGGAACGCATGCATTGGGACGCGTGAAGTCGAATGCTGACTCCAGGGATGTGTTTCATGCTTGGCTCTCACGTGCAGGGAGAGGAAAGTTTTAGAAATGCAGGAGAGCAGCTGAGGAATATTGCAAGGCCGTGTAGCTGCACAAACCCAGCTTGTGGCCTGGGATTTCTTGGCCCATTCACTCTCCCTCACATTATGGCTCCAGTTAAGGCTGGAAGCCTCGTGGGAGGGAATTTCTGCATTTATCACTTGGACTGAGCGCCTGGCCTCCCTGAGAGGACTGTTGAAATCTCTTTTCTAATATGAATCATTTAGTGTTTTGCTTATTAGTAAAGCAAGAAACAAGATGCAAAATTGTAAAGCTGTTTTTAAATTAATCTTGGCATTTTGCTGCTTGACAAATCCGAGGCCTCTGAAATCATTGCACAGCTGTAAGAAATGAAGTTTTTATTCAGGAGAGATCAACTCTGGAGGTTTTTGTGTTTCCAGCCATGGCTTTACAGCTAAGGCTGCCAGGAATTAACTTTCTAGAACTAGACTGAACTCACTGAGGGAAGAGCCTTCACTTCAGAGGGAGCTCAGGCTGCCTTAAATTATACTTAATTCAGTGGAGCCTCAGAACTGAGTTTAGGGGTTGCTGGCATAAGGCAATGCTGGAGAATATCTGTGGTGTGAGAACAGCTGCACTCAGGCTGTGAACCCTCCTCTTCCCAGCAAGAGCACAGGATAAAACCTGCTGAGACATCCTTGGTACCCTGCCACGAGCTCCCTTCCTCGGTGCCTTTTCATCTCCCCCCTTGCATGAATATTAACAGCAGTTGTTTACCTCTGAAGAGCTGCAGTGCTAAAACCCAGCCAGCGATGCCTCCTCAGTCCTGGCAGCGCGGGCTCAGCCTCGCCGAGCTCGGCTTTGCAGAGAGGAGCTCACTCAGACCCGACAGGCGCTGCTCTGCAGCGGAGCCGTGGGCATGTAGGACACCCGAGCAATCAAACACGCCGGTGATTTCTTGCCATTATTGAACTGGGCTGGGTTTAATCAACAGCCGTGGCGAGCGCAGCATTTCCAGCGCTGCGCCCTCAGCATCGGGTGCTTGGAGGTCACCGGTGGGAGGGAATGCCAGCCTGGAATCTGGGGCTTCCCTGCCGAGACGCTCACAAAAGGCAGGGGGGAGAAATTTATCTGAAGCTCCACATGTTCCCTGGAATAAAGTTCCAGCATAGTGAAAGTTTCGCTGCAGTGTCTGCAGCTCCTTCATCATGACTCAGGGGAAAACCTCCTTTTTATTGGTGTGAGTGAGTGCTTTAAGGGGCAGGTCTGCAGCTGAGGGAACATCCTGCTCCCAGGTACAACGCTAACCTTTAGAGGTGCTGTGAAAGCACTTTTGGCCCGTTGTCTCCTCGATGTTTATTTGCTCCTTATTATTTTTTTGCTTTAGCTATCTGCAGATTCCTCCGACAAAATTACTCGGGGAATAAATCACTGCCCCGTGAAAAGCACCTAATCAAACAGATAAGTCTTGCGTTTCACCCTTGCCTCTCTCACTCCCACACATGACTTTGCATGTGAATCTTTAAGACCTGTATGCCCTATATTTTTTCACTCTAATGCTGCAATTAATCACATTACATAACCAGCCTACTGCTGTTTCTAATTAAATTTTTCGGGGAGGGTGGGGAGGGAAGAAAGAACCCTGCATTTAAATACCGTGAAGGGTCTGTCTTGAAATGACAATGCCAGGAAGCGGCGAGGGAAGGCTCCCTCCATCCTCCTCCTCTCACCCCCGTGCGCCGGGAGCTTCGGCGCAGGCCCGGCTTATGCAACATCCCACGCCGGCGTCTGACTCACGCGCACTTACCTCACCCAGGACAGGCTAAAAATAGGGATTCATTCTTAACTCTGCACAGCCGGGCTCTGCCTCGCTCCCGAGAAGACCCTTGACGGGATTAAAATAGAGCGCGTTGTGCGCTGCGTTTCCTGCCGGGGATGCGCGCCCCGCTCCCGTGCGCCGGGCTCGCCCCGGCTCCTCGGGGGGCACGGCAAACGCCTTCCTCCGGCTTCCAGACTGCTCCAGACAGGGAGCCACGAGGAGGGATTGGGCAGCGGGGTGGCCGGAGGTCGGGAAGCAGCGCTGTTGAACTGCGTGCCAGCAGCTGCCGCAGCTTTGGGAAGGGACGCCGGGCTGGAGGATGTGAAATCAGCCCTGGGCTGGCTGGGAGGAGGTTGCTGCTCCCGGAGCCGGGATGCACCGGGGCTGTGGGAACAAGCCTCCTCTGAGCTCTCTCTGCGGCTGCAGCTGAGACCGGAGCGCTGCCCCCTCGCTCCGGGGTGCAACCAGCCCTGTCCCCCACACCCTCCCATCTCTTTTTGGGAAGGCTCCAGCACAGGACAGGGCTGACAGAGCTCATCACCCCCAGGACTGGCACAGGGATGCTCCCACCCTTGCTGTAGCAGCACTGCCCCGGCTTTGCGAGGCTCACGGCATGCCCAGAGCCCCCACGCCTGGCGGGGGATGTCTCAAGAGCTCTGGTGCCAGTTTAAAACAAAGCAGTTTTCGAGCTGTCCTGGTGGCTGCAGAAGGATCCAAAGTACAGACAAGCATTTCAATACTCAGAGCAAGTAAACTTCAGATGAATTAGAAAACTTTAAAAATATTCTGGCAATTGATACATCCTCCAATGAATTTTCTGGATGCCCTGAAGAAAAAGTCCTGGAGCTTCGGCTTGGTGTAATTGGCACCAGGCTGCTTCCCTTCCCCTCTCTTTTCTCAGCACATGAACCTTTGGCTGAGAGCCATTTAGAGGGGCTGGAGATGTTTTTCCCTAAAATTTCTACCTTAAACAGTTTGAAAGTGAAAAAGTGATGTGAAAACCCATACTCACTTTGCTTTCACTGGCCTTTTTGAAAACATCTGTTTCCAGGTTGCCTTATATTCCCTGGAATTTCAGTCTCATCCCATCTTTAACCTGGCAGTCAGGATGAGCAGTGAACCAGAGGCTCTTGTGGCAGAGCTCACCCAGCTGGACATATTCTTCATAAATAGAATTTCTTAAACACAAATCCTGTGCTTGAGGATTTGTGTTTAAGAAAACAAATCTTGAGGAGATCCACGACCATTCCCTGATTCAGGAGCTAACTTTAAGGTGTATTTATAAGGAATTTTAATCAGATTATAATGAACATATCTAATTCCCAAAGGCCACGTAAAGACTTGTCTTCTTTAGCTGTCTGCTCCTCCCCGAGGGCACGGGCAGCAGCGGGGCCAGGGAGCTCTGTCCCGGTTATTTTGCCTCGGGCATCCGATCCCTCCGAGCCCTGAGCTCAGCCCTCACCCTGTGGCAGTCAGCATCATTCACTTCATTTTTTGCCTCACAGGAGCAGCAGATCTGCCCGTGCTGGCCTGAAGAGATGCACAGGAGGATGTGGCTTTGGTCAGCCAGGACCCGGTCCCCCGGAGCACGGAGGTGGCTCTGGGAGTGGCGCGGTGCAGCGGGGCCCGGCAGCGCCTCTCGCACTCTGTCACCTCGGTGCCATGTGAACCCGAGCTCCTGCTTCACGGAGCCGGAGTTCAGTGGGATTTGGGGAACGGAGGTGGCAGGAGGCTTTGATGCCGTGCGGATGTCTGAGGTGTTTTCCTGATTGCTGCTAAATTGAAATCTCCTGTTTGATGTGATTGAGAAAGAATGCAAATGGCCTTGCAGGAAAGCCCAGGGAAGAGGAAGGAGACTCTGGTTAACTGTGAGAAAGAGAAGATGATAAGGAAAGGGAGGAAGGAATAAGACAGAGAGAGAGAGAACTATTTAAGGAAGCAGGCACCTTGAGCAGATAAACAAAAAAAAAAAAAAAGTGGGACCAGGGTGAGGGACAGCAACAAGAAGCAAAAGGTTTAAACAAGCAGGGAGCAAAGCTCATAGACCAGAGCACAGAGTGAAGGAGGAAAACTGAAAGCAGGGAGCTGATTTATGCACAGATAAAGAAAAACAACCTTGTGCAACCTGGGTTTTCATGACACGGCTTGGCACATGTCCTACATCAGTGCAGCAGTCAGGAAAGGGTGTAGCTGAGGGATGCTGCTTTGGAGTGCTGGAGCCTAATTACTACCTCCTGTTATTTGGGACAAGTGTTTTAAATTTGCATTCTGCCCTGAGAGGCATTACTACCTCTAATAATTTCAAGTCTTGCTTTGGAGCTGGGAGAAGGAGATTTCAGAATAGCATCAAAGTAAGTCTTGGGCCTCGGAGGTGGGAGCAGAACTGGTACAAGTGCTGCAGGAGCCAGGTGCTCGGGTTTGGCGTTTCTTCAGTGCTGGCTGCTGGCCAGAGGAGAAACCTTCTCTTGTGCTTGCCTGGCCACCACCTGAATCCAGAGCAGGGAAGGTTGATGGAGACCTTGTTTCATGCTGAATTTTCTTGCTTGTGGGCCAGGTTCTGTCATTTTCTGCGTTGGGTGTGCTGCTCTATGTCGTGTAAAGCAAAGCCAGAGAGTCCCAGAACAGAAGTTTCTGTTTATATAAAACTAAGAGAAGTGTCCTCAATGCTTCCTGCAGTGTCCAGACATTTGTTGTGACATAAGGGACAGAAAGGAGCAGGGCTGTCAGTGCTGGCAAAGCTGTGAGCTGGATGTGACAAACTATGGCTGGTTACAAAGGCTGGAGATGTGGGACCAGCATCCTTGATGTTTTAGAGTAGGTGTTAGGAAGAAATTCTTTATTCAGAGACTGGTTACCCAGAGTAGCTGTGGCTGCTCCCATCCCTGGAAGTGTCCAGGGAAGCTTGGACAGGGCTTGGAGCACCCTGGGGTCGTGGAAGGTGTCCCTGCCCATGGCTGCACTGGTTTGGAGGCCAGAGATTTCCCAGGCACTTGTGGCAGGTCTTGCTGAGATCCGTGCACCCCCAAGCACAGATCCCACTCTGGGTTTCCTAACTGGGCAATTAAATAAACAAACATAGCATAAATCCAGTGTGGGCAGTAAACTCCTCAAGCTGCAGAGCCCAGAGACATTGCATTGCTGCGGGGCTCTTCTCAGGGCGAGGGAGGGAGTTTGAAGTTAATGCAGGAGAGGAGGAAAAAGCTGATGCAAGGCTGGAAAGGAGGAGGGAGACAAAAGCAGGGAAATATCTTGCATTTCTTTATTATGCATTGGATTCAGTAATGCAACTCACCTGTGCTCCATAGGGCATAACCCAGAGGGACGTGGCTGGGTGGGAACAGGCACGTAGCACCCTCAGTGTGTGGAATCCCCAGCAGCTGCTTTTGGCAGTGGGGCAGCCAGGGAGTGTGGGCAGCAGTGGGCACAGAGCTCTCCTGGCTGGAGGGCACCAGGGCACTGTCCCTTCAAAGAACCAACACAGAACCAGAGCTTTTCAGCCCCTCTGGCCTCGAGGGCCTCTGTCGCCATGCTGGTGCTGCAGCCCTCCGTGGGTGAGGTGATTCCCTCTGCACAGGGTCTGTGTGAGCTGTGCTGGCAAACCAGCCAGGGAGGGCAGAGCAGCTGCCAGGGCCCTCCTGTGCCCATGGGCTGGTGTTTGGTCCTGTCCTATCCCACTCCAAGGGCTGGGCTGGAGGATTTGGGACTGATGGCTTTGTTGCCTGTGGCCTGGTTGAACAATGTGCTAAGGTGAGCCCTCGGGCTGGGTAAGGGAGTTCTTGGCATTGCTGTGAATAGAGGCCTTGTTATAAGCACTGGGAGGGAAAAATAGGCTGCAACCCCCAGAAAAAATAGCAGCTAGTTCCCCCAAACTCTGTTCATGACCTGGAGGGAAGGAGGATATCTTGGGAATACCATATAGGCATAAAATCCACCTCTGGCTCCAGTATGGTCTTGCTCACCCTGCTGCTGTCACACACAGAGCTCTGCAGGTCATTCTGCCACCAGCAGAACAGAGCAAGTCAGCCTGGAGCAGGTTTTACTCAAACCACATATTCCCAAGGAGTCTTGTTCATTTCTGAGAGGGACATTCAGGGAGGGTTTGCTGCATTTCTCTGCAGAGCACCCCATTTCTCCCCTTCCAGCCCATGAAGGTGTTTGTCCTCCAGGAGCTGAGGTCTGGCCACACTGGCCATGATCTGCACTGTCACCTGGGAGGGAAAAGCCTGTCCCATCCCAGATGGGCTGCCCAAAATCCCTGATGGATTGGCCTTTTCATTTGGGGATTCCTGTCCTGACCTGTGGGCACAAGACAAGCCATTTCAAGGTGGAGGTAGATACTGCTGATTGGTACTGATTTATCTGGGACTGGCACTTACTCTGAGAATATTGCTGGATAGAAGGGAGAAGAACCCAAAAGTGTTGCTGCTAGCAATGGAATACTGGGATATATGGCTAGTGGGGGAAAGCTCTTCTACTGAGATGTGGCAACCACAATTGCCAGTCTGGGAGATTTGAGCCACCTCATCAATCTGTGATAATTGTCATATTTATGAACTTTTTAGGGGAGTTATTTTGGGGTGAGAAGCTGAAAAAGTCCTTGACTTAATGCAAACACTGCTCAGCAACAACCAAACCATCAGTGTTATCAGCATTACTCTTATCCTAAATCCAAAGCACAGCCCTGTATCAGCTACTGGGAAAGAAGTTAACTCCACGCCAGCCAAAACCAGGACATATGATGGTGAAAGCTTCTTCAGGCAGCATACTTTGTTCATTTAATATCTCATGCAAATGTAGAAACCTGAATTGGAACCTCAGAAAACCCCCAGAGAAGTATTTCTCTGTCTTATCCTCAAGAGAGTGAATTGGGAGCTCTGGCTGAGGGAGGGTGCTTAAAGATTGCAAATTAACTTATGCAGTCTTCTTCTGATAAGCTCAGACTTCAGTCCACATTTCCAAGATTTCATGTCTTGAAGAGCGTGTTCTCCCGCTTCCCTGATTTTGTCCCTTGAGTGAGGAGGTTTGTTCTGCATCAAGTCACACAGATGAGGCTCGGAGTGTTTCACTCCCAGCAGCAAACAGGGAGTCCATGGGCATTTCTCTCCTGGCCCTGCCATGGGACTGTGGCTGGGTGGATTTGACAGTGCAGGTGCTGGAGCCTTGAGCATTCCTGCCTGGTTTCACCTGCTCCCCTGGGGCTCCCCAGGCACCAGGACTGTCTGGCACTGGTTGCTTGCTCAGCCGTTGTGATTCAGCTGTTGATGCTGTAGTTAAACCATCATTTAATATCTTCCTTCAGAACTTTGATTAAAGAGAAATCTATCTGATGTGTTGCACCGGCAGAGGAGGCAGCTGGGCTGTCCCAGCCCGGTGTCTCAGGTGGCAGCAGCTGGCCTGGGGCAGCCACCACGGCTCCAGCTGTGGCAGCAGGGCTGGCGTGACTCTCGGAAGTCATCTGGGGAGGGTGCAGAGCTGGATGAATCAGTCTGGATTTCTCTGATGGTTTCCTAGCCAGAGTCTTCAGGCAAATATGTACTTTTGCATCATAACAGCTGCTGCCCTTTCTGCCAGTTTCTAACACTTGCGGCCGCCGGCTTGGCTCTTGCTCGTCCTTCCACCCAGTGTAAACAAATCCCACCCATGTTATGTTTGGGAGATGAAAGCAGAGATCAGTGTGTGAAGCAAGGAGCGGCGATGGGAAGCGTGGGATGTGAGCTGCTCAGTCATGTGGTCAAGCATGGTTATCGGGGAGCACGTGAGCTCCTCACCACACCATCCCTGCTCCCAAACCAAGGGTTAAAGGTTGGGCTCGGTGATCTTGGAGGTCTTTTCCAACCTAAATGATTCTATGAAACCCAAACTAGAGGTCTTTAGCAAAAGGGCAGTGTTATTGTTAATGGAAAGTCAACCCTGTTTAAAATAGGGAATTGAGACATCTTCGTGGCTTAAACATAGCTATGGTTTGCCCTAAGTTTTCCTGGGAAAGGCATCCTTTGTCTCCATACTTCAGGGCCTTGGAGAAACTCTCTTCTTAGATGTCTTCTGATGTCTTGTGTTTGTGACTTGAGGGAGCACTAAGCAATTACATCTGTGAGTAATAACTGCTCCAGAGTGTCTGGAGAGAAAAGTATATGGCAGCAACAGATGAGATATGAGAAGAGATTGGGAAAGGGTCAGGGTGGTGACAGAGCAGATGAGAGGATGCTGCTCCTCTGATCCAGAAACCAGGACAGCTGCTGGGAGCAGGAACTCTGCAGGATCACCACAGCTTCTCCCTGCCCTAAGAGGAGTAGGAATATTGGAGCTCCTTCTCCTTACCATGTGTATGAGTTGATCCTGTTTTAATGATGCTCAGGATTTGCACATCATTTTTCTCTCCAGTAATGCTCTTTTTTTTTTTTTTTGCTGTGTAAGGCCTTTAAGTGGGTTAAGAGAAAAAAAAGTGAAGGTCTCCTATATTTTGATTTTGCTGCACAGTGATTTCTGCATCTGCACTGGGGGTTTCATTGATGTTTGTACCCTGGACTGGGTTGGAGCCTGATGGAGCCAGCCCGGAGGTGCCGGCTGGCTCCAGCCCTGTTGGCAGCTCCCTGCAAGGACAGGAAGGAATATGTTTGAGGAATGACAGTCAAAGCTTTCCTGTGATGGTCCCTGTCCCTTTATCCAAAGGGAATTCCCTGCATTTGGAAAGATTGTTCAGGCTCAGGAACTGCAGCCAAGATCCTGAGACAGGCAGCAGAGGTCCCCGTAGCTGTGACGGTAATGAAGGAGCAATGGGGACACTCTTTCCCTGGCAGCAGTCCCGAAAGCACTGCCAGATCAATTCCCAGAGAAAAAAAAAGGCTTTATACCTCAGAACAAATGGCCTGGGAGGCAGTTAATGCTGGAAAATCGGCCAAGGCAGAGCTTGCTGATGGGAGGGTGGTGTTGCCACTGTCTGGTCTCAGCCTCAGGAGCAATGGGGATCAGGAGCAAGGAAAAGGTGGGGAAGGAAATGTGAGAAAACCAATGGCAGTTCAGTGTCATGTTTTGCATCATCACAGGGGTCATTTTGAGCCCTTTTGCATTTTACTTTCGGTTTTTATGCCCCTTGACTCTCCTGTGAGATGCACACCCAACGTGTTTCTGCAGCCCATCGTCACAAGGAAGTTCCAAACTGAAACTGTGCCTTGTGCAATCCCTTTGCCATGGGTCTGACCCATCCCAGCTCCAAAGATTCATAGAATGGTTTGGGTTGGAAATTAATCACAGAATGGTTTCATTTTAAGACTTATCTCGTCCCACCTCTGACCTTGGACACTTCCTGGGATGGGACAGCCACAGCTTCTCTGGGCAACCTGTGCCAGGGCCTCACCACACTCACAGCCAAGAATTTTTTCCCATATCCAATCAAATCCTGCCCTCAGTCAGCTTAAGGCCATTTCTCCTTGTCCTGTCACTCCAGGTCATTGTCCAAAGTCGCTCTCCAGTTCCCTTGCAGGCCCTCTAACCAAGGCTGATGGGATCCTCCAGAGACACATCTCAAACTAAGGTTTTCCAATGATTTGAAAATTTTTCCCAGAAAATGTTCACTGGTAAAGAAGCAGTGCCTGGCCACCATTAGCAGCACTTCAGAGTCAGCCACAGCCATTCCCTCACTCCAAATGTGTGCAGGAAACACTTGGAAAAGAGACTGGCAAAAGCGAGGAAAAAGCTTTTTAAAATTATCTGGACTTGTGGTCTGTTGTGGTCCCTCTCCTGATTCAAGAACAGCAGCAGCAGCAGCTGGCCAGCGGTGCCGTTAATGTCAGGATGACTCAAGTGGTGCTGGGATCTGCTGGGTCAGGAGGGGATGGGTTCATGCCCGGGGCACGAGGCTGCTGGAGGTGATGTCCTGGCCAGGAGACAATCCCCTGGACACCCTCCTGCTGGCCCTGTCCCTGCCCTCTTGGCAGCTGCATGACCCTTGAGGCTTTTGGAGGGACAACCTGGGCACCCCAGAGTTGTGCTCGCCCTCCTCAAAGCCACATTTTGCACCCACGCTCAGGTCAGCCTTGGTGAGGCTTCCAGCTCTTCTTCCCTCTTGCTCTGTCTCTTTAATTTAATGTCTTTTTAATTGAATTTTATTTAAATTTGGCTCCTGTAACAGTCGCCCACTAAAATTCTTTGCTGTCCTCTGGATATCCAAGGATCTGTGGGACACCAGGCTTTGCTGGAGTGAGGGTGAGGAGGAGCTTTGAAAGCAGAGCTATTGATTAAATAATTAAATGGATACAAATGAGCTTTCCTTAGGATTTTGTTTAGCTGGTTCTTGGGTGGAAAAAAAAAGTGGGTGGCCTGAGAACACTGGTATTCTTCCAGATCTCATTCCTGTTTGGAAAGGGTCTTTGGAGTTTCTCACTGCAGGAAATTGCATTTCCATCAATAATTTATTTCTCTTTAGCAAGGAGACCTTTCCTATAGTGCTGTCTGTGTTAGAGGCCTGTCCTGCAGCACGCCCAGCTCCACTGCAGATGTCCCAGCGATCCCAGTTTGGGGTTTCTCTGATTCCCACTGTGTCAGAGTCCCTGTGTGTGGGGAGGAAGCTGTGGGTGCTGTGGCTCTGCTCCCAGAGCAGGTGAACACCCTGCTGAGCCTGCAATGCAGCCTCACCCCCCGAGTCCTGTGTCCCCAGGAGGGCAGGGAGCCTTGGGCTCTGTGGGAGTCTGGTTTTCTAGGCAATAATGCAAATATGATCAGTGATATACGGATGGATTTGTGCAGCTTTTAGCAGCTTTTGGAGAGGATTTGTGTTTCCTGATGAGGTCTCTGGGTGTTGGCGTGGTGCTGGAGGAACCAGCTCACATTGCTGGAGATGCTTCAGGAGCTGCTGGGCACCGGAGGGTCCATGGAAAAGGTGGATCACAGCCCTGGCACGCCCCAGCGTGAGCTGGAGCTGTGCTGACACTTCCCACAGCCCAAATCTGTCCAGTCCCTCCAGGCTGGCTCCCGTTTTGGGTTCACCTGTTACAAAGTGAGACTCAGACACCTCGTGAAATAGGATTGGTTTTGTCTGGACACGCACTGTTCCCTCTAAAGCTTCTTTGGAATCCTGTTTTACCATTAAAAACAGCTAAAATGGGAAAAAAATCGCAGCGAGATTTCAGTATTAAACCAGGGCAATTTTTACTGTCTTTCCCCCCTTTTTAATTTTATTTAGAGCCGATGAGAACTGTTTGGAAAAAAGAGCTGGAAAAGTTAATCTTTGAATAGCAAACATCCCTGAAGGGAGAAAGGGGGGAGAAAAAAGGGAGAATGGTCCTTTCAAAGAATCATTGACCTAAATTGCACTTTAATGCACATACCACGCTGTCCACACCACCTACGTGTCTCCAGGAATCCTGCTCAATAACAAGCACTCAATGTTTAGTCATTTCCTGCAGCACGTTTGCAGGAGCCGGTGGCTCCGTGCGATCGCATGTGTCAGTGCTCGGCAGCTCCAACAGTTGCTTTCCATATCAGCAGCTGCTGGCTTCCATCTCCTGTTGGGAAAGGTGCCACGGCGAGCCCAGGTTAATGTTTCAGCCACCTTCCAGCAGGAGTTCCAGCAGAGGCTGCGGTGACGTGGTGACACCTCACCCCAAACCTGGGGTTTTCAGCTCGCTCGGGGAAATCCTGGCTACAGAACCCGGCGGGCTGCACAGCAGGAGATGGGTTTGTCCTTTCCCTAGCAAGGCTTTTAAGGAGGTTTTACTTTTGTGGTTTATGAATCTGGTGAGTTTATGGGCTGGGTGGCAGCGAGTCATGCAAGAGAAAGAAGCAGGGGCTGCTCTGACCTGCACAGCCCAGCCCCAGCTGCCTGCCAGGGGTGCCAGGGTCCCCTCCCTGCTGCCAGTCCTGGCTTCCCACTCGGGGCTTGGTGCTCCCCACATCAGCCCCAGCTCACCCCCTGCTGCATGGGGGGGCCAGAGCGTCAGGAATTTACACAGACAGGTGGTGCTAGGACAAGAGGCAAAGGTTTTAAACTAAAAGAGGGGAGATTAAATTAGATATTTGGAAGAAATTTTTTCTTGTGAGGGTGGTGAGACCCTGGCACGGGTTTCTCAGAGAAGCCGTGGCTGCCTCATCCCTGGCAGTGTTCAAGGCCAGGTTGGACAGGGCTTGGAGAAGTCTGGGATAGTGGAAGGTATCCCTGCCTGTGGCACAGGGATGGAAAATGAAATGAACTTTAAGGTCTCTCCCAGCCATCCTGTGATATTTTATTAATTTTATAGCCATTAGCTCAGCCATGCAGGGAGGATGATCTTGCCCGGAGAGGTTTGCAGTTTGTGCAGTGCCCTTTCAGACAGGCACGGAGCTGCTTTCTGCCCAAGGAATCCAGGGCTGGATCCTCTCACTTTTTTAAGTGTCTGCCTTCAAAATGGTGGCTGCTTCTCACTTGAAGTTCAGGGGAACAGATGGCTGGATCTCAGAGACAGGAGTTACAAGCTATAGGGTGTTTTTCACCACATGTCTTGCTAGTTTCCCTCCTAAAAAAAAGATCTGTGTGAGAACCCTCCCAACATGCCAGGCCAAATCTGACCGTCTGTTAAGTTCACTTTATATAATCTCTGTTTAGAGCTGAGTGCCCTTTAAAATCTCAGGGAGAGCTTCTCGCTGGGAGCTCCCAGAGCCCTGGGCGGGCAGCAGCTGCACAGCCACCCCTACCCAGAGCCCAGCAGCCTCTCCGCACTGATATTTGACTTTTATCTCTGGAGGAGGGGGGGAGCCTGCCCAAATCCCTCCTCAGAGCTGTGTGGGGGCCCTGTGTGCGTGCTCAGGGCACAGGCAGGGCTGGTTGGCAGCCCGTGCATCCCACGGGCACATCCAGCAGGAGAACACGGCGGGATCTCACAGCTCCAGGAGCAGCATATGCTCCGGGAGACCTCGCTACGTTGCATAAGCCTCCCATCCCAGGAGCTGGCTGAGCACAGCACATGAGTCAACAGCACAGCGAGACTTGTGCCGTGGGAGTCACACCTACTCTTGGCTGCAGAATTATCCAGAGAAGCAGAAGGTTAATAGGAACAAAATAAAGCCTAAGGAAGCCTTAAAGGTTAGCTGCAGGATTTGGTTCCCTTGGAGAGAGAGGGGAAAATGGGTCAAGCCGAGCAGGGTAATGCAAAGCCATGGTGTCTGTCTCCTCAGGAGACAGTCCGGTTTGGATCAGTAAAAATGTGATCAATAAAGCATTTGTATGTTCAAATTAGCTGCTTCTGGAGAGGGCCATGGTTGATTACAGAAAGAAAAAGTCACGTCACTAATGAGAAAGAATGTGGAGTAAAGCTCCAGGATGCTCAAGAGGTATTACCACTGCATGAAAGCAGTTCTGCAAGACAGGGATTGACTCCCCAAAGTGTGTAAATACAGGCACAGCAAGCACCTGGCCCAGAGCATCAGCACCACCAGCACAGTCCCTGGCTTTGCTGCTGCTCTATAGATCATTGCCTCATCTATAGATCATTATTTTATCTTGGGACAGTTTAGGGATCAGAAGCAAAGCGGGAGCAGGTCTGTCTGTGGCACCTGGAAACCCTGAGCATCTCTGGTCCATGCAGAGCAGAGCTGGTGCTGCTGTGCAGTGCCAACAATGGCATCAACAGAGGAGGCACAGCAGGGCTGGGCTCCCCATTCTCACCAGTTTGGCCCCAGTTTGGCCTCAGTACCCCAGGACCCAGGGCTGACTGCTCTGCTGCAGTTTGAGGTTGAGTCTCAGATCTGATCCAGATTTCCAAGCGAGCTCTGGGGTAGGGTGGGAAATAGGGATCTCCTTAAAAGATGAATTCACAGGCTTTCAGTTTATAAAGATGCTCCATTGAGTAAAATTTATCTCGATATTGAATCCTTACTGTAGGCTCCTGTAAATGAGTTTGGTTTATTGCGTTTGTATTTGTCAAGAATGCAGTGGGGCCTCCCCGGCCTCAGGAGAAGAAAAAGAGGGAATACAGAAAGTTGTGTTTAATTTCCAGCATGTCATCTTGGGTTTTTTCCCTTTAAAGCAAGATTCCCATGGCCAAAGCTGATACTGCTCGTGATGCAGGCTTGCCTGCCTGAGGTTCACCTCAGCCCCAAATCCGTGCTGTAAAACTCGGGGATTACCGGGGTGGGAGTGGAAACCCTCAGAGCTGCCCGGGAATTGTGTCCTTGCTGTGCTGGGTCCTGGCTGCCGGCCACGTCCCAAGGTCTGCGTGGAGCACGTCCATCCGTGGGGGAGGTGTTGGGCAACACAAGGGATGTTTCATCCCTCCCCTCGCTCCCGGTGCTCTTGCAGAGGGAAGGATCGTCTTGTGATCAGGGCACAAGACCAGGAGTCAGGCGCTGTGGGTTACTGCAGGGTTGGATTTGCCAACAGGAGTGAAGAGTCCTGACACCTCCAGAGGCACAGGCACCCTGGGAATGTGCAGGTTGCCTTCTGCCACGGCGTATTTGGGGTTCTTTGTGATGGTCTCCTTGGGGATTTAGCAAAATAATTGAAGTGATGAGCTGTACTGTGATGGAGGCACAGAGCTCTCAGTGGCCTTGGGCTGAAGTTTGGGATAAAGGCCCTCAGGATATGTGGATGAGGAGTCATGGAGGGAGATGAACTCGGTGTGAATAGTCAGTCTCCACAGGCATCCCGAGTGAGAGGGCACTTGCAGGGTGCTCATCTCACCATCAAACCCCGAACTGCAGCTCTGGCAGTCCCTTCCCTCTCCTGAAGGCCCCAGAATGCCCTTTCCTGATGCAGGAATTGCAGTGCCCAGGGAGCAATCGCTGGGCAGGGGGTGTGAGGTGCTGGGGTCCTGCACACATGGAGAGCACAGAGGTGGCCTCACCTGCTGCTGTTTGGGCTGGAGAGGTCACCCTGTCCCTGTCCTGGCTCCAGCCATGGTGGGAAGGGGACAACACACCTGGCCAAGCTCCCCTGACATGCAGGGTCCCTCCAGAGCCACAGGAGTCCCAGGTGTGCCATCTCCTGTCCTCCCACACCCACTGAGAGGGCCTGGCTCAGGTGTTTGGATTCAGAGCCCGAAGGGGTCCCCAGGAGAGCCCAGCACAGCCTGTGCTGCATCCCTGGCAATGAGCACAGGCTCTGAGCTCCATCCCTGCCGCTCCCCCAGCATCTGCCATGGGTCCTGGCACAGGAGACTGCTCAGTTTTTCCTAAATCTGGCTGATCTGTCTCCCAGGAAATGGGAGTCAGCTTGCTCGTGCTCCTGCTTGCATCAGTCCCAGAGTGGCAGGTGGGAAGTCAAAGTCCCTCTTTAGCTGTAGACACACAGAGGAGCTTTCATCCCCAAAATGTGCAAGGTTTGAAATGTTCATGGGGGAAAAAAAAGAATATTTCCTTATAGGGGAAAAAAGGATAAAATTCAGTAAATCAGTTTGGCTTTTCCAAAGGTGCAGACTTGAGCTGGAAAGAGGCAGAAAGGAGGAAGAAATCCCAGCTGAGAAGGTTCTGGGTGGTGTGTCCAGGTGGGAGCCCGAGCAGAGGTCCCTGCCTGGCTGTGGGCACCCTCCCTGAGCCACCCGGCTGCAAAGCACTGGTCTTGTGATTCCTTTTTTTTTTTTTTTTTTTTAATTCTTATTATTTCAGTCCCATGATTTTTGTTTTCACCATTCCTAATTCTTTGCCTTGGGGAAGGGAGGCAGGGAGCAGCACAGATTTGTTACTGCTGTGGTTTTCTGGGTGTCGTGGGCCATGATGTGGCATTGAAGTGATGGGGCATTGCCAGCCAGGCTGCAGAATTCAGAAACCTTTTTTGATGGAAGGGGGGTAGTGCAGTTCTAACAAACCTGTGGGTTTACTTCTGTCCATTTCAGTGTTTCAATTCTTTCCTTACTTTACCCAAGCAGTGAAAACCCATCAGTCATGAGCCCCACAGCAGAACCCTGGCGTGGTGTCACTTCAGGGCAGGTGCTCAGGCACCTTGGTGAGCACAGGAATGTGATGGCCAAGGACAGGTAAAGATTAAATCCTGCCTCGTGCTGAGGTTCCAGAACTGAAGGGGTTCTATTATTTCTAGGTGGTTTCAATGGCACTCAGAGATGGTTTCAAACTTCCCACAGGGCTTTTCATCCTAAAGAGTCCCAGAGCAGAGAATTCCATGCAGAAACTGCATGCAGATAAAATATGGCAATTGAGCGATAGTGCCTGGTAAGAAAAGTAAAGAACAATTTTCTGGCTTGGATGCCGAGGGAGGGGAGCACCCAGACAGGCAGATCTGTGTGATATCTGTACAGCCACACCACACACCCTCGTGAGAGACACGAGAATGAGCCCTGGTTCCCAAACCCCAGCTGGCAGCTGGCCCAGCAGTGCCCCTGTGCCCAGCTGACCCAGTGCCTTCCCCATCCACTTGCCCCGGGGCCAGGGGGACTGGCGGTGACCAGGCTGACCTGGAACCCCCTGCCCTGAGTCACTGCTGCCCTCGGGGCACGGCCATGTCAGCCTCCAGGGGTTTTCCGTGTCTTGCAACTGGGAAGAAGCAAGAGAGGACAGTGGTGGATCATCACTGTCCCATGGGGTGTGAGGTGTCTGTCACCTCCTGCCAGCCCTGGTGGCATCACCGTGGCTCCATGGCCACTCTCAGTGTCCCACAGGGAAAGATGGGTGTGATTAAAGGTGCCCCTGAGCCAGCTGGGAGCAGCTCCCCAAATGGCTGGGTGTGCTGGGAGGGTGTGCTGGAGGTCAGGCCTTCCTTTGGCCGCTGCATCCTGTCCTTGGCTGGGAGCTGGGGGAGATTCCTGCTGTGGGAGTGCCAGGTCGTGTGTGTCCGTGCTCCCCTCACCAAGGATGGAGGCTCTGGCTCCCAGTGTGCTCTGGCAGGGGTGTCTGTGTGTGTAGGGTGTGGGGTGCCTGTGCACCCACCCTGCTCACAGAACTCCTCCTGCTCCTCCCGGGAGCATCCTCGTGCAGGAGATCAGGGATCAGCGTGTCCTGCAGCCCAGGAACAGCCACCAGCAGTCCCTGTCAGTGCTGGGGTCACATCTGGGGAGTCTGAGGGACTCCAGAGGGAGGCTGCAGCTCTGGCACCCCCAGCTCACCTCCCAAACCCCTCCCCAAAATGTTTCCCAACAAGACACAGCATGGAAACAGAAGCTCCTGCCAGGGAATTTCCATCTCAAATCAGTAACGTTTGAGTAGTGGGAATAAGCTACTGAAAGAGTTGATTTTTTTTTTTCTGTTGGTTTTTTAATTTCATTTTTCTGGAAACTTGGCTGTGCGGATGTGTGATGTGGTGGTGGGTGTGGTGACCCCAGCAACAAGTCTTGCTCATAAGGGTTGCTAAGTGATGCCTCAAACGACAGCCATGGCTGGGGAGAGGCGACAGCCCGAGGGCAGGTCGGGCTCCCAAATTGTTTTATGGCTAAAGGAGGTTTTGGAGTTTTCTTTGCAAACACCCATAAAATTTATCTGTATTTTTAAATCCCATCAGAAAAATAAACCCCCAAGATCTCCCACTAACTTTCTGAGGAAGTTCCTTTCTGGTGGAAATAGTTGGTATCCAAAACACACAAGGCTCAGTGGCTCGGGGGAGGTCACGGCAGGCAGCTGCACTGGTCCTGTTACTCAGTGCTCTGGGAGGGGGTTGCTGGAAGTCTGGAGGAGGTTTCACGATGGAAGATTGGGCTAAATAAAGGTCCTCCACCTCCATAATTCCGGCAGCTGCATTTCAGCACAGGATCCAGTCACAGTGTGACACGGCGTCTCGGATGGAGGAGGGAGCCTCAAACCTCGCTCGGTTTGGGGGCAGCCGGAGTGATTAATGGAGCAGCCTCTGCTCAGGTGGGCTGTTCCTGAGGTCCCTGAAGATAATCTGCAGTGATCTGGTGAGCTGGCAGTGATAACACTCAGGTTTTATCCTGTCTGTCCCCAGGAAGTGCCTCTTGCCGCACGTTAGCACCGAGAGGGCTGGAGCCTGGCAAAGCCACAGCACCCGGATGTCCAGCCCAGCCCCGTCATTTCCAGTGAAGCTGGGGTTGTCAGGGGCATTCAGCCAGTCATGTCATGGTCTGGGCATCCTGACAGCTCCTGGCTGCTGGCTGGGAACAATACCACTGTTCCCAAGGGATGGCAAACCAAAATCAAGCTATTTTCGTGTTTCCGATGAGTTTGTAAAGAGTAGCCAAAGTTGACGGGCTCCAGCCAGCTGTTTATAGAGTCATGGAATGGTTTGGGTTGGGAGGGACCTTAAAAACCATCCCATTCCACTCCTGCCATGGGCAGGGACACTTTCCACTGTCCCAGGTTGCTCCAAGCCCGTCCAAGCTGCCCTTGGACACTTCCAGGGATGAGGCAGCCACAGCTGCTCTGGGCACCCCATGCCAGGGCCTCACCACCCTCACAGGGAGGAATTTCTTCCTGATATCCAATCTGAATCTCTCCTCTTTTAAGTTTTAAACCATCCTCCTCTTGTGCTATTGCAGCAGGCCCAGCTGAAGGGAGAATGTGGTGGGATGTTTCATTTCCATGTGTGGTTCCTCCACCCTGGCTGCCACATTCAGTTATCATTAGTGGGGTTGGAAATCAGCCCCCACTGATCCCCTCAGCTCACCTGGGGCTCCCCCATCCAGGCTGTGCAGCCCAGGGCAGAGAAGGGTTAATGAGGGTGCTTGGGTTGCTCTGGGAAGGGGCTGCTGTGTGTGGGGAAGAGGAAAGCCCATCTAGGGCGTAGGGGAGACTCGGGGGTTGTTATTCCCATCAGGAGAGGTCAGGACAGAGGGACAGCAGGCCAGGTCCCACCTTCTGGCTCAGCCTTCACAGGGAGTTGCTTGTGAGGCCAACTTCCTCTGGGAGGAAGAGAAAAAGAGCCATGGAAGCTGTCCAAACCCTCTGCTGAGAAAGAGGGTGAGGCCAGACAGGGCTGATTTGGGACTTTATTTGGGTGTGCTTGGAGTTGCCTGTGCCGGGGAAGCACCGGGAGCCACAGGACGCAGATAACCTGTGGGTGCTGCTGGCTCGGGGTGATTCACCCTCCCACACCTGCACAGCACACCTTGCAGGCTGCAGGGCCGTCAGCACTGCTAAACTGGGCTTTTTTTGGGGATGTAAATAGGAAATGAGCTCTGCAGCTGAGCCTCAGCAGGCAGAGGGTGCAGAGGGCTCTGCCTCCTGCACGGGCACTTCATTAATAAGCAAATCTATGTGGCTCCATAGGGTTTGAATAACTCCTGGAAGCAAAGCAGTTTTGAGGGCTGAGTGCTTTGCCTGCTCCAAATGAGTCAAAAGGATTGGTTTTATTTCACTTCCAAAGCGGTGGAACCCACACGTTTCCGTGTAGCACACCTGACTCTGGCTGGCTCGGCAGGAGTGGAGCTGGATGTGCTGGCTGTCCTGGGGCTGGACCCCACTGACTGTTTATCCAGGTGTTTGCGTGCCTGCACACCTTGCTGTGGCTGGAAAAAGCCTTGGAAAACCTGAAACCTGCGGGCTGTGGGAAGGAGGCATGAGGAAAAGGGATTGCTGGGGGCTCTGGCAGCTCCAGCCTGCGCTGGGCAGGGGCTGGGGGTGACACTGAGGGGCTGCAGCAGCTCTGGAACCAAGCAGGGACTTGGGCAGGGACCAGGGGTGACACTGAGGGGCTCCAGCAGCTCTGGAACCCAGCAGGAACTTGGGCAGGGGTGACACTGAGGGGCTCCAGCAGCTCTGGAACCCAGCAGGGACTTGGGCAGGGACCAGGGGTGACACTGAGGGGCTGCAGCAGCTCTGGAACCCAGCAGGGACTTGGCTTGTGGCCACTGTCGTGACCAGGGAACCCTTTTCCATGACACTGTATCATAGGGGGAGGTGATTCAGCAGCTTTCTAGAAAGGCAAAGATCTAAAAGAAGTAAAGAAGGAAGTTTTCCTTCTCTGTCTCATTCTGCATTAAGAAATAAGGCAACTTGGGTTCTCCCTTCAGGGAAGAGGGAAATTTGGCACCAAAAAGCCCCTCCATCCCTTCCCACATCCCTGCACCACATGTCTCCGCTTCACTTCTCACTTGTTTTGACATCAAGTACTTTCCCCAAAAAATATTAGTCACAACTTTGGCTTCAACCAGCCAACTCTTAACCTTCCTCAAAGTGGTTTGCAAGGGGTGACGTTGGGAATGCGTGATGGGGATGGGTGGGCGGGTTCAGCGTTTCTGGAAGGTTCTGTGTCAAGATTTGGGAGCCCTAAAGCTGCTGCCTGCTGCTGCAAGGGAATCCCAAAGGATCTGCCAGCAGATCCAAGGAGCTTTGGTGGGTCCTTGGAATAACACAGACTGTGAGGCTGGAAAACCAGGACATGTGGTGGGGGTGAGACTGTCAATGGAGGCTGAATGAGCGGAGTGCTGGGTACGGTGTAAAGCTGACTAATCCGTGCTGAGGGGTGTCAAACTTGAACCAAGCTGCCTAAAACCCTGGGTTTGGAGCAATAACAGCTCTGCTGAGCAGTTCAGCACCGACAGGAGGGAAAACCCCAAGTGGCGTGTGGGATCAGGTATGGATTCCCGAGAATTCCTGGGAAGGAAGGAGTGAGGGATGCTTGGGTTGGGCAGAGCTGTGGAATCATGTTCCAGGCCTGCAGCAGCTGCACACGAGGAGCCTGCAGTGGCTGTGGGATCCAGGCTGAGCCCAGCCCTGCCTTCCCTGTGCTTCCTCAAGTAATTATCACACACCTTGCACCCTAATGAGAACCTGCTCCATTTTCCCATCCCTCCACTCCGCGGCTCTTCCCTCATGGCTGCTCCTTTGGAGAGCTCTTTGCAAACCCCATCTGCTAAAGGGCTTGGATTTTCTTTTTAAAAGGAGAAATCATTGGAAATTAGTAGTTTCTCTGTGCGTTATTATGCTTATAATCCTCTAATTTGGTAATGGGGCTGTAATCACAGCCGTGCAGGATGAGGAGCAAAGCCAGCCCGGAAAGGTGCCCTGGGGATTCCCAGGCACAGCAGCCACAGCGTGCCCGGACAGAGCGGGATTCCATGGCAGGAAGGGCAGGGAGAGAGAGCACGGACCTCCCAGCACTGCCAGTGATGGAAAAGCAGAGTCAGACACAGCCCATGGGTGAGGAACCCCAAAACAGGAGATGTCACCACGGGCAGTGGCAGACCCTGTGCAGAGCCTATGTCTGTAAGCAGCAATTGAGCCTCACAGCCCCATCCCTCCCAAAAATCCAGGGAAAACAACAAATTCCGTCCCTTTGCCAGGGATGCTTCCTGCTCAGGAACAGTTTTCAAGGCAGTTAAGTTCCCAGGATGCAGAGAAGGTGTGGGCTGTGAGTGAGGCCCTTCCTGCCCCAAATCCCAGCCTGCTGCTCCTGAGCCCTTCCAGCCCCAAATCCCAGCCTGCTGCTCCTCAGGCCCTTCCAGCCCCAAATCCCAGCCTGCTGCTCCTGAGGCCCTTCCAGCCCCAAATCCCAGCCTGCTGCTCCTCAGGCTGCTGCCCAGCCCATCCCACCGCAGGATTTCCCCCCTTCCAAAACTGCAGTGAGGGACATTGGTGCAAATGTGCAGCTTGCTGAGGGTAACGTGTGGTGCTGAGGCACACCTGGATAAAAAACCAACCAGGGACTTCCAGATTATCAGGCTGGAAAGATGAGGGGAGTTAATTGGGATCTGCACAGCCTGGCTGTCCAGGCAGGAAATCCACATTCTGCATCCTCTGAAAGGCCTCCCGTTGTGCCACCCTCCCAGGATGCAAGGTGCTGGCAATGGGGACATTGCTCCCAGCTGAGCTAAAGCCTGAGTAAAGCCCTGGTAAGCACCGTGGAGCAGGTCTGGCTGATGTTGGAGATGGGTTATGTTCCAAACAATGCTGAAACTCAGTCCCAGTGCAGGGTAGGCGGATGGGAGAGGCTCCCAGGGGCTGAAACCTCAGCCCTGATGGGCAAAGTGGAGTCAAGGATGTCCTCACTCAGCACAGCTGGCTCAGAGATCCAGGGAAAACCCTGAGAACCAAGGGACTAGAAATGCAGAGCAGGGATAAGAATGATGAAAATGAGACAAAGTCACCACTTCCCAAAACCTTCACAGTGAAGGAAACACCTCCCACTGTCTGGAGGATCCATGGGAATATTACAATATTTGTTCCAAAAACATGACTGGGTGGATCCAGACTCACTGACGCAGACACAAGCAGCTAATTGAATTCATACGTAGGAACCCTGGACACCATCTGGCCTCAATAAAACGTGGGTCCGGAGCTGTTTCTTAGCAGATGGTTCCTCATTTTCATAATCTGAAATCAAAAGATCATTTTTCTATCTGGAGATCAAAGGCACTGAACGTCTCCTTGGTGGAGGGTTACAAAGCGAAACCTCTGTCCTCTGTTTTGGCGTTTTGTGCAAAGGCAGACGGGGGTTTTCCCCTGAAACCTCTGCTCAGGCTCCGGGCAACCACATCTGGGCAGCAGCTGCAGATGTTCACAGCTCTGCAGGGCTGGGCTTTATTTCCATGATAGGGGCGTGCAGTTTATAAAATCAGAAGGACAGCTGCAGTAAGCTTGTGTGGCCATTCCTCTTTCGCCAGACTACTGCAGTACATTTGAATATTTGAGGAATATTTGAGGATGAAATGATTCCTTTTCCCTTAGAAGAAGAGCTCAGAGCCCTGTGTGACCTCTCAGAGCCCAGCCAGCCCTGCAGCCCCGTGTGTGAGGCCAACACTCTGATGGGGTGGTTGGGGTGCCCTGTGCAGGGCCGGGATGATCCTTGTGGCCTCTCCCAGCTTGGGATATCCCAGGATTTTCTGATCCCTATGGGAGACACCCCTGCAGAGGAGTGAGACCTGGAAGCAAAGGAGGCTCAGGGGGGACCTCGTGGGTCTGCACAAGTCCCTGCCAGGAGGGGACAGCCAGGGGGGATTTGGGATCTGCTCCCAGGGAACAGGGACAGGAGGAGAGGGAACGGCCTCAGGCTGGGCCAGGGGAGGGACAGGTTGGACATCAGCAGGAATTTCCCCATGGAAAGGGTGCTCAGGCCTTGGAACTGCCCAGGGATTTGGAGTGCCCATCCCTGGAGGTGTCCCAGGAGTTCCTGGAGGTGGCCCTCAATGCTCTGAGCTGGGGACGAGGTGGGGCTCGGGCACAGCTGGGACTCCATGGGCTGGGAGGCCTTTCCAGGCTCAGAATTCCGGAATTCTGGGAGTCTGGGCTCCTCGGCTGGTGCGGGTGGGCGAGCGCTCGCCTCCCCGGCGACGTCAGCGCCGCTCCGGCGGCAGCAGCGCAGGGGAGGAGAAGGGGGCGAGCTGCGTTTCTGTGGAAAGTACTTCCACACCCACCCCAAAGCCTCCGGGACAGACGTGATCTTTGCCACCTAAGAACGAGAGGTGTGTGGTTACTCGGAGCAGGTTGTAACAAATTGAGTCCTGCTCACAAACCTCATTTTCCAGCGGGTACCTGCGGGCTCGGGGCCGTTCTCATCGGCCCAGGTGGAACCCAAAGGTTCCCCCCCAGTCCTGCCAACCCACACTGCATCTCAAACGCTGATGCGCGGGGTGAATATTTGCGCCGGGCTGAGCTCCCAGAGGAGCCGGAGCCTTCCCTGCCGTGCGTCCCGCCTGGCTGCAGTATGGAAATGATCCTCCCGGCAGACAGCTGAGTCCCACCTCGGTTCCCATTCACCTGGAGATGAAAGTGCTCTGGCTGCCAGTGTAGGCGGGGCAAAACTATTTAAAAACCTCATTAGAGAAAGTATTTGGGGAAGACAGCAACACCCTCAGTTGTGGTTTGCTCCAGGACTTCTCAGCCAGATCCCTGCTGATACAGAGGGAAGGGCACTATGTGAGACATTCCTGTCAAATTCTACTCCTCACAGGGATGCCCTGGGTGTCCTTGGCCTTTCTCTCTGTCCTGGTGGGCTGTGTTTTACCTAAACCTGAGCTTCCCCTCCAGGTGGTGATTTGGGGGCTGGAATCAGGGCTCTGAGTGGTCCAGGAGTGATGTAGGAGGGTCCTGCTCCGTGCTGGAGGAACACAGTCAGCAGAACTGTGTGTAATCTTGATTAGGCAGAAATCCACCATGAATATTTCCTATTCCATTTAATTCCCGTTTGTGCTTATTTCAGCTGAATCTGCAGCAGGAGCAATGCCCAAGCCACATCTGGCTCGTGATGCACATGGGATCAGAGCGGGACTTTGGGAGGAGGTGGATCTGGATTCAGAGGTTTGGCTTCTTATTTAGAAAATGACGGGTTGCATTCTCCCACGGCTGCTCCAGACTGCCCCAGAGCTCAATGATATTCCTGGCCAGGGGTTTTTTTCAGTCTGCCTGACGAGGAAACAATGTCATGTGTACGGCTTGTCTGGCCTCGTGCACCTGCACTTCCCCTTCTGCCTTCATTTTCTTTGCATCCCATTTATTCCAAGGGGCCAAATATTCATTAAGTCCTGATGAGTTGGAGTGCCAGGAATCCCTTCTCCTCTCCCAACACACTCACCTCAGGCAGCCCCAGTTAATCCAGACAACTGCAGCCCTCATCAGCCAAGGACACCCCGGGCCCTCCAAGCCTGATCCCATAGGATCACAAAAGGACCAGACTGAGCTAAGAAAGGCCATGGGCAGCACATGGGTTTGTCTTCTCCCTTGGCTCCAGCCACAGGAGCTGGTGGCATCTTGGCAAAGTCCATTGGGTTCCCAGAATTACATGGAATCACAGAATCAGCAAGGTTGGAAGAGATCTTCAAGGTTCATCCAGTCCCACCATCACCCCATAACCACGTCCCCATCCAGACAGCTCTTGAACTTTCAGAGGTGACTCCACCACCTCCCAGGCAGCACTGCAGCCCCCAGCTGCCCACCCCACCCTGCCACACTCTCACCCGTGCCCTGAGGAGCAGCCCCTGCTCACCCCTGTGCTGAGGGCATCTGCAGCTTGAACCAACTCCCCCCGACCCGGCCCTTGGGTGCCCCACACCCCGTGAGCAGGGAGGTCACACAGACCTTGTCCCAAAGCCTTGAGCTGAGAGGTCAGGGTTTAACTCACTCATGTCCTCACATGAACTGCAGGAAGAACACACTCCTGGGCTCTTCTTCTGCCTGTCCCAGCTTTATTTTATTATTATTTTTAGGGGTGGGTGTGTAATCTTTTTGACTCAATTAGTGAGTTCAGGATATTCTCTATGTTAATATTTGACTCAGACATGATGCAGTCGGGCCCCGTAGCTGTTGTTACCTGCATCCCCCGAAAGAACAACATCTCCCCAGACTGGGAGCCTCGGTGGTGTTGATTCCTGCCGGGGTACGTGGGTGCCAGTGGAAAATAAATAACGTGGTATTTTCCAAGTGGCAGATCTGAAGGCACCCTGCTTTCCTTGCTTTGCATACTCACCGAGCACCATCCTCTCCGCTTCCCAGATATGAAAGCCGAGGCAGAGACATCTGACGGGGCTCCAGCGCTGACTCACTGTTTGATGTGAGGCGGGAGGAGGGATGTGATCAGATCCCATTGTGCATCCACCAGACAGCGCCAGCAGCGGGAGGAGAAGCGATTCCTCATCCTGCCTGCCCCTCCAAACCCTGCTGTCACCCCTCGCTGTCCCCTGCAGCAGCCAGGATGTACCTCTGGCATCCCTTGGGCTGTGGACTCCCATCCCTGGCAGTGTTCACAGCCAGGTTGGATGGGCTTGGAGCAGCCCGGTCTGGTGGAAGGTGTCCCTGCCCATGGCAAGGGTGGGACCGGGGAACTTTCAGGTCCCTTCCAAGCCCTTTCCATAAGTCCCTGATTCCGTGGCGAGGCCGTGTGCAGGCAGAGCCGAGGCCTGTGCAGCCCCGGGGTGTGCCGGCTGTGCACGCCCGGGGCTCTTTCTCACGAGATGGTGCAAGAGCCGGGGGGGAACTGGTTAAACAGCGTGAGCTGCCGGGGCCTGGCAGGGCAGGATGTCACCGGGAAGCCGGCGTGTTTTATTAAACACGCTATCGAAGTGGGCTAAAGTCTCTTATTAATGTCCACAAATTTTGCCACTTCCAAATAGTTTCCACCTACATGTTCCTCCCACTGCTGCGCTGGGTGCTGGCGAACGTCTCTGCTCAAAGAGGGGAATGGCTTTCATTTGAATAGTCCTGGGGCGAGTTTCGCTGAGCGATGCCAGCGTCATTCCCGCAGCTCTCACGTGCCCGGCAGCGCTCCAGGGTCGTGCCGGAGGGAAGGCACAGAGACAACAGCTCCTGCTGTGTTTTCCCAGTGCTTTATCCAGGCAGAGCCCATGGCGGCCGAGATCAATGCAATTAAGCAGCGATGGATGCACATATTTGCAATATTAAATCTCGACTTCTGACTCGTGACGGTTCCTGACGGTTCCACGGCAGCGAGCGCGGCCAGCTGTGCTATCGAGAGTAGCACGCAGCTGAAACCACCTGGCTGCCCACCAAGCCGGGCTTTTACAACTCCCAGAAGGCTGAGGCAGAGCCCTGGTGGGTGTCAAACTGCTCCTCACACCCTGCGCTGGGAGGTCCCGCAGCGTCCCTTGGGACCGGCCTCTGCCGAGGGCTCCCCCGCGCCTTCCCTGGGCACGGCGGGTGGGAAGGGAGACGTGCAGCTCTCCCGGGAGCTCCTGGCAGGGTACATCCCACTCTGACCCCGTGCGGATGGAGGTGCTGTCCCCCCCGGCTGACTGCCGGTGCCTCCCGTCCGTCCCGGAGGCGGCAGCAGCAGCTGCGGAGCCGCCGGGCTCGGGAGCGGAGCCGTCACGTTTGCTGAGCGCAGGAGAGAACCCCGCTGGCCGGCTCTGCCAGAGACAGCCTGGCTCGCACAGGAGCTTCTCCTGGTGCGGAAAGCACGGGCTGTTCCTGCCGGAGGCTCGGGGCCGAGGATGCCGAGGGCTGAGGATGCCGAGGGCTGAGGATGCCGAGAGCTGAGCGCATCGCGCCCGGCACCGCGTCCAGCCCGGGCAGGGCTGAGCTTTCACCTCCGGTGCCAGTAACCCGAGCCGGGGTTGCTGGAAATGGGAGAGAGGGAGAGTCAGCGATTTGATTACAGGCCACAGGCACATGCCTGGCCTTCATGGATATATTAAGTAAGAGACATTTTAAAACAAAACCACCCTCAGTAACCTTATCGTAAGCTCGAATCCACAACCCATCTGTTAACTCCCGGCGCTGCCCACATAGGCTTCCAGCAGCCAGCAGCGCCAGGGATTTTTGGAACGTTTTCCCCCAAATCCCTGCGGTCGGAAGGGGACAGTCCCGGGGAAGGGGCAGATCCTGAGTCTCGGATTCCAAACCCACCCCCAAAGCAGCCCCCAAACTCTCACCTTGTCGTGCCTCTGTAAATAACTGCAAATCCCCTTGGACACGAGCTGTCGGTGTCCCGTGGCTCCCAGCCCTGCTGGAGGAGCGCTCGGCAGAGCTGCTCCACTCCACGCATGGCTTGGGGGAATTGAGCCTTTTTAAACATTTTGTTACTGCCTGACTCGCGCGGTGTAAAGGAGCCCTCCATGTAGAAATAATTCAGCAAACACAAGCGAGAAGGCGAATTGATGATTGCATCAGCCCTTGCTTATGAAAACTGATCCCCAGGAAAATGTAACTCAACTCTCGAGCAATCTCACTTGATGCCCAAGAATGCAATAACTTCATTCGGATCCTCCTTTTAGGGGGACTCCTAAATCCTTGGCAACGTCCCGTAAGGTCATGAGCAAATCCTGATATGGAGAATTGTTTGGCAAGCACGAGAACAGTAAAAGGGCTAAATAATTGGGGATTACCTCTGACCCTGATTTGTGGCTCACCACCCACTGCAGGAATGTACTGAATATCTGAAGGAGCATGCAGGAGTCAGACAATCCACGGGCATGAAGCTGTCCACGTACTCTTGGAGCCTGAACTTCAAATGCCGAGCAGGTTGGCCCCAAACCTCATTTTTCATTAGCAAAAGGCTGCAGCAAAGCTCTAATTATTTCTGTTGCCTTGGACAAAGGGTCAGTGATGGGACAGATGAAAAATTGTCCGTGGTTTTTTTTTTCACCCTTTGTTTGGAAAATACCAGCTTGGGTCTTGGGGGTACAGAGAGAAGGAACTGTCTGCTCCAGGGCTGGTTATGGTCCCCTGAGCTGCAGCAGGGGACAAACCCATCACCCCCACATCTTCTGGTGGTTATTGCTGGGTTTGTTCAGTGCCTGCAGGAGAGAGCAGCCCTGCTGGGAGATTCTGTGTGCTCAGAGCTCCGTGCTCAGTCCCAAGTCCTCTTCTCCATGGGCTGTGGCACCACAGAGACCCTCAGGATGGATGGGCGGGTCCTGCCCATGGCAGGGGTTTGGATTGAGATGTCTTTAGGGTCCCTTCCAACCCAGACCATCCTGGGATTCCATGATCCTGGCCATCATCACCAGCTTTGGAGGCTCGGATGTCACACACTGAGAAGACCACGTTGAGTGGGACTGCCCAAACATCTGTTTTGTGGAAGCCCCATGTCACTGATACAATGCTGATAGAGGCTGCTGGGAGCTTGTAGAGGAGAATTTTGAATTTTATAGGCCTTACATTTATGGCTGCATCTTTCTGAGGCTCCAGCTTCCCTTGGGATTCTTCCTGCTAACAACAGACACCTTTGGGTGGGGTAAGCCTTAAACAGCCCGTGTCCCTCACCCATATAAACCTCTCTGGGCTCTCAGGTGGCACCTCCTGCCCTCGGATTCCTCCCGAGGAGGAGCCAGCACTCTGCAGGCACAGCAGCAGCTCAGGGCTGGAGCTCTGCTGCTCCCTTATCTCGGTAAATGCACCTTTTATCAGCTGAGCCTGCCTCTACTTGCTCAGCACTCAGCAGGGAAGTGACCACAGCCCTTGAGGAGAGCTCTGCCTTGGCAGGTACACAGGAACCATTATCACCGCTTGGCATTGTGCAACTGCTGGCGTCCACAGGCTGGCACGGGCATGGGATGTCATGGAATGCTCTGGGTTGGAGGAGACCTTAAAGTCATCATCATCATCATTCCACCCCCTGACATGCACAGGGACACCTTCCTCTAGGCCAGGTGCTCCGTGCAACACTTCCAGTGATCCAGGGGCAGCCACAGCTTTTCTGGGAACCTGTGCCAGGGCCTCCCCACCCTCATAGGGGAGAATTTCCTGCTGATCAGAATGGTTTGGGTCAAAAATTAAGCTGTCATTAGTTCCACCCCCTGTATGGACAGGACACTTTCCACTGGAGAAAGTTGCTCCAAACCCTGTCCAACCTGGCCTTGGACACCCCCAGGGATGGGGTCCTGCCACCCCAAAACTTCCCTGCAGCCCTGACATTTCCCCAGAGCCACATTTTAACAACTCTGTCTTTTTTATTTTTTCCCCCACATTCCAAACTTCCGCTATTGCAGCTTTCCCCAGGTCCCACAGGTTTGTGCCTGTGTCACTTTGGGAGTGATTTTTTTTTTTCCCCTCCTGATCTCAGGAAGCAGCAGCGTACTGCAGGGTATGGCAGGGCACTGTGTGCCACAGAATGGCACGGTATAGCATGGTATGGCATGGTATGGTGCAATATAGCACAGTATGGCATGGTATGGCACAGTATGGCATGGTATGGTGCAGTATAGCATGGTATAGCACAGTGTGGCACTGTATGGCACAGCATGGCACGGTATGGCATGGCATTGTATGGCACAGTATGGCACAACACAGCATGGCACAGCACAGTATGGTACTGTATGGCACTGTATTGCACAGCAAGGCACAGCATGGCACAGCACGGCACAGCACTGCACGGCAGGGCAGAGTATAGCACAGCACGGCACGGCAGGGCACGGTATGGCAGGGCACGGCACAGCACGGCACAGCACGGAACGACACGGTATGGCAGGGCATGGCACAGCACAGCACGGCACGGCAGGGCACGGTATGGCAGGGCACAGCACAGCACGGCACAGCACGGAACGACACGGTATGGCAGGGCACAGCGCAGCAGAACATGGCACAGCACAGCACGGCACAGCCCGGCCCTGCCCCGAGCCGCCACCCCGGTCCCCGCCGCGCCGGGACACACGTGCGGGGGGGGGCCCGGAGGCGCGGCCCCGCCTCCCCCCGCGCCGCCGCCACGTGAGGCTCATGTGACGGCGGGGCGGGGGCGCCGGGGCCGCCAGACGTGCCGGCGGTCACAGGGCTCCGCACGTCGCTCCCGTCCACCCACTCGCCCGCATTTAACCCGGCCCGCGGCCGCCCGCCGCTCCTCAGCCCGCGCGGCGCGGGCGCGGCATGAGCAGCAGCGGCACCGGCACCGGCAGCGCCCGCAGCCCCTGCCCGCCCTGAGCGCCCCGCACCGCCCGCGCCCCCCGGCATGGAGCGCATCCCCAGCGCGCAGCCCCCGCCGGGCTGCCTGGGCAAGCTGCCCGCCCTGGAGAGCGGAGATCTGCCGGGGTAAGCGGGGCTTCGGGGGCTCGGGGGCTCCCGGGGGAGCGGCTCCCGCCGGCTCCGGGACAGCGGGGGTAACGCGGTGCTCTCCTTTCGCCCCTGCAGGCTGGACTTCGCGCACATGTACCAGGTGTACAAACCGCGGAGGGGCTTGAAGAGGAGCGAGGATAACAAGGTAAATGAGGGGTGACGGGGTAGAATGAGGGGCGGTAAGGTGACCCGCGGGTTAACGGGGTGAACCGGGGGTTAACGGGGTGAATCGGCCGGGGCGCGCCCGTGTCAGCGCTCCCGGGGCGGGGGGGGACTCGGCCGCTCCTCGGGGCGGGAGGAGCGGCGGCGGCGGGGCCGTGCGGGCTGTGTCCCCCCGCTGACCCGCTGCCCCCGGCCCCGCAGGAGACCTACAAGCTGCCGCACCGGCTGATCGAGAAGAAGAGGCGCGACAGGATCAACGAGTGCATCGCGCAGCTGAAGGACCTGCTGCCCGAGCACCTCAAGCTGACGGTACGTGCGAGCGGAGGGAACGGGGCAGCGGCTCCCCCGCGGCCGGCTCTGTGCTGCCGCTTCACCGCGGCTTTGGGGTGGGTTTTTATTATTTTTTATTGTTTATTGTTGCCGCTCTCCCGAGCAGGCTGTAAGCGCATCCCAAACTTCCCGGGAGCTGCGGATCCCTCCGGGAGCTGCCTGCCGGGTCCCCCCGCACACCGTGCCCGGGAGAGAGCAGTGCCCGGCCGGGCTGCCCCGGGCTCGGGTCACGGTGCCAGCAGGGGCAGCAGAAGCGATAAATAAAACCCTTCTCTCCCAGCTATGCGGCTGGTCTGGAAGTACCCGCGGGGTTCCGGGAGAGCCTTTCCCGTAGCCTGCTGTTTAACTTGTTCCGTGGAATGCTGCCGGTGGTAGTCAGGGTCTCCGCGGCTCCTGGGGAGGCACCGGCGGCGCCGCGGGGCTCCTGCCGGCGCGGCCGAGGCTGCGGCGGGTGCCAACCTGTCCCTGTGCTCCCAGACTCTAGGTCACCTGGAGAAGGCTGTGGTTCTGGAGCTCACCTTGAAGCACGTGAAGGCGCTGACCAATCTCATCGAGCAGCAGCAGCAGAAGATCATCGCCTTGCAGAACGGTCTGCAGGCAGGTGAGCGCTCAGGGAGGAGAGAGCCTCTGTGTGTGTGTGTGTGATGGATTTTCCCTGGGGAGCCTGTGAAATGCGGTTGTGACACCTTGTTCCCGAGAAGGGAGGAGACAGGAATTCTGGCCTTCCCTGCTGTCGTTTTCTCAGGCTTTGCTCGGGAGCTTTCACAAAAAAAGACGCATTGCTCAAGGTGGTCAGTGCAGAGCACCCTGGGGGTTGTTTGAAATTAAACTGGGTTTTAAGTAGTTTTATTACAGCCCAGGTTTGCTGTGAGGTTCTCTCCAAAGCCATTCAATTCTTCCCATTGGTGTCTGTGAGCATTAGAGAACCCAGTCAGGTTTATTTGGTTGTTTTTCTCTGGGAACAGATATAAATCTGCTTTCTCTCCACACCTTTTTAAGTTTCTCTCTCACCGAGCTGGCCTGTGCTCTGCAGGCGGTGGGGACCCGGTGCTTCAGCTTATCAGCCTTAGATGCACTTCCTCCTGCTGTTTTCACATGTGGCACTCACGTGAATCTGATACAGTAAACCCGAATTTTTTCGGAGGCGCCGGCCCTGCCCTGGCAGCCACCGGGAGTGCAGTGGAGCTGCGGGAGCAGCGGAGTCACCCGGGGCTGGCAGAGCTGCCGGCGGGGCCCGGAGCTCTCTGCCCCGAGGTGCAGGGTGAGGTGCACCCTGCCTTCCCCGGGGGCTTTCCTGGAGAAGCCACAGCTTGACTCACTCCCCTGCTCCGCAGTCCAGTGCCTGTTGGAGGTGGATTATACAGCAAATAGCAAAAAAGAGCAGGCAGCACTTTGCATGAAGTTATTAGGTAAAAGCAGACAGGTGGATATTCTGATGGAATTGTCCATTTCTGCAGAAATCCGGGGATTTCTGTTCATAGAGCCCAGCTTGGCCACCCCATTCCCCTCTGGCTGTGCTGTAACCCAAGTCCAGCGTCGCCTGCGGTCCGCCTCGGAGATGGAAATGGAGCTATTTAGCATGCTGTTAATTTTTAATTTCTCTCTGTTAATGTTTCCTTAGGTGACCTGTCATCGAGAAACCTCGATTCCAGCCAGGAAATGTTTCGCTCCGGTTTCCAGATGTGTGCCAAGGAAATGCTGCAATACCTGGCCAAGCACGAGAACGGCAAGGAGCTGAAGTCCTCGCAGCTGGTCAGCCACCTGCACCGCATGGCCAGCGAGGTGCTGCAGGGCGGGGCGGCCCGCAAGGCCGGGGACATCCCTCCCAAAATGATGGACTTGAAGGAGAAGCCGGCGCCCCTGGGCGAGGGCCACGGGAAGAACTGCGTGCCCGTGATCCAGCGGACATTCGCTCACTCCAGCGGGGAGCAGAGCGGCAGCGACACGGACACGGACAGCGGGTACGGGGGGGAGCTGGAGAAAAGCGACCCCAAATGCGAACAGCCCTATTTCAAAAAGGATACCGACCTCAAGTACGCTGTCCAGGAGAGAATAAGCTCTATTAAGCAAGAGACTGAGGACCCGCCGGCCAAAAGGAGCAGGCTGGAGTCGCCGCAGGACGAGGGCCCGTTTGGCGGTGACATGATGGGCTCTTCCAGCGGCTTCCTGGGCCCCCACGCTCACCAGCCTCCCCTGTGCCTGCCTTTCTACCTGATCCCGCCGTCCGCCACCGCCTACCTGCCCATGCTGGAGAAGTGCTGGTACCCGGCCTCGGTGCCCGTGTTGTACCCCAGCCTGCCGGCCTCTGCGGCGGCTCTGACGGGCTTCATGAACCCCGACAAAATCTCCCCCCCTCTGCTGATGCCCCAGAGACTCCCTTCTCCTGTACCGGCCCATTCCCCCATCGACTCCTCGGCTCTGCTTCAAGCTTTGAAGCAGATTCCTCCTTTGAACTTGGAAACCAAAGACTGAGCGCAGTGTGACTGGTTTTTCTCTTTTTTTCTTTTTGATTTTTTTTTTTTTTAGTTTGAGAGACTGTTTCACTTTTATATATTGGCTGGACTGAGGTGTGGGGACGAGGTTCACTGTGCGTAGGAAGCTAAATCCCCTTTTCTCTGACTTGTCAGGTAGCTTGGAGAAGGATGAAGGATGCGCCCAGGTTAGCGATTGACAACTACTTCCAAAAGATTAAAGAAGGGTTTTGTGCTTTACCCCTTCCCTTCCTCCCTCTCCACATCTACAGAGCAACAGTTGACTCGGTCAGCTGTGAACCTATTGCAAAGCTGTGAAGAAATATTCCATTGGGCAGGCCTGGTTTGAGGGTCTGTGGGTGTAAAATACCTGAATATAAAGCACGGTACTTCCCCGAGCGGCGCTGGGGGCATCGGCCCTGCTGGCTCCTGTCAGCTGGGCTGGTGTCCCAGTGACCCCGAGCGTGGGGTGGTGGCAATGCCACCGTGGGCACAGGAGGAGCAGGGCACTGGTCACTGCAGGGGCAGTAATGCCACCAGGGATAGGAGCACGACAGTGGTCACTGCAGGGGCAACAATGTCACCAGGGACAGGAGCAGGACAGTGGTCACTGCAGGGGCAGCAGTGTCACCAGGGACAGGAGCAGGACAGTGGTCACTGCAAGGAGCAACAATGTCACCAGGAATAGCAGGACAGTGGTCACTGCAGGGGCAGCAGTGTCACCAGGGACAGGAGCAGGACAGTGGTCACTGCAGGGGCAGCAGTGTCACCAGGGACAGGAGCAGGACAGTGGTCACTGCAGGGGCAGCAGTGTCACCAGGGACAGGAGCAGGACAGTGGTCACAGCAGTGGCAACGATGTCACCAGGAAGAGGCAGAAGTGTCACCAGGAACAGGAGCAGGACAGTGGTCACTGCAGGGGCAGAAGTGTCACCAGGAGGAACAGGACAGTGGTCACTGGTGGTGGTGGCAATGCCACTGTGAGTGCAGGAGGAGCAGAGCAGTGGCCACTGCAGGGGCAACAATGTCACCAAGGATAGGAGCAGGGCAGTGGTCACTGCAGGGGCATCAGTATCACCAGGAGGAACAGGACAGTGGTCACTGCAGGGGCAGCAATGCCACCAAAAAGAGCAGGACAATGGTCACTGCAGGGGCAGCAATGTCACCAGGAAGAGCAGGACAGTGGTCACTGCAAGGGGCAGAAGTGTCACCAGGAGGAGCAGGACAGTGGTCACTGGTGGTGGTGGCAATGCCACTGTGAGTGCAGGAGGAGCAGGGCAGTGGCCACTGCACGGGCAACAATGTCACCAGGGATAGGAGCAGGACAATGGTCACTGCAGGGGCATCAGTATCACCAAGAGGAACAGGACAGTGGTCACTGCAGGGACAGCAATGCCACCAAAAAGAGCAGGACAATGGTCACTGCAGGGGCAGCAATGTCACCAGGAAGAGCAGGACAGTGGTCACTGCAAGGGGCAGAAGTGTCACCAGGAGGAGCAGGACAGTGGTCACTGGTGGTTGTGGCAATGCCACTGTGAGTGCAGGAGGAGCAGGGCAGTGGTCACTTCAGGGGCAGCAATGCCACCAGGAGGAGCAGGGCAGTGGCCACTGTGAGGCAGTGGCAGTGGTGGCATTGCCACCAGGAGTCCAGGAAGAGCAGGGCAGGGTCCCTGCCTGGTGACACATGGTCAGGCACACCTCAGACGGGTTTCTCTCCACACCTTTGCTGATACATAGATTTTTATTTTTTTTAAGAAATAAAAGGTAGCTGCTGCTTGGAGCTTTCCGTGGCGTACATCTAATCAATAAATTAACCTGCGCCCTTGCTGTAACTTGAGCTGCTCGGTCGGAGCTGTCCCCGGGATGGCTCTGCTGGTACCTCCCGGTTCCAGCCTCTCCCGCCCGCTCTCACCGCGGTGTTCCCGGCCGGGCGGCTCGGGAGCTCCCGGCCTGAGGGAGCGGAGCCGGCAGCGCCATCCCTGTCAGTGCCTTGGGAAAATGACAGGGCCGGGCTTTTCCAAGGAGTCCGATCCCGGCAGGGTTGGAGCATTCATCCTTGGCAAAGCCCGGCTCGCATCCCCGCGTTAAGGAGAGAGGGGTGGGGTGGTGACGCCTGTCCTGTAAGCTGCGAGAGGCTTTCTCCGCAGAGGAACATCTCCAGTTTAGCTTCTTTTTAATTAAAAAAACCCCAAACTTCACTGCTCAAGGCAGTGCTCTTTGGTGGGGTTTTTTTCCCATACTGGTTTTGAGAACTGGTGATCCCCCTGTCTGGATCCTCGTGTTGCCCTCCCATTTGCACCAGCTGTTGAGATGCACTATGCTTGATTGCAGATTGTGTTCTAACGTTTATTTTGTTGTTGGTTTTTTGGGTTGTTTTTTTTTTTTTTTGGTATACAGTCGTTGCCTTTATTTGTAAAATCCTGTTATAAATATATATATTATATAAATATATTGAAAGTTAAAACGTTTCAGATGTCTATTATTTGTATAACTACTTGAGCATAAAGAAGTGAGAAATATGAATGTATTCTTGTTTCTGGGTTGTCTTTTTTTTTTTTTTTTTGAAGAGAAGAATATTCCGTTTTTCTCTCGGGAGAGGTACAGTGTTTATATTTTGGAGCTGCCTTCAAGGTGGGATATTGTACATATTTTTATCTTGAGTAAATGTTAAGTAGCTGTTTAAAAATGCTTAATAAAATAATTCTTTTCCTGTGGAAGATAAGGGTTTGCCTCCTGTGCTTCGAAATGTTTGAGCAGGGTCATTCCACATGGCCTGGTCCAGCAGGGGATGATGGCACAGGGGGGAGCAGGGGGATCAGGGGGGTTTGGGGTCTCTTGGGGTGCTGCAGGGAAGATGGGGAATCTCGGGGTGCAGGGAGGAGCAGAGGATCCTCAGGGGATCTCTTGTGCTGCAGGGAGGAGTGAGGATCTCAGGGTGAGGGGGATGAGGGGTCTTGGGGCACAGGGGGGCTGAGGGATCTCGGGGTGCAGGGAGGAGAGTGGATTTTGGGGTTCAGGGGGGAGCAGGGCTCTCCTTGCTCCCCCCACAGCTCCTCCACCATCACTGCCTGAAGGATCTCAGGGTCCCATTACCCCTGTCACCAGGGACATTTATTTATTTTAACTCCCTTGGCACCCTCAGGGATTTTTTTTTCCTTCCAGACTCCCGGGAGGTGCCAGGAGAGCCTGGCTGCCTTTCCTGCTCTCTCCTGATGTCACGTTGTGCTCCCTGTGTCTGGCATTTGGCTCTGGGGCTCTGTGGGGAGGAGGCTGCACCCCTCACCCCGCAGGCTGCAGCACTCCCCAGGCTTTGCCCAGTTCCTGGAGGAAACTGGACTTGCTGCAAACTGGCTTTACTTCAGCACCCTCAGCCTGTGTCTGAGCTGCCCCAGGACTGCCAGGGATGGTGCCCACCCAGCCCCTGAGGGGGTGAGGGTCAGTGCTGCCATTGCTGGGGTGATCCCTGTCACCCCCACGTGTCCCAGGGTCCCGGATTTGGGAATTCCAGCTGGCACTGCGGGTGCTGCAGCAGCCTCTACTCCCAGAGCTGCAAAATGAGCCACAGGGTAAGGTCCTCATCCCACCACGGCTCCCTCCCAGCCTCTCCAGCAGCAATGCTGGTTTCTGGTCCCAGGTGAAATGACAACGACCCCAAACCTGCCCTGAAGGCAGAAGAAGGGTGAAACAGAGGGGTGGGTGGGAGGACCGGGTTTCCCACTGGTGCTGCCTGTGTGAGGATGGGGCACGGGCAGTTCTGAGGGGGAATTTCAGATTTTCACGGTGCAGATGAATCACAAAATGTGGGGAGTGGTTTAAAGTGTCCACCCGGGCCAGCACTGCTCAGTCCTGGGCTGAGCAGCCCCAGGACCCCACATGGAGAGGCCGATGCTTCTGTTGGGCTGTGGTTGGAACTAAAGAAACCTCAGCTTAAGTAATGCTAGAAAAAAAAAAAAATGCTGCTTGGTTTAATGGGTTTGGGGCCTCCACACATCCCAGCTTTTGTGTTATATTTGCTTTAATTAGGGCTAAATATTGATCTTAATGAAGCCAACAGTAACAATCTCATTTGGGGACAGCATTTGGTACTCAGTGCAGAGGTCTCCAGCCTTGGGATCCCCTGGATTTCTGAATCTCCTACTCCTCTTTGGTCCACTGTAACAACCCAATTTGGGGACAGCATTTGGTGCTCAGTGCAGAGGTCTTCAGCCTCAGGACCCCCTGGATTTCTGAATCTCCTACTCCTTTTTGGTCCACTGTAACAACCCAATTTGGGGACAGCATTTGGTGCTCAGTGCAGAGGTGTCCAGCCTTGGGACCTCCTGGATTTCTGAATCTCTCACTCCTCTTTGGTCCACTGTAACAACCCATTTGGGACAGCATTTGGTGCTCAGTGCAGAGGTCTTCAGCCTCAGGATCCCCTGGATTTCTGAATCTCCCACTCCTCTTTGGTCCACTGTAACAACCCAATTTGGGGACAGCATTTGGTGCTCAGTGCAGAGGTCTCCAGCCTTGGGACCTCCTGGATTTCTGAATCTACTACTCCTCTTTGGTCCACTGTAACAACCCAATTTGGGGACAGCATTTGGTGCTCAGTGCAGAGGTCTTCAGCCTCAGGATCCCCTGGATTTCTGAATCTCCCACTCCTCTTTGGTCCACTGTAACAACCCAATTTGGGGACAGCATTTGGTGCTCAGTGCAGAGGTCTCCAGCCTTGGGACCTCCTGGATTTCTGAATCTACTACTCCTCTTTGGTCCACTGTAACAGCCCAATTTGGGGATGGCATTTGGTGCTCAGTGCAGAGGTGTTTCCAGCCTCAGGAACTGCTGGATTTCTGAATCTCCTACTCCTTTTTGGTCCACTGTAACAACCCAGTTTGGGGATGGCATTTGGTGCTCAGTGCAGAGGTCTTCAGCCTCAGGATCCCCTGGATTTCTGAATCTCCCACTCCTCTTTGGTCCACTGTAACAACCCAATTTGGGGACAGCATTTGGTGCTCAGTGCAGAGGTCTTCAGCCTCAGGACCCCCTGGATTTCTGAATCTCCCACTCCTCTTTGGTTCTCATGTTCTGACCCTCCTTGTCCTATGGTGGGACAACTTGCAGGAGCTCCAGATCCTCAGTCACAGAGGAAAAAAATGGAAAAAAATGGGAAAAAAAAATTTAAAAAAAGTGGAAGAGAGAACATTTACTCAGGAAGCAAAAGATTATTAAGAGCTGGGAATTTTCCTTGCCCCTGGCCCGGTGCCAGCGGGATGGGTGAGTCCTGTGGGGCAGAGTGGGGCAGGGGCTGCGCTGAGGTGACACCGGGTGGGGACAGCAGAGCCTGAGCAGCCCTGCCAGAGCAGCACCCCCGGGAGGAGGGGATGGATGGATGGATGGATGGATGGATGGATGGATGGATGGATGGATGGATGGATGGATGGGTGAAGGGGCGACCCCCGGCACGGCGCCAGCCCGGGACAGCCCGTGCCGCCCGCCCCGCCGGGGTGTGCTGAGTTCCCGGGCTTGTTTTCATGGTCTCACCCAGCTCTGACCTGCCTCAAATGTTGACACAATGTCACGTTTCCGACTGCAGTCTTTCATGTGCAGCCGGAGGCTAAATACGGCTGCTGGTTCCTGGAAAAAGACGTGCCTGGCACCCTTTCAGCAGAAACCCGATCCCCATGCAGGCTTGGCACAACAGCTGAATAACACGGCAATAACTCTTTCAGCAGCATTTCAACCCATAAATAGGGCTTCCCGAGCAACTCCTTGAAGTCAGACAAGGAGGATACGATGATTTTAGGAAAAAAAAATTAAAAAAAAATAAAGTTTGTGTGTGTGAGGAGCGGGTGTGAGGGGGCAGCGGGGTCAGGCAGATCCAAGGGTGGTGTGGAGGTGCTGAGTGAGATTTGCTGAGCGGCAGAGCAGGATTGCCTCAAAAGGAAAGAAATGCTCCTGAATTTTTTAATGTCTCCGTCCCGTTTCATACCAGCCCTGTGGAGGCACGGGGAGAGCCTTCCTGAGAGCCAGGGCCTTTCCTAACCCCGCTGAGGACACACAGGCACATAATTTTAGTTTTCACCACCTGTTTGGAAAGCTCCCGTAGCCGAGCGCCGTGGGACTGGATGGTTTTTACAGGCATGTACCCCGGGAGCTGCTTATTTGCATTATGCATGGACCAGGGCCTAAAATAATCTGCAGTGACGCACTTTTTTTCTTTTTTTTTTTTTTTTTTTTTTGCTGTGATTTTTTTTTTCCCTCCACCCCTTTTCCAGGATTCTAATTTTTTTTTTTTTTTTTTGTCTGAACGTGCTGTGACTTTTGAGGACCACGCATGGTTAGGCAGCCCCGGGGCTCTCTGATTGAGCTGCCCCGTCCCCCCGGCCGTGCCACAGGGAGGGAGAAGTGCCCTTGTGCTCCGCCTTGGCTTTCATCTGCAGAGCGTGTAGCTGCAAGTGCGGCGTGTTTACAAATGCAGGCATTGCAAGATCCCTTGAACTGTGTCCTAGTACAAAAGAGGCTTTCAAACGAGAAACACGTTGTCATGGCATGTTCCAGGCCAGCAGCACCAGACTGAACCAGATAATTGCTGTTTCTGCTTCAGCGTGGAAAAAGCAGCAGGTCTTGAGCAAGGCTTTTTTTTTTTTTTTTTTTCCCCTTTAGACATCTCGTGTGATGCTCGGGATGGAAGGGGCGGGTTGGGAATGCCCGGGCAGCGGGGGCAGAGGCGGGGTGGCTGTGCTGGGCTCAGCCCGTGTAACCATAGCCCGCGGGGCTGCTGACACTGACCCGGGCTATGTGACACGGGCACCCTGCAGCCAGGAGATGCGGCTCCCGTTGCTCCCTCGCCTTCCAGACCTTTCCCACTGCCCTTCTGGGAACTCTCCCGACGCCTCTGGGTGCCGGTGGGAGCTGCTGATTGCACTGAGCATTACTGGCCCTGGGCAAGGAACCTCTGCCCCGGGAGCACCGGGGACGGCTCAGGGGGGGCTGTGCCCCCGTGCCCTCACTCATGGGGCACCACCGTGCTGGGGGGCAAGAAATGGAGCATAATAATTCTATTGTTATATAATATAATATAATATAATATAATATAATATAATATAATATAATATAATATAATATAATATAATATAATATAATATAATATAATATAATATAATATAATATAATATAATATAATATAATATAATATAATATAATATAATATAATATAATATAATATAATATAATATAATATATATATTTTAACATATAAATATATATTTTTATATTTTATATATTTTATATATTTATATGTATTTATATATAAATATATAAAAATATATAATTATAATATTATATTATATTATATTTATATATTTTTACATATAAATATATATTTATATATTTATATATTTATATATAAATATATAATAATAAATATAATATAATATAATATAATATAATATAACATGTATTATATTATACTATATTATATTATAATATATATTATAATATATAATATAATGTATAATATATAATATAATATATAATAATATAATATAATATAAAATAATATAATATATATAATATAATATAATATAATATAATAATATAAAATATAATATAACATAATATAACATAACATAATATAATATAATATGTTATGTTATATTTTGTTATATTATGTTATATTATAGTACATTATATTATAGTATATTTATTTTATTGTATTTGTTATATTTATTACATTACATTTAAATACCAATATTAATACTAATGTTATTCCATTTGGAATAATTTATTTCTTAGACATGTGTCTCTCTCCCAGGTGTGTACCTGCCCCAGGCACATCACCCCAGTTATTGGCAGTTATTGCCATCGCTCCCAGTCACGCCTTTGGAAATGGCCAGACAGGAAAGCTCCTCATGGGAAGGGGTTTTTACCAGGTGTGCCCTGTTAAAACTGAAAATGGAGCAGGCTGGGAAATGCCACACAGCTGATGGAAACAGCAATGCCTGGAAATAAAAGGCAGCTCCCCCAGCTCCTCTTGTGCTTGCTGGTGGTGTCCTTGGGATGGTGGGAGGTGCCTGGGCTCTGTCCTGGGCTGGCTGCTCCTGGCATCCAACTCTGCACCTACACAGAGGCCTGGCTAAGGCAGGTGGGTGTTTGCTGTGGGTGGACCCTCAGCCATGTCAGCCCTGCCCGTGTCCCTGAGTGCCCCTCTGTGGGGTAACAGCGCTGATGGGAAAGGGCTGGGTTGGCCTTACAGCCTTGGACTTGCCCCCAGCGCTCCCTTTTCCCTCCTCTCTGACCTCTGCTCTTTATTCCAGTCCCCAGCACGGGCTCCCACGTTGTTGTTTTCCGAGCAGCAGCTCAGCCCAAGGAGCGATGGCCACGCTCTGTGCCTGCCAGGGCTGTCACACCACAGGAATAATGAGCTTCTCTCTGCTTCACCCTTCCCTCAGCCCTCCGTGGAGCAGCATTCCCTCCTCCGTGCCGTGGCAGCGAGAGGAAAGGCCGAGATCTCCTCTGCTCTGCACGAAGTGATGAATATGCAAACTCTTAGGGCTGAAATATTGCTTATCCACATCACGGGGTGTGCACGGAGCCCGTGTTTGTGCTGCTGCCTGGGGGTGTGTGCACGGCCAGTGTGCAGCTGAGCAGCTTAGGGAAGATTTAACTCTTATTTCTATTCTTGACACCGAATCATTAATAAGGTTATGGCCACGCTGGGGGCCTTTCCCAGCGCTCTCCTCCTGCTGTGGCAGGGCCTGGGGAGCTGCTGGTGGGGTTTGACTGCAGTTATTGATCGGGGTGAAGCTCCATCCCCAATGGCAGCAGTCACTGATGATTAGCTCGTGGTATTAGTGCATCTATTGTGAAATTGGTGTGATCAGGGATGAAATGTGACCTATGGGCACAGGCAATGTGTTTTAATGCATGCAGAAATGCCGGGGCTGACGAGCTATTGCTGCTGGTGCCACACTGATTAAATCCCAGCTCGCTGTGCTCCCATTGAAATCAGTGGGAGGTCTGTCATTGCCTGCCGTGAGTGCTGGCCCGGATCCAGGCTGCACTTCACGGGATGCATTATTCCCGGGATTACAGAGGCACAGGGAGTGGGATTCCTCGCTCTCACTGATCCCTGCTGCTCACATGTTTGCCTTGGAGCTGGGACAGGAAGCGCCCGGCCTGGTTGTGGTGTCAGCCCAAGGAGGTGATGAGTGATGTTTGCTCCCAAATTTGGGGTGCTGCTCTGGGGCTGCAGGGGAACGTGAGGGGCTGGGCAGTGATCCTGGTGGCACAGGGACACAGGAGGCAGCGTTATCAGCACTGCCTGCAGCAGGTGTTTGATCCCTGGGGTCGTGGCTCAGGAATGAAATCCCAGCCAGCCCCAGAGGGGTCCCAGCTCTGCACACACTGGTCTGGCTCTGGGACTGGCTGAGGAGGGGTTTGCTCAGGTGCTTGATTTCAGACAAAGGTTTGACCCCAAGGAGGTGCCAGCGGCTCCAGGGCTGAATTCCCCTGCGGCACGGGAGCTGCTGGAGCGCCTCTCACACCCGTCCCGCCCGGCCCTGCCATCCCAGCCCCGCCACACCACCCCTGGCTGAGCCCTTGGGTGGAGGATGACTCAGGGCCCCGCGGAGGGAGGGGGTGGCCGTGACCCCCCCAGCGCTGCTGGGGAACTGAAGCAATCTGTTTATCATGGAAAAACTGCTCTTTGCAGCAATTCAAATGGAAACTTCCCAGAATGAGTGTTGCAGAGCTTTCCCCTTGAATCACCGCGCCTCCCAAGAGCCGCTTTCTAAGACGATGCCCTGGGGAGCGCTGTCACCGTGCGTGGAGCTCCCTCCCGGCAGCACCGCCGCTCTCAGCCCCTCCTCGGGCCCGTTCCCACGGCGGCAGCGCCTTTTCTCGGAGCGGGACCACCAGCGCACGGCTGTCCCGGGAGCTGCTGCCAGCCGGGTCCCGCAGGGCCCCGCGGTGATGCCACCTCCCAGCCTGGGGACCAGCCCGGGGCGGAGGCTGCCAGGGCAGCGCCCGCTGCCATCTCTGCGGGCCCTTTGCCTGTTTTCCCTTCCCTCTGGCTGCCCATCAGCCTTTCCACGGCTGAAATGAGTGTCCAAAGGTCACGGGGAATTCAGCGGCTGCCCGGAGCTCACGCAGCCGGGTGAATAAGGAGTGAGTGAGTGAGTGAGTTAGTGAGTGAGTGAGTGAGTGAGTGATGCCTGACTCGCTCCGCTCCCTGCCTCTCATCCCGGGCTGCCCGGCCGCGGCAAACCCCGCGCTGGTGCCGGTGGGCGCACGGAGCCCCGCAGCACCGGCCCTGGCCGGGCAGGGATGCTCCGGGCAGCGGGCACCGCCTCCACCCGCGGGGCGGCTCCGGGCCAGCACAAGCACAGCGCTGTGTCAGCCCTGAGCTGCCGGCCCGGCGGATTGGGCAAAGATTGGGCAAAGATTGGGCAAAGACAGCAACGGGCTGAGTGTCGCAAGGGCTGCGGGGCCGCCGAGCCGGGCGAGGGGCAGGGAGGGACGGCAGGTTTGGGCACCCTGGGGACGATCCCGCTGCCACCCTCGGAGCGGAGCTGCTGGGCCTTTTTATAATTTATTCCTGTCAGCCCCGTGGCGCTTGTCCCCATAGTAACGGAGCAGGCTGGCACTGCAGTGACATCCCGGGCCCCGGGGAGAAGCCAAGGACCCGCGTGGTCCCAACTCCTCGGCGGTGTGCAGGAGCCCGGGGACAGCTTCCCTGAGCTTCAGAGCGTGTCAGGCTCTCACTGCATCCCTGCAGCCACGGGAAATCCAGGAATTGCTGGCCGAGAGGGTGGAAGGGGCAGGTGCGGGGTGGGCCAGGACCTGGCCGGGTTCTTGTCCCCGGTACCGGCGGCAGGGCCGGGCTGTGCCGCACGTGTGAGAAGCAGCAGCCCGGCTGCTGAGTGCGGCTGAGGCAGCAACCACAGAGGGGTTTTCCGGGCTCCAGCGAGCACCTGGGCACTTGAGGTCAGGAGGCATCTGCAACGCAAGCTTTTTGAACCCAGCAGCGAGGCAAAGGTGTTTTGAAGGAGACCGGCAAGGCAGAGATCTCTGTTCAGATCCCGGAGCCGCTCGGAAGATGAGTCAAAGGATTCCTGAAACAATTAGAGCCGTGAGGTGCAGCAGCAACAGCACATCCACCGTCAGCAGCTCTGCCAGGCGCCCTCGGCCAGCTGTTCGTGCTTTCCCTTTAATAAGGCACATTAGGCAATTTCCCATTTAAAAATGTTTATGGGAATATATAAATATTCGCTCATACAGAACTCGCCGGGCCCTTTGTGTGCAGAGCGATGGTGAGAGTGACTGGAATTGTTATAAATCCATGGAGAAAGGTTGGGATGGAGCCTTCAGCACGGTGACACGGGTGTCCCTGAGCCCCCCAGGTGGCAGGAGGGGACACCTCACTGCGTGGGACAAAGTGCCCCACCGAGGCCACCTCAGGGCTGTGTCACGTCCCTCGGTGCCCGGCCACAGGCAGCGTGGGCAGGGTTTTCCCTCCTGTGATTTCCCGATGGCCGCAGGAAGAGCTTGCACAGACCCGATCTGGATTTAATCAAAGGAATTTTTTTTTTTTTTTCATTTGCTGTCTTAAAGCGCTGACCACCAAACCACATCCTTCGAGCCTGAGCCCAGCACAGTGAAACAAAAACTAGCAAAAACTAGGCCAGGGCTTTTTGCTATTTTTTTTTCCCCTTAGTGCATAGGTTGGGTGCAAAGCTGGCACACACCTCCCCTCCAGCCCCTTCCCAGGGCAGCCTGGCATTCCCAGCACCCCTGAGCCAGGCACTTGCAGCTCCACGTGAAAGCTGGGAACTATCCAGATTATGTGCACTGAGCACAGCGTCAGTGGGAAGCAAATATAGAGGAATAATGAGTAATGACGTGCTGGCAGACCACGGCAGGACCTAATAAGGCACAAGGTGGGGACTGTCCTTGGCTGCTGGGTTGGGGCAGCCTGGCTGTGGGGTCAGAGCAGGGCAGGGGGTCCCAGTGAGCCCCCAGTGCTGGTGGAGCAGTGGCTGTGCTGTGACACCGTCCCTGGCAGCATCCCACAGCATCCAGGGGCGAGGTGCCTGCCTAGGGAAGTTCTCACGTTCACAGAACAGAGAGCAGCTTTATTGTTGTATTTTGCAAACCAAAACCAGCCGGGAGTTTCTGAAGCGTCTGCCATCCCCGCAGAGAGCTGTTTAGTCATGCCTGGTGTGTGTGCATGTGAGACAGTGAGGGAGGGAGGCTCGAGGACTTTGCAAAGATTAAAGATTTATGCTGACCCTTGAATCTGATCCAAGGCTACTAATCTGCCCTGATCCTATCATCTGCTCAGGGTGGATCTATTTCACTTTCCTTTATGGCGCTCCTGACTCATTCCACTCCCACTCCAGGCCAGTCCAGTGGGAATGGGAAGCGCTACCACATATTTGTTTGGGTTTGCATTTAAAGCTCTGGACCTGTAGTGGGTGCAGCTCATAAAGGAAACCAGCGTGGATAAGATATGGGTGAGCTGAATGCTTGGAAACCACTCCCAAACACAAGCTGAAGTGGTTTGAAATCAAGGTGGAGTGATGTACTGAAGGCACAATACTTGGCAGCTACGCCCAGCAGCGTGTGAGAAAGGCATTTCAGTGCGAGGTGCTGAGGTGGGCAGGGCACCACCCCGTGTGCTTCCGACGGGACAGCCCGTGCCGTGCGGGGTGTGCAGGGCACAGGGCACCCACCCTCCGCCTGCCCTCCCCGGCTCCCTGCTTTGCACCCCTGCAGGAACCCCCAGGGTTCAGCTCCTGCCCTGGCACTGCTCCGCCTGGGAAAGGCTTTGTTTGTGCTCCATCACCCTGTGCTGAAATGCTCCCCATGGCTGCTGTGTAAAGAACAAAGTGTGGAGGAAAATACAGACCTGATTTTATTTTTTTTTTTTTTTTTTTTGGAGGGCAGAATCAATCTCCTCTGCCTTCACAATAACAGTGAGGCAGAAAGAGAAAGAGGAGCTTTCCACCCCCCGAGCCGTTCTCTGCCGCAGCCACACGTGTCTGGAGGAAGGCTGGGGATGCCACAGCAGCCCGGCCTGCGTGCCAGCCGGGCTGGGGAGGAGAACACCCACCGGGCAGACAGGCAAACAGCACCAGTCACACGGGCCTGGCCCGCGGCTGAACTGACCAGGAGATGGAGCGCGCCGGATCCTATTTCAGATCCCCTGGGACATCCTGTTCTCCTGATAACTGATGATATGTAAATATAGCAAATGCAAAGCCAGGCACTTTCCTAGGGTGCCCGGCCCAGGCTGCTTATAGCCCAGGGCTGAGCCCCAGCGGCGCGCTTGGAAACACCCATCTGCAACCGCGACACAGGCATCAGCCTTTATTTTTAGTTTAAAACCGAGTTCCTGTTTGTAAGGCCAGGAGGGTTACAGGAAGAAAAATTACGAAGTGGGATCATTTACTGCTATTTTCTTTTCACGTGTCCTTCCTTCCTTCCTCCCTCCTGAGAAATGGGATGTAGCACATCGCTATTCCAGGCTGCAGCGCTCGCTGCTTCCCGCTCCCTCCGGAGAGGCCCATTAAACCCGGTGTAACAAAAGGCTCCGTCCTCGCAGCCCCGCCAATTACCCCTGATTGCTGCTGCTGCTCGGAGGCGTTTATCTCATGGAAACGAAACGCCGGCCTCGCTGACTCGCGCCTCCTTTCTGTCTCCGCAGAGTTTTGGGCCGCCCCTGCCAGGCGGGGTGACGGGCAGGGCACGGGGATCCCTCCCTGCCTCATCAGCCCCTCTCCTCCCCGGCAGCCTGGGATTGAAGGGAACAATGGGAAGTATTTGGTCAGGTCAGCCAAAGGAGCCTCTTTAATGAGCAAAGCCGGGCATTAATTAATCCGGTGCGCAGCCCCTCGCCCCGTCCCATCCCTGCGGCTCTGCGGGGTCACCGTGCGAGGGGAGCGGCGGGGATGGATGAGCTTGGCAGGTGTTTCCCTCCTTCCCGTGCTCTGTTAGGGAAAGGTAATCCCGAGCTGACAGGAGGGAGACTGCCGCGGGAATTCCCAGCTGAGAGGTTCCGAGAGCGGTGGGAGCTTTGGCGTATGGATTAGGTTGCTTATACACACTATAGTGTGAAGGAAACGGGCGGTTTTGCTAATTCCCTTGCACTTTGGTTTAATAAAGCAGGATTTGTCTGCTGGGAAAGTGTAACAGTGGGATTTAGGCTGTGTGAGTCTCATGACTGCTGCTCGCCGGGCTGGGTGGGAAGCAGGGAAGCATCGATCGCGTTCTGTCTCCGCTGTGTTCTCGTGTTTTTAAACATGATTTGAGTGCCCACAGCTTCGGAGGAGCTTTATTTGGGATTAGTTTATTTTAAAAAATCCGTATGCAGATCCTTGCACTGAATTCTGTTTTTTGCAGCGCCTTGGGAGAACCAGGGGTGTTGTCAGAGCCTTGTGACAAAGGCTCACGTGAACTGAGAAAGGATAAAGAGGGGGTGGCCAGGGCACAGGGGCAGAGGGGGCAGGTTGGTATCTGGTACAGCCTCTGTAGGCAAACAAGATCCTTCTGCTTCTGGTTTTAATGAGAAAGGCCCCAGTGGAAATTTGAAATCTGGAACTGCATCAAATCCTCAAAGTTCAGGGATTTTGGAGCGAGGAGTTCGGTCCATTCCATCACTCGTCAGAGCTGTCTGCAAAATTCATGTCCCAATCCTTTTTTTCCAGTCATAAATTCTGCCAAAGATGCGTGCTTGGACGTGAGATATTTTTCTTCTTTTTCATGCCTTTTGCTAATTTAATTCCCAGATCTAAATCAAGTTTTCCATCTCCCACTTCCAGGAGCTGGGATGCCTTGTTTGGGAAGCTTTGCTGTGTGGTGTGGGATTGGAAAGGTTCACCTGCCTGCAGGTGAGGCCTCGGGGTCAGGCTCTTTATTGCCAGAGCTCAAGTTTTGGGATGTGCCAGGAGGAAATCATTGCAGTGCTCCTGCCCTTCCTTCCCTTATTATGAAGAGGATAAAACCCAAACCATTTTTGGGACGTGCACAAATATGCTCCTGATGAGGGCCCTGAGCAGCCAGGCAGATTTTCTGAGCAGCCTTGAAGCAGCAAGGCACAGCAGCCACATGCTGGGCTCTCCCTTATTCTTATTCTTTTCTGTTTTCTTGGGTGTACAATAAGAGCTAATCAAAGTGATGCTCTCCAGCAGGCTTTTGTGTACGGCATTACAGCAAAACCCTAAATTCCCCTTCCTGCTCATGCATACAAAGCAGGAAGAGCTAGGAGGGCTGCAGACTATTTTCAGATGATTTAGCCAAGGAGAAAATAACTGGCTGGCTGGAAGAAGGAGCATTTGATAGGAAATAACCTTGACGCACAGCTCTGACAGGATGGCAGGAGGTGCCCAGCTCCCTGAGAGGGCCCTGCTCCATGAAATGCCAACAGGGAATGTGACTTCCAGAGGAGGTGACAAAGGACAATGCAGGCAAGCAGAGCACCCCAAATCCAATGTGAGAGAGGCTGCACAGTGGGCTGGGTGCTCCCTTCTGCTCCTGATTTTTGGTACATGAGGCTCCCAGTGCTCAGTTCAGGTGCTGAGGCACCAGCTCCTGTGTCTGGCTGGTGTAAATCAGGGCAGCTCAGCTGGCTGTGCTCACAGGAGGCTCTTTGTACCTGTGGATGTGTTGCTGCTTCCCCCACTAAGGGCAAAGGCATCACCTGGGATTTGCCCCTCACAGCTGGAGCGATTCGGATGCTCCTTCACCACCAGGTGAGAGTATGGTGACACCTCTGACAACACTGGGGACAACTCGTGGGCAGCACAGTGACACCCCTGACAACACCGGGGACAACTCGTGGGCAGCACAGTGACACCCCTGACAACACCGGGGACAATTCCCCAGAGAGGTTCCCGTGGGGCTCACACTGGACTCTGCTGTTCCTGGTGCCCATGTCCTGTCAGCAGCTCACTGATAACATCCCTTGCTTTGGATTTGTTCCGAAAATAGAGAAGAACATTCGGTGGTCCCTGTGGTGCCCCTGTGCCAGGGCAGGGCTGGGTGTGGGTGGTGGCACTGCCGGGCCAGGGGCTGTGCTGAGCAGGGAGCCCAGCCCGGCTGAGGGTGAGGATGGAGGTGAGGACACATCGGAAAAGGGAAGCAGGACGGCTTTGGTGAGGCTGCATCCCCCTCTGCTGGAAAATCCAAGCAAAGGCAGCAGAGCCGCCGGCCGAGGACAAAACTTGAGAGGAAAAGGGGAAATTAATGTGCAAAAAGAGCACAGGTGAGGATTCCCTGGGTTCCAGTCTGGGCTCTGCTGGAGTTCATCCCATGCCCATCACAATGAGGGGGCTCTTGCTGGGGACAAGAAATTGGGACATGTGACATTCGTGCCAGGCACAATCCCACCTCCCAGGATGGGAACGGGTAAGTGAGGCAGGGGCAGCACTGGTGCTGGGTGGGTCAGACTGGTCCTGGTGATGTGGCAGAGCCTCACAGCAGCCAGAGAATCGGGACTGGGACCAAACAGGGTTGCACAGACAGGCTCAGTGCTGTGGTGCTGGGCTCAGAGCTGCTTCAGGGCCCAGGTGGTGCCCAGGGTGTGCCCAGGGGCCATGGCTGATGGGCATGAGCTGCAAAACCTGGGTGGGACTGAAATACCCGTGGTAACCTGGGCTGTGGGCACTGGGTTTGTGGGGAAAGGGCTGCAGCACTGTTTGGATATTGCCTGGCAGCTGGGAGGGAGCTCTACCCAAAGCAGAGGCTGGGGGAAATCCCTCCCCTGGCCTGGCACTGTGTGCGTGGTCCCTGAGTGGGCTCAGTTCAACCAAGGACCTCCAATGGGTCCTTGCTGGGCCTTCCCAAGGTGCTGCTCCATTGAATTTGGTCATACAGGTGTCTGTGCAGGGCTGGAGCCCAGGGCTCTGTGCCCACTTTTCAGAGCCTCCCTTGGAGGCTGTTTGTGCTTAGACTGGAGGAATGGGTTTGACTCCTTGTAGATGTAAAATCTAAATTGCAGAAAGGGTGAAATGCGGTGGCTGGGCTGGCCAAGGCCCTGACTGTGCACTAAATCTGCAAGCGTGGGCCTGGCTTTTGTGCAGGGGGCTCTGCAAGTGCCAAGGTCACTGCTAATAAATCTGACTGGAGGACCAGGAGAATTTTATTTAACTTACTGCTAACAGCAGGCTCCTTTTTCACTATATATTTTTTTTCTTTTTCCCCCTGCTCCCTTCTGCTGATTCATGCTCCTGCTTCTTCAGCACCAGGAGATGCCAGCATTCCTAAAGGTCATCACTTGCATGCAGCAGCAGCTCCTGCTGGGGAGCGTTTGCCAGCACCTACGAAATCGAACTGCTGAAGCGACTGCCATCATTTATATTTTCCCTGGCAGTGACAGACAGTTGCAGAGCTTGCCAGCCGCCAAAGCTGCCACGTTTCCAGGCTCGGAGGCTGCTCCAAGGTGAAGGAGGTGCGTGAAAAGCGATGCCTCCCACTGAACCCGACACCGGGTCACCTTGAGATTCGGGCTCTCACCTGGGCTCACCTGCAGGCAGCGCTCTGAGGGACAGGGAAAGCTCAGTGTCCGAGCATGCACCGCTGTGACTTAGAGCCAAACCGCTCTGTCAGCCGGTGATCCCGTGACTCTGGGAAATGGGATCCTGCTGCTCACGTCAGGTCTCACGCAGGTTTCAGCTGCTGCCTGCCCCGGGTCCCTGGGGAGGCAGGGCAGTGCTGCCCTCACTGCCACCCCCTCCCCTTCTCCCTGCTGTGGAGAAGGCTCGGTGCTTCCCTGGCTGCAGGAACAGGCAGGATTTTATGGCATGCTGGCAGCGTGCAATCATCTCTGAGGAAATAAGTTATGGTTTAATTTTCATGGTCTGTCTCCCTCTGCATGGCAAAGGAATGCTGCTGGTTTAGCTTTAGCAGTAACAGCACAACTGACATGTTTCTTTTTTCAGGAAAGAAGTGAGGAAGACACAGAGAAATCCTTTTTGCTCCTTGGGATATTTAATGACTATTTATACTGCGGCAGCACCAAAAATGCCGTACAAAGTGACAGGAAGACTGTTACAGGCTGTGGCAGGTTTAGGAAGCAGTTATTTAATGCCCATCTCTTCAGAGGTGACCACTAATCTCACCCTTTCCTTTCAGAGCCTGTAACATAAGACACATACCTTGTATCTGCTATCATCTGCCTCCTTTCCTTTTGATATTATTTTAAGTGAGCCTTGAAAGAGCAGAGCTGGAAAGAGCCCCCAGCTGCCTGCTGGCTCCTGTTTGTCCTCACAGCCCTTGGGTTCCCCAGATCCAAGAGCTTCTCCCTCCCTCGACAAGGGAGGATCCTGACCTGGGAGGCACCCACAGTCTCTAAGAACAACACCCAGCTGAATCCCAATTTTACCAATATATTTACCATATTTTCGGTATTTACAATATATGTATTTACCAACACCCAGCTGAATCCAAAATTTACCAATATGTTTACCATATTTACAGTATTTACAATATATGTATTTACCAACACCCAGCTGAATCCCAATTTTATCAATATATTTAGAACATTTACAGTATTTACAATACATGTATTTACCAACACATGTATTTACCAACACCCAACTGAATCCAAATTTTACCAATATATTTACCATATTTTACAGTATTTACCAATATATGTATTTACGAACACCCAGCTGAATCCCAATTTTATTAATATAATTACCATATTTACAGTATTTACAATGTATGTATTTACCAACAGCCAGCTGAATCCCAATTTTACCAATATATTCACCATATTTACAGTATTTACAATGTATGTATTTACCAACACCCATCTGAATCCAAAATTTACCAATATATTTACCATATTTACAGTATTTACAATGTATGTATTTACCAACACCAGCTGAATCCCAATTTTATCAATATATTTACCATATTTACAGTATTTACAATACATGTATTTACCAACACATGTATTTACCAATACCCAACTGAATCCCAATTTTACCAATATATTTACCATATTTACAGTATTTACCAATACATGTATTTACCAACACATGTATTTACCAATACCCAACTGAATCCCAATTTTACCAATATATTTACCATATTTACAGTATTTACAATATATGTATTTACCAACACCCAGCTGAATTCCAATTTTATCAATATATTCACCATATTTACAGTATTTACAATATATGTATTTACCAACACCCAGCTGAATCCCAGTTTTACCAATGTTTACAATATTTACAGTATTTACAATGTATGTATTTACCAACACCCAGCTGAATCCCAATTTTATCAATATATTCACCATATTTACAGTATTTACAATATATGTATTTACCAACACCCAGCTGAATCCCAATTTTATTAATATATTTACCATATTTACAGTATTTACAATATATGTATTTACCAACTCCCAGCTGAATCCCAATTTTACCAATATATTTACCATATTTTCGGTATTTACAATATATGTATTTACCAACACCCATCTGAATCCCAATTTTACCAATATATTCACCATATTTACAGTATTTACAATATATGTATTTACCAACATGCAGCTGAATCCCAATTTTACCAACATATTTACCATATTTATGATATTTACCAATGTATGTATTTACCAATACCCAGTGAAACCCTGGAAGAAAACCAGCACCCAAACTATCAGAGGGCACTAACAGGGCACGTGTGTTTTCCTCCTCAGAGCTGGGATTGTGAACAACCAGGAGAGCAGAATCTCGGGGCAATATTGTCACGATTTTTGGCTGCGGCTCCTCGCTGGGCAGCAGCGTCTGTAACTCACCAAATCAATTAGCTCCTTTGTCTGGAGGAGTCGTTAGGCAAAGACAAATGAAAGGAAAGCCCAGTAAAATATTCTATTCTGAGAGGAGCCGTCCTATTTTCTCCCACTAATGACAAGCTCCGAAATCCGCGCACAACTTAGCTCGTTATTAGAACTAATTGGTGCCAGGCATTCCACGCTCTCTGATAGGGCTAACCATGGGGATGAAATTTTCTGAGTTAATGAACCAGACGATGGATTAAGAACTTTCAAAGCGCGGTTCATATCTCCGCTTAATTGGAAGGAGTATATTAGTCGGGGTTTTTTTTATGGATACAAAGGCAAGCCGTGTTTGGGATGGAAAAGCACATGCACAAATGCTCTCCCTGCCGCTGGGGAGATGGGAATTTCTGATTTCAGTGTGGCAGAGCCGCGGCGTTTGAAGGCAGCGCCGTGAGCCTGAGGAGGGATGGAAATGGGCTTTATTTTCTGCGTGCAGCTCTCGCTATTCCTCCTGCGCAAGGCAGAGAGAAATTAGTGCGGATGTCCCCGGGGCAGGGAGCTCCCAGCACACCGAGGGCAGGGCTGGGTGCATCCTCCCACATCCACGTCCCCCAAACCATCGTGCCCCAGTGCCCAGTCTGGTGTTTTTTACACCGATCCCATTCCAATTGGTTTTTTACGCCTGTTTTACACTCTTCTGAAAAGTTCTTCCCGTTTTTTTCTGGATCAGATTTTTTTTTTCTGTGTGTGATTTAGAACTTTTCCTTCCGCCAGCAGTGGAGGAGAATCCTTTGCAGGAGTCACAGCTGTGTCCTATGTCCCATCCTATGTAATTTGGGGTCCATATCCAGGCAGCCCAATCCATTCTTCATACATTGTCTTAGCTCTTTAATATTTGTAAAATAATTTTGGTTTTTACACCTGTTTTACACTCTTCTGAAAAGTTCTTCCCATTTTTTCTGGATCAGATTTTTTTTTTCTGTGAGATTTAGAACTTTTCCTTCTACCAGCAGTGGAGGAGAATCCTTTGCAGGAGCCACAGCTGTGTCCTATGTAATTTGGGGTCCATATCCAGGCAGCCCAATCCATTCTTCATGCATTGTCTTAGCTCTTTAATATTTGTAAAATAATTTGGGTTTTTACACCTGTTTTACACTCTTCTGAAAAGTTCTTCCCATTTTTTTCTGGATCAATTTTTTTTTTCTGTGTGTGATTTAGAACTTTTCCTTCTGCCAGCAGCGGAGGAGAGTCCTTTGCAGGACTCCCAGACACAGCTGTGTCCTATATCCTGTCCTATGTAATTTGGGGTCCATATCTAGGCAGCCCAATCCATTCTTCATACATTGTCTTAGCTCTTTAATATTTGTAAAATAATTTGGGTTTTTACACCTGTTTTACACTCTTCTGAAAAGTTCTTCCCATTTTTTTCTGGATCAGATTTTTTTTTTTCCTGTGGGATTTAGAACTTTTCCTTCTGCCAGCAGTGGAGGAGAATCCTTTGCAGGAGTCACAGCTGTGTCCTATGTCCCATCCTATGTAATTTGGGGTCTATATCCAGGCAGCCCAATCCATTCTTAATGCATTTTCTTAGCTCTTTAATATTTATAAAATAATTTTAGAGCCATTGCAGAGAGGTGGAAAACAGTAGCTCTTTTCCAACCAATTGAAAACCAACAAATCCTGTTTAATATCCACTAATAACCCTTAATTTGAGTCATGAAAGTTTTACTGCAACATCATAAAAAATCCTGAGGAAAAGGGCTGTGCTTCAGGGTAACAAAAAGTATTGCTCAGGCATCCTCGTGTGGTTTCCTTGTGATTTTTTTTTTCCTGCTACATCTCTGCTCTTGCCTGGCCTCACAGTGCACAAGCCACTGTTTAACTCCCCAGAGAGCTGGGGCTGCAAAATTTGTGAATTTGGGCTTACTTTGACTGGGAATTGAAATAACCCCAGTTTCAGTGACAAGAAGTCTGGTAAATTACCCCAAAAGTCCATGCAAAATGCATGCCAGTCCTTCAACTCTGCTTGGAAGTGCTTCCTGCTGGAAACTAAAGTGGCCTCAACTAAGTTGTGATAAATGCACCTAATGGAGCAGTTTGGTCAGTGTTACCTACTTATAGTTTATTTGGCTCAAGCGGAAAGTCAGTTTATCAAAGTCCATGTAAAAGGCAGGAACTTCTGGAGAACATCTGGTTTTGTGGGGATAACTGGGAATAACGGGGTGAAGCAGGCTGTCCCTTTGGGTTTGGAAGTTCTATGAGCACACACAAGGTTTTGTATTTCGCTTAAAACGTACTTGGGCTGACTGGAAATATTAGAGTTGATTTTTTTTTATCTTCTGTAAGCTGGGACTGGATTTGTGGGTGACCCCTCCCCACACCAAACATGGTGGCACAGGGATGACACATCCCTCCTCACCACACCCAACATGGTGGCACAGGGGTGTCACACCCCTCCTCACCATACCCACATGCGCACAGGTGACACCCCCTCCTCATCACACCCACATGGGCTGAGGGGTCACCCCTCCTCCCACCCCACATGGTGGCACAAGGTGACACATCCCTCCTCATCACCCCACATGGCTGCTCAGGGATGACACATTCCTCCTCACCACACCCAACATGGAGTCACAGGGGTGTCACATCCCTCCTCATCACACCCAACATGGTGGCTGAGGGGTGTCACACCCCTCCTCACCACACCCAACATGGTGGCACAGGGGTGTCACACCCCTCCTCACCACACCCAACATGGCGGCACAAGGGTGACACACCCCTCCTCATCACACCCAACATGGTGGCACAGGGGTGTCACACCCCTCCTCACCACACCCAACATGGTGGCTGAGGGGTGTCACACCCCTCCTCACCACACCCAACATGGTGGCACAGGGTGTCACACCCCTCCTCACCACACCCAACATGCGCACAAGGTGACACACCCCTGCTCACCACACCCAACATGGTGGCTGGGGTGTCACACCCCTCCTCACCACACCCACATGCGCACAAGGTGACACACCCCTCCTCACCACACCCAACATGGTGGCTGAGGGTGTCACACCCCTCCTCACCACACCCAACATGGCGGCGCAGGGTGTCACACCCCTGCTCACCACACCCAACATGGCGCACAGGTGACACCCCCCTCACCACCCAACATGGTGGCACAGGGATGACACCCCTCCTCACCACACCCAACATGGTGGCACAGGGGTGTCACACCCCTCCTCACCACACCCAACATGGTGGCACAGGGGTGACCACCCCGCCCTTTACCACACCCAACATGGCGGCCCCGTCCCGCCCCGCCCTCTCCCACCGCGGGTCCTCCCGCCGCCAGGGGGCGCTGCGGGGCGGGGCGGGGCCAGCGGGCCGGGTGACCGCGGCGTCACGTGACGGCGGCGGGGGGAGCCGGGCCCGGACGAGCGCGGGTGTCCCGGAGCGGCCGAGAGCAGCGCCCGGCACAGCCCAGCCCGGCACAGCCCGGCTCAGCCCGGCACAGCCCGGCCCGCAGGTCCCGGCCCGCCGGAGCCATCGCCCGCAGCGCCCCCGGCCCGGCCCGCAGCGCCCCCCGGCCCGCAGCGCCCCCGGCCCGCCCGCCCGCCGCCACCATGCTGGCGCTGCTGTCCCGGCTGCTCGACTGGTTCCGCTCGCTCTTCTGGAAGGAAGAGATGGAGCTGACCCTGGTGGGGCTGCAGTACTCGGGCAAGACCACCTTCGTCAACGTCATCGCGGTGAGCGGGGCGGCAGGAGGGCGGGCGGGAGCCGGCAGCGGCCTGAGCCCGGCCCGGGGCCGCGGGGATGGAGCGGGGCCGGGCCGGGCCGCGGGGATGGAGCGGGGCCGGGCCGGGGGAGCAGCGTGTGAGCCCCCGCTGGGTGGGATGGCTGAGCCCCGGGGGCTGCCGTGCCGCCGGCAAGATTTGTGTGCTAATAGGACACTGATCGCACAGCAGGGCACGGCCCCACAGGGCTCTGAAGGCGCTTTTCAGTCCGGGTGTTGGTGTGGCGGGGCTCGTGTTAGCAGATGTGGAGATAACATTGTGTGCCTTCAGCTGCCGCCTCCCTTTGACTGTTTTTCAGTAGTCCTAAATCACTTAAGTGTCAGCATCCACTCAGGGTTCTCCTCTCAGATATTTGCTTATCGATTGCTGAAACCCATATCAAATAATCTCCTTTCTCTTAAGGTCCAACTTACCTAAGAAGTACAACTCAAAAGCACGAGCCCATCAGCAGCAAAGTGCTGCACTCGGGCCTGCTGATCTGGTGATGTGCCTGGAGCAGGTAAAGGAAGGGTGTGGGAATACTCCTACACGGAGCTTTTCCATTGTTGAACGAGATAAAGAGTGGCTTTGCCTAAATGGGGAAGCCATTCAGCTTCAGCAGTGTCCTGCTCTGCTGATGTGTGTGATGACAAACGTTCCAGGAGACAGGCTGGGCTTTGGGAGCTCCTGAAATGGGCAGCCAGGATATCTTTTGGTTTTTCAGGGAGCGTGAGTGACCTGAGTGTGGTGCACCTAGAATGAGAGAGCTGATGTCTCCAGCTTTAGAGTGGGCACACGTTCAGCTTGTCTTTTAGTCTTTGAGGCTGTGTCCTTCACACCTTGGGATACTTGTAAGAATGTATTTATTTAAGTGCCAGGTGAATGAGTTACTGCTGGGAAAAGGACTTTCATTCTCTTGCAGTTGTGCATCATCCTTGCACACTGACAAACACCCTGGCAAAACATAACCAAGCCCTTGTGGAGCTCAGGTGTGAGTGCTCAGTGGGCTTCCTGATAATCATGGAAAATGGGTGACTTCATGAAAAGTAACTTTTCTTTGACTGAAAGTTGCTGGAGTAACCCAGGAATGCCAGGAGCATTTTCTTTCACACTTTACCAATATATCTGATTTGTAGAAATGGAGCTCTGAAATTGTTGAACAACCTCAATCTGTGGCTGCTGAGCTGATACTGCTTGGAGTGTTTCTGCAGCTGGGGGCTCTCTGCAGGCTTTTCATCCTCCTGCTGATGGCACTTGGCAAAAAAACCCCTTTGCTTGTGTATAGTAGCAGCAGCAGCACGTGTTTGGGGAGTTACCTGTGAAACTCACTGCAGGTCTGTGCAGCAGTCAGATCTGGAGTAGCTGCACATCAGTTGAGCCCATCTAAGTTGTCTCCAGTGGGAGAAGTTTCCCTAAGTAAACCTGGAGTCTGTTTGCAGCCTCCTCTGCGGGGGTTGAATCTTGCAAGGTTTCAACCACATGTTAGGATCACACCCAGGCATTTATCTGAGTGAGTGCCATTCAAAGAGCCTTGCAAAACCCCGGGGAGGGAGGAAGCTGTTGAGCATGCTGACACAGCCTCCTTTAGTTTGGAAGCATCAGGTCACATTTCTGAAGTTTTTAATTAGGAAATCTGGTGAGTCTTTACACAGAAAGACAGAGGGGTTTGCTCAGGTTTGTGTTATTGGTTTAAACAAAATAATGGCATAAGCTTCAGTTACCAGTGCAAAATCACTTTTTAGAGAGGTGCAGTCCATGGCATACAGAGCTGATTTCTTATTTGCTTCCATGACTGACTTCAGTTCAGAGTCTGCATGTGGGAATGAGTGCAGGAAAGGAACAACTGCTCTCTGCAGGCCAGTTAATGCTTTGGGTGGATGAGGCTGTTGGGATTCCTCAAAACTGAAATGAAAGGAATGACACAGCAAGATGTCCTGTAGGACAGCTCTGAGAGCTGGAGTGCACACCAGGAACTCGGTGTGGCCTAGAGGGTTGTGTGCTGCCTAACAAAGAGCTGCTGCCTGTCTCGATCTCGAGTGAGTTTAATCCAATATAAATCTCTAATGCAATCTCTGCCCATCAAGTCAGGCACATGGAACTAGAGGGAAAACTCAACCAGTTACACACCTTGGTCCAAGGCCTGACTGCTGCTGAGGTGGACAGGCCACGAGAAACAGTCCAGTTCTAGAATAATCCTTTTCTAGATTGGTAATGGGTTTTGACCACGTTTATTCCTCCAGTGTAAACAAACACTTGATGGGTAATCAGACCAAACCAGGGCCTGGAGAGACAGGACAAGAGGGAATGGCTTTGAACTGAGAGATGGAGATGTTAGATTAGATATTAGGGATAAATCCTTCCCTGTGGGGGCGGTGAGGCCCGGGCACAGATTCCCAGAGAAGCTTGGCTGTCCCATCCAAGGTGGCTTGGAGCACCCTGGGATAGAGGAACGTGTCCCTGCCCATGACAGAGGGTGGCACTGGATGGTCTTGAATGTCCCTTCCAACCCGAACCCTCCTGTGATCAGTTTGATTAGAAGGTTTAAAACCCAACGTTAGCAGTGAAATCTCGTTAGAGCTGGATTCAGCTAATGCAGCTTCTGCTTTTCTAAGGCTCTGCATTAGTCACTGTCTCTAATTAGATATTAAGCATAAGTTTTCCATGTGCGTGAGTAAACTTGCTCACAAGGGAGGATATCATTTCTTCCTGCTCCTAATTTCCCTAATGTGGATGGCCTGTGGCTCTTATTCAGAGAAGCTGTGTGTCATCCCGGGATCGCATCTGGAATTATCGGCTCCTGCTCCCCTGGGAATGCCCATTCTTTACAGACTCTGCAGGATCTTGAGGTGTTTGCAGCTCGTGGCCGTTCCCAGCTTTCCCTCAGCCCAGCAGCTGGAGCTGGGAGCTGTGGCTGTGCTGCTGTGGGGAGCACCAGAGGCCAGGGGGCTGCTCAGTCCCGGTGACGCAACTGAAACACGACTCAAGTAAACTGAGCCTGCTCCCAGCCCAGGGCACTCCTGCAGCCTCAACAGTATTTCATGGAGCGGTGGCATGTCCTGGGCTTTCTGTAGAAGTTTTGCTTGATGCCTGGTGGGATGATCCTTGATCCAGGTGTTTGACACTGGAACACTGAAGCTCGTTAGCCTGATAGTCAGTGAGCAGGGATCTGGAGGAGTGGGAGGAACTTGGATGTTTCTGATACAGTTATCAGGTTCAAGAGCTGAACTCAACCTGTTTGTGGTGACAGGGTAAATCAGGTCCCTTTTTAAGATTTGTGTCAGAGCCTGAATTAGTGTGGTTGGTTTTTTAACTTCGGAATATCTGGCAAGTGTTGGAGTGAGACTGTGGTTTCTAGAGAGAGGTGATTCCTGAAGTGCCTCTCAACAAAAGATTCGTTTGGCCAGCTGGGAGCTGCAACTTCCTTCTGTTCTCCTGACTGTTACACAGAACTTTGACTTGAAGAAGCCACACCAGAGAAGTGCAGAAAAATATTGCTCTAAAGAGCTCCAGTGCTGTTTTAATGCCTTTTGAACCACCCAGGTAGGCCATAAATCCCATGTGCTGTCACTTCATACACACCGTGGCTAAGGGAGAAGGGTGATAAAATTTGAAGTGTTTCTTAATGGCAGAATCTCTTGAGATGCATTGCATCACTTCATTAGCTAATGAAGCTCCTAGGAGGTGACTCAGACCCTTTCTTTGAGGTCCTGCTTGCTGAACCCTAGGTGGGCTAAAACAGGTGAATAAAATCAGAATCTGCTTTTTCCATCTGGGTCCTGAGTTCCTGTAGAGCACTTTGTAAGCAGTGGCAGAGCTCTGAGTGGTCACATCTGGATAAGGACACTTTGTTGAGTGTCAGAAACATGAAATGTCCTGAGCTCTTACACGACTGACTTCTAGACAGACATATGCATTTTTATTTTAGATATTTGCTAAGCAGTCCATGTCCTGTTAAATATTCAGTTAGAGTCTAGGCTAGAGAAATAAAAATGCCTTTTCTTGTCATATACAACTGTTTTGGTTTCTGCAGGAAAGTGCTTTTGGGAAGCCTTTCAGTGATGGAAGCTTCTAATCTGGAGTTCAGGCTTCTGATCATGATCACAAGTAGCTGGAACACTGAACTATTTCCTAAAGAAGGAAGCTGGACTGTGGAAAGTTGATTTGTCCATTTATGATGCACTGCTTGGTTGAGGCTATGAGTTTTGCAGAGGAGGCTTAGTGTAGGGGTAGCTTGATATAATGCTAAAATTGCACTGCTTTTTGAATCATTTTATTCAAGAAGACATTTTGGAGACATGCAGCATTTTTTCTTAGTGCGAAAAGAAAGAAATTTTTAGGGATGAGCAGCAGGGTTTAATGTGGTACTCTGGTTCAGGTGGATTGGGAGTGTCCTGGCTGGATTCCATACTCCAGTGGTGTTGTCTCCTAGTTGGTTAAGCTTGTTTGTGATCTCATCGAGCTGGATGAAAAGTATATGATTAAAGATAAAACAATCTTTGCTGTGTAATAACAAAGTCTGTATGAAGAAATTGGTCCTATAACAGTAGTGAATCATGTCAGCTTTTGAGATACAAACTAAAGGCTGCCCTGACCTCTGGTGATGCAAAGAATGTCCTTGTGCAGGCTGTGGAATCAAAATCAAAATCAAGCTGCTTAGGGGGCTGACAGTCTGGTAAGAGTTGTCCAAGGCCAGGCTGGACAGGGCTTGGAGCAATCTGGTGTTGTGGCAGGAATGGATGGTCTTTGAGGTTCCTCCCAATTGGAACCTTCCTGGAATTTGAGTTTCTGGCTGTAGCTTGTGGTTATAGAGAAGCAGATGAAGAAACCCGAATGTGGTTTTGTTTGGTTTATGTTTTTTTGACTCAGGACAGCTGGAAACGGTTTAATAATGTTGTTGTAATATAAATTAAATTACAAAAGAGGCTAAACTTGTATCCTTTGTAGACTTCTGGAATGTCAAGGGATGGCAAGTTAAACACTTGCCCTAAGTTTTGCTCTGGGAAATGAGCTGTACCTGTAGCTGGCATTCAGAAATGCTGCAGTCTGTGATTTAGTGCTGCTGCTGATACAAGGTGAGCTGAACCCAACTGAGCCATGGATAAAGTCCTTTGGTTCACTCTGGATGCAGTTTTGCTGCTCTGAATGATCCTTATCCAACAGAAGTACTCATCTGGGTAAGTGGGTTCATGCTGCACTAAAATCTCATGTTTGAGTTCTCCAGGGGCTTTGAAGGGAGCATCTCTTAAACCAGGAGGCTGAAGGATTAGTCCTGTGGTTTCTTTGTGCATGAGGCCTCTGAAATTGGCTCTGTTTAGTCTCCCTGTTCCTTATCTCCCACACGGGTTGGAGTTAACTTTGTTTGGTGACCTTCACTTTGTGCTGCTGCTGTGTGGTCTGTGTGACCTCGGGGCTGAGGCTTCCATCAGAATTCCTGCTGGGACAGCTCCTGCCCTTCCAGGAGCCCTGCAGGGGTTCAGGGTCTGCCTGGTGGGGTGGGCACCAATGCTGGAAACAAGGCAGTGCTGCATTTGTCAGCAGCTGCTCCTGCCCTTCCAGGAGCCCTGCAGGGGTTCAGGGTCTGCCTGGTGGGGTGGGCTCCGGTGCTGCATTTGTCAGCAGCTGCTCCTGCTGTCCTTGGTGAGCGTTTGAGCCCTGCTGCTGTGTGTGACAACAGCCAAAGGCTCTCCCATGGGGAATTGGAAATATTGCTGTGCATATCAGACTTGTTTGAAAGCTGGTGTTTTAGAAGGAGAAAGCATCTCATTGTGAGCACACTGATAGCACCCAGTACTCTGCTCTGGGAGGGAAGGCAGATTCCAACCAAGTGACTGCTAGTAAAAGTATGTTCCTTTTGTTGTGCTTTTCGAGTAGTTTTTGCATTTGAATACTCTAAGTTGAAGCTGAATTCCTGGCTTTTTTTCCTCTGAGGAGGTAGTAAACAAAAGCCCTGTAAATTCTGAGTTTAGAGAACTGTTTCTGGGCCAAGACAGTTGAATGTGGTAGCAGAATCCATCAAAGGAGATCACTGTCTGCTGCTAAAATCCTTTACAATCGTTTTAACCAATTTTTGACCTGTCTCAAAGGAGAAGGTGACTGCCAGTAGCTTTTCTTAGGCCCACTGCCTGTGAGCAGAGGAACACCCACACTCACATCAGGGGAAGGTCTTTCAAATGAAGACCTGAGCTGACCCCTGTGTTCATGTCAGCTCTGGATTGTCCCTCTGCAAAGCAGCTGAAACTCAACTGAGCGGCTGCAGGTTTAAGGTTTTGAGGTTTTCAGCAAGTCAGAACAAGTTTGGGGATGTGCAGCGTGGGTAGAGAGCACTTGGGGAGGAATAAGATGCAGCAGCTTTCCTGAAGATTCTGTCAAAGTTTCCCTGTGGTGGGTCACAGTAATTTCAACATTACATTAAAGATGTGGCAAATGAAGTGCTGCTCCAATCTGCAGGGATCTGTATCCTGGAAGAGCAGTGGGAGAACATGGGATTGGTGCTGAACACGCTGCAATTAGTGGGATGGCTGGCACAGTGAGTGCTGCAAGGGAGGGCTGTGAACTCCTCACAGGGATGGGCAGGGAGTGTTTGGACAGCCTGGAGCTTGATGAGGGTCACGATAAGGATCACAATAAGGTTCTTTATGGGTAAGAATCAGGGGAAAGGCCAATAAGGCAGATATCCTGGTGGCAGTCTGTCCTAGACCACCCAGCCCAGGATGAAGAGGCACCAAAATCCTCCTTAAGCTGCTGGGAGAAGTCTCACCGTGGCTAGGCCTTGTTCTCATAGGGGACCTCATCTTCCCACATGTCTGCTGGAAATAAACCCAGCAGGGAGGTGATGAGTCCAGGAGGTTCCTGGAATGTTTGTTCCTATTGATAAGAGCAGCTCTCGAGAGAAGGATCTGGAAGGATCTGAGTGGGAATAGTTGGCAGCATCTGGGGTAAGGCTCAGGGAGTGCTTAGGAGACGCTGGGATAGGAGCTGTGGGTGTGGGGTGTGACTGTGGAGGCAGGAATGTGGAGGCAGGAATGCTGTGGTGCTTGAGCAACGTGGCAGGTGACCCTTGAGAGGCAAGATTGCTTTGAGGAGCTGAACTGAGCTGGCCCAGCCCTGGCAGCACCATCAGCTCTGAGCTGTGCTGACCACTCTGGCTGCAATGGGCAGCTCAGGCCCTGCCATTTCGGGCAGGAATGGGCAGCTCCCAGACTGGCATTCCCCCCTTGCTACCTTAGAAAGGGTAGAGTGGCTTCTGATCAGCTGCAGGGTGTGACCCAAGCTCCTGGTGCAGCCCTGGTCCTGCTGGCCACACTGCTCCTGATACAAACCAGGAGCTGCTGCCCTTCATGGCCACCTGCTCCTTGCAGCTTATGGGCAGTCAAGCCCTAACTCTGGGGTGGTGTGTCTGCTTCAGAGATCCCAAAAGGCTTTGAACCCCAGGGGACTCCTCTGGGCAGTGTCAGAGGAGAGGTGCAGACTTTGCTGCTGTGATACCAAACCCTAATTAAACAACTGAATGCTTTGGGATCAACCCTAATTTTTCCAAATGTGCTTGACTGTCTGGTTCTATTACACATAATGGACGTAGTGAGCTTCATAATGGCCACTGTGGCTGATTCACCTTCTGCCAAACAGCCAAGGGAGAAATCTGTAGTAGTGCTGAAAACTCTTGTTATGGCTGCAGGAGATCGTTGGGAACTTGGCTGTCAAGCTGCTGCAGATGGAAGTGTCACAGGCAGTAAAACATCTGCCACTGGAGGAGCTCTCCAGTGCAGCAGCTCTGTCCCAGCTGGGAGTGATGCTGGTGTCTGCTGGAAACAGGCTCAGACATTCTGGAGCTGCATTTGCCACTGCTGGACACACTGGATGCTGCAGCCTGGCAGGAAGCTGACCCGGCAGGTCCTTCCACTTTGCAGCCTTTCACACTCCTCAGGGAGTCACCCCATACCTGTGGGTTGGAGGCTTCCTCCAGCAGAGTGATTTATGACTGCAAATGCTGGCCAGGGAGCAGCTTGCATCAGAGGGAGCCCTTCTGGATATTTCTAGCTCCCAGGTAACTGGGAGATCCTGGCATGCAGACTTGGCTCCAGCAGAAGTAGGTGAATGGCTCTTTTCCTCCCCTTGCCCTGCCTGTCCATCTGTTAAGCTGTGCAAAGCACTTGCCCAGGTGACTTTGCTCCCCTGGCTGTTTCAAGGCTTGAAAAATTATTTCAGTGCTTGTAAGAAATGTCTGACTTCACACAAGCTCCAGTACACATGGATTTAACATCCGTGACTTCTCGGCCGTAAAACCTTCAGCTGGAAGGGAAATGGTTCAAAAAAGCTTTTGATATTTTCCTGTGTAAACCAGTTGTGTCAGATAAGCACTAAATTTAACTTTTTTTTTCTTTTTTTTTTCTTTTTCCAGTCAGGTCAATTCAGTGAAGATATGATTCCTACTGTGGGCTTCAACATGAGGAAAGTTACAAAGGGTAATGTTACAATAAAGGTACGTTGCCATTGTTGACTGTTTCTTTAGCTTCTAGTTTGAAATTTACACGTTTGCTCTGTTTTGCTTCCAGCCTTGAGGCAAATATAGAAAACTGAAGAGGCTCAGCTAAATCTGTCGAGTAGCTTAAGAAGACATTTATGTTTATTTATGGAGTTTCTGAAACGAGAATGTGTGTGTGATTCCCAGGTTCATGGACTAGTTAAAGCACTGTTGTGCTAACGCTGCCTGGCTTAGATCTGAGTGTTTGAGGCCCAGAGATGCTGCTTTCCTTCCCATCAGTTTGCTTAAGGGAAGGTTTCTATCAAAAGCAAAGCTTTAAGTGAATACATTGTATTTCCTTGTGTGCCTCAGTGTGTAACCATCATGCACAGGATGTTCCTGTGCCTGGTGCAAGGTGCTCCAGTTTGCATCTCCTGCTGCTGGGCCCTAAGCTCTGAGCAGCTGTGCAAGGGATTATTCCTGTTTTAACATGGAGAGGCCAAGCAGCTGCTCAAAGAGAAAGAAAGAACTGTTGTGATTTCTTGTCTTATCTTTGCCTGACATGTTTAAACACAATGCATGGCTAAATTGTCTTTCTCCCCTTGCCTTAAGATTTGGGATATAGGAGGGCAGCCCCGATTCCGAAGCATGTGGGAGCGATATTGCAGAGGAGTTAATGCTATTGTGTAAGTGTCCTTCCTTCAGCTCTGCTTCCTTCACCTGTGCTTCTCTTCCCTGGGAGCCTTCCTAACTCTGCATGCCTGACTCTGTATTCTCCTTGTGATTCTGAACCTGCCCTGCAGCCACACTGACCTTTTTCACCCTTCAGTTCAGGGTCAGGATGGGTTATTTTATCAGTGTCTCATCTGGAGTACTAACTCCTCCCTGTCTGAACTGGGTGGCAGTGCTAACTCAAAGCATCTTCCTTCCACTCTGCTCTTAGAGAATTTTTTATTTTAAAGGACTAAATTCTTTGCTCAGAAGTCCTAGCTTTGTTGAAAGCCCTGTGGAATGTGCTCAAATTTGGCAGTGTAAAGGAAAGAGTGATGTTTCTGCAGGAGCTCAGTGTCACTGACCTAACCTGAACTTCTCTTTAAAGCTACATGGTAGATGCTGCAGATCGTGACAAAATAGAAGCCTCTCGAAATGAGCTGCACAATCTTCTAGATAAGCCCCAGTTACAAGGAATCCCTGTAAGTAACATCACCTTAAACTCCATTTAATGTCTCTGAGGAATGTGCATCACTTGAGCAGTTCTGAAGTCTGCCTTGAACTCTGAATTGTAAGGCCCAACCTTACTGGTCAGTTTAAGCATGAACAATACCTGCCCCCAGTGCCTTAAACCAATTTTTGGCCTTCAGTGGTCTTATTTCATTCAGTGCTACAAAAAATAATAAACTGGTCAGTATAAACATGAACAATACTTGCCCCCAGTGCCTTAAACCAATTTTTGACCTTCAGTGGTCTTATTTCATTCAGTGCTACAAAAAATAATAAACTGGTCAGTATAAACATGAACAATACTTGCCCCCAGTGCCTTAAACCAATTTTTGACCTTCAGTAGCCTTATTTCATTCAGTGCTCACAAAAAATAATAAATACAATTGAAACAGTGGTTTAGAGGATGAGTTTGTGCTATTGACTAAAGGTTTACCACAGCGTAGTACAGAAGTGTAGAGTAAGTTTGGGGGATCTCAGATGAGCGTGCTGCAAATGTTCTCAGATTCATGAGCTGATAAATTTATTCTCTTGCTTGCTCTTTGCACAGAACAGTTTGTTTGTACCCCCTCTTTCCCTGTGACTAGGCCAGTCTTCTTTCTTGGTCTGGTTTAACAGTGAATATCTCATCCCATTGGATTTAATAGGCAGATGCAGGCTGCTCATGAGACTCCCTTGAAGTTTGTTGGTTTTCTGGTTTTGGTTGGGGTTTTTGTCTGTTTGTTTGGGTTTTTTTTTTTTAAGCAAAGCCACAACCATTTCCTTCTCTGGATTTCAGGTGCTAGTACTTGGAAATAAGAGAGACCTCCCTAATGCTTTGGACGAGAAACAGCTAATTGAAAAGATGTAAGTCTAACCCTTGCTAAGGAACATTTCTCTTACTCAATAAATTCATGTTGTTATTAGATCAGGAAGCTCACATTTAGGAGTGAAAAAGCCAGCAACAGCAGGTAACTGAACATTGTACAGAACAAGTTCTGTGGGCAGGGGAAGAGGAACATTCATTGTCAGTAAGAGTCCTTGTGTCAGTGAAATGTCTGCTGAAATGTTCTCTCTTTCCTAGGAACCTTGCTGCTATTCAGGACAGAGAAATCTGCTGCTACTCAATTTCTTGCAAAGAGAAAGATAATATAGGTAACTATTAACCCAAAACACTGAGAACCATGAAGTGCTGTCAGAGGATGGATTGGGGGGATTGTAACTTCTTAAACACAAACTTCCTGTCTTCAGAAACCAGGAATGAATCAAACACCAATGTGTGAGTGCACTGGTTAAATTCAGCACAACTCCTGCTGGCAGGGAGGAAACCTGACTGGTGTTAAAGTTTTAGGGGATGTATTACCAAAAAATGTCAGTCCCTGTGAAATCTGCTCCTTTCTTCAGTCAGTTTGCAGGAAAGAGCTGACTAGTCCATTAGCCTAAATGATTTTATATTTCTGTCAGGTGCTCTCACCTCTGCCTCACTTGGTGAGGATGCCAAGTACTTGCAGCAAGTTTTTCCTTGAAGTAATGACCCTCCCTTGCTGTGTTATCAGAGCAGTTTGTGTTGTGCCATCTGCCAGTCCCTGCTCCCTGCAGCCAAGCAAGCAGTGCCTTTTTCTGGCACAGACATCAAATGCTTGAGAACTTGTGGAGTTCAAAGCAGAAACCGTGCCCTGTGTAATCTCTGGTGTTTGCCATAAGCTTTGTGAGTAAACTGACTCATCTGAGCTGAGTGAAAACAGGATTGAACAGAATTTCCATCCTTCTCCTGATGCCTTCCATGGCTGCCATGGGATTAACACTGGTGCATTGCCAGGGTGACAGGAGTTTGCTGCTGAGGAAACTCCAGGGTGATGCTCCCAGGAGAAGCTCTAAAGAATACCAGGATGGCTTTAGAGGGAAAAAATAAAAGAAAGTTTTCTTTCTAGGAAAACTGGATAGTGTGTGGAACAGCTGTGGCTCCAAGAAGCCCCTGTCACCTTAGCATCAGTTAGAGGTTCAGACATGATGGCTGGAAGCAGAGATTCCCTTCTGTGGAGGTGCACACAAAGCTCCCAGCACAGCTGAGCATCACTGAGGCTCTGGGGGAGCAGCTGCTGGAGGAGAGCCAGGCCTTTCCCTTCCTTGGGAGAGCCTCTTCCAGGCAGGGAGGAGCACGATGCCTTTAGTCCCACAGGGCTAAACCAGCTTTGTTCTCCTCAGGGGAGGAGCTGCAGACTGGCTGAATAGAGCAGTGCTGATCTAAGCCTGATTATTGGAGCCATAGTGAAGTGTCCCATGAAGGAATATCTTTTTTCTAGACAGAACTGAGGAACCAGGATGTGCCTGTCATTGTTCCTAAAGGATGCTGGGCAGTTACAGGATCAAAGCATGGACAGCAAGCATCCTAAAAAATCATTCTGTTCATCTGCCTGCTCTAGAGAAGGGCTTGGATGTTCCTGTCCTGTGTTTGGGACACTGCAATACCAAAGCCTTGCCACTGATATCAATACAGACACTTGAATGTGGAACTTTTCTCTCTCCCTGTAGATATCACGCTTCAGTGGCTTATTCAGCATTCAAAATCTAGAAGAAGCTGAAGTCTTCCTGGAATCTCCAGTACCAGTTGGCCATAATCTCAATTGTCCACTTCCCTCCATAATGAGATACTACCCAAAAATCCTGTATCAAGAATCTGCCTTTTCACGGTTCATTTCTCATGTGCACTGCTGAAGACTTGTATTCCTATTCTGTCACAAAACAACTAGAGTTGTCATGATAAAGTCAGCACAAATATTTATTTTACAACCATCTGTGGTGGGAGGGTTGTGGGGGGGCTTTTTAAAGAAATATCTCTACCATGTTAACTACGATGGTACACTCTGTTCTGGTTTTTCAGGGCCAGGTTTTTATATGATTTTCAGCAAGTGTTTTATTTCTAGTGTTTAGTGGCTTGAAGATGCTGATGCTTGACAGCATTAAGATTCTGTAAGATGCCACATACAGTAGTTAGAAAACATTTAAGCGTGAGTTGTGGGATACTGATTGATCTCACAAATGCATGTGATGTGTGTACGTAAGCAGAGAAATGGAAACTGTTTGCAGAGGGGAGCACAAGGCATAGATCAGCATCACTAAATCTACAGCTGAGATCCTGTCACTTGAAAAAGAAAACTTTTGGTGAATTAGGAAAGTCATCTGTTTAAAATCATTCTGTTGCTTCTGTTTAACGTTTATGTGGGGGATGGGAATGGACTGTTCTGTCAAACTTTCAAAAATCGGAGTATTCCAGCATGAAAACAAATCTCTAGGAACATCAGGCTTTGTCCAAATACATTTTTCTATCTCCAGATACTCGTGGTCTCTCTCTGAAACCAGAACACGCATTCTGAGCAGCTGCATGACACCCAAATTACTGATGCTCTTGTATCGAGGCAGTTGTTGACCTTTAGCACAATCCGTGTGTAATTGTCAGTGTCTCTCCTGCTCTCCTGGAATGGCTGGGCACAGTTTCACCTGGTGCTATGGAATACCTGGGCTATTGTGACAACTCTAGACCCGCCTGCTTTCTCCATGTAACCATGTGCAAAGCCTGTCAGATGCAGTGAAAATTTTGCTGTGTCAAAGCACAAGAGAGCCAATGAGTTGACCCTGTCTCTTGATTAGCTCCTGCAGCTTAGGGAAGTGTGTGTATAAACTCCAGATTGTAACGTTTCTGTAGCTTTACTTTCTCAGTGACTTCAGCGTATTTAAAGGGACAGCCTGGTTAAGACTGGTTTGTTCATCCAGCAGTGTCAGTGTAGCTACTCGTGTGTGCAGATCCCTGGTGCAGCTGCTTGTGTTGCCTCACACTGTGTGTGATTCTCACCTCCGTGTGGTTTGCATCCCCTGGGAGCCTCGGGCTGGGAGCAGCGTTCAGTCCCCTGGGTTCTGCCAAGCCAGTGTTAATGCAGACTGCCATGGCCTTACTGTCGTGTCCCAGCTCTGGCACTGCTGCACAGACACTACACGCTGCCTGCCTTCATTCAGTCTGAAGTTGAATTTTTGTCCCCTTTCGGTTCTCTGAAGCATGATTTCAATTAATCCATACTCTGGTGCTGTAGAGGAGAGGTTTATTAACTTGCTACTGTAGTCCGAGTTCACCAGAACTGCTACAGTTATTTTATTTAGCAAATTTGCTTGTGCCTATAATAAGGAAACTAAACTAGAATGTGTGAATCTTTGTGGGGGACCAGGTCACTGTTTAGTTAACTGGCCTATAGCTAAACTTGATGTGTTTGGTGTTTATCTACTTCACTGCTTTTGGCATTTATGGCATCCAAACACTACCAATTGTTAACCTGTGCATTACTCTCTGCATGTGAACAACTTATACAATTACTGGACTTTGTAAATACGTGAATTTTTTTATTTAGGTGGATGCATATGTTGGTTTACTGCTCTTCAGCTTTATTCAATAAACTTATGTTTTGAGGGTTGTATTGACACTTAACTGCCTGACTTGAGTTGATGTGGCTGAACTCATGGAAAAACACAATGGGATGTCTGTGTCCTCTGCCAAAGATTACAGTGGGGGAAGAAGGATTGGTAAATACCTGAGCTGATTTATATTCTGTGATTCAGCTATTCCAGTGAAATGCTCACAAAACTACCTTTGAGGCTTGGGGCTTGCTCATCTTACCTGAGCAAGCTCAGCCAGTCAGTCTGAGCAGATTTCAGGGCTTTTTTATGTGTGTGGAAAGCACAGGTCAGCTGCAGGGTCTGAAGGAGGGGCAGCCACCCTCAGGGGAGCTCTGTTTTCAGGAGAGAAATGCATGTGTCTGCAAGCTTGGTTCTTGTGTCAAGCCTAGAGTAAAACCTTGTTTTTTCCGAGTGTCAGATCTTGCAGTGCCTGATCATTCACTGCCAATTAAAGCAGGAAGATTCTTATCTCAGTGGAAAGTGAGGCTTTTGTTGACTGAGGTCTTGAACAAAATCTTCGCTGTGATTTTAATCCGAAGTTTCACTGACTGTTCTTCCCAAAGGTTTTTGTTGTATTAATTTCTCTTAGGACACTGATTAATTTATAGGACTGTCTGTCAGCATCTTCCAATTAATGGTAAGAAATTGGATGTCTTGTTTCAGGCTTGTCTCCCTGTAAGCTTTCAAACTTGCTGAGCTGTATCAGGTTAGTTTTTAGTCCTGAGTTCAGATCTTTGAGCATCCTTGATGGTGTAACTCAGCTGATGGGAAGGATTAGTGAACTGTTAAAGATCCTGTGCATATTTCTTTGGGAGTTTCCTGCATGCAGAACAAGCTCCTGCAGTTCACAAAGTAAAATGTCTCTGGACACAAGTCTGAAAAGTGTTGATGCACTGAGCCTTGTCAGCCTGGCTGGTGTGATACCAGTACCAAGCACTCAGTAAATCAGCTGTGGTATGAACTGGCTCACAGCTCTTTGCTTGATGTGGTATTTCAGTACCAGTTCCTGTTTTAGGTGTAAATAGCAGGGAGAGACACGGGGGCCCCCTAGAATGTGTGTGCTCTAAAAGGTACATTTGCAATGCTCCCCAAAATGTCCCCAGCTGGGTTTCACAGCTGTTGTGGTGCTGCTCTGCCAGCTGTCCTTGCTTACTCCAGTGGCAGGAGGGAGACCTGAGAGTGGCTGTTTGATTCCAGGGCTGCACTTGTTCTGTCTCTGGGCTTGAGTAACTTGCCAGGTACCTTTCCTTTGAAAAGGGAAATGTAGGAAGTGTTTCCTTCTCAACACCTTTCAGCCTTGGACTGAAAACAATTCTCATCTGGCATGTTTTGTTCAATAATAAATGTGTGGAGTTCAGGCATTAGCAGTGGTGTTTGCTGAACTCAGATGCTGTGGCTGTGTTCTAGAAATGTAATTTCACCATGATTACTTGTCTCAGGCTCTGTAGTGAGCATGGACAGTAAAAAGAGCCTGATTAAATTTTCCTTTCTCCTCACAGAAGTTGCTTTTGGGGATGCATTTTAGTTTCATAAATTACTGCATTTGCCATCAATACCATAGTCCTGAAACCCATCTGATGCGGGTCTTGACTGTTGGCACGTTAAAAAAGCAGCTCTTGTGAGAAGGCAGATCCTGAGCCAGAGAGAATTCATGGTGAACACCTGGAATTTGTTCTGTGCCCTGGTGTGGGTGTGGGCATTGTGTGCTGTCCTGAGGTTAAAATCAGCTCTCAGTCCTTGGTGGTGGCTCTGCTCAGTGCAAGTGGTCCTGGAGCAGCAGTGAGGAGCTTGAGGAATGGTTGTGCTTTCCCCACATCTCTGGCTGTGTGAGACTTTTCCTTGGAGCGTCCCAGTCCTCCCAGCTTCAGTGTGGATGGTGGTTCCTTAAAGTGCAATTCCAGAGCAGGGCAGTTCCCATCACCCAGGGGCAGCTGCACACAGCAGCTCTGTCCCAGCTCTTGGCAGCAGGAAAGATGCACAAATGTGGAGCTGTTCCATGATCGTGGAATAAATAATCCAGTTTCTCAATGATTTATGATTTGCATCTTGACAGAAACAGGTTGGAAAGATTTGGGGTGCTGCATTATCTTCACTTCTGGTAGAAGTAAAGGCCAAAGAAAATGCCTTAAAGAGTCTCTCTGTTGAATCTAGGGATGTTGTGCAGGGATCTGTAATAACCTGAGGTACGGCTTAGCAGGATTATCAAGCTTTTAACTTCCCTGAGGTTTCCTTTGTCGTGGCTGTGCAGTGGCACGTCCTGGTTTGCTTTGTGCAGGATCTGTGCTCCCCCAGCATGGCCAGCTCTGCTCCCCTGCCTCGCTCCTGCACTGACCCTGAGCAGTGTGCATCCCAGAAAGGACAGCAGGATATCCTGCTGTGTTCCTAAACTGACACAGACAGTGAATCGTGTTAAAGGAGAAGTAATGTGTGAGTGCCTGAGCTTCAGGGCTTTAGTTCCCAAAAAATGAGTGCAGAACAACTTGTCTCACCAGACCATGACCCTTCAGAGCTCTGCTGCTTTAGGGCTGCAGGTGCTGGATGTCCTGGTGAGACAGGGGGGTTTCTCTGACGTGTCACTCCAATGGCACTCAGAGGGGCTTTGCACATACTCTTTAAAAGGAGAAGTGAATGAAATACTTGATGTTTTTATTTCCCTCCCAGTGGAAGGTGGGTAAGTAGACCTTTGTGCCAGGATTAGTGCCTTTTAATTATGACATGACAGGTTTTATTCTGTTAAAGGCAACATCTATCATTGTGATAATTTTGAAGTGCTTCAATAAAGTGTTGTTGAAAACCACTTTTTTGCATATTCATCTGTAGTAGGACAGCTGCTTTTTACTATTGTTAGAAATATCTAAGAACCCTCATTTACCCAGTTCTGGGAAACATTTGGGTATCCTTAACCACATAACTTCACCTGGAGAAGTGTGACTGTCAACTTTGTGCTCAGTGCAGGCAACTTGAGAGGCCAGGCTGTGAAATTCCCATTTCTGATTATTTTTGTTCTGGTACTGGAAGCACTGTTGGTCCATTTGTGTTTCTCTCTGAAAAGACCCATCGGGTTGAAATTCCTGAACCATATTATTCAATAAACAGAGCAAATATGTCAGTAGAGGAAGAAAATGTTGTGTGTGAAATTTAAAGCTAACTTGATTCTCACAAGAGTAAGAAGTATTAAGGTGCTTTTGGGTAATTGTGTTAACTTGGGGTGTGGATACTTCAGTCTTTGCAACAAGGAGGAATTTTCCTCTTTTTAGAATCAATAAGGAATTCCCTTCTGGGTTTGAATTACATAGAAAAGATCCAATGAATTCTGCAGATTGAGGAACTGAAAGCTTGGCCAGGCTAGAGGATTTTATCCAAAGTCAGCATCCTGAAGTCTGGATGAATACTGAGTTGTGATACTTGGTTTAGATTTATTCATTCTACTCTTTCTGTTACAATATCTGGAAAACAAAGATCTGACTTCTACTATAAAATACAGGCTGAAGACAGATCATTATTGTCTGGTTGTCTGTCTGTGCATTCTATTTTTATATTTATTATTCTATTATTATATTTATCCTTTTTTTTTCCTTATTTTTCATATTCTGTCCCATTTCCTTGTAACAAATCATCACTTTGGTTAAAGGATGCAGCTCCAGCGTGAAAGGGCAGCTCAGTTCAGTGACAAGTGCCCTGAACCAGTCCCTGGGATGCTGCCGGGGTACCTCGGAGCTGGGTCTCCTCTTTACCTCCCCCAGCTGTTGTTTCTTTCCGTTCTTTTGCTTATCTTGAAGAGGTTTGGTTTTCTCAGTACTGCCGGAGCGTGTTCACTTTCACAGCCACACCTGGCATTTGGCAGCTCTGGGGACGCGGAGCTGCCCTGCGCTCCGGGGCTGCTGCTCTCACACCCGATGCTGTGTTTGTCACGCTGGCCCTGCGGGATGGAAATCCCTGTGTCCATCTCCTCCACGATCCCGGGAGCGTGGCTTGGCCTCCTCCCAGCGCAGTTCCTGCAGCCCGGGGAACGCGGCTCCTGCCCGGGCCGGGGTCGCTCCTGCCGCGTTCTGTGGCTGCAGAGCCGCGGATCTTTCCCCAGATCCCTGAGGCTGGAAAAGTCCCGCAGGATCATCCAGGCTGAGCTGTGCCCGGTCCCCACCGTGTCCCCAGCCCAGAGCTCTGAGTGCCACCTCCGGCCCTTCCTTGGACACTCCAGGGATGGGCACCCAAACCTCCCTGGGCAGTGCCAAGGCCCGACCGCCCTTTGCATGGAGGAATTCCTGCTGCTGTCCAGCCTCTGTCACCGGCACCCCAGGGCCTCTCCCGGCTCTGCAGCCGCTCCGCCCCGGCCCGCAGCGCTCCGGGGCTGGCTGTGCCCGCGGGGCAGGGCCCGGCACCGGGGCAGGGAAATCGCCCGGGCCTGTCCGGGGAGGCCGCGCCGCTGGCCGGCCCCGCCCCGCCCCTGAGCCGTGCCACGACAGCCCCGCGCCGCGCCGCCCCTTTAACGCCGCCGGGCGTTGCCCGTGAGTGACACACCGTTCGCCCTATGGCCGGCGCCCATTCCCGCCCCCGCACCAGTTGCACCAATAGCAGGGCGGCATGGGCGGGCCTTGAGCCCCTCCCTAACCGTATTTCTCTTCCGCTCTTAAAGGGGCCGCGGCGCGGCGCGGGCGGCGCCGCTGCGCTATGCGCGGGCGGCCATGCGATGGCGGTCGGTGGTGCTGGGGCTGCTGCTGCTGCGGCTCGGGCTGCAGGCGCTGCTGGCGCTGCTGCCCGCGCTGGCCCGCGGGCTCTGCCTGCACCCGCGCCTGCCCTGCCCCGGCCCGCGGCCGCCCGCGCTGCCCGGCCCGCCCGGGGCTGCCGCGGGGCGCGGGGCCCGGCTGTGGGGCGCGGCGGCGGGCGGCGATGAGTACGAGCGGCGCTACAGCGGCGCCTTCCCTCCGCAGCTGCGGGCGCGGCTGCGGGACGCGGCCCGGGGCATGTTCGTGTTCGGCTACGACAGCTACATGGAGCACGCCTTCCCCCGCGACGAGCTCGACCCGCTGCACTGCCGCGGCCGCGGGCCCGACCGCCGCGACCCGTGAGTGCGGCCGGGGAGAGAGCGGGGCCGGCCGGGGAGGGGGAATGCTGGGGACCCTGTGAGGGGGAATGGCTGCTGGGGACCCTGTGAGGGAGCGGCTGCTGGGGCTGGGAGGGGAATGCTGGTGACCCTGTGAGGGGGAATGGCTGCTGGGGCCGGGTCAGGGACCGGCGGGTGGGCACGGGTGCGGGGCTGGCACCGGTCCGGGTGTGTCTCCCTGGGGGTCAGGCTGGGCCCAGCCTCCTCCCGGTGCTGCCCAGCCACGGGACGGTTGGTAATGGCAATAAGCTAAAATATTAAAAGTTCCATCTCTGTATGGGTCGTGGAATGGTTTGGTGGGAAGGGGCTTTATAAAGCCCACCCAGTGCCACCCCTGCCATGGCAGGGACACCTCCCACTGTCCCAGGCTGCCCCAATGTCCAACCTGGCCTTGGGCACTGCCAGGGATCCAGGGGCAGCCACAGCTGCTCTGGGAATCTGTGCCAGGGCCTGCCCACCTTCCCAGGGAAGGATTTCCTGTTAATATCCAATATAAACCGACTTCCCTTCATTTAAAACCATTTCCTCTTGTCCTGTCACTCCAGTCCCTCTCCATATTTCTTGTACTCTGTTCAGGTACTGGAATGAACTTCTTTCCATAGTAGGGCAGAGCTGTGGAACAGCTGCCCAAGGAGTTGTGGAGCCTCCCCCTTTGGAGACATTCCAAACCTACCTGGACACGTGCCTGTGTCACCTGCTCCAGGTGACCCTGCCTGGACAGGGGGTTGGACTGCACGATCTGCACAGATCTCTTCTAATCTTAACAATTCTGTGATTCTGCTCTTCCAGCTCCAACCTGAACATCAATGATGTGCTGGGGAACTACTCCCTGACGCTGATCGACGCGCTGGACACGCTGGCGGTGAGTCCTTGGTGTGGGGACACTGCCCTGGCCACCCCAGGGACTGCCTTGGCTTGGGGTTGCTCCCCAAGGTGCCAGGTGGTGCAAACAGCTGGATCACGAGCTAACAGCTGGATCATGAGCTAACAGCTGGATCACAAACCAGCAGTGTCACATGGGGATAACAGACTGAGAGTGGTTGGGGATGTCAGCAGAGATTTCCAGAACAGACAGAAGAAATTTTGGAGCTCCTCCCCAAGGTTCAGGCGAGATCACTTTGGGATATGCCATATCCCTGGGATTGCTCAGGATGGGTGGATTTGAGCTGGAGCTGCTCTGAGGTCCATCAGGAGGAGGGTTCATGGTGTGCACAATAGCTGGAAGAGCTCTGGTTGTTTGTCTTGGCAGAGAGGGCCTGGCTGACTCACAGATCTGTGTGAAGAGTGGTGAAAGGAAGGCAGGGAAAACCCACAGAGCTGCTTCTCACCTGCATTTCTGATCAAACTGGAAGATAATGTGAGGAGCAGCTGATTTTTGTGCTAGTGCCAGGGTATGGGTTGTGAGGAGGAGCTCCCTGCTTGGGCATTTGCAGAGACCCCAGCAGGTTTCATGATTCTCATCTGTGCAGGCAGGGCAGGTTTTGTGCCTTGTGGAGTGTCAGGCTCACTGATGTGCTGGAGCCTCAGGGATGTGTGTTTCCTCTGCTGCAGAAGGTGCTTTGGGCTCTTTGGGATATAAACCCTTCCCATTCTACCCTGGGGCTGCAGCAGTGAAAGCAGAAGGGAGGGAAATGTTGGGGTTTATTGCCAGAGAAGTTTGGGATGGATCTGTGCTGTGTGCCTTCCTGTCCTCCATCACCAGCAGGGCAGTGTTTAACTTCTTTTTCCAATGTCAAGGTTCTGGTTGCTAAAATCTCTTGTGTTTCATAAGCTGCTGCATGGGGGGAGCCTGTTCTGCTCCTCATTGCTCAGATCAAACACGTGCTGCTTCCCCGCTGGGTCTGGTAATGGGGACAGCTGGCACCTGGTGCTTTGGTTAAAATTTTAGGTATATCCCAGCTTTTTCATGAGCTCAGGCAGGCAGGAACCTGTGTTTTCCTTCCACATTCCTGCTGCCCTAAAGCTCAGGCTGAATTTCCATCTCTCCCTGGATGCAGTGGAGATCACTTGCTGGGTTAGACCTGTGGGAAGCAGGCACAAGGGAACTCCTGGGTGTGCAGTGTTGGGTCAGGAACCTGAAAGGTTGGACTGGCCTTTGATCAAATAAACATTAAATCAAACTTCATTGTTCTGCAAGTTGTGTTATGTTTTAAACTTAACTCTTGAACTGATAGTTCAGGCAGTTTGAACACTCAGTGTGTTAAATCTGACTGCTGGGCTAAGGTGTGAACTTGCCATTCTGTTCCCCAACCCTCTTCTGAAGCAACAATTGAACAAACCGACTTTGTTTTTCTTTAAAAGGTAATGGGAAACTCTTCAGAGTTCCAGAAGGCAGTGAAGTTGGTGATTGACACAGTTTCATTTGACAAGGACTCAACAGTCCAAGTTTTTGAGGCAACAATCAGGTATGTGGTGTTGGGTTTCTGTCCTTAAAGCAGTAACAAGGTTAAAGACTTGGTGTGTATAATTCAAAGTGAAATCATTGATTAGGGGGTCTTTGGCAGGCTTTATTCCCTACATTGTTCCTCAAGTAAGCTGTTTGTTATCTTCTATGAAAATACTTCATCCTTTCATACTGGAAACAATTTTAATCAGTCCCGTGTGACCTGGAGCAGTGAGACACTGGCTGGCTCTGTGCTTGCAGCCTCTGCTTTTCTGTTGTCATTCTTGCAGCAGAGACTCAGCTCTGTGCCCAGCAAACAGCCCTGGGACAGCTTTTCCCTGGTTTGTTTTTGTTTCATGGACTTCTGCTCATTTTCACTTTCATTTTAGATGAAAAAGGCTCTTCTGTTTTGGAAATGGGCTTAGATACTGTCTGATTTTAAAACGTTTCATTTTCTGGGTGTCTCAAGCAGTGTTGATCCCTGCTTCACTTGGCCAGGCTCTCTTTTTTTCTGAGTACAAAGTTTGTGTAACTCCCTTCCTGCCATCTGCAGGGACATGGAGGTCTTCACTCCTAAACAGATTTGTTACAAGAACTCCTGGGTTAGGTAAAGTTTGCAGAACCAGGTTTTGGGATACTGTGGCTGACAACAACATGATTTTTACATGTGTTCACTACTGGTGGGAAAAACCAAATCATTTTGTGTCGTGCCTGTAAGGAGCACAAGGTAATAATTCTGTCAAGACACCAGTAAGGGTTTAGGTGAGGAATGAGGTTCAGAGCAGACTGAAAACCTGAATTTCCCTTTTCCCACAGGGTTTTGGGAAGCCTGCTGTCTGCCCACATCATAATCACAGACACCAAGCAGCCCTTTGGTGACATGACCATCAAGGATTATGACAATGAGCTGCTGCACTTGGCCCATGACCTGGCAGTGAGGCTGCTCCCAGCCTTTGAGAACACCAAAACTGGCATTCCCTATCCTCGGGTGAGTGGACACTGAGGGAAATAGGCTCAAAGCAGAGTTTCATAGTCCTACAAGTTAAATTTTGTGCCCTTTTATGTGCACTTGGGGTGTTGAGCCTGCTCTGGGTTACACAGGGGACACTGCCCTAAGTTTTGGTGATGTGGGTAGTACAAGTTGCTCCTTCTGTCTAGTAGGTGTTTTCCCTGGCTGATTTTTCACCGTGTTTGTTGTTCCCTGTGGGTCAGGAATTGTTTGTTTCTGTGCTGTTTGGCTGGAGCATTCCCTGCCCTGTGTCACACAGCAGCAAAACAATTAACAAGGAATACTGTAAAGCAAATAGCTGAGGGAAGGGACTCCATTGGTGACTTGCTACTAAAGCAATTATATGAGAATAAAACTCTTCTGAAATATTTATCATACTTAAATACTTATCATACTGAAATATTTATCATATTTATAATTTTCCTGAAGACTGCTCAGTGGGTACTCAATACTCTGGGATTCTTGGATGCTGCAGCCTTTTGTTTTAAGCAGATGCATTGGCAAGGAGAAGGATATCACTACTGCTGGAACAATCCTAAACTGCAAAACTATAATTAGCACTTCCTTGGCTGCTCTTAATTTCTGGAGGCAGCAGCACTGCTTTTCCTCCAGACCTGCCAGCTGTAGAAATGTGAATTTTCTCTTCTGTTCAGGGCCTGGTGGAGGAGCTGAGGGTGGTGAAACTTCCCTTCAGCTCTGTGTTCCATGGGGAAGGGGAGGAGCATCCATGAGGAAGCTCTTGATTTCAACAGCACAAACTGAGGGGCAGCAGGGAAGGGAAAGCCTGAATGTTTAGTGGAAAGCATGAAAAAGTGAAGTTTGTAAGGGTTAGCAAGCATAAGAAAAAATGAGGCTTGCCCACTTTAAGCGTGATGAAAGCTGGAAGAAGAATGTCAGGAATCCTACAGGAAAGCTTTCCAAGCAGCAGTGTGCTGGTTTTGTGTCTGTGTGCACATTCCACGCTGCACAGAGCACCCCAAAGGCTGTTCCTAAAGCTGAGGGTGCAGGGTGAGCACAGCTGTGAGTGCAGCCTGTCCCTGTTCACAGGTGAACCTGAAGAAGGGGGTTCCTCCAGACAGCCACAATGAGACCTGCACAGCAGGAGCTGGATCCTTGCTGGTGGAGTTTGGGATCCTCAGCAGGCTGCTTGGTGATTCCACCTTCGAGTGGGTGGCCAGGAGAGCAGTGAAGGCCCTGTGGAGCCTCAGGAGCAATAACACTGGACTGCTGGGTAATGAATGTGTGGGTGCTGCTGTGTTAGCCTGCCTTGGGCTGTGCCACCAGGCCACACTTCCTCCATGTGTCCTCACCTTTGTCCTTCTGCTCCCTCTGTGGCTGTTCAGTCTCCTCGTGTACCCAGGGGCTGTGTCTAACAAATGGCACTTTGGGGTTTTGTAAGAAAAATGGAGTCTCGAAAGACTCCTTGGGGCACAGGTTTTCAAATGGAATTTTTGACAAAACTGAGGAGTGGAACTGAAGGCCCTGATTTATGTCCCCATTAATATAAATCAGATTGGCAGATGATTAAAAGTACTTGAAATAAGTGCATGTGTGTGGGTGTTCCTCAGATGAATCCACCATTGTAACACTTGATCTGATGTTAATCTTTGATCCCTCCTCCTGGGAATTTCTGAACGTGTAATATTCCCAAGTCTTGACTGGATTGTTTTTCTCTGCAACCTCAGGCTGAACTTTTTGTTTGTTCTGATAGGAAATGTTGTGAATATCCAGACTGGTCACTGGGTTGGGAAGCAGAGTGGACTGGGAGCAGGGTCAGACTCGTTCTATGAGTACCTGCTGAAGTCCTACATCCTCTTTGGGGAAAAGGAGGACCTGGAGATGTTCAACGCTGCTTACCAGAACATTCAGAACCACTTGAGGAGAGGGTATGTGATTCATGCCAGCATCCATTCCCTGAGCAGTGAATCCTCCAGCAGGATCTGAAACACAGCTGTTCACAGTGCTTTGTGTCATGCTTTGTAAATCTGTTCTCCTTGTTACTGTGAGAAGCAAAATCTCATTTCCATGGTAGCCTCCTCATTCCTCAGCAACTGATGGGGTGCAGAGAAGCCAACTGGTTCCTGCCCCATTTATAAATGTTACAGCTGAGAAAAGCCTGGCAGTGCAAAAGAAATGTATTAAATTGGCTGCTTTGTTCTTCTGAAAGCCTGATCTTGCCTAGCATGACTTTTTGGTAGAGATTCTGCTGGCAGAGCCCTAAGACAGGATTCCCTTTATGAATTAACTTCTCTGGGGGCATGGCTGATGTTTGTGTTCCTTCACCCTGAGCCCAGCACAGCAGAGCAGTGCCTGCCTGTGCTGCTGGGTGTGCTGTGTCCCTCAGGCAGGGCAGTTCCATGTTGCTGTTGTTCCTGGCAGGAGGGAGGCCTGCAATGAAGGAGAGGGTGACCCTCCCCTGTACGTCAATGTGAACATGTACACGGGCCAGCTGATGAACACCTGGATTGACTCCCTGCAGGCCTTTTTCCCTGGACTGCAGGTGAGTTTTCCTTCTGCTGAAGGCCCATCCTAATGCTGGACTGGGAATGAGTCTGATGCTGAGTTCCCACCTATGGGTTTGCATCTGGCTGCTCTGATAGTTCAGTTTAACATTAACAACAATGTGGGAGGTCTGGCCTGCTCTCTGCTAGAGCTGAGGACTTTCAACTTCCCTCTTTTAACCTCAGCATTTGTATTCTGTGCTGTGAGGCTCTGCTAAAGCTTTTACTGCACAGAATGAATACATTGCTGCTTCTGGGGGTTATTTTCTGTGTGTTTTATGGGAGGTGAGTGGTATTAGGTGCCACATTCTCCTCTTAGCTGGATTGCAGCTCTAAGTGTGCGTGTCTCTGGTGCCCAGGTGTTGATAGGAGATGTGGAAGATGCCATTTGTCTCCATGCCTTCTATTATGCCATCTGGAAACGCTATGGGGCTCTCCCAGAGAGGTACAACTGGCAGCTGCAGGCCCCAGATGTTCCCTTTTACCCGCTGAGGCCGGAGCTGGTGGAGTCCACATATCTCCTGTATCAGGTATTTGACTTCTCTGGAGCTGCACACCACGGCTTGGCCAAAATGTTTTTGTTCAGAAAGTCACTTTTCCCCCCTGACCTCTGGCCAGCTGAAGTTTGGCAGCCCTGGAGCTCTCTGTTGTCACGTGGAGGTCTCTGGGCAGGCACTGCAGCGTTGTGCAATGTTGTTGCTCTGCTGTTTGCTTCAAAAATAGATTTTTTTTTAAAAATAAGGCAGGCAAAAACAACAGTAAAGAACCTTTTCTAAAAGCTGCTGGCAGAGTTTTACAAGGCAGAGACCTGAAAGTAAATGTAACAGCTTTCCTTGCAATACTGTCCAGGCACAGATACAAAAAACTAAAATAACTCTCTGCCTACAAGGAAGGGATCAGAGAGTTTGGATTTACTGCAGGTTTTCTAGGATTTGCACTAAAGCAAAGTGAGAAGCTTGCACTGGCTAATCCAAGTCATGCTCCTGTAAAGATAAGTTTGCTGTGATACACAAGACTCTGGTACCAATAGGCCTTTGTTGTGTTATTTTTACAAGATTTCAGAATTGCTGACTCTAACTCTTGTCTGTCTTCCTTATTTAGGCCACAAAGAACCCGTTTTACCTTCATGTGGGAATGGATATTCTGCAGAGTTTGGAAAAATATACAAAAGCAAAGTCAGTCTTCAATGTTCTTTTCTTCTCTCAGTGCTATAGACCTACATTTTATTATACAAATATTATATAGAATCCAGTCTGCCACATGTAGGTAAACCAGAAAACCCAGCCCTCCTTGAAAGCCACAAGTGATGATTTATTTATTTATTGAGCACTTCTTTCTTTCCTATCTGAAAATGAAATTATAGTCCAGTGGCAACTTTATACCTTAGGAATTTTATCACTGCCTTTCAAAATGCATTGTTGATGATCAGCTGCTAAAAACTGCTGAAAATAATTGGGATTTTTCCTAGGGATTTTGCAGGATTATTTCTCACCTCATGGTGTTTAGCTGAGCTGAGGGATGGCCCCTGAGCCAGATGCTGTTGGATATCAGCTCCCAGTTCAGGACAGCAGCACCAAATCCTGACTTTCACACTGAGTAGCTGAACCTCTTGCAAGGCTCAGGGGGAAGACAATGAGTTTTTATTCCTTATTATGAATAATCTCATTTTTTAGACAAATGTGTAATGGTTGGCCAGGTCAGACCTTGCTGCTGAGTGGGGTTCAGGTGATCACAGAGCCCTCAGCACCCCAGAACCAATAACCAGTGAGTGCTTGCACAGCACAATTGTTCCTTTGACCTTCACCCCTGGCAGTTGGAGTGCTCTGAAGTGAAGGAATATCTGGGGAGCACTTTGGGAGCAGGGCAGCTGCCACTGACCCCAAACCAATGTCCAATGTTGCAGGTGTGGCTATGCCACGTTGCACCACGTGGTGGAGAAGACCAAGGAGGATCGGATGGAGAGCTTTTTCCTCAGTGAAACCTGTAAATATTTGTACCTGGTACGTGTGTGCTCCTCAGTGCCAAGGCACTGTGCGCAAAAAACGGCGGAGGAGAGGTCATTAATTATTAATTAGAAGCTGGGTTGGGTTTGGGGGGGGGCATCATTAATGACAACCTGCTGGGCTCTGGGTTTTGTGGATGGGGGTGATTCAGGCTGAGCTCTCTTCCTTGATCTCAGCCCGATCTCTGAGGTGGGGCAGCTGCCCAGGAGTGGTTCCTGAAGCTGCAGAGCTGCACATTTTGGGAAGGAGAGGGAGCAGGACTGGAGGGAGCTGCTGAGGAGCAATTAGCTCTGAGCTAATTGCTGCTTGCAGCCCTCCTGCCTGGAGCAGCCTCTGCTGTCTCCCCGCTGGGCTTTGGCACTCACAGGAGAAAGCTTTTGGGCTGACATTGCCTAGCCCCTGTTCTCAATCTCCTTTAGTGCAGAAAACCAAATAAATCTGTGACTGAGTGGATGCCAGCCTAGAAATGCCTCACAGAGCAGCTTAGAAAAATAGGGGCACTTTGAGTGGTGTGAGAAGTTTTTCCTCTGCTCTCCTTTTCTAACTGCTCAGATCCATTCCTTGCATTAAGACTATTTATTTCCATTTGCTCCAGCCTTATTTAGCACTAAAAGGTATTTTTGTGTGATCCTACAAAGCGTGAGTACCTGTTTCCAGCTCCTTGTTACAAGGAGGTGGAGGATGTGGCAGTGACTGTCTCCCCATCTCTCCTGCAGTTGTTTGATGAAGAGAACCCAGTGCACAAATCTGGGAATAAGTTCATGTTTACTACTGAGGGCCACGTGGTGTCTGTGGACGAGCGTTTCCGGAGCTCGCTGTGGGAGGACATCCTCCCTGGGAGGAGAACAGCGCCCACAAAGCCAAACCCACCGAGCTCAAGGCAGCCAACTTCAGCTCCAACGTAAGGAATGCACAGCCTGGGGCGTGGGGAAGGGGCAGGCAGGGCAAACAGAGCCTTTGGAGGTGGTACTGGGGAGTAACATTTCCTTTAGAAATGTTAAATACCTGAAGGCTCCCTGAAAAGCAGCAGCAGCAGTGACAGAATCATGTGAGGAATTCTGGTGAAAGTGAAACCTGTCCCCTTTCAAGTATTTTGCAGCCATTTTTTTGTTTTTCTTAATTTACTTCCAATTATTTTCCCTTCCCCTTTGCTTTGCCCTTGAAACCCTCCAGTGTTGCTGTCAGGGGCAAAGGGAGAAGCAGAGAGTCTCTAAATTGAGTTTTGTCTTCCTCAGTGTGGTTTTGGGGGGTAGAAAGGGAACTTTTCTTAGCAAGGCCTCAGCTGAGCCCAGAGCTGTGGCTTCAGTGCCCATCACCGACCAGAACAGATCTGACTTAAATCACAGAATCACAGAATGGTTCAAGTTGGAAGGACCTTAAAGATCTCTCATTCCACCCCCGTGGGCAGGACACCTTCCACTAGGGCAGTTAAGGATAATTTTTAAAAATCTCTGCTGGTAGGTTCTGCTGTGGTTCCTTCCCTCCTCCCCACAAAGCTCCAGAAAAAGAGCATTATTTTAAACATTCACAGTTGTCATAGTGAAGGAAATCTCAGTTGCACAACAAGCTGTGCTGTGTGTTTGGAAGCTGCAGCCTGCACTGAGGAAACACTTGCTGCTCTTTTATGGGGTTTGTGCTGGAAGTCTGCAAAGAACCAGGGAAAGTTGGAGTAAAAAGTGTTATTTGAAAGGTTTGTAGAGGGGATGGGCTTGCCTAGGTTTGGATTTGAGTTTTTAAAAAGATTTAAATTTCTTCCACAGTGTAACAGAGTCCCTGATGAGAGGAGGTACCTGCTGCCCCTGAAGAGCAACTACATGAGACAGATCGACAGAATGGTGGGCCTGATCTGAGGGACTGCAGGGAACCTTCAGAGGAGCTGGGGTTCCTCTCAGACATTTCCTCCCCTCCAGCTGCCCCCTGAGCCCCCCAGGGGTGCCCTGTGCTCAGCCACGGACACGATGGAGCTCAGTGCTCCCAGCTGGGGTAACCTCCCGTGCCACCTGAACAGACAGCTCTTGTTTCAAGGCTTCCTATGACAAATATTGTTGCAAATGAAGGCTGGATATATTTCAAAAGAGAAAAAAGGCCAACTGGCCTGTGCCACTTAGCTACCTCTTTGTAGCTGTGTTACAAAAGCCCCTCTAGAGCAGGGTCTGGTGTTTAATTTGAAATGATCTCGGCGCTCGGGGAAGGAGTGGGGAAGTGCAATTTTTTTACACCGAGTTGAATTAATTGAATTTTTCTGACTAGCAATACACAACCTTAAGGTCTACTCAGGTAGGAACCCGCTGGGTTTGCTGAAACGAAATTGCTCTGTGTACTCTTGGGAGGATAACTCGTGGTGGTGTTGGTAGAGTCTGACATCCCTCAGAGCTGGTAGAACCTGCAGGGTTGTGAGAGCCTGGAGCTGCAGGAGGCAGTGATCAAACCAATCCAGGTGCCTTTTTGGAAGGGAATGGGGGGAGGGAAGGGGGAATTGCTGAGCCACTCAGGCAGAAGTTCCCAAAGTTTCCTTGTTTGCCGTGTTTTAGTGCCTTTTCAGGAGAGATGCTGCTAAGAGCTGGTGTCACAGTGTGTGAAGAACAAACGATTTCACATTCCTGACAGGATCCATGTGTTAGTGCCTTAAGTTCCCTTCAGTGGCAGGGAAAACTGAGCTTCCTTGGGGGGATGGAAAAGTATTTCTGACCAGCTGGTTGCAAAATACAGTGGAACCCAAAGTCACTTTAAAAGAGATGTTTGTTTGTTTTTTTAAGGTGCTGGAAGAATATCTGTGAATTTCAGGAAGAAGGCAGTTAAGGGCTTGAGGGATGAAAACAAACTGAGGCCAAAACAATTATTTTAAATATAACAGGTTGGGGTTTTTTCCAGTTTCCCGTTGTTTATGTACTTTTAACTTTTGACTACAGTTGAAGTAGTAGATTGTTATTTTTGGGTTAATGACTTTGAAATTGAGGCATAAATACAGGAGCAACTTGTTCTGCTGTATTTTCACCTTCTTAGAACAACATTGGTTCTCATAAACCACGTGTTGCAACTCAAAACATTTCTAATAAATACAAAGTTTGTGCTGGAGAGGTCATTGTTGGAATCTCTTAATGTACAGATGCATCTCAGGGACTTTGTAGAATCTTCTATTCCATGATTGCTGAATTTTGTATTCAGGCAAAACCAAAAAAAATTCAAGTCTTTAATCTTATTATTTGTGTTTGAAGGGGTGAAGGGTTGGAGGGGGGAGAGGAAATTGATTAAAATTTCCCCAAATATTGCAATAGAATGGGTTGCCTTGGTGTTTGAGGCAGCTGCTGATTCCAGCTCCTGTAGGATTTGGCCAAAGGTATTATTGGAGTGTCTGAGCTGTTTGTTTCAGAGGAGAGCAGGAATTCAGGGTGCTGTGAGGCAGAGATGTTGGGAGAGGTTCAGGCTGTGCCTGCAGCCCTGCAGGGTGAGGAGGGCAGGAGGATCCTAACCCTAACCCAGAGACCACTCTGGGCTCTGCAGGGCTGCTCTGGGCTCAGCCAGCTCTGCTGGAGAAGTGATGGAGCCTGAACAGCATCCCAGACTGGCTGTGTGAACTCACAGAGGGGCAGTGCCAGGGTGGGCAGGGTTCTGGGATGGAATCCCAGGACACCAGGAAGGACAGGATTCCGGGATGGAATCCCAGCCACCCTGGATCCCAGGACACCAGGAAGGACAGGATTCCGGGATGGAATCCCAGCCACCCTGGATCCCAGGATGCCAGGAAGGACAGGATTCTGGGGTGGGCAGGGTTCTGGGATGGAATCCCAGTCACCCTGGATCCCAGGACAGCAGGAAGGACAGGATTCTGGAGTGGAATCCCAGTCACCCTGGATCCCAGGACAGCAGGAAGGACAGGATTCTGGATGGAATCCCAGTCACCCTGGATCCCAGGACAGCAGGAAGGACAGGATTCTGGGGTGGGCAGGGTTCTGGATGGAATCCCAGCCACCCTGGATCCCAGGACACCAGGAAGGACAGGATTCTGGGGTGGGCAGGATTCTGGGATGGAATCCCAGCCACCCTGGATCCCAGGACACCAGGACAGAGACACCCTAAGTGTAGTGGTGCCTCCTCCTGGCCCAGGTTTGTCCCTGACTCCCAGTTCAGCTCCCTGAATGTGACACTGGCTCCTCTCTGTGTTTGTGCCTTCTGAACCCAGCCCAGGATTGTGCACAGAATCCATTCCAGAGCTTTCCAGAGAGAATTCCACGACGGTGAGGAAGCTGCACAGCTGTTTTGGCCATTGTGTTTTCCTTGTGATTGCCAGGAATAGTGCAAGGTGGCTGAGAATGGGAGCAGCCAAACATGGTCAGCTTCCCTTGGGAATTGCTTTGGAATTCCTGTTCCATCTTCCCACGGAAATGCTCTTTATCCTCACAGAGGCTGGTGATAAAACACTCTGTATTCCTTCAGGAGCCAATTTTTTGTCCTCTTTGTTCTAGAACTGCTTGGATAGGTTTTTACTCCGCAAGGACAGGGCACCTGTAATGCACTAAAATGAGAGTGATGTACAAGTCAGTGGCAGCACAATGGAGCTGATAACAGTGCTGGAATCACTTGCTGAAACAGCCTCTTGTATTTCTTGGTATCATGTGCAATATCAGGTTTTCCTAACTACAAGTGCCATGTATGCTTAATTGTTATTTATCCATGAAGTATTTAACTGGGGACGGGAGACTCGGAAGGGGACCAAATGTGCTTTCATGAAATGTCCTCAATTTTCAACACTTGGCTTGTGTTTTGCAAATCTGCATTAAAAACCAGCGTGTTTGACTACTTTGATGTGTGTTTGTCTTGTAGGGGATCTCCCTGGACCTTCTGTACCCTGGGATTCCATCTGGTCACAGCTGGGAGATTCCCATTTATTCTTCCTGCAGGAGAATAAACCCACCCCAAAACAACAGGGCTCTTCCTGCCCCTGTCCCCCTCTCTGTCCATGAGGATTTGGGGGCAGCTGGGAGCAGGGATTGGTGTGGGATTAGTGAAGTGTGGCAGTTCCAGGTCTCATGAGCAGGTCCTGGCCTCCCTGCTGGGATTCCCAATCCTTTGTCCATAAAAAACCTGGTCCAGCTGGGAATTCTGCCCCAAGAACTTTGCAGCCCATGGATAACCAGCCTGGGTAACAGCTCATGCAGGATTTGGGAGCAGGGATGTAGAAATGAACTGTCTGACCATCACTTTGATTTATTGCTTCTCTTTTGCTGCTTTTCCCTCCTGGATTTGTTTTCTCTCTGGCTGGTGTTATCTCTTGTGTTGTTTCCTGGTCTCCAGTCCTGCTGCAGAGGCTGTTGCTGGATCAAACTGGATCAAACTCCACATTCCAGGGAAAAGCCTGTTCAGCACCAGAGGTGGGAATTTTGCTTTAAAGTTCCTCTGGGGTTTTGGATAATGAGATCTTTGCCTCTCTCTGCTTTTTCTCCATTCACACTTCAAGGTGTCAGCTCTAGGGTGAGTGTAAAGGGCTGGAACGCTGATTTTGGGGCAGGCACCCCAGCTCTGATGTTTTCCCTGTGGCTGCACAATTCCTCACTGCCCTGAGCCGCACTTTCCTGTCATTCCTTATCTCGTCTCGCTGCCTTATCTGCCCCCAGAGGGCTGAGCAGCTCTGGGCTGGGTCTGAGTGCTTTAACTGCAGCTTTTCCACCCCACATTTAAGAAATTATCTAAAAAAAGCCACTCTGCCATTGCTGCTTTCCTGGGAGGTGGGAGCTTGGTAAGACACTTGTGATACAAGATTTAAAATCCAAACGTGATTGAAAACTCCCTTTTTTAGGGTAAAAAGCAGGGCCTGGCTCGGTTTGGAGCAGTTCCGAGGGCTGCGGGGCTGTAACTCCGGTTTGCCTCCAGCAGAGCCCTCCCTTGTGCCGCGCTCCGAGCCTTTGGCAGTGCCACCAAACCTCGCTGTCTCCCAGGCTGGGAAATCCCTGGAAAATGCGGGATTATCGCTGCCCGGGAGCTGAAACCATCAGCGGCTGGGAGAGGGGACACGGCACTGCTGATTCCTTGAGATGTTCACCTTTATCCGGGCTTGGAGCTGCTCCCAGGGAGGGATTTTGTGTCACTGATCACTTTTGGTGGGGTTTATCCACCTAAAAGTCACCAAGGAATATTCCCTGGGAGCTGCTTTGTGCCCCTCCAGCCCCATTTGTCCCCTTTGTCCCCACCCTGATGAGAGGCCCTTGGTTTGGAACCATTTTACTGAAAAGCATTTTAAACTGAGGCATAAATACAGGGGAGAAGTTATTGTTGGGATTTTTTAATGTACAGATTTTAAATATAACAGGTTGGGGTTTTTTTCCAGTTTCCCCGTTGCTTATGTACTTCTAACTTTTGACTGCAGTTGAAGTAGTAGATTGTTATTTTTGGGTTAATGACTTTGAAATTGAGGCATAAATACAGGGGCAGCTTCTTAATCTTACTAAGTGTGTTTGAAGGGGTGAAGGGTTGGAGGGGGAAAAGGAAATTGATTAAAATTTCCCCAAATATTGCAATAGAATGGGTTGCCTTGGTGTTTGAGGCAGCTGCTGATTCCAGCTCCTGTAGGATTTGGCCAAAACAATTATTTTAAATATAACAGGTTGGGGTTTTTTTCCAGTTTCCCCATTGCTTATGTACTTCTAACTTTTGACTGCAGTTGAAGTAGTAGATTGTTATTTTTGGGTTAATGACTTTGAAGTTGAGGCATAAATACAGGAGCAATTTGTTCTGCTGTATTTTCACCTCCTTACAACAACATTGGTTCTCATAAACCACGTGTTGCAACTCAAAACATTTCTAATAAACACAAAGTTTGTGCTGGAGAGGTCATTGTTGGAATCTTTTAATGCACAGATGCATCTCAGGGACTTTGTTGTAGAATTTTCTATTCCATGATTGCTGAATTTTGTATTTCCCCCAGAGCTCTGTGATTTTTGCTGCCTCACATTTTTCAGGGTTGGCTGCTCCAGCCTCACCAGAGCATCCCAGGGCCCAGAGTTGGGCACTCCCGTTTTCCAGCATGGTTGGTTCTTCAAACAGACACCCTGGGAAGGGATTTTTTATCTGGGTAAGGCTGGGAAAGGGGGAAAGGCACCAGTATGGCCCAGTCCTGAACTGGTGAGGATGCTCTGACCTCCTGCACAAGGCACAGGTGGGAACTGGGAGAACTGGGAGAACTGGGAGAACTGGGAGCAGCCCCAGTCCAGCCTCGGTGATCAGGGCTGGATTCCCTGGGTCCAGGAAGGAATTCCAGCCTCCATGGGGAGCAACTGGTGGGACTGGGAGTGCCCCAGTGCCCCCTGCCCTGGGGAGAGGGGGGATTGTGGGGGGAACTCCTGGAATTGGGATACTGGGGAGGGAACTCCATGGAATTGGGAGATTGTGGGGGGAACATCCTGGAATTGGGAGATTGTGGGGGGAACATCCTGGAATTCGGAGATTGTGGGGGGAACTCCTGGAATTGGGATACTGGGGAGGGAACATCCTGGAATTGGGAGATTGTGGGGAGCACTCCCTGGAATCTGCAGATCATGAGGAGGCTTCCCTGGAATTTGGAGATCATGGGGAGATCTCCCTGGAATCCGCAGATCATGGGGGGAACTCCCTGGAATTTGGAGATCATGGGCACAACTCTTGGTTTTTGGAGATTGTGGGGAGCACTCCCTGGAATCTGCCAATTATGAGATCTCCCTGGAATTTGGAGATCGTGGGGAGAATTCCCTGGAATTTGGAGATTGTGGGGAGCACTCCTTGGAATCTGGAGGCTGTGGGAAACACTCCCTGGAATTTGGAGATCATGGACACAACTCTTGGTTTTTAGAGATTGTGGGGAGCACTCCCTGCAATTTAGAGATTGTGGGGAGAACTCCCTGGAATTGGGAGATTGTGAGGAGATCTCCCTGAAATTTGGAGACTGTGGACAGCGTTCCTTGGAATCTGGAGGTCGTGGGGAGCACTCCCTAAAATTTGGAGATCATGGGCACAACTCTTGGTTTTTGGAGATTGTGGGGAGCACTCCTTGGAATTGGGAGATCCTGGGAAACACTCCTTGGAATTAGGAGACAGTGGGGAGAACTCCCTTGGCTTTTCCACCTCGAGGTAGGTGCTCTAGAATCAAAAAAAAAAAAAAAAAAAACCCAAAAAAAACCCAACCAAAAAACCCCTCCAGACAAATTAAGTGGGGAAAAAAAAAATAAAAAGAATATTTCAGTTTATTAATACTTTTGAATAATTGAAATTTCTCACTGGGTAAAGCCCAGGGGCTTTCCAATAATGGCAATCTGCATAGTGTTAATTATTTATGATGTTCATTTGGGCTCAGTCATTGCTAACATGAGCAGCTCCTGGAAAGCTCCGTGAATCATCCTCGTGGTGTGGCAGCAGCGTGGTTCTGTCACAGAACTTCACATGGAACACAAAACTCTGGCCTGAAAAATCACTGCTCTTCCCCCTCTCTGCTCCACAGGAGATGGATTTTTATTTTTATTTTTATTTTTTTTTTTTTACAGCAGCCTTCAGGAGGAAAAATTAACTCCAGGAGGAGTATTTAAATAAGCATTTTAATAGATCAAATATCCCCGTGCTCGCCGACGCTGCTTAATGAGAAAACAAATTATGTGGGAGCTACAGATTCTCTTTTTTTTTAATATTTATGTACAAATGATTCCTTCTCCTTTGCTCCTGCTTCCCTGCCTGCAGCAGAGATGCTCCACAGCAGAGCCGGGATCCAGGGGAGCTGCTGGAGAGGGGAAGGAAAATTATCCAGGATTTGGTGGCAGAAAAATCAGATATTCAACAGGGTTGGGGTTGAGGGATTTTTTCCCCTTTTTTCTCTTTTTTCTCTCTTTTTTCCATTGCTTTATTTTCCTTCTTTTTTCCTCTTTCTTTCCTCCCTTCCTTTCCCTTCCTTTTTCCTTCTTTTTTTTTACCCCTATCTGATTTTTTCCCCTTTTTTCCTGGCTGGGAATGTGTGATACAGAGAAGGGAAGGAGGCCTGATGTCCCATCTGGAATTCAAGATTCCCTGGAATTCAGGCTGTGTGTGTGTGAATGGAGGTCACAGAGATCTGGGGAGATTTGGGGAACTTTTGGGTGATTTTGGGAGAATCCCCCGTGTCTCAGTCCTGGTTTATCCACAGGATAATCCAGGGAATGTGGAGATGAACACAGGGCAGAGATGGGTCTGTGGAAGGGTTTAGAAAATACATTTAAAACCTCAGAAATGCCATTTAAAATGTTTAACTCATTATTTTACATTTATTCCTGCACTTTATCAGCTGGACTGGCTGTGATCATCACAATCACATTTTTGGGGAGAAAATCATGCTTTGCCCATCCTTCCCCTTCCCTTTCCAGCTTCCTCTCCACATTCACCCTGGAATGATTTCTCCTCAGTGCAGAGGAATGCTCAGCTCGGTGATTAATTAGGATTGCCATTAACACAAGATGCAATTCCATTGGACTAATCCATCTCATTGGTCAGGTTTAATTAATTAGGTAATAAAAGCAACCCTAAAAACCCCCTTTGAACGCTGGTTAATGAAACCCATGGATCTACTTATTAAGAATTAAAACCTTTCTCTCTTTGATACTTCTCTGCTTTATTAAACTCTGCTCCATTGCTCCGTGTGGTTTGTCCCATCAATAATGAGGCTTTTTCCTCTGAATCGCTTGGTGCCAGCCAAGAAATCTCATTTTATCTAATTAGGGACAGCTCTGCCTGCACCAGGAACACAGCAGCAGCAAAAACCATTTGTTCCAGGAATTTTGGGGTTGTTATTATTATTTAAAAGCTTTGGTCTCACATCCCCTGCACCTGTTCCCATATAAAATAAAAACTTCTGTGGATAAGGAATTAATTCCACCCCTGGGGCAGCACAGCCTGCCTCAATCCCAAAGGTGCTGCAGGAAAAATCTCCTCTGAGGGGGAAAAATCTCCTCTGAGGGGGAAAAAACTCCTCTGAGGGGGAAAAAACTCCTCTGAGGGGGAAAAATCTCCTCTGAGGGGGAAAAAACTCCTCTGAGGGGGAAAAAACTCCTCTGAGGGGGAAAAAACTCCTCTGAGGGGGAAAAATCTCCTCTGAGGGGGAAAAAATCTCCTCTGAGGGGGAAAAATCTCCTCTGAGGGGGAAAACCTCCTCTGAGGGGGAAAAAACTCCTCTGAGGGGGAAAAAACTCCTCTGAGGGGGAAAAATCTCCTCTGAGGGGTTTGCTCAGTCTGGGTGCATCCATCCCCTCCCTGCCTCTGGAATTTGTCATCCAAAATCCATCTGGAGTTTTTTGCCATCCTTATTTTGGTCCCAGCGGGTGGTGAGCACTGGGTGGGGCGGTGCTGCCCTTTTATAGGGAATTATAAAATACAAAAAAAAATTTGTTTTATTATAAAACAAATTATTCACAGTTTTCCAGGATAAACCAGGCTCCTGCTTTTTCTGCTCTCCTTTTCTTTCTCCTGCCCAGGGGATTCACTGGTAAAAGCTCAGGGAATTCTCTGCAGGAGCAGCTTGGAGCTTTTAATGCTGGAGGAACCCAAGGTGAAACATTCTTTTGATGTTTCACCGTCTGTGGCAAAACATTTCTGGTCACAGCACGGAAAGAGCTGGAATTCCATGATTTCTGGCCGTGTCTTAGGGATTCACTCCAGCTCTTCCCCTGCCTGGCTCCTCCAGCTTTTCCAGCTGGTTTAACCCTGCCAATCCATGGTTTCCCAAGGCTTTGCCCATTAGGACAGAAGGCAGCAGGAGGTGCAGAAAAGCTTTTTAAAAGAAACAATAAATTTAAAGAAAGCCAAGGAGGCACAAAATGATTCTCAAGATTTAATTATTGCAGGGAATGAAGGGAAGGCAGGCTGCTTGAACCTGCCTGCCCAGGGTTATATTAATATGAAGCATTTAATCATTAGGGAGATGGAATTAGTTCACCCAGACTGATCCCTAAGCCGAACTGGAAAGTTGGACACAATAATAATTTCATCAACTTCTTCAGAATAATAATTTTTCTGGGACAATTATGCTGAAGGACATCACCTTGTGGGGCTCTGAGATCCTCCCAGCCTCACCTGGGAGGAAAGATGGAAAATGGAGCTGCTGGCTTGGAGAGAACAGAGTGGGAATGTTTTATCCCCCATGCTGAGGCTCAGAGCTGCTGGAAGATTCCCTGGATTTTCAATGTTTCTGCTTTATTTTTTAATTATTATTATTATTAATTGAAGGTTTGGTTGGGGAATATTTAACGGGAAGTGTCTTTCTTCTCTCAGTTTTTAATTTCCAGGCAGGAACTGTGATTTTAGCAGCTCCTCTCCAGCTCCTAATCCAAGTGTGGTCGGGTTCAACTGCCAGGGTTTGTCTGAAGATGGAAAAATTCGGGATAATGATTGAAGAGAATTGTTGGGAATGGTACAATGAAATAATGAGGACCAGGGGACTGTGGTTAACATCAATTATCAGAGGGTGTTTGCAGGTGGGCAGGGCCTGCCCTTCAGCTTCTCCTGCCTTTGAGGGACACTTTATGGAGCTTTTTTGGGGTGAAATGTTGTAAATTTGTTGTAAAATTACCCCTCATCACCGCTGTGTGTTCCCATCCATCTGACCCAGGTATGCTTGGCTGGACTCTGGTTTTCCCCAGCTAAAATTTGGGAATATTGCCCCGAGCAGGGCAGATTTCAGAGCCTTGGCTGGAGTGTTTGAGATGGTGGGGAGGAGGTGGGGAAAGGTTTGGGGAGCTGGGGATGGGTGGAAGGCGGCGCTGAGGGCTGGGAAGGTTTTCCCAGCTCGGGGGGATGGAAGGGGTGTCCCCATCAGCCAGACCTGCTGGGTGTGACACAGGCAGCAAGGAAAGGAAAGGGCTGGAATTCGGGGCTGGACTCACCTGAGTGCCCCGGGGATCAGGAGGGATCCCAGTCTGAACTGGGACCCCCCAGTTTGCCAGTGAGAGCACAGCCTGCTGGTGACCTGAATTATCAGGCATTTGAGAAGTCAAAATGTTCTGTTTGTCCTTGAAGTTTAGTGTAAGAAAAAAAAAGAAGAAGGAAAAAAAAAGCCATTCATAACCTAAAAACGGCTGCAAGTTTTAAAAAATGAATGCAGGAGGAGGCAGAGCAGAGCTGGGGGATCAGGGATGTGCTGGGATCCCTGCAGGACAGAACAGCTGTGCAAGCCCAGCAGCAGCTGAAAAACGGAGCCCCAGAGATGCTCTGGGAGAGTTTCATCACCACAACGAGGCAGATCAGGAAAAGGGGAATGTTTGCAGCCTGGAGAAGCAGCCAGGCACCTGTGAGAGAGGAGGCAGCCCCGGGGGGTCCGGGGGATGCTCCGTGCGGGGTTGGCTGCAGCAAACACAGCGAGTCTGGAACTGGCCATGGCCAGATGACTCAGAACAATGGCAGCGCCGGCAGTAAACAGTTCTCATTTATACAGGTGACATTTAAAAATGCAAATCAGACCTTAAGATAATTGCTGGGAATCAGGGAGCCTCTGTTGGTTTAGGGAATGTCTCCAGTTTCTATGGAAATTGTTTGTGATGAAGGAAGGAAGGAGCCTGGGCTGGAGCTGCTCCATGGATTTGTCCCAAGGGAACGCCTGGGGACAGCAGCTGGGAGTCACGGGAGTTTCTGGGGTGAAAGGCTCTCAAATCTGTTGAAAAAAGATAATTTTTTCCCCTCTTGACATTGCAAATGTGGATGGACCAAGTGAGTCAATGCCACCATAAATGTGTCCCCAAAGCTGCTCCTGGAGCCTCACACCTGCCCAGGGGTGACGGGGGAATGGCTGCCCCAGGCAGGGGCAGGGCTCGGTGGGATTTGGGGAGGAATCTGCCCCGCCAGAACCCTGAGCTGTTCGTGTTGCTCAGAGGATTTTTGGGAGCTCTGCCTGCCCTCCCCCAAAGCGATCATTTCCTTTTTGTGCTCAGTGAGCGCCACCAGAGCATCTCCTGGGGACCTCAGCACCTTTATCTGATTTTCTGCTCTCTTTCCAGCCCCCAGTCTCGTTCTCTGCTCTGATTCCATCTCCCTCTCCTGGAGCTGCACTTCCAGCCAGAAGCTTTGGGGATTTTTTTTGTGGGAATTACCTGAGTGCTTTTTTTTCCCCAATTAACCTCCCACCAAACCTTTAATTTATCTATTAACCCTCCTTTGTGCTCAGCCGCCAGGTCTGCCATTCCCTGTCCCTGCACACTTCCCCAGCTGCCTGGGGATAAAAATCAGATAAATCAGATAAAAATCTCCTCCTTTTTATCTGATTTGTGTGACCCCAAATGTGTGACCCCAAATGTGTGACCCCAGCCCTGGGGGTGCTCCCACCTCACCTGACAAACGCAGGAGGTTCTCAGTGCATTATTCATTTTAATGTTATTTTTAATTCTTTGGATCAGCTATCCTGGAACTGGAGCAACAGGCTGTTCTGTCTCCTCTATCTTTAATTGGGCCTCTTAGCAGGTTTAAATGGCTCTTCATGCTCAGGTTAATAACTCGCAGTTGCACTTCACTGGGATGGTTTTTATTCAGTGATCAATCGTTGGTGCAGGTCTGAGGACTCAGCAAATCCCTGAGTTATTTATAATAAATCCTCTAACCACCTGATAGCTATTAGAGACTCTTTAAAATTAATGCCACCCTCATTTGCTGCTGTTTGTAACAGCCCCAGCTCCTTAACCACGGATAAATAATGCACAAAAACCAGAGTGAGGAGCACATTGGTGCCTTTATCCACCTTTGCAGGCAGCCTGGGCTGGCACAGCTGGGGGTGGCTGGGACAGAGGCTCTGCTGCCCCTCAGTGCCAGCCAGGGGGGGCTTGGTGGCCCTGTCACCCACCTGGGATGGGGCAGTGGCAGCCCGGGACTGGCACAGCTCACAGGGGGAAAGGTTTTAAACTGATGGGCATTTTTATGAGGGAGGTGGTGCCCAGAGGTTTTAAATTTTTACAATGAGGTTCCATTTCATTCATTTTTACATAGGGAGGTGGTGGCCAGAGGTTTTAAACTCCTTTTTTCCAATGAGGGAGGTGGTACCCAGAAGTTTAAACTGATGGACTTTTAATAAGGAGTGTGAGTTTTACTCATTTTTTTTTAGGGGTGGTGCAGAGGTTTTAAACTCCTCTATTACAATGAGGGAGGTGGCCACAGGTTTTAAATTCTTTTTTTACAATGAGGGAGGTGGTGCCCAGAAGTTTAAACTGATGGACTTTTTAATAAGGGAGGTGGTGCCCAGAGGTTTTAAACTAATTTTTTACAGTGAGGGAGGTGGTGCAGAGGTTTTAAACTCATTTTTTACAATGAGGGAGGCACTGGCCAGAGATTTTAAACTCCTTTTTCTATGAGGGAGGTGGTGCAGAGGTTTTAAACTGATGGACTTTTTAATGAAGGAAGTGGTGCCCAGAGGTTTAAACTCATCTTTTACAATGAGGGAGGTGGTGCCCAGAGCATTGTGGCTGCCCCTGGGTCCCTGGCAGTGTCCCAGGCCAGGCTGGGTGGATTTTGGAGCAGCCTGGATGGTGGCAGGTCCTGCCCAGGGTCCCTGTCACTGCCCAGGGCAGCCTCTGTCCTTCTTCAGCACCTCTCCAGGCTCTGTGTCCCAAGTCCTCCCACCTTGCCCAAATCTGGATAAAATTCCCAGCCGTGGAGTGTGGGGTGCAGCTGGCCCTGGCTGGATTGGGTGGCCCTGGCTGGATTTGGTGGCCCTGGCACAGGTGAGCAGCTCTGGGAGCTGCAGAGGGTCAGGAGCTGCCAGGGCAGCATCAGGACCAGGCTGTGACACCTCCTGTGCCCCTCTCTGAGCACACACACCACACGAGTAATTTAATTCAGGCGTGGCAATTAAGGAAACAATTATCTCTCGTGTCTTGGGCTGATCCTGGGGTCATCCGAGCATTATCCCTTCTGATCTCATTATGAATTTAAAATATGTAATAAATGGGCTCTTAATTCCGTGGGAAAGGTCAGGCTGGCTTTCTGCAGGAGACAAGGCTGGATTTAAGGGGGAGAGCTCAAGGACAAGGGAAACATTTGTTCGGGACTGAGGGGATGAGCACAGCCCCCTCTGGGAGTGCTGTGCAGGTTCACAGGACCTGTCCATGGGCAAATCCTGCCCCGAGAGATTCCCAGGAGGAAAAACCTGACCCAGGTGGCAGCTAAAGGCTGCTGCCTCATCAGAAATTCCTCTTTGGTGATCCTGACTGGGGACAAAAGGGGGAGTTGGGACTCAGGGATTTTCCAGCACCTCATTCCCTCAGGGATTTTCCAGCACTTCATTCCCTCAGGGATTTTTGGCAGGTGGGTAACAGCTCATTTTGGGGTCACTGTGAGCAGCCTTGGCAGGGGCAGGAAGATCCTCTGCACCCAGCTGAGCTGTGCTGATTTATCCGTGTTAAATTCTGATTTATGCCAGTTTTTGTTTGGTTCTTTTTTTATGTATTTATACCGTTATGTCAAAATCAGAGCATCCACTCAAAAAAGAGCTCGGTATAAGCCATAAATAAGTGCAGAAGTTTGTGTTCCTGTCTCAGGTGTGCAATTACAGCAGAGCTGGGCAGGAGTGTGAGGGCTCTGGCAGCACCCACAGCACCCCCAGCCGGCTGGGGGATCCCTGAGGGTGACCAGGTGGGACAGACCTGGGGGGTGCTGAGCAGAGCCCGGGGCTGCCCCTGCACCCTGCAGTGCCCCAGGCCAGGCTGGAGGGGCTTGGAAGGAGCTGGGACAGTGGGAGGTGTCCCTGCCATGGCAGGGGTGGGAATGGGATCATCTCCAAGGTCCCTTCCTACCCAAACATTCCCTGGGAGCTGCTTTGTGCCCCTCCAGCCTCTTTGTCCCTTTGTCCCCACCCTGATGAGAGGCCCTTGGTTTGGAACCATTTTACTGAAAAGTTTAAACTGAGGCATAAATACAGGAGCAATTTGTTCTGCTGTATTTTCACCTTCTTAGAACAACATTGGTTCTCATAAACCACGAGCTGCAACTCAAAACATTTCTAATAAACACAAAGTTTGTGCTGGAGAGGTCATTGTTGGAATCTTTTAATGTGCAGATGCAACTCAAGGATTTTGTTGTAGAATTTTCTATTCCATGATTGCTGAATTTTGTATTCAGGCAAAACCAAAAAATTCAAGTCTTCTTAAGCTTATTATTTGTGTTTGAAGGGGTGAAGGGTTGGAGGGGGAAAAGGAAATTGATTAAGATTTCCCCAAATATTGCAATAGAATGGGTTGCCTTGGTGTTTGAGGCAGCTGCTGATTCCAGCTCCTGTAGGATTTGGCCAAAACAATTATTTTAAATATAACAGGTTGGGGTTTTTTTCCAGTTTCCCTGTTGTTTATGTACTTTTAACTTTTGACTACAGTTGAAGTAGTAGATTGTTATTTTTGGGTTAATGACTTTGAAATTGAGGCATAAATACAGGAGCAATTTGTTCTGCTGTATTTTCACCTCCTTACAACAACATTGGTTCTCATAAACCACGTGTTGCAACTCAAAACATTTCTAATAAACACAAAGTTTGTGCTGGAGAGGTCATTGTTGGAATCTCTTAATGTACAGATGCATCTCAGGGACTTTGTTGTAGAATTTTCTATTCCATGATTGCTGAATTTTGTATTTCCCCCAGAGCTCTGTGATTTTTGCTGCCTCACATTTTGCAAAATTGGCTGCTCCAGCCTCACCAGAGCATCCCAGGGCCCAGAGTTGGGCACTCCCGTTTTCCAGCATGGTTGGTTCTTCGAACAGCAACCCTGGGAAGGGATTTTTTATTTGGGAAACGCTGGGAAAGGGAGAAATGCACCCCATTCCATCATTTCAGCGTTTGTGAATAAATGATTCACAAATCAAGCATTCACAGGATGATGGAATGTGAATCGAGGATGGGATGCAGGGGGGGAAATGTTCCGGTCAAAGCTCTGAGCTTGATAAAATCCTCTCCAGGGCTCTGGTTTCCCTGCTCTGCCTCCCAAAAAAAATGTGACAAAGAAAACCACGCCAGGAAAGACTCTGTGGTTTTATTCCTGCAAATGGAATTAGTTAAATAACTATATTTATATTTATAATTTTATATTTATATTTATATTATATTTTTATCTATATTATATTTATATTTATATTATATTTATATTTTAACTATATTTTTAATAACTATACTAGTTAAATAACTATAACCTAATAACTGATTAACTTTTAGTATTACCACAAACCCCTTTAAAGTGTAAAACCCTGCTGTATGTGTAACTGAGGTAAACTTCAATTTGAAAAAAGAAGATGAGAATTTTTATCTTTTATTGCTTGTTCTATTCACTTCTTGTTTCTATGTTTTCCAGGAGGTAAAAAAATAATTCAAGACTGGACTTGCTGCAGAAATCTCCATTCAAACATTTTAATATACCTTGCCTGGCCGTGCAGAGGACAGGTAATTATGTAAGCCTATATCTTATATATTTTCTTATCCAGAAATGGATTCTTTGGGTGCCTGTTTGAAAAAGCACCGAGCACACAAAACCCTGGTGGGTGTGAGGGGTGGGAGCTCCATCCCTTCCCAGGCCTGGCTCTCCGTGGCTGAGCTCAATTTTGATGGTGCCAAAGGTGTTTAGATAATTATTTTGAAATTATTTTTATTTTTAGAGTTAAAAATTAAACCACAGCATTTAAAAAAGATTTTTGCCACCTTTTACAGTCACACCTTGATGCATTTCCCCAAGGATGGGGTGAGCCATCCTTGTCCTTCACGGGGTGGAAGGCACAGGCAGAGATTTCTGTGCCAGCCCCTCTGGGCAGAAATTATTTTAAAATCTGATAATAACGAACAAACTTATTCAGGAGAGGTTTCACCGAGCTGAAAGCAGAGAGGGAGAGCAGAGATGGGTTCCTACAGCGAGCCAACCCCTGCTTGTTTATTAGATATATTTTATATTTTTTATATATTAATATATATAACATACAAAATATATAATTATATAAGATATAATAAAATATAATATAATAATATATATTATATAATATAATCGATAACCTATAACCTATAATCTATAAATTATATATTATATATATAAAATATATAATTATATATTATAATACATAATATTATAATATATAATATATAATATATAATATAAAGTATAATATATATAATATAATATAATATATATAATAAATATATAATTATATATTTTATATTATTATATACGATATAATAATATATAAAATAGATTATATATAATATAGTATAGTACAATATAATATATAATTTAAATATATTTATATTATATTATGTTATATTGTATTATGTTATATTATATTATATTATATTATATTGCATTATATTATATTGTATTGTATTATATTATATATAAATATTATAGATAATCATATAGAATATATATAATATTTTATAAATATACATTTAATATAATATATAATATAATATTATATATATAATATAATAATTATATAATATATTATATATTATATTATATATTATATATTATATTATACTATATATTCTATATTCTATATTCATATTATATACTATATTACATATATATAACATATTTTTATATATTCTATGTTTTATTATATATTTAGAGCTGAGCTGTTTATTTTATTTTTTAAAATCTAGATTCCTTACAAGCTGCAGAAACAAAAACCTTTCAACCTCCCTCTGTTTATCTGGAGAAATTCTCTGTGGGAGAAATGAACCAGAACCAGCTCCTGGACTCTCAGGATTTCACTGGGTGCTCCAGAGGGGAACGTTGTGGCTTTTCACAAGCTGGGACATTTCAAACAACCCCTCCCAGCTTTTCCACGTCTGCTCCTTGCAGCAGGTGTGGCAAATGTTAGCCCCAATAATCACTGCAGGTTCCTGTCCGTGGCTGCTGAGGGCTGAGAGCTCCCATCCTTTTTTTACAGTGCAGAGCTCCAGAACTCCGGGGTTTTAGGGAGGCTGACCCCAGTGTGAATGTTCCAGCCGTGTCCGGCTGTCCTGGCTGCTGTCCCTGCTGTCCTGGCTGCTGTCCCTGCTGTCCCTGCTCTCCTGGCTGGATGTTCTGAACACCAAAGCCCAGAGGCAGAGTCTGGGCTAACGGGGCTTCCTATTAAAGGAACCCCAAATGATCTCAGGGAGCCCTGACCGGGGACTCAGTGACTTCAAGGAATAACCCCAAACAACACCAAACAACCCCAAATAGCACCAAACAACCCCAAATAACCCCAAACAACCCCAAACAACCCCAAATAACCCCAAACAACCCCAAATAACCCCAAATAATCCCAAATAACCCCAAATAACACCAAATAATTCCAAATAACCCCAAATAACCCCAAATAACCCCAAATAACCCCAAATAATCCCAAATAACCCCAAATAACACCAAATAATTCCAAATAACCCCAAACAACCCCAAATAATCCCAAATAACCCCAAATAACACCAAATAATTCCAAATAACCCCAAACAACCCCAAATAACCCCAGATAATACCAAATAACTCCAAATAATCCCAAAAAACCCCAAATAACCACAGATAAACCCAAATAATCCCAAATAACCCCAGATAACCCCAAATGACCTCAAGTAACCTCTGTATCAATTGAAAGAGACTCAAATGACCTCAAGTAACCCCAATGACCTCAAGTAACCCCGATCAGGGCCTCAAATGACCTCAAGTAACCCCTATGACCTCAAGTAACCCCGATCGGGGCCTCAAATGACCTCAAGTAACCCCAAACAGCAAAAAAAATGACCTCAAGTAACCCCTGTGTCAACCGAAAAATACTCAAATGACCTCAAGTAACCCCTATGACCCGAAGTAACCCCTATGACCTGAAGTAACCCCGATCGGGGCCTGAAATGACCTCAAGTAACCCCAAATAACCCCAAATGACCTCAAGTAACCCCAATCAGGGCCCCAAATGACCTCAAGTAACCCCAAACAGCAAAAAAAAATGACCTCAAGTAACCCCTGTGTCAACCGAAAAATACTCAAATGACCTCAAGTAACCCCTATGACCCGAAGTAACCCCTATGACCTGAAGTAACCCCGATCGGGGCCTGAAATGACCTCAAGTAACCCCAAATAACCCCAAATGACCTCAAGTAACCCCGATCAGGGCCCCAAATGACCTCAAGTAACCCCAAATAACCATAACTGACCTCAAGTAACCCTGAACAGCAAAAAAAATGACCTCAAGTAACCCCAAATGGCCCCAGTTACCATTTTCCTTCATTTGTCAGCAAACCCCACAAATGCCAGAGGTTTATGTCCAAAAAGGAGACAGATGACTCCAGTTTATTGGAATAAATCCCATATTTCCCCTTGAACTTGGCCTTTTACCCCAAAATTCAGCCTGGTGCAGGCCCTGGCCTGTTTTAGGAGCTGAACTATCCAGGCTGTGCAGCCACCCCACTGCCCAGAGCCAGCACAGACACGAACAGCACTGAGTTGTTAATAAAGACATCAGCACACACCTTCCCTCTCAATCCATCCGCTTTTTATTTCTCAGTTTGTCTGTACAAACTGTAATTATCATTAATGTCATTATTTTTAACAATCTGGAATATTTGAGACGTGCCCTCCCAACTTTTCCATGTCTGGTCCTTGCACCGGGTGTGGAAAATCAGCACAGAGAAGCAGAGAATACAGTAAATACTGAATAATATAATACAAGATAATACAATATAACATAATATCATACAATAAATATAATATAATATAATAAATATAATATAATATAATATAATATAATATAATATAATATCATATCATATTATAATATAATATAATATAATATAATATAATATATATATAAAATATAATATATGATATAATACAATATAATACAATATAACATAACATAATATGACATAATACCATATAATATATATGATATAATGATACAATATAATACATCGTAATATAACATAATATATTATATTATAATTAACATAATATATTATATTATAATATATTGATAGAACAGAATAGAACATAATATGATACAATATAACATAATATGATATAAAAGAATATAATACCGTGTTATATATATGATATGATATGATATAATGTAATGCAATATAACATAATATATTGATAATATAATAATATATATATTATAATATATTGGTAATATAATATAATACAATATAACATAATATGCTATAATACCATATGATATATATGATATGATATAATATAACATAAAATATATTGTAATATATTGATATAATAACAGAATAGAATAGAATAGAACATAATATGATACAATATAACATAATATGATATAAAATAATATAATACCATATAATATATATAATATAATATAATATAATATAATATAATATAATATAATATAATATAATATAATATAATGCAACATATATAGATAATATAATATAATATAATATACATTGTAATATATTGGTATTATAATATATTGGTAATATAATATAATACAATATAACATAATATTATATAATACCATATGTATATATGATATAATATGATATAATATATAACATAACATAATATAATATATTATATATAATATAGAATAGAATAGAATAGAATAGAATAGAATAGAACATAATATGATACAATATAACATAATATGATATACTATGACATAATACCATATGATATATGTGATATAATATATTATAATGTAACGTAATATAACATAATATTGGTATTATATATATTATAATATATAATATATATAAAAATATATTATAATATATCTATTATATCTATTATATATAATATATATATATATAATCTATAATATATATTATAGATGATATAATATAATATATAGATATTATAATATAATATAATATAATATAATATAATATAATATAATATAAATATTTTTATTATATTATATATTATATATTATATTTTATATATTATATATTATACATATATAATTTATATATATTATATATTATATATAATAATATATATATAATATATAATAATATATAACACTAATGGTAATAGACTAGAATATTATATGATACGATATGATTAATACAATATAATATAATTTAAATACATTTATATTCTATTTTATACAGTAAATACAGACAATAAATGAGACAGCGACAGCTCATATTAACCCATGAATCACTTGAGGTCCATGTAGATGATCCGTGGCTGCTGAGAGCTGAGAGCTCCCATCCTTTTCTTCCAGCTGAGAGCCCCAGAGCTCCGGGGTTTTAGGGATCTTGACCCCAGTGTGGAGGTTCCAGCCGTGTCCGGCTGTCCTGGCTGGATGTTCTGAACACCAAAACCCAAGGGCAGCGTCTGGGCTTTGGCAGCTCCCTGAGAGCCAAAGGGATTTCAGAGCTGGGGATCCTGGGCACTGCGGAGGATCCTGGGCATTGTGGTGGATCCTGGGCACTGCGGTGGATCCTGGGCACTGCGGTGGATCCTGGGCACTGCGGAGGATCCTGGGCACTGTGGTGGATCCTGGGCACTGCGGTGGATCCTGGGCACTGCAGAGGATCCTGGGCACTGCGGTGGATCCTGGGCACTGCGGAGGATCCTGGGCACTGCGGTGGATCCTGGGCACTGTGGTGGATCCTGGGCACTGTGGTGGATCCTGGGCACTGCAGAGGATCCTGGGCACTGCGGTGGATCCTGGGCACTGCGGAGGATCCTGGGCACTGTGGTGGATCCTGGGCACTGCGGTGGATCCTGGGCACTGCGGTGGATCCTGGGCACTGCGGTGGATCCTGGGCACTGCGGAATATCCTGGGCACTGCGGAGGATCCTGGGCACTGTGGTGGATCCTGGGCACTGCGGTGGATCCTGGGCACTGCGGAGGATCCTGGGCACTGCGGAATATCCTGGGCACTGTGGTGGATCCTGGGCACTGCGGAGGATCCTGGGCACTGCGGAGGATCCTGGGCACTGCGGAGGATCCTGGGCACTGTGGTGGATCCTGGGCACTGTGGAGGATCCTGGGCACTGCAGAGGATCCTGGGCACTGTGGTGGATCCTGGGCACTGTGGAGGATCCTGGGCACTGCGGAGGATCCTGGGCACTGTGGTGGATCCTGGGCACTGTGGTGGATCCTGGGCACTGCGGTGGATCCTGGGCACTGTGGTGGATCCTGGGCACTGTGGTGGATCCTGGGCACTGCGGAGGATCCTGGGCACTGTGGTGGATCCTGGGCACTGTGGTGGATCCTGTGCCAGTCAACCCCCAGTGCTGGTGCCAGACTCCACCATCCCCACAGCAGGTACCAGCAGGGCCGTGCCTGCACAACTCTGCAGAGAGCAGAGCCCCAGCCACCCTTGGGGCAACCCACGGGGCCACCCCTGGCTTCAGAACATCCCAGAGACTCAAATGAATTCCAGAATTCCTCTGGCACAGTCCTGCATGGAGGCACCGCACTGCTCAGGACAGCTCTGGGTACCTTCAGCGTAACCTAAAGTCAGTAAAAACAGCCCAGGCATTCCCTCTGCTCAGCAAATTCCTTCACATTCCTAAATTTGGGTGTGGGATCACCCAAAGAGTATTTCCAAAGAGTGTTTCCACCTTCAGGAACGATTCACGCAGGAGAAATCAGTCTTTACCACCAGCCCACATTCAATTCCAACTCCAATTCCAATTCCAATTCCAATTCCAATTCTAATTCCTTTTCCAGGCCTGGGTGAGCTAAAGCTGGAGCAATATTCAACCTTCTCTTTATTTTCTAAAGTTCTGCTTTCCTTCTGGTGTCTGTACAACAACATTGGGACTATGCTGGGTTAAAAAGCTACTGAATAAAAAGTCTTTAATCCAGACCTTGTAATACCTTATTAATCCTAAAAATTGTTACAGCTCCCCTGCAGTCCTGGGCAACGGCACCTCCAAGATTCCCTGGACCCCTCTGGGCTCACACACCCCAGACCTTCAGAAAAAAGCACCCCAAAGATTCAATCTTTCTCTCCATCACCTGTGCCTTTCCTTCAGACTCTCCAGGGCTTCCCTCCAGCCAGAAAACCAAACAATTTCACCGTGCCTTCCCTTCCCACCTCCTCCCTTTCTCTCAATAGGCACAAGTCCCTCACAGCCTGCAATAACCTCACTCCTAGGGATGAGCAAATTCAGTTCATAGCTGGCCCAAATAATCTCTTCTCCCTCTCGTTCCCATCAAAGGCAAATTCTGTTTGCTGTGCTCTGCAGGTGGGCATCCCCAAAACATCCCTTAAATCAAGGGGCAGCTGTAGGAGGGGGAACCTGGCTGAGGTGGTGCAAAAATCTGGGACCACAGAGTGCCTGGGTGTGATGGGATCACCGACTGATTTATAGGGACACATGAACAGCCCCAAAAGCCCTGCCCTGAACAGGGACCCAGCAACAGGCTGGAAATAACCAAACTTCCTTTCCTTCCTCCCTTCCCTTCCTTCCTTCCTCCCTCCCTTCCTTCCTTCCTTCCTTCCTTCCTTCCTTCCTTCCTTCCTTCCTTCCTCCCTCCTTCCTTCCTTCCTTCCTTCCTTCCTTCCTTCCTTCCTCCCTCCCTTCCTTCCTCCCTTCCTTCCTTCCTTCCTTCCTTCCTTCCTTCCTTCCTTCCTTCCTTCCTTCCTTCCTCCCTCCCTCCCTCCCTCCCTCCCTCCTCCACCTTCATCTGGCTGCCAAACAGGATGGAAACCATCTCCTCTCTGATGCCAATCCAATTTTTAATGCCTGACCCCAAACTTCCCTTCATTGTCCATCCCCAGTGTAGCAGGACCTGCCCCAAATTAAGGCGCTAATTAAAATTACTCGTGTCACAATTTGGCAGAGCAGCGTCCATGGGCATCTCTTTAGTGAAGCGCTCCGGTGTTTTATCAACACTAATGAGTGATGGGAGACTCTTCGTGCCCTTTTCACAAAGGTCCTGCTCAAATCACCGCGTGATCAGCGTTAATTACCGAGTTAATTTGCTGTTCAGCCTGGCAGATGTTTAGGCAAACATTCCATGGATCATGGATTGGTGAGGGAGCCGCTGCAGCTGCCAGGGGTGAGGGGCAGGCGGTGCTGATGAATGAATGGTTGTGCAGGGCCCTACCAGCCAAATCCATCCGTGATCTGTGAATCTTCATCCCCAGCTCTTGTCAGGGCGGTGTGTGATTCTAGAAAAATACAAATAATAATAACAGTTACAACAATAATAATTATAATGATGGAAAAAAAAATCCCACCACTGTACAGAGTGAGTTCTTCACCAGTCTCTGGCTGGGCAGGGTGTGATTCTAGAAAAATAAAAAAAATAATAACAGTTACAATAAAAATAATTATAATGATAAAAAAAAAATTCCTACCACTGTACTGGGTGTGTTCTTCACCAGCCTCTGGCAGGGCATTATGTGATTCTAGAAAAATGCAAATAATAAAACCAATTACAACAAAAATAATTATAATGATAAAAAAAAAGAAACCCCACCATTGTACACGGTGTGTTCTTCACCAGCCTCTGGCAGGGCAGTGTGTGATTCTAGAAAAATACAAATAATAGTAACAATTACAACAATAATAATGATAATGATGAAAAAACCCCCAAAACACCATTGTACAGAGTGAGTTCTTCTCCAGTCTCTGGCAGAGCAGGGTGTGATTCTAGAAAAATACAAATAATAACAACAATTACAACAAAAATAATGATAATGATGGAAAAAAATTTCCCACCACTGAACAGGGTGTGCTCTTCACCAGTCTCTGGCAGGGCGGTGTGTGATTCTAGAAAAATGCAAATAATAACAACAATTACAACAAAAATAATGATAATGATGAAAAAAGAAAATCCTGCCACTGTACAGGGTGAGTTCTTCACCAGTCTCTGGCAGGGAGGTGATTCTAGAAAAATACAAATAATAATAACAGTTGCAACAAAAATAATGATAATGATGAAAAAAAAATCCCACCACTGTACAGGGTGTATTCTTCACCAGCCTCTGGTAGGGCAGTGTGTGATTCTAGAAAAATACAAATAATAATAATTACAACAAAAATAATTATAACAATGAAAAAAAATCCCAACACTGTACAGAGTGAGTTCTTCACCAGTCTCTGTCAGGGTGGTGTGTGATTCTAGAAAAGTACAAATAGTAAAAACAATTACAACAATAATAAGGATAATAATGATGAAAAAAACCCCAAACATCACTGTTCAGGGTGTGTTCTTCACCAGTTTCTGGCAGAGAGGTGATTCTAGAAAAATACAAATAATAACAACAATTACAACAATAATAATGATAATGATGAAAAAAACCCCAAACACTACTGTACAGAGTGAGTTCTTCACCAGTTTCTGGCAGAGAGGTGATTCTAGAAAAATACAAATATTAATAACAGTTACAACAAAAATAATGATAATGATGAAAAAAAAAATCCCACCACTGTACAGAGTGAGTTCTTCTCCAGTCTCTGGCAGTGTGGTGATTCTAGAAAAGTACAAATAATAATAACAATTACAACAATAATAATTATAATGATAAAAAAAAAGAAACCCCACCACTGTTCAGGGTGTGTTCTTCACCAGCCTCTGGTAGGGCGGTGTGTGATTCTAGAAAAATACAAATAATAATGACAATTACAACAAAAATAATTATAATAATGAAAAAAAAAATCCCAACACTGTTCAGGGTGTGTTCTTCACCAGTCTCTGGCAGGGTGGTGATTCTAGAAAAATACAAATAATAACAACAGTTGCAACAATAATAATGATAATGATGAAAAAAAAAAATCCCACCACTGTACAGAGTGAGTTCTTCATCAGTCTCTGGCAGGGTGGTAATTCTAGAAAAATACAAATAATAATAACAATTACAACAATAATAATGATAATGATGAAAAAAAAAATCCCACCACTGTACAGGGTGTGTACTTCACCAGTCTCTGGCAGGGCGGTGATTCTAGAAAAACACAAATAATAACAACAATTACAACAATAATAATGATAATGATGAAAAAAACCCAAAACACCACTGTACAGAGTGAGTTCTTCACCAGACTCTGGTAGGGCGGTGTGTGATTCTAGAAAAGTACAAATAATAGTAACAGTTACAACAATAATAATAACAGTAATGAAGAAAAAAAAAATCCTGCCACTGTACAGGGTGTGATCTTGTAGATCTAGATTCTAGAAAAATACAAATAATAAAAACAATTACAACAATAATAATGATAATTATTTAAAAAAAAGAAACCCCACCATTGTACAGGGTGTGTTCTTCTCCAGTCTCTGTCAGGGTGGTGATTCTAAATAAATACAAATAATAATAACAATTACAACCATAATAATGATAATGATGAAAAAAACCCCAAAACACCACTGTACAGGGTGAGTTCTTCTCCAGCCCTGTGGCACTGATGTGTCTTTGGGGATTCCTGCCAATCCCAGACCCTTCTTTATCCTGCCCTAAATCATTCCCCATTGCAGCTCTGCAGGGGGAGGTGGCTCTGCAGCACTCACACATTTTCCATTCTTTCATGCCCCTTTTGGCCCTGGCTAAGAGCAAATGGCATTTTCTGTGGAAAATCCCAGAATCCCAGACTGGGCTGGGTTGGAGGGACCTCAAATCCCACCCAGTGCCACATGGCAGGGACACCTCCCACTGTCCCAGGCTGCTCCAACCTGGCCTTGGGCACTGCCAGGGATCCAGGGGCTGCTCTGGGAATTGTGCCAGGCCTGCCCACCCTCCCAGGGAAGGATTTTCCCCAATATCCCATCTGAATCAACTCTCTGACACTTTGAAGCCATTCCCCCTTGTCCTGGCCCTTCTCCCAAGTCCCTCTCCGTAATTTCCTTTCAGGAAAACCTCCAGCCCAGCTCACCTCAGGAGGAGGAAACCCTGCTGAGACATTTCTGTTCTAAGCCGGTTTGATGAATTCCCTCTCGGGTGGGAGCAGAGCTCTCCTGGGATCCCATCCCTGTGTGGGAGCAATCCCAGCCCCACACCCCGGGGAAAACCCAGGGAAAATCCAGGGAAAACACAGGGAAACCCCAGGGAAAACACAGGGCAAACACAGGGCAAACACAGGGCAAACACAGGGCAAACCCAGCCCTGCCACGAGGAGCCAAAATCACCCCACGCTGCCCCTTGTGCGGGGAGTTCAGGTTGTTAAAAGTCCAATAATTCACATTTACAGCCACTTTCCATTTGGTATTTGCAATCCTCAGAGGATCTTTACCCTGAATTAATGGGCAGAGGTGCTGCTGCAGGCCCAGGGCTGCAGGAGAAGCTTTCCCCAAGCTCTGGGTGCCAGGCAGGCGGAGGGGTGGAAAGGTGAGGGAACAATGACAAAACCCGGCTGCTTTTCCCTTTTTTCCCTTCTCCTGGCAAGAAATCCTCCACATCTTGTAAGTATTCCCGGGGGAGAGGATGAATGCTGCAGCCAGATTAAGTCAGCATGAGCAGAATCACATTTTCTGCGGGTTTTTTGGGAGGCTGTAGCTCATTATAATTATCCAGAGGACGCAGCCAAATTGTTTAAACACCCTGCCAGCGTCAGAAAATGAGCTGTGAACTCCAAAAATGAAGACACAAATAGTGATAACAGGCTATGCCAGACTTGTTTGCAGAAAAGGACGCCCGGATTTTGGAAAGGAGTTTTATAAAGGCTTTACAAGCCTTATTTAAAAGTGATTTTTGAAAATGCTTTCGGATAGTCACCGAAACTCATCCACCGATAATGATGCTGGTGAAAAATGAGATTTCGGGAGAAATCTGCTGGAATTTTCCTGTGCTCTGGGATGGGTGTGGAGAGGAGGTGGAAGGGAACCCACAAACAGCGAGGTGATAACAAAACAAAAAGCTGCGCGGGCTCTTATCTTCTCCCTTTCATGAGCAGCGCAGAAAGAGCAGGGCAGGAAGGTCGCAGGCTTCACTAAATCCTAATTATCCCTTGATTAAGCCCGCAGCAGGGATGGAGCGTTCAAAAGTGCAGCTTCTGCAGGAGTCCCAGACATTTGGCTCTGTGGCTCCGGAGATGTGCGGTGCCCGAAAAACCAGATTGGACCGCAAATCTGCTCCGATTTCTGCCACTCCCCGAGCTGGAGGGAAAAGCTTTTCCACCTCCCTTTTCCTCCCTGCCCCGGGCAGGGAAGCTGCTCAGTTCAGGCGGTGTCAATAATCCTGTTTATTTAGTCTGGGATTTAAAACTCCTCATGATAGCCGCTTTTCCTTTTTTTTTTTTTTTTTTCCCTTTTCCTTTAATCCTCCTTTCTGGAGCATTCAGGAATCTCAAGAGCCATTTAGAACCAACTCCAGCCTTTCTGCCAGGGGACTGAAGCTCTGAACTCCTCGCCTCTTTCTCCAGGTACTCGAATTCTGTGGGAATAAGCGCCCATCGCCTTTAAAATGGATGTTTCACTGCAGTTTGCTCTGAACCCATAATCTTGGGTTCAGCTGCCCCCAGAGCTCCGTGCGGATTTTAGGAGGAGCGGAGGGATGAGAGCTTTGCTGTGCTCGGGCAGGGGAGGCGGGGATGGAATTCTCCCTGCTGGAGCCTTTGGATTTCTGGCTCCTCGGGCAAAAGGCGCTGAGCCCAACCATCCTCTGCCCCCCCTTCAAAGAGCGGCTGCTCAGGCACACGGAACTTCTCTGTTTGTATAAAAAGAACAGAAAAACCAAGCGGCTGATACGAATCTGACTCCCCAGGCTGCCCTCAGAGCGCAGCTGAGCCTGAGATAAAAGCGCATCCTCCGTGCCCTCAGTGCCCGCATCCCTCTGCTGAGGAATATCCATTAAAATCATGGAATTTGCATTTTTTCCCCTAGCAGGAACAGCACGGAGCGGTGTTTTGGGCTGGCTCCAGGAGAGCAGGATGCTGTTCTCCATCTCCAGCGCTTCCTTGCTTTGTTAGGCACCGTAATTCCATGAGATCCCTGTGGCAGGAATTCCACCGTGCCCAGCCTGGCAGCACCAGCCCCGGCACTGATGGAGGCACTGCCCTCCCCTAATGAGCTCGGGTTTATTTATTTACAGCTGCTGGAGATGGAAACAAACCCAAAAACCTCCTGGCACTCTGCTCACAGAGTTAAATAAATAAATTCGCCGCGCACTTAAACGTGATAAACACGTACAAATACAGTTAACACATGGAATAAATACAAATTATCTCTGGCCACCGACTCCCTGATGCCGGGGAGTGCAGTCAGCTACTCAAGGAGCATCAATGCAAAAAAAAAAAAAACCAAGAATTATAATTATTAAAGCAAATAATTACCAGGGCAGCGAGAGGACAAGGGGGAAGGCTCCCAGGCCGGCAAAGGGCAGGGTGAGATGGGATATTGGGAGGGAATTGGGTTGGAGGAGACAGGCGGCAGTGCCAGCTCCTGGGCTGCCTGGAGAGGGAGGCACAGCCTCAGGAACGGCAGAGACCGCGGAGGCAGAGCCGAGCCCTTCCCCAGATCCCTGCCAGGAGATTTGCGCGGCCGGATTGCCTGTCGAGGGTACTCACCTGAGGCGGTGTCCGTGCAACCCCTTCCCTCTGCAGGATTCCATCAGCAGCGCTGATTCTGGCCGGGTTCTCCCTGTCCAGCTGAACCAGCCGCTGGAATTGCAGGAATTATTGCAGGAATTGTAGGAATTGCCCCTTTTCTCCACCAGTTCAGCCCTTAAAGGCTGCTCTGCAGAGCTGAGCAAGGAGCAGCCTCAGCCCAGCTTTGCCTCTCTGCCCACAGCTGCAGGCGGAGGGAACGAGATGAGATCCGTGGGGAGGTTGGGGAGGGCAACTGAAGGAAAAAAAAAAAAAAAACCAACTTGAGCTCCATGTGTGTTTATGTCCTGCTGGCCCTTTGATAATAAAAGTGTAGAGCAGCTTGTACATGGAGAAGGAAAAGGAATGGAACTCTGGTTTGAACAGTAAAATGGCTTTTTAAAATTAAAATTTTTTTTTTAAAAAATGTTGAGGTCAAAATATTTTTGCTCAGTAATTAGGAATTTCATTATTCCTCTAGCTAATGGTGTTTGCTCAGCAGTGCCTCGCTGGGTAATTTTTAATTAGAGGCTAGGACATGGATTCAAGCTCCAAAACTATCTTCTGTTTGTGCTCATCCATTTTTCCCCAGTCTTCCTGGAGATAATGAACCCTGCCTCCCTTCCTCACTGTCAAATTTGAGCTCGACCTTTTTGCTTGTAAACAGATTAGAAAAAATTAATCCCGAGCCGTAATAAGGCCTTTCATTATGTTGTGGGGAAGGTTATTTATGCTTTTAAGGCTTGTTCCAAGCTAATAGGTGTGAAAGGAAGAGCACTTAAGCTCTGCAGTGCTGACAGGGATGTCGGAGCTGAGAAATGAAAGTCACAGCGGGTTCATCTCGCCACTGGTATTTAAGATGAATATCAGCACCACACGCATGAACTGGAGGATATGTCTTGAAAGAGAAAGGAAGCGTGTTTTCCACAGGTTCAGATGGAATTACAGCAGCACATGGCTGAGGGTGAGGGAAAGAGGGAGTTGGGAGAGGAATTTCCTTCCCAGCAGCTGGTGGTGCCTGCATGTGGCAGCTCTCAGCTTCCTGTGTCATTTCCTCCAAAAAATATTAAAGGATCTCTCTAATCTCAGCTGATCAGGGTGATTGAAGGTGAGAGACGCTGGTCTGGTCTGTTCCTCTGTGGGAACCAGCGATGGGAACAAACAGGAGAACAGGGAAAGGCCCCGAAAAGGGTTGCCTGGGCTCTGGGTACCCTGAGTGAGATCTGGTTTTAATGGAGTGGGGAAATATCTGTGTGGTTGGGAAATATCTGTGTGCTCAGAAAATGTGTGTATGCCTGGGAAATATGTGTGTGCTTGGGGAAAAGTCCATGTGCTGGGAAAAGGAGCGCCCATCCTTTCAGGAGGATACCAAGCTCTGAGAGCGCAGCACCAGCAATTCAGATAAAAAAGCCACATAGGCAAAGGAACTTTGTTTTAACCAGATTAAAGTTAGGAAGGACACATTAAAGCATAGAGGGGGCAACTTTGTTTTTAACCAGATTAAAGTTAGGAAGGACACATTAAAGCATAGAAGGGGCGGCCTTTTGCCTGCAGATTCTGTAATCCAAACTTGGTTTCGGGCAGGATGGACTGGCAGAATTAATGGCAGATGTGGAAATAATCGTGGCCTGGTTAAACCTTGCTTGGTTTGGTCACTGTGACTTCCAGCAGCACTTTTTGTTTCCCTCACAGTTATTCTTTTAAAAAAGACAATGGTCCTGAAGCATCTCCTAGAAGGTGAAGGAAAAGGCAGATCTGACACAGACACGAAATTCACAACGAAAGCCATTGGTGGCCACTCACCATCCACAGGGCCCTTTTAACCCCTTGTGTTGGATCTGTGTGGGGGAAGCTGCAAAATGCCTTTGGGAAGGTGAAATCCGGTGTGTTTTAAATTCCTGTGAGGTGCTGCCTCTCTGCTGCTTTGGGGATGAGCCTCCAGTGCTTTGCTGGGCATTAAAAACGTCCCTGAACGCCCAGAGAGAGGCAAAAAAACCCCCAGCACTGCTTTATCTGGGGCTAGAAATGTATTTACATCTTCACTGAGTTGTTTGGGTGCTGCTTAAATGCTAATGAGTAAATTGAGGGTGCTGTGTTGATATAATTGATGTCACCAGCTGGAATTTACAGTTACTGAGGCAGCAATAAAAAGTAATTTATAATACCCAGCTAATACTCCATAATCTTTGAGATTATTTCGGGTAGGCTTTAATGGCCCTTCCAACCCAGGCTGTTCTATGATTCTGGAGCCTTTAAATAATTTGCTGACATCCTGTCCTGCAATGGGACACGAAATGAACGCGCACTCACACGCAGAGCTTCCAAGGCAAAAGAGAGAGAATTTATTTTACAAACTCAGAATTTATAGAGTTCTAACAGCGATCAGGGATTGGAGGGTGAAATTGTCCCCTCTCAACCTCACTGGTCACACCAACAGTCCATCAGTTCTCTCCTCCTCCAAAAAGGAATGGAAAACAATGATATATTTAAATGAAAGTGCGTGAGAACTGCATTACAAAAATGTAAATATCAGAAGGCTTAGAAGGACTTTTGAAAACAGGGAGGCATCCCACCCTCCTAACTGAGATGGGCATTCCTCCTTCAGGAATAAACCCCGTGGAAGTCAGAGCTCCCGGGACAGGCACCGTCCTGGGTTTGTCACAGCTCACACTAAGATTTTGGCTCCCAGCTGTGCCCGGGTTATTGCTGCCTTTACCACCCTTGCAGCCACGGAAAATGAGCCTCGATCAGGCTTCTACCCCAGGGCAAAACCTGAGGGGTGGCTGAGCCCAGAGCCGAGTCCAGCCTGTCCCCTGCTCTCCTCACTCCACACTGCAGCTGGGTTCTATTTATACCCACATCACTCCATCCATTACGAAATTTCTTCCCTGGCAGGGGCAGGCATCTATCATTAAATCAAAATCTGTCTGGAAACAGAACAGAGGCTCCAACTTCAAAGGCTGCCACTGCTTTCCGTGGAGCTCTCCTTGCTGGTTGCCTGGGAGGCTGGTTTGAAATTATGCACGGAGACGGGCACAGAGGAATGAGCTCCAGAGTCGTCATAATGATGCCCTTGAGTGGGAGAGACTTGGAAACCTCGGGGTGCAGAAGGCAGCTCCATCCCTGCACCCTGGGGAGAACCAAACCCCCCCAGAGAGGCCAAAACCCCCAGGGATGCTCCCAGGCCTCTGTGGACACTGCCCACCCTTTACCACCCCAGGAGTGGGTTTTATATTATTTTATATTGTTTTATATCAGCTTTCCATTCCATCCCTGGCTGACTGGAGAGGGCTGGGGGTGCAGAGATCACAGAACTCTGTCTGACAGAGTGCCCTTTGCAGCCCTCTGCCAAAAATCATCCTCACTGTTAGTGCAGCCTGGGATCTCAGCCCTGCCGTGCTTCAAAAGTATCATTAAAAGGCCATTTTGCCTCGAAACATTTTCACTTTTATAGCCTTAAACAGCCAGGTCTGTGCCCATAATCAGGGTGAAGGGAGTGGAAGGTGGTTAAGGGTCAGGCAGAGTTTTCCAGGCTCTGGGAGAATTCAGTGCCTGGGCAAACACAGCTCAAACCCCATCAGGTGGGGCTTGGGTCAGGAGGGTTAATTATGAACAAGTTGTAAGGGCTCATTAATTCAAGCAATGATCCAAAATGTATTTTTTAATGCCTGCAAGCCTTCACGTGTATTGCTACAATGTGTGTGTACAGGTTGGATTTGGTTTCCATGGAATCACAGAATATCCTGAGCCCAGGATTGGGGTCACAGGGTCCAAGGAAGCAGTTCCATGGTTTTTCTGGGATTTTGTGCTGCTGATCAATGTTGGGCAGACAGGTTTCCTGCACAGTGTGGCAAAAAATAGAACGGCTCTATCGTGTTTTGAGGGACTAATACCCAGACAGACACTCTGATCTCATTAATGTCGACCTAATTAGGCTCAAGTGACTGATTTCAGACCACGAAGCCCAGTGGAGGCAGAGTTGATAACAGAGAGAACCCAGAGGGTCTGAGTTTGCCTCCATCTCCTGACAGCTCCATGAAATCCCTCTCCGTGGGCAGAGAGAAGGAGTGCCCGGCTCCTTCAAATGATCCCTGCTGATTCATGAGCCAATTCTCAGCTAATATTAAAGTTATAAGATATTTATTCACTCCTGGCTACTCGGGCTGTCCCCAAAGTTCACCTTGGGGGATTGTGCTCTGGCTGAAGGTTTTGATAAAAAATTGAAATGCCCTTTTTGTTGTCCTGCAAGTCATTATGTTCACCTGATAAAAATGATTTCACACCCAACTCCACCCATTAATCAAAAAGGTCAGTACAATAAATAGTTTTTATCTTTCCTGCCAGAAGCTTTTCTTCCCCGTGGTCTTAGGAGCTGAGTGCAGGAGAAGATGTAGACAAAAAAAAGGATCTCAAAGCCTGACTGATCAATGCCATGGAGAGACATGAATTATTGTTGAGGACTTTGGGGAGAAATGGACTGCTCTGACGCCAGGGAGAGGCAATATTGCCTGAGTTTCAACCTCCAGGCACTAAAGGAGAATGAGGCAGCTTCATTCATCTTAATAAATTTATGCCCAGCATCTGGTTCTGAATGAGATGGATTTTCCTACCTGGAGATCTATAGGAGTGAGAGTATATAGATATAAAATATGTATTTATCCCCCACACCACTGCTGTCACAAGCCTGACACTCCTGGCTTTTCCCAGTGTGTCTGGTGGCAAAGTTTGGCTCGGGATGGAGTTTTTGCTCCTGGGCTTTGTATGGATTATCCTGCTCAGAGCTGAAATCCCTCCCAGCCCCGGAGCTCCTGCAGCCAGGGTTTGGCAGGGATGTGTTCCTGGGACACCTGTGGAAATGTGGAATTGGCTTCTCTGGGAGTCTGCACCTCCTCCTCACCCCGTGGGCTTTGTCCTGCGCCTCATTAATGTTTGCTCATCTGCAGTGCCCCCCCATCCCCGTTCCCCCGGAATTCCTGGAAGGCTTTGGCAGTTTGGATATGCAGAACATCCAGCCAGGGCTGCCCTGAGGGGAGGAAGAACGAGCTACTGCAAATGTCAGGAGCAGATAAAATCCCTCGAGTGGCATTTACCTTTGTGATTATTCCCTCTCCTCCCTGGCACGGGGTGCACGTTTCCATGATGGGATTCTGTGTGACAAAGAGGGGTTAGATTTGCACTGCAAATGAATTTTAAAATGTCCTCACATCCTCCCGGAGCCTCTGTGCCCTGGAAACACGAGCAGCACCTGCAGCCTGTGCTCAAATGCCTCCCTGAACATCCCTGCTCTGCACCCTAAATCCTCAGGAATGGCAGGAAAAAGAGGCCACCCCACATGATGTGAGGCAGATCTGCCAGTTCACCACCCAGCTGTGCTTCCCTGCACCCCTCAACAGGGTGCTGGGGAAAATGAAAATTTAACAGGAAAGTCTCACGGATATGAATGCTTAGCAGGAAATTCTCTAGAAATGAAAGCAGGTTGTGATACACAAACAAAAGATGTCTGAAATTAAAGATTGCTGAGCTGGTTGTTGCTGGACAAAGCTTGGGATGAGTTGGAAGGAGATTTTTATGCCTAAGAGCAAAGGATAAGTTAGCTACAAACAAAAACATGTTCTTACCAAGTAAAAATAAATCTCAGGAAAAGCATAGGCAAACAAACAAACAAAAAAAAGTTTTTACCAAGTAGAGAAGAATTTTCCACTGCAAGAAAACAGAAGAACAACTTTAAGCTTAAACTGTAACACACTAACTCCTGTGGCTGGATAGTGGTGACCATAATATGGAAATGACAGGAGCTAGGATTGGATAGAGGTCATAATATGGAAATGACAGGAGTTAGGATTGGATAGAGGTCATAATATGGAAATGACAGGAGCTAGGATTGGATAGAGGTCATAATATGGAAATGAGAGGAGTTAGGATTGGATAGAGGTCATAATATGGAAATGAGAGGGGTTAGGATTGGATAGAGGTCATAATATGGAAATAACAGGAGCTAGGATTGGATAGAGGTATTGGTAATGATGCTGATTGTTGTTATGTATTAAGATGCTCAGTAAATAAAAATATATAATGTTTAGAACCAGAACTGAAGAGGTTTCAGGCTTGCCTTTAAGCTGTAGCTGGCAGCTTTAGGCTTGGCTCTGTCACCCACACCCAGGACTGCTGTAACAACCTCTACACAATAACCAGCATTTTGAAGCCACCTGCTGCCCCACACCTCTCATTCCGGCTCCTACAGGTAACAAATCCTGCGTGGTGCTCAGGGCTGAGCTCCAACACGTAGTAACTTACTCAGAGCAGAGCAATCCTGATCTGTGCAGGTGTCCTGATGAGCCCAGCGCTGCTGTGGCTGCACCCAGGAGATGTGAGGGAGTGTAGAACAGCAGCTTGCACCCAGCTCTGAAGGAGCAGATGGGTTTTTCCCGATGTGATGCAGCCTAGAAAACAGATTTGATTTAGTGCACCATGCCTGTCTGACTTTTAGACTTGTGTTAACAGGATTTCAGGAAGGCAGGCACCACATAAACCCTCAGCGAACACAGCACCGGGCAGGAGGTTACAGAGCTCTGAAAATTATCAATTAATTCTCCCTTCATCCAGAGGGGCAGATGGGGATGAATATTTATTTACTTTGACAGCTTTTATTAGAGGGGGAAAAAGGTCTTCATTACGTGGTTTGATTTCACAGCACAATCAAGGAAATTAGCACAATGTATAAAATAGTAATTAAGTAATTAAAGCTGTTAAGAGTTCTGAACTCACACTGACAGGGCAGATCTTCCCCCTGTGCAAAGCTGCTGCTGTTCCTTGCAGTGCTCCTGGCGTCCAGGCACTGGGATGATGATGTGATGTCAGTTCAGCTCTCTTCAAAATCATTTTGCAGGTTTAACCAGGTCTGAGCTGTCTCCAGGTGCCCTGGCCTCGCCAGCCTCGGGAAAGGCTCCGTGCTGTGCACTAATTACCCGAGTTGGGCAGTCTGCACTCCGGAATAATGGCCAATTTCCAGATGTTTGATGTGGGTTCTCACATCCAAGGTGATCCAGCTGGGCTGGGATAAATGGAGGGAATGCCCCTGCCTTGGACTGAAATGCTCATTTATTGCGTTTTTTGGGGCTCCCTGTGGTTCCTGGGCTCATTTTGCAGACATGATGTGAGAAATTCCCATGTGGTCACACAGGTACTGCTCAAAGGGTTTCAGACCCTGCTGAATATCTGCTAAATATATTAGGATAGAGCATATTTATTAATAGAAATAAATATATAAAATATAAAAATATAAAAATTTTATATAAATATATATAATATAAATATATAATATATAAAAATATATAAATATAAAAATATATACATATATAAACATATAAATATATAATTATATATATTATATAATATATAAGTATATTATATATAAATATATAAATAAATATATAAATATATTTATGAATCCAGTAGCTTATATAAAATATATTTTTATTTTTATATAAATATAGATTTATGAATTAGTTCATATAAAAATATATTTATGAATTAGATAGCTTCCTGTACTGGTTTGAAAGCAAAACCAGTGAGAGACTCCAAGTCAAAAATACAATTTAATGGGAGGGAAAACCCCAAGTAAAATAAAATAAAATAAAATAAAATATAAAAGCGATAATACAAAAAACCACTGACAGAGTCAGAACACAACCTGACCCCCTGTCAGTCAGGGTGGTGGCAGCAGTGCAGATGAAATGCTCTTGTCCAAGCACTGATCCTGTAGAAAGCTCTGGCAGCTCTTGTCCTCTGGGAGTGCAGTGGGTCAGGGCTCCCTGTGCTGTCCCAAATCCCAGATTCTATCCAGGTGGGAATGCTTGGCTCCTTCCCCTGGGCGGAGCATCTCCCCATGGGCTGATCTCATTCTCTGAGTCCTGCAGTGGCTCCTTGCTGGCCCATGAACCAGAGACAGCTCCCGCAGGGAGTTCCCCATGAGCCATGGACAGGAAATAGGAAAAAGGAAAAAGACCTTGGGTACATCTTACCTTGTAACCCAGGACACTTCCTGACAGGAAAAATGGTTTTTTAGCAGTAGTGTTGGCATCTGGGATCAGACAGAATACGGAATTATCGCTGTAAAAAGAGAGTTGAGATCAGCTCCTTTATTCTCTTGGACAGTGTCACTTTGGGAAGGCGCCATCTGTGGTTTTTAATGCTGCAGTGAAGTGGGAGAGCAGAGGAAGAGTGGCTTGCCCTCAATTTGGCAAATCACAGGGCACCAGCATGACCTGCTTTTTACAGCTGAGAACCTTCGGCCTGCAAAGTTCTTCTTTAAAGACTTTATCTCACTGACCAGATGGTGCAATTTGTCTGCCGTGGACATTAGGGAATATCGGCTGAATTTTGCATAAGGAAAAGTGTTTTAATCATGCAGAGTCTTGCTGAGCTAATCTTATTTGTCTGCAGTGACCAACCCTTCTCTTATCCCTGGCAATCCTGGAGCTGCTCCCTGGGGGCTTTTGTACAACCACCTGCCCATCCCTGGCTTTTCTTTGTCCCTTGGGAATTTCCTTGGGTTTAACTCCTCCTGTTGAGGTGCAATGAAACACTACGGAAAATAAAGCAGATGTGCAGGAGCCTGGGATATTTAAAACCCTCTCCCAAGTTAATCCTTTCATCAGAATAAATTCTCCTAGAGATGGAAGCAGTACTAGGGCAGAGGAGGAGCTGGAATCTCCTGGATGCAGAGGAGGTGGGAGCTGGAGCATGACCAGTGCCCCTGGTCAGGAAGGATGCAAAACAGGGAATTCCAATATTAGAAAAAGTATTAAAAACAGCACCGTGAGAGATAAAACTCATTGTCCTAAGCGTTATCTGGAGGAAAAAACTCTTACTGAGCTCTCTGGTGCTTTTCTGGAGCTGTGAGCGTCCCCTGGCCCTGGTGACACTGGCAGTGCTGTGTGTGGGGACAGCTGTGCACCCTCAGCCCCCTCCTCATCCCCTGGCCAGCCCTGTGTCCCCCAGAGATAAAGGGAGAAGCAGCTGTGTCCCACAGCCCCCTGGGCTGCCCAGGTGACCCGTGTGGCTTTGGGGTGCACGTGGCAGTTTTATTTGGGAGATTCAGGGTGGGATTTGAGCCTTGTTGCAATTTAATTGCTGGGATTGCCCTGAACAATTGATACAGCACAGGGAAGTGCCAGCCCTCAGAGCAAACCTATCTGCCCCTGATTGCAGTGGGAAGGCTTATTATTTAATATTTATTATTTAATGTTTTGATTATTTGTGGTCATGCAAGGCAATGAATCCTCCAGCTCCTCCCACATCCCAGGGCAGCTCTGTGCATGCAGTGGGGCTTGTGAGCACCTGTGAGGGACACAAAACACGGGCTGTGCTGGTGTGGGGTGTTAAAGCAGCTCCCTGTGTGCCAAAGCCATGGGATTTCATGGCTGAGGATGTGTGTAATGCCTGTTACCACTGGAAACTGTGATGGATTATGTGCAACAACTCCGGTGCACAAGTGAACAAGCAGGCAGTTAATTACTGCACTGATAACGTTATGAAAAGGAATTGCACTCGTGGCCATTCATTACAATGATGAATTTCTATCACTGGTCATCTGCACCACTTGCATGACAAATGGCCAGGGTCATGCAGAAGGAAATCCAAACTTTCCTTTCCTTTCCTTTCCTTTCCTTTCCTTTCCTTTCCTTTCCTTTCCTTTCCTTTCCTTTCCTTTCCTTTCCTTTCCTTTCCTTTCCTTTCCTTTCCTTTCCTTTCCTTTCCTTTCCTTTCCTTTCCCTTTCCTTTCCCTTTCCTTTCCCTTTCCTTTCCCTTTCCTTTCCCTTTCCTTTCCCTTTCCTTTCCCTTTCCTTTCCCTTCCCTCCATGCAGGAGATGCTCTCGTTAATGTGACAGTGTTTAATTGCTCGGCTGCCCAAGTTCAATATTTATGTTCATTTGTCCATATTACATCAGAGCGTGCTGTGACACACTGCAGAGCTGGCTTTTCCAGAGGAATTTACTCTGGCCTTCCTCTGACCACTCAAACACACAAACCACAGGTCTGAGATCCTTGGAGGGAGAGGTTTTGGCCAATTGCGTGGAGCAAGCGAAACGACAGCGATGGGGAAGTGGGAGTTTTGCTCGGTACAAGATCCTTGACTCTGGTGGAGTAATAAATTTTCCAGCACTAAAGAGCTGGCACATTTTGCTACACGGGGTTGATGGGTGCAAATTGTCAGCCAGGCTGTTTGGAGCAGAAATGTTATTAACTGCAGGGAGGGCAGGAGCAGAGTGAGAACCTCGGGGTGCCTGGTGCTGGATGGCAAAAGGAATTGTGTGTGTGCTGTTGGCATCCACGCCAGCAGAGGCACCACCAAAGCCGTGTTTAAAGGGAATAAATTGAGCTTTTTCCAATAAGGGCCCTGATCACAGGCACAGAGCAGAATGCCTCGTTAATTAGGAACAGCCTGTAATCAATAGCTCGGTTTCCTGCTGCTCAAAAAAAAAAAAAAGCTGCAGTGATGTGATAGGAAAACCTAAAGGGATAAATATTTTAGAGAGGATATCGAGCTCTGTGGTTCAAAAAATCAAGGTGAGACCTCCTCAAAATGCTTGGCTGACCCCCTGCCCTCCTCATCCTTGGGAGATTCCTGCTCCTCCTCTCCAGGAGCTGGGGCTGTGTCTGGGCTGGCTGCTCACATTTCCCTTCTCTAGCAGAGATCTCCAGAATGTGCAGCCTCACCCACATCCACATCCACACCCAGCAGCCCCTCCTCACAGCCATTTGGTTTTGGCAGAAATTGTGAACCCAAATGATATTAGCTCAAAAACATCCCTAATGTGAATATTCAGCAATGGAGAATTTTACCTCTTCTTCTCCGAGCTGAGGAAGTCACTGGATTTTCTCACTCCTGCACCCGGCCTGTCCTCATTTCTGAAGGTCGGCACCTCTAGCCCCGAGCAGGTTATCATCCCAGGGATGTTTTATTCATGCTAATGATGCCAAATGGAAATTATCCTTTTCATGTTAATGAGGAGTAATTTGAGAAATCAGAAAAAAAATTATCATCATTTCACTGAGAAAACTTGGGGGAGTCACTGACGGGAGAGAGAGCAGTGGGTGACACAGCCTGGGAGAGCTGGGGGTGCTCACCTGGAGAGGAGAAGCTCCAGGGAGAGCTCAGAGACCTTACAGAGCCTAAAGGGGCTCCAGGAGAGCTGGGGAGGGACTGGGGACAAGGGACGGAGGGACAGGACACAGGGAATGGCTGGAAGCTGAGAGAGCAGGTTTGGGTTGGTGTCAGGAAGAAATTTTTACTCAGGGAGTGCTGAGGGCCTGGCACAGCTGGGGCTGCCCCTGGATCCCTGGCAGAGCCCAGAGCCAGGTTGGAGCAGCCTGGGACAGTGGGAGGTGTCCCTGCCATGGCAGGGGTGGCACTGGGTGGGATTTAGGGTCCCTGCCGTGGCTGGGGTGCCACTGGGTGGGATTTGGGGTCCCTGTCATGGCAGGGGTGGCACTGGGAGGGATTTGATATCCCTGCCAGGACAGGGGTGGCACTGGGTGGGATTTCATGTCCCTGCCATGGCAGGGGTGACACTGGGTGGGATTTAGGGTCCCTGCCATGGCAGGGGTGGCACTGGGTGGGATTTGGGGTCCCTGCCAGGACAGGGGTGGCACTGGGTGGGATTTGAGGTCCCTCCCAACCCAGCCCAGTCTGGGAGCGCTTCCTCACAGACACAGAAATGCCCCTCTCCTCCCCTGGGCTCAGCAGACACTCTCAATTCTCTCTTCCTTCCCTCCCTTTCAGTCCAGGCCCTTCCCAGACAGCTCAGGGGCTGTGCCAGGTCACTCTGCCCGGTGGGACAACGCCAAACTCCAAAGGCAGGAGGCCAATCCTTGACTTTACCCTGCCCGTGCAGCAGCTCCTGTCACAGCTAATGGAGCTGGAGGTGTTTCATTTACTCTGCCTTTAGCAGTGATATTAGACCGCTGCAGGTTTTGCCAATATCCATTAATGAGCATAACTTCAGAGCTCGTTTTTGTCTCAGATATCCAGACTAATTCCTGAACACAAACCCACCAGCTATCTGACACCACTTAACAGCTATTGCTTCATCCTTTTTTTTCCCCCCCACAATATAAACCCAAAATTTTCCTCACTTTATTTTTAAAGCTGCAACTTCAAGGAATCTCAGAGCATTCCAAAGTCATTTCATTGTCCACCATCAGTAGCCACTACATTTCATTTATTTATTCATCTCCTCACTGCCAAACAAATGCACCTTCACACTTTCCTGCATTCATAAGGACAAACTTAAAATTATTCCCTCAGTCTTCCACGTGGCTTTTCTCATGGTTAATTTGTTCAGACTTTCAGACAAAACCACCTGCATTTATCTCCTCTGGCCAGGTGGAAGGTACTTACCCAACTGTGCATAAAATAAACAAACATACCCATCGCCGCCTGAGGAAAAATGTTCTTTATAAGACAACTTATAAGTTCTTTATAAGACAACTTCCAAATTGCTGAAGATGCTTGAAAAAAGACTTTTTAAAAAACCACAATCATGTGATATTTTTGTAATGTAATGTGACCAGGAGGCTGAAAATCTTGATATCATCTGATACTTCTTCTAAACAGCCTGAATACATTCCCAGGATCATTGAGGTTGGGAAAAATCTTCGAGACCATCGAAGAAGATTTTTGTCTTCCCACCTTGTCACTAGCTCAGAGCACTGGGTGCCATCTCCAGGCATTTCTTGGACACCCCCAGGGCTGGGGACAGCCCCAGTTTGAGACTCACGTGCTCCACGTGTCCCTCATCCTGAATCTCCTCATTCCCCTGGATAAATACACTCTCAAAACCTGTGACATTAATCACAGAGTGCTCCCAGCAGCGTGTCCCTGTCACTCACTGCACTTCTCCCTGGGAGAGGGGGTAAAACCAAATTTCCCCTATGATTTAATGCCACTGTTTAATTGCATTAAGATTATTTCTTACAACCTTAACCAAATAGATTGAACCCAGATGTTCAGTGAGACTGCAGCAGGGATGTAATTGAGGGCTGTTACCCAGAGAAGCCTCAGCAGCACAGGGTTATGGTATTTTTTAGTGCCTTATTAAAACAGCACAGAGATGAACATTTTCAGGGACATCTTGTCACATAAATAATTGGACCATTACTTTCACACATTGTACACTACATAAAACGTTAATAAACCTTCTAAACCAGCTCTGCGTTATGGAAACATATTTTATATTCCATAAAATGTTTGGAAGGTCAGGGGAAGCACCTGGGGAGCAGGGATGGCTGCTGGAGCCAGGAGAGGCCACCACAACTGGGAGCAGCCTCAGCTTCACAAAGCAAATCAAACCATGACCCATGAGAGGGCAGGGGCTCAGGGTGGGCTCAGCCCAGGATTTTCAGTCATTATTGAGTCAGAACATCATTTCCCACCAGATAAAATCTCTCAGATGTGATCTATGAGCCCCAGACAGGCCCAAAATATGTGCTGTGGTTTTCTGGAGTGGCCAAAGAACAAAACAATTCAAAGTTTGGGCTGTTTCTTGTTTGACTCAGCATGTGAAAGTCATTGGCCTGGCTGTGCTCTCCTGAGGAGGGCCATAAATCAGGGATAAAAGCCCACAGTCAGAGTTTCCTCCCGGTGCTGCTGTAATTTACAGAACTCTTGCAAGGCTGGGCGAGCCGCTGGGGTTTGATTTAAGAGCTCCCCGAACCTGTTGGAGCCACAGAAAAACTCTGTGTGAACTCAGCCCTGCCAAACTGTCCCAAATCCAGCTGGGGATCCCAACAGCACAGGAAGCAAAACCCAAAGCCCATTTCATTCACCAGAGACTTTCTTAGGGGATCTCAGGATGTGCATTTGGGGTTGGGAACCACCAAAACCCCACCCTGCTCCAACCAGGAGTTACAGGGCATCCATTTATCACCAACATTAAAAATTAATTCATTTGTCACCTCCTGAAGGCCAGCACTGATGTGCCAAGGGACAGGGCAGAAAAATAAAACCACCACAAACCTATGGATTTGTACTGGGATTCACTGGGGTTTGTACTGGTTCTCCCTTAATAAGGGAAGGTGAGAACAGCAAACAGGAAAATTGCAGAATAAATCAATCACAGAATGGTTTGGGCTGGAAGGGACTTCAAAGAGCATCTAATTCCAACTCTGGCATGGGCAGGGACATCTTCCACTAGACCAGGTTGCTCCAAGCCCCATCCAGCCTGGCCTAAATATTAAATTTATAAGGTTTAATATTATATTAAATATAATATTACTATATGATAATAATATAAATAATTATATTGATATAAATTAATATATTATCAATAATGTTTTAAATTTAATATAATAAATAATATAAATAATATTATAATGATATGCTATATAAAAATAATAAATATTTTATAAATAATATAAATAATATAATAGTATTATTAATAAATTATAGTATTAATAGTATAAATAATATTAATATTATCACTTACTCCCCCAAACCGCCACACTTTGCCAAGGAAATTGTGACAAGAGTCACTGCAGCCCAGCACAGGCTGTGCATCCCTGGGTACTCACTCACTTTTCCTGTGCACCAGCAATTCCTGCTCCCACCCCTCTGGAGAAGCAGGATCTGCTCCGAGGTGAAATCACCACACAAAGGAATGGTTTAAAAAGGCACAAAATCCATGGGTTGGGTCTGTTCCCTCCTTGAAAACTGGAGACTGACACAGCCAACTCCAAGCCAAGAAAAGAGAAGGATTTCTTGATTTAAATTGTCCTGTTCTGTACCTGTAAAATAATAAATATTTATGTTAATAATTAGGCAAGACCAGGAGGACTCTTAGTGGTTTGTGAAGAGCCATCTCAGCAAAATCATCTCTCTGAGTGGCTGAAACAAAACTCAGGCTTTAAGAGGAAAAGAGCATCAGGACCAAGCTCCAAAAAAAAGGGGAAATTTCATTACTTTTGAGCACATTTCTTTTCCAGGAAACATCTGATGGAGACAATTTCAGCTTCAGGTGTCCTGTGCAGGGCCAGGAGTGGGAGTTGGATGATCCCTGTGGGTCTCTTCCAACTCAGGATATTCTGTGATATTTAAATCTGATATTTAAATCCCTGCATTGCCCAGCTGGGTGCAGAATTCAGGCACTTCACTCCTGCTTCCCCCAGCCAGGAACTCTCAGCGAGGCTGGAGGAATTTTCATGCTGTAGGGACAGCAAATTCTTCACTCCCACTTCCAGAACACCTAAAAGAGTTTTATATTTTCTTTAAAATAATAACAAAAAATATTTAAAAATCCTTTTTCTACCATCCCCTTTTATGGTGTTTAAAGCTCTCCATCAGCTCCACGGACACGCCGAGCACGGATCTGGGAGCACACCCAGGGGACGGGCAGGGATGTAATTCCTGCTGCTGTTATGGACTCGCTGACTCACCGGTGGAAGTTGCTGGAGAAGGTAATAAAAGCCAAAGAGATAATGGCTGCACTGTAGAGAAAATGTTCAGCAATTAAATGAAGATGGAAGATCTTTTATATGTGCCACATTTGCATCTTCTCACCAGGCAACTCAAAAAAAAAAAACAACAAACAACCAAAAAAAACCAAACAAAAAACCCAAATCAAAACCAAAACAAACCATAAAGAACTAAAGAAAATATTTAAAGTTTACTTTACAAAGTGCTGAGAGAAGTCTCCTCCTCTTTTGTGCTTAAACAAGGTAAAGTCACAACTCTCAGTGAGACAGAAAAGACAATAAAATCCAAATTTATGCCTCCATCAGCTTCAGGCCATTCCCCTCTGTCCTGCCACTGCAGGATCCTGTAAAAGAGCACACCACATATGTACATATAAATAAATATATCACAGAAGTGTCTTTTGCATAGCACAGAAATTCCTGAGTGTCCAGAAGCCAGCTCATAAAATTGGGACATCATTCATTTGTAACAACCTGGAATTTAACATGATTAAAACATTTCTCTCTTCACTGTGGGAGCTGCTCAGAAATGTGGCTGGGCATGGCCACCCCAGCCCTGAGCCCTGTTCTCCCCTCGGGAAGAGCTCAAGACATTTTATTGCTGAGACTTTGCAATTCCAGAGCTCTGTGACCCTGCACAGCCTTCCCAGGAGGGTTTGCTCAGGGAAATGGAGCAGGCAGGATTGTAGGACAGGAGTTCTGCACAGCTCCGGGAATGAGCAGCAGCTGCCCAGGGATCACCCAGCACATCTGGGACACAGAGGGGTCCTGGAGTTTGGGAACTCAGACCCAGGGTCAAGCTGAACTGACAGCTCCACATGCAAGCACAGAGCTTGTCTCTGCAATTCAAACAGAGTGTGCCTAATGTGAGGGCTGTACATAAATTTTTAACAACTGTGGCAATAGTTACAGCCCCTTTTTCAAAGGGGTTTGTGCACTGGTGGGAGAAATTCCACGTGATTCCACAGACACTTGGCACTTTTGGAACTCTGCTGTTGAATCATCCTTGATCTCAGCCCTGCACTGTGACACCAAACCTGATCTTGGACATGAATAGCTCTGAGAAATAACAGCAGATTGGAGATTGTGCACATTGTATTTAATATTAAATAAAGCTCAACATTTCCCTCTTTCTTCCTCCGCGGCTTTATAGATCCAATAACCTTTATCTGCGTTCCAGATGTCGGGAGAGGAGGAACTGATGTTTGCAAAGCATTTGCAAATGAAAAGCGTTATATAAATGTAAGGTGAGCTATTATTCCTGTAGTTCCTCAAAGCTGATAATACCACTGCACCCCCAGGGATGCTGGGCAGCCTCTCACAATGAAGTGTAATTCAGCACACTGAATAATAGAATTATGCAGAAGCAACAGTTCCCTCTTTGCCTTGGACTGCCTGCACTCCAAGTGGGTTCTCTGTTCTTCTCAGGCACCTGTGCTGCTTCCAGTGGGACTTTGTGTTCTGGGAAAACAAGGCCTGCTACAAATACTCCAGATGCAAATGGGAAACCTTTGCTGCTTTAGTTTATCCTCGGAAACATGGCATCAGAAAAAAAAAAAAAAAGGGTTTTATGGTTTCAGACTGAAAAAGAGTAAGTTTAGATTGGATTCTATAAATGAATTGTTCCCTGGCAGAGTGGGCAGGCCCTGGCACAGCTGTGGCTGCTCTGGATCCCTGGCAGTGCCCAAGGCCAGGTTGGAGCAGCCTGGGACAGTGGGAGGTGTCCCTGCCATGGATGGGGATAAATCCTGAATGTCCCTTCCCAGCCAGAGCAGTGTGGGGCTCTGGGATTATTTGTGGGAACTGTACCCAGCCATCAGTGTGGGGTTGTGTGTCAGCCACAGGCACACTGGGATGCTGGCCACAGCTTGTGAAACAAATTAAAAAGAGGAAATAAATAAGAATCCAAGAGAAATCAAAAACCACTGGATTGCAACGCAAGGGCATCAGTCTGATCTAAACATCCTCAAAGCCAAGCAATTAAACTCGGCCAAATCTTCCAGCTGATTTTGGGAACCACCAGCTGCTTACAAAGAACAAGCCCCTGAGGGCCCATCAGTGACACGAAATTTAATGAGCTGGCTTTGGGCATTGCTGGCATCATCTTCCAGGGATGAGAACTGCAAACTTGTGCTTCCAGAGCCCTGCTGTCCAAGTGGCTTCTCCCCAGGAGCTGCCCAAGCTCAGAGCACTTACCAGAGGTGGATGAGAACTCCAGTGCTGCAGATGCTGGCACCTGACCCATGCCCAGGCCCTGCTGCTCTGCACCCTCTGCTCTCCTGCCGTTTGCTCTGAAAGATCCTGCCTTGGGTTGGGAGGCTGGGCAAGGGCTTCACACACCTCTCAGTGCCCACCACAGCTCTCAGCTTTGCTGAGGAAGGGATGAGATGAACACAGGGATCAGGATCCATCCCCACACTCACCGCCCTGGCTCTGCTCACAGACACTGCTGGGACATGGTGCTGATGCTGAGTTCCAGCAGACAAAACCTCTGCACTCACTCTCCTGATGGACACAAGAGCCTCAAAGGCAGCTCTGGGATGTGTTTTTTCCCCGGGGGATGTCACAGGGATATTCCAGCTGGCAGGAAAGCAGGTTGGAGTGTTCCACCCTGTGTTTTCACTCCTGAACCAGAGGTGCTCACCTGGAGCAGGCAGGACCTGCCCTCATGTCCCGGGAGCAGCACAGGTGCCAAGTCTCCCTTCCCAAGCCCCAGCCAAGCCCTGTGGTGCTGAGCAGCATTTCCCCCCAAGGCCAGGGCTGGCAGGGATGAGAAATTAAAGCAGAGGCGCCGTCAGGCCGTGATGAATTCCCAGCCAGGGCAGGTCAGGCCCTCTGCCTCCCGCTGTCGCTTCCACTGACGCCTCGCATTTGCTCCTCCACAATCCTGCTGCGCCCCTGCCCAGCTGCAGGGAGGGATTTTTATACTTCGGGCGTCTCTGCAGAGATTTATGGCTGCTCCTCCCTGCAGGGCTCCACCAGCAGGTCCCGCTCCGAGTGGGGCTGGCGCGGGCAAGGGACGAGGACAAGGATTTTACAGCATGAGGTGATGCCTCCAGCAGACACAAATCAGAGATTTAGGAGCCTGCTTGGGCCGTATTTCTGCCAGGCCATCCCTCTGCCCAGCCTTCCAAGGGACAAGGACACGATTTAGCATCTCTGGCTCCAAGGGCTGGGAGTTGTTTCTTTCCTGAGCATCCTCGCTGCGAGGAGAGGCTGAGGTTGATTTGTTTTTCCATTTCCCTCCTGCGTACACAACCTGTATTTAACTTTGCCCTACTGCAAGGGACAAAAACTTTCCCTCTGTGCCCTGAGAGCTAAAAAGGGGAAAAAAAAGGAAGCCAAGCATGCCTGTAAATATATTTGTGACAGGAGCACAAATTTTCTAACAACGTGAAATTTTGGACTTTTTAAATAGTGCCAAGCTCAGAGGCAGAAGGTTACATAGGATTAAAAACACCAATAAATTCTTTTCCTACCTTAAGGTCATTGAAACTTGTGCCTGTGGATACATTTCTCAAAGATTTCTGTAGTAAATGCTCTGTTGCCTTTGTCTCTAACTTGTTTTTCCTTTGCCTTTTTAGTGCATGAAACAATTTTCAAACCGTTAGATACAATAAATTCTTCTAGATGTTTACCACATCCTTGGAGGTCTGCATCCTTATCTTCCTCCACAATTTTCCTTTATTCAATCTCAAATCTAAATCATAAAAATAATAACCAGGAAACGACATTAAAATCTCATTGTCTTCTCTGCAAAAATCCATGATATTTAACTCAGTTCTCTGTGACCACCTGCTGCTCTACATTTTCCCTGCAGAGAAATGACTGAAAGTTATTTTGTGAGGATTTTTGGTTTCATAAGAGTAGAACTGCAGAGGAAAAGAGCTCTGGGAGGAATTTCCCCCTAAGAGCAGCCCAGTCCCTGCAGCAGCTCAGCTCTGAGTTGGGCCATCACTGTAGGAGCTGCCCTGCTCCTCCCAGGAACACAGGATGGGAATTGTCCCACGTGGATGGGAATTGTCCCACGTGGATGTGATGCCCTGGCAGCTTTCAGCACAAAAAACCTCAGAGAAAACAGCCACAAGATTCAGAGCTCCCTTGTATAAAATGCATTTCTAAAACCTGTGATGTTACCTTGAGGGAGTAAAAGTTAAACTGGATTTTCAGCCATAGCAGACAGCAGATTCCTGATCCAGTTACCTCATGGAATAAAACACCAAGGATGACAGGAGGAAAACCACAAAGGAATTATTTTACAGCTCACAAAGCCAATTTGAGAGCAGGGTAGTGACCACCTGTCAGAACCCAGGACATCCCTCTGGCTGCCCTGGGTGATCCCAGACCCTGGCAAGGGCTCCAGAGACAAACAACGAGAGTTTGATTAGAATAGTATTAATTTATCACCACGTGCAGATGTAGAATTTTGGGGTTTAATGGGGGTTCAAGGAGGCAAGATGGAGGAATCTGGGTGTGCCCCTGTCCTTCTGCTTCTTCTTCTTGCCCTCCATCTTCTGCAGTGCTGGTGGCACTTTTGGGTTGGTTTAGCACAGCAGTGCAGTGTCTAACACAGGTGATGGGTGTTGGTATTTATCTGCAAACATGGAACACGAGTACGGAGTATAAAGAGTTCAGAGCGCCCTGGTCAGGGGCAGTTGGGCACGAGCAGCACTGCAGCAGCACCCAAGGTGGGTGAGAACAAAATGTACCAGATAAGGAACAATAAACAACCCTGAGAACCTGAACTGACACATCCCAACTCTCTCTGCTGGCACCGGGGCTTGGGACAAGGACTTTTAACAACATTTTTGGGGGTTATCAGCCCAAAGGAACAAGAATCGAGACCCAGGAGCACAGAGCTGTTTCTCTCAGCATTTCTCTCAGCTGAGATGGAGAGCCACAGAAAGAGGAGCTGCCTGGCCTGCACAGCTTCCTGGCACAGCTCTTTGGTGGGGCAAAGCATTCACTGTCAATAACCATAAATCACAGCTCTCTGAGCACCCAGGCACACAAAGTGCTGGGCGTCCTCTGCACATCTCCAAGGAGCACACACACAAGGGCACAATGCAAGCAATGCAATTGTCTCCTGTGACAAGAAGGGAGATTTCAGGTATGTTAAAGAATACCTGAAAAACCCTGAATATGGCACCCATCCACTGTCATAATTTTGATAAGAAATGCCGACTATCATTTAAATTCTGGGAAGTTAAACCCAGACATCGCCAGCCCAAGTCTTTACTGAGGTCAGTGTCCCTTGGCCTCCATGGCTGCAGCAAACAGGAGTTTGGGCTATAAAGGAGTGCACTGTGCTTTTTCCAACATGAGTTTCCCATTTCATGCCCATTCCATTCTCTGTCACAGAAATTATCCCCACAACCACAGAGATCTACCACATCTAAAAGCACAGCAGGCAATCAAATTAATTTTTGAACGTGGAGGAAATCAGGGGCTCTTCACTGCAAATTTCAGAGCCGAGCTGGGTTCTGCGGTGCATAATAAGATTCACAGCACTCCTCCAACAGCACAGATCAAACATTCACTGCAGATGCTCTGGGGGCCACGCAGAGACCCAACTGCAGCAGCTCCACATGCACCTGCACTCCCTCCCTCAACACCTTCCCATTTCACTGCTGCTGGAGCTATTTTTCCTCATTTATCTGAATTATGTTTCTCTTACCTTGCTGCAGGCCAGCTCTCTCCAGGATTTCCTTTCTCCTTGTGGCACCCTGGCTGAGTTTTAGAGGTGACCTCTCCAAGCTCCCCTCTCTGGATGCTGTCCAGGAGCTCAGCTCAGCTCTCCTGTGCCAGCATTACAGATGTCATCTGCCATGGAACACGCTGTGCCAGCCCCTCCTGCTGTTTGCAGATGTTCTCCAAGTGCTCACCAGTGATGGGAACCTGGAAAAATCCAGCAGCAGCATCTTGGGATAATGGGTGGCTGCAGTTTGCAAGCTGCCATCCAAGGTGGATAATGGACTTGGCAAAGCACAGGCTGGAAGGGAGAGGAGTCTTCACACAAAGCAGATTGGGGGCCACTCAAGCATCCAAAAAATGCTGGCATTGGCATCCAACCTCTGCTGCAGCCAGACAGCCCCAGGGGAGCATCACATGGGCACCCTGAAGGACAAGTTCACAACTTCAAGTGAGGCCGGCTCCAGTTTTTGAGTTTTTAACAGCAGCTCATGGCTCAGTGCAGAGCTGGGCTGCAGCCCAGCACGGAGCTCCCCCAGGGAGGCAGCACAGCCTGGCACAGCACCCGGCAGGGCTGGGGATCCAACTGCAGCTGCACTTCCCTGAGAGCATCTCCCATCGTGTCTGTCCCACTTACACAGCCTGAAATCCACGGCAGAAATCCTGCATCACCTCCACTGCTCAGACTGTCACGTGCTGACTTAGAAATGTGGAGTCACACACTGGCTTGGGTTGGAAGGACATTAAATCCCACCCAGTGCCACCCCTGCCATGGCAGGGGCACCTCCCACTGTCCCAGGCTGCTCCAACCCCAATGTCCAACCTGGGGCACTGCCAGGGATCCAGAGGCATCACCTGCTCTGTGCCAGGGCCTGCCCACCCTCCCAGGGAAAAAATTCTCCCCAATCTCTCATCTAAATCTACCCCCCTTCAGCTTAAAGCCACAATTTGTTACTTCATAAGAAGCTTTTTCTATCCAAACACCTCCTTTCCATTCTGCCTCAGTGCACGGACCCCAGGGCTGTGACCACCCCTGGAACAGCCATTCCTTCACCTTGCTCCAGCCTCCCATGCAGAGCAATTTTTTATCTCTGTTATTTAGCACTTACAGCGTCAGATATTATTTTCCAACACAGAAAAAGAAGAAGAAAACCAGCGGAACACGAAGGAGAAGAGAAAAGAGAATTCCAGGTCTGGGTTATTATTACATGCCAAATTTCTACCCAGAATAAATTTTCACAATGGATCACATTGCACATGCTGACAGACTCTTAATTGGAGCTCCACAGAGCTCACGCACAGCTACAGAGCAACCATTTGGAAATGTCTTGTTTAAAATACATCGAGGTTATTCAAAGCAGATATTGATATTCTCGTGTAGTACGAGATGCCAACAACGCCTCGCAGGCATCTCGGAGCAGCAGAATCCTTTCCAGCAGCAGGTGGGATGAAATGCTGACAAATGGGGTGGAAGCAGCACGCAGGAATAAACTCTATAATATCCTATTTGTTTCCCCAGCCTGGCTGCTTGTGTTGTTATTTTTCAGGAGCTGGCAGCTGAGAGCAGCCGGAGCAGAGCCCGTTCCCCCCGCAGCTCCGTCCCACGGGAGCTCGGCAGCAATTTGGGCTCTCCCCAGGAAGGCACAAAGTGTCCCCAGGGACACAGCGCTGCCTGGGGCAATAACTGCTGCTGAACAGAGCTCTGCTCTTCCTCCAGAGCGGCTTTGCAGGGTTTTATTAACAACAGCACCGCTGCCACCCCCGGAGGGAGAAGCTGCCAGCTCCCAGCCCGCACTGTCCCGCTGCTCCTGTGCCTGCTGCCACTCGAGGGACAAACAGCTCCTGACGTGCCCAGCCTCGCAGGGCAGCAAAATCCCTCCCCTAGGGACTGCTGCAGACTCTATCAGGTGTGCTCACACCTAGCACGATCCGAGATGTAAAATCCTTACTAAAGGAGAATGGAGTAGCCAAGGGGGGGAAAAAATTGACAGCAGGTTTTCAAAGCCGGTAAATGACAAGAAAATAGTTATTTTGTTCTACAAATCTTGTTCGGGACTCATGCAGGGAGGACTTAAAACACCTAACGAGAGTCTCTTGAAGAGAATAACTCTGTGCCCAGCTCTGATTCTGCACAGCTCGGCCTCAGTGGGAGCCCGGCCAGCTGCTCGGCTTGGCCGGATTTTGGCCGGGCACCACGGCAGGGCTGCTCATCATTTATCACCACGTTGTCTCAGCTCGTGTTGCCTTAGCCATGAAATGAGACAATAAATATTTGCCTCCCTCCCACAGCCACGGGGATATTTCATCAGCTCAAGCCAGCTCGCTGTCGGTGGGAATGCTGGGGCTGGAATTGCCTCGGAGTGGAGGAGCAGCACAGCAGGGAATGCAAGGTCAGGTAAATCATGCTCCAAATGACCTCTGAGTGGTTCCCTAATCCATGAATTAAATCATGGAAAAGGGGTTTGGTGTGTCCTCACACAGAGGAAACAAAGGTGAATTTACCCCAGCACACAAAGGAGCCAAGGGCACTGAGTGCTGAACGTCCCTGAATGGAAGCTAAGCTCCATAGTGGGATTTCTTTTTAATTTAGAGATCACATCCCAGAATTACTGAGGTTGGAAAAGCCCTCCAAGATCAAGTCCAAGCTGTGCCCAATCCCCACCTTGTCCCCAGCCCAGAGCACTGAGTGTCATCTCCAGGAATTCCTTGGACACTCCAGGGATGGGCACTCCAAACCTCCCTGGGCAGTTCCAAAGCCTGACCAGCCTTTCCATGGGGAAATTCCTGCTGCTGTCCACCCTGAGCCTCCCCTGGGCAGTTCCAATTCCTGACCTCCCTTTTCACAGAGAAATTCCTGCTGATTCCACCCTGAGCCTCTCCTGGGCAGTTCCAAAGCCTGACCAGCCTTTCCATGGGGAAATTCCTGCTGCTGTCCAACCTGAGCCTCCCCTGGGCAGTTCCAATTCCTGACCAGCCTTTCCATGGAGAAATTCCTGCTGCTGTCCAGCCTGACCCTTCCCTGGACAGCCTGAAGCCTTTTCCTCCTGCTCCTGGTGGCAGGAATGCTGCTCCCTGCCAACACAGGAAGGTAAAGTCAGACCAGAATCTTTATAAACAACATTCTGCCTTCTTTAGTGCAATATTTTCCATTTTTTCTCCAACCTGTCCATCTAAGCCTTCCTGGCACCCCATTTCTCCACTGCAGCACTTCCTCACAAACGCTGTCCATGGGCAGCAAGCTGGATTTGCTCAGTCTGAGCTGACAAACAGCATTTGGCACCAATCCCAGCAGGAATGTTTCTCCTCCCAGGATTGGGAGGGATGGGGGCGACAGGACATAATGGACATTGAGCATCCTCACTCCTTCTGGATGTACAACCAAATAAATTAAGCTGAGGAGAAAATGAAGCATTTTTTGGTGAATTTCCAGAAGGGGGTTATGAATAATGCTCTTTGAATTCCAGGATGAAAAGTGACTGAGCACAGGAATCAGGATTCTTCTGTCAAGCTGATTCTTTCAGGAGAGGAAGCAGAGAACATCCATCCTCTCTGTGCTGGGTGCACTGAAAAACCCATCTCTAGGGACAGCATGGGTACATTTTCACCTTGCTAGAGAAATATTGGAGAGAAAATCCCCTCAGTGTCCTCTGCAGCCCTCAAAACCCCAGAGGTGAGAAAATCTGCCAGGTACCCACAGGCTCTGCCCTCCTGGAACCACTTCACTCCAAAGTGCTTCTCCATCATTTCCACAGCAATTAAATTGAGATTCGCCGCTCAAATATCCAGAAAAGCTGTGCCACAACTCAGGTTTAAGCACAAACATCCAGAATATTCCCAGAGCCCTTGTATTTGGCATGACACAGCCCAACCAACACAAAATCCAGAATAATGCAGTCAAATCCATTTAATGGACTGAGATTCTCCGTTTGTGGTTGAAGGGTTAAAACATCTCCAGCCTTTGCTTTACTCAAGCACAGAATTCCAATGCTGCCTCAGAGCAAACATCACTTACCTTGTCTTTTCCTATTGCAGTTTTTAGGTCTCACTACAATCATTTGATTACACTACAAGATGTGCATTTAATGCTCAGCATTACCTGTGGGTTCCTGAAACAAAATCACATTTTATGCGTTTTTACATCTACAAATTGCTCTTTTTTTGTTGCTGAGGTAGAAATCCTGCTCACTCAGAAGCAGTTTGCCTTTGAGGGGAGCAAGGACAGATTATTCCCCAATGCTGCTGTGCCCTTGCACAGAATTCAGCTCAAAAGTTGCCCAGATATTTGGGGTCAGAGCTTCAGAGAAGTGTTTTCTACTTTGCAGGATAATAAAGTCCTTAACAGTAACAACCACGGGACTAAGTGACAAATACAACTTAATCAAGGGAAAATCTATTTCAAACAGAAGGCAAATTGCCTCAGGCCTTGCTAATTATCTCTCCGGGATTAATAATCAACTCTAATTTAATAATTGGCTTAATATTTCCTTTTTGAATTTTTCAATAATTAACCTGCAGCCTCTCAAAAATAATATTCCCAGGCACTTCACAGAATCGTGTTATTTGATGAAAACAAAGTTCGATAAGCTGTCAGCGGATTAAAAATCAAAGGGTAAATTACAATCCTAATTATAAATTAGAAGGTTTTCACAACACAATAATTTGTAGGGAGCAGGTACCAGGAGTGCTGTCATTCCATGTGTGGGACCAGCATGAGGAGGTGCTGGAATGCCCAAAACCAGGTTTTAAATTAAAAAAAAATGCAGGAGCAGCGAGGGGAATGTGCAGTCCCACATCCCAACCCCACAAGCACAGACCTGGCACGTCCTGCACGGATTTGGAAATTTGTTTTCCATCAGAGCCCACTCAGAGTTCTCTCCTGGCCAGCCAAGGCAGGGCACTATGAAAAGCTGAATAAATAAAATGTTTTCATAGCAGAGCAATGCCAAAGGTTAGGAAATAATCAGATGATGAAGGAAAAGTGCTGGCCCTTCTGCAGTGGGGTCTGGCCATTTTAAACACATTTGTGGCCCAACTGCTGAAGGTCATCCCTGGATATTTCAGCATTTTCTTTTCTTATAAAGGAACTTCAAGCCACACAATTATCTTCTGTGTGGGACAAAGTTTGATAAAGCATTTAAAGATCCTTAGCTCAAGGCACGGCCTGAGCAGAGGCAGTGGGGGCACAGACCCTCAGCCTGTGGGGACTGACCTGGGGGTTTCTGCAGCCTTTCCTAGACCTGCCTGGTGGCTCCTGACACTTGTGGAGGTGCCCATCAGTCCTACAGCTTTGACTGCTGCTGTTTTCTAGAAAATCTCATTCTGAAAGAAAATTACAATGCAGAACTTTGCTGTGGCTCCTCTGGTGTCACCCACGAGCTCTAACTCTGCTGAGAACTGGGTTTTCCTTACATAAAACACTGATCCTCTCCACCAGAGTGGAGTGTCACCCTGATTTTTCCAGCCTTCTGATTGCTCTCATATTGGAGTCAGAGTTCTCACTTTCTCACGCACCTTTTCCATAAACAAACCTTTGTTTTTACAACCACTATCATTGTTTATGTACTTTGTAGTAGGAGGAGAACCTTGACTGATAATTTGTTTGACTGACGTGGTTGAGAGGAGGTGATTCCACCTTCCAATCCACAGTCATTTTTCTAAAACTATAAATGATGAAGTTTCAAAATAAACTGCCCTTCTTCAGGTTTCTCCTCATCCTTGCTGAAAATCTGAGGTCTCCGTGTCATCATTTCGTGTCCTATCATGACAACAAAGTGCTCAGATTTCACCTTCCCAGAGCAGGGAGAGCTGCCACGCTGCCCCAAGGAGATCGGGAGCTGCACTCAGCACCCCTGGGTGTGGCAGAGGCACACTCAGAATAAATTCACTCACAATAAACGTGCCTCTCTCACACTGCCATAAAGTAATTGCAACTCTGAAAAGCTGAGGTAGAAATAACGCCGAGATCTCTGACCAAACTCACCCACAGGACTGAATTGTTCCCTCCTTGAGCTTAGTGGAGTCAGCCCAGATTATTTTGTGTGAGATTGGCTGGGTGCTGTTAGCTTTGTGTCATGGCTCATTTCAGGGAAGCTGGGTCTCGAGTCAGCCAAAATTTGGAACTTGGGCAGTACTTGCAGAATGGAAATGCACTGGGCAGGGAAAGTCTGTTCATTTATTTTCTATTATCATTATGAATCCAGGAATCAGTTACCACTAATTTATAAAAGGAGAAAAATAACAAAAGTAATTTAAAAATCACTCTCCTGGCCTCTCAGGATTTCTAGGCGTCTTTTAGACCTTTTTTCTTTTCATAATCTTCTTCCACCAAAACACAGCACCTCCTTTGAAGGAAGCAGAGCAGGAGCTGTTGTCTCTGCTCCAAAGTCACCTTGCTCCTTCCTTTGCCTGTTTGCTACTTTATCACTCTTCTTACTCAAAGTTTCCTGTTTTGTTATTATCTGATTTTAAACAGAGCTGGGAAATCTGATTCAGTGGATGTGGGGGCAGCTGCACCAATTCCTTAAAACCACTCCCATCCCAGTGACCACCCTAGCTGGTCCCACACCAACACCTCAATCCAGGACCCACCTCTGTCCTCCCCACCACCAGAGGACACCACAGACTTTCTCCCTGGAGCATTTCCTAGCACAACTTTTTAAAATTTCCCTTTTCCAGCCAATTTGCTTTCTCCCAGTGCTAAAGTTTCCTTTCCCTTCTGTTTAAGGATGGAAAGCACCGTTTGTAACCTCACTCAGCTGCTCCTTTGAACCTCCCAGCCCCAGCTCAGTTCAAATTTTCCTTGCTGGGATTCACCAGCCTCTCCTGGGGTTTTTCCCAGGTCACCTCCACTCTGATTTAGGGGAGACAAGGGCAGAGAACAAATCCATTGCCCAGGTTCATGGAAGGGCTCACAACCCTGCCAGGGCACCCTGAAGGAGAAATCCCTGCTGGGATGGTCCTGGGAGCTGGATAAACACCAGAAAAAGGAGAAATCCCTGCTGGGATGGTCCTGGGAGCTGGATAAACACCAGAAAAAGGAGAAATCCCTGCTGGGATGGTCCTGGGAGATGGATAAACACCAGAAAAAGGAGAAATCCCTGCTGGGATGGTCCTGGGAGATGGATAAACACCAGGTAAAGGAGAAATCCCTGCTGGGATGGCCCTGGGAGATGGATAAACACCAGAAAAAGGAGAAATCCCTGCTGGGATGGCCCTGGGAGATGGATAAACACCAGAAAAAGGAGAAATCCCTGCTGGGATGGTCCTGGGAGCTGGATAAACACCAGATAAAGGAGAAATCCCTGCTGGGATGGTCCTGGGAGCTGGATAAACACCAGGTAAAGGGGAAATCCCTGCTGGGATGGTCCTGGGACCTCGATAAACACCAGAGCCACTCCAGCCCCTGCCTGGCAGCAGCAGGAAATGTTTGCTTTGGTTTTTCACGGAGCCACATTTCCTGTGCAGATCTGGGGTTTAAATTCCCATTTAGGTTCATCCCTACAGCAGCCCCTGGCACCCACAGAAACCAGCCCAGTTTCTCCCAGCTCACAAGAATCAAGGAAAAGGAAGATTTCAACCCATTAGGAATCCAAATAACTCCTGTGTCCATCAGTCATTCCTTAATTTGCTTCAAACTCCTCTTTTGAGCTGTTCCTGTCACACCGTGCTGCCTTTGCCCAAACAGAGCTGGGATTTCAGGATTCCTCACAGAAATACATTGCTTTTCCTTTTTTTTTTTTACCTGTTTATGTCAATTTTCCCCTTCACGTGCATTTGCAGCCTCTGAAGGGAAAAAAGTGTGCAGAAAAAAGGTGAAAATGTTTTTAAGACCTCTAGCAATCAATAAAGGCAAGGCTCCAGCAGGCAGAGTGTTCCCTCCTGTACTGCCTGTCCTGGAAATATTGATAGTGTGGTGGGAGAGCTTTTTTTCCTTCCTGTTGCCTTTTGAAAATACTGATAATATGAATGTTGCCATTAGCAAGAAATATGTCACCGCAGAATTAATGGCATTCAGCCAATAACAACGACTCTGCCTGTCAAGTTAACTCAATTCCAGGGCAGCAGAGCAATTCTGCCATCCCAACCTCCCTCAGAGACAGAGATGGATGCAGGTGATTCTCGCAGGCTGCAGAGCCCTGAGATGTGCCCCAAATCCCAGGGATTAACTGGAGCCTTCCATAAAACCCTTTTGGGCACCGTCCTGATCCCAAACCTGCAGCAGCTCCAGGGAAAAGGAGGGAAATGGGAATGTTGTTCCTCCTCACTGGTCAGCAAGGGTCAGGACCTGCTCTGGGGGTTTGACCATCTTGCTTTACTCAGTTTTAGGTCTTAAAAGCAGATCAGTGTCCCCCACATGATATCTGACTCCTTTATATTGAAATATTCAACAGCAAGTTAAACACTTGTTAAGACAACAGAGATAAAAGATTCTTTTGCTTGCCTTTCTCACTCAAAAAGATAAAAATGTGTTAAGAGCTCAGCTAAGCTGCAGCAAGACCAGGCTGGAGGCATCTGCTGCAGCCTCCAAGAGTGACGTTAAATCTTTATTCTCAGAAAGGTTATGGACAGATCAATGCTCGGGGGTGATTAAGTGACTAAATCATTTCACATGAGCAGTGATGTTTCACTGGCAGGCACTGGACAAAGGGAATCTGAAATGAGGTTGCCCACGATGACACTGGCACAAAACTTAAATATTGGGTACAGCACCAAAGTGACATTGTGACAAATCAGCAGTGCCAGCAGCTCCCGTGCTGTGAAATCCAATATTAATGACCACAAAAACACAGCTAGCCACGCTCCAGACACCTGAAATGGTTCCTGAAGTTCCCATGGTATTTTGAGAAGTGCCCAAGCATTTATCCTGTTGATATGATTAGGTAAACACTTCTGAAAATTGTATTTGGGGCCTTTAAGAACAAGTCTGCTGGAGCTGGTTTGATGAATGCAATAACTTTTAGTCCAATCTAAATCTCCTCCCAGACTAAATTGTTCCTCACCGGGACTAACCTGGTTTAAATATTACAGTTTAAATTCAGGATTTATACCTGGAAAAATCCTTTCTGTGCTTAGGGAATGGGTTTCCTCTTCTGGTTCCAGCTCTTGTGGCATCTCAGCCTCATTGTGGCCAGAGTTTCCTGCAGATCTCTCATTTCACTGGGAATTTTTGATGATTTCCTTTAAATTTCAATTAGAAATGTTAGGTACAGACTGGGCTGTGTCAGATTTTTTCTCAGTTTCACTCCCAGTGACCAACACTGGTTCCCATTCTCCAGCCAGGCAGAATTCACAGGCCAAACACAGCAAATCAAACCCCCAGAGAGGCAGCAAACATGGCTAAAATCACACTTGGCTGAAGATCACTGGGGCTTTGGCTGGTGTAAATCAGGAATTCCTGAATGCCACTTGTTGTAGTAGGACACGAAATGAGCACTCACACACTGAGAGGTCTAAGGCAAAAAGAGAGCGTTGATTTTACAGACCTCCTAATTTATAGATTTCTAACAGTGACAGTGGATTGGAGGATGAGATTCTCTCCTCTCAACCACACTGGTCAAACAACAGTCAATCAGTTCTCTCTTCTAAGAAAGAACGTAAACCAATGATATTTTTAGATAAAAGTACGTGAGAACCTCAATATAAAAAATGTAAACATCAGAAGGCTGAGCAAAACTTTAGAAGAACAAAGCAGCTCTGGAGGGGATGGAGCACTGACGCCCCCAGACAAGGATCCATCCCCTCCCAACAAACACCTGCCATCCCCCTTCCCATGCAAGATCCTGCTATTAATAAGTAAAATAACGAATCAATAAAATGAAACCTGAGAGCAATGGCTTCAAAGCCGAAGCTCAGAGCATCCCCTTGATGTTGTGTGAGGCTGCTCCCCCTGCAGAGCTCCTGCCCCGGGGCTCTCAGGGGTGTCAGAGCCACCCCAGGAGCCAGGGGAGATCAAAACCTCCCCTGGAGCTCTCCTTTCCCTTGGACACCTCAATCCCTGTGTTGTGTAAGGGGAAATTGCTCCCCCGAGCCCTGCGAGGCAGGCTGGAAATATGGGGAAAACAAACAGTGAATTGTTGTGAGGAAAACACAGAATTAGAGGTAAAATTGCCCTGGACTCGCTGCACTTTCAAAAACCTATTTGGCTGCTACCACTAGAGAGTGATCTTCCAATATTTCCCTTGCTTTAGAACAAGCAGAGTTGTTTTGCAGTATTTTCTGCAAAAAGAAAATTACTCCTGATTATACTCTCTGCAGGAATCTATTTTTGAATCTATTTTCTTCTTTTCCCCCCCTCGACTCTTTTTTTTTTTTTTTTTTGAAGTTCAGATATGCTCTTTTCAGGCTGGCAGTAAAATCAGGAACTGATTGGAGCCATTCTGAACAACAAAATCATCTCAGAAGGCAAGAGACAACGTGAGAGGTCTGAGTGTAAACCAAGGAGCTCCTGGTTTTACACCTGTATACAGCACAGAAAGTCAGAAATAATCAAACTATAATTTAATTTCTGTTTTATCAGTGAAGTATATTTATTTTTATGCCAAGTGTTTGAGGGGTTTTGAGCCATATTTGTTTCGTGAGCCATAAAGAACAGCTGTTTTCTATCTGAGAATAAGATTAAAACAGATATTTGTTTATTATATTTAACCATGAGTATTTATTGAGTAATTGTTCATTATTTAGGATCTGTTTAATTGTTCTTTGACCCCACACTCAAATATAAATTCACTTCATTCACAGACGTCCCTGGGGCTGCTGGAACTGAGTGAAGGGATCAGGGCAATGCTTTGGAAAGTGTCCTAAATCATGGAATTATTAAGATTGGAAAAGACCTTTAAGATGATGAGTCCAACCATCATCAGAACAGTGGAGCAAGTACTAAAACAACATCAAAGTTGTCATATGGAAGAACCAACTACTGCTGTTGCTTCATGAATATTTGATGGCAATATTAAAATATTATAATCACCTCTTCTAGACCCAGCTCTGCTGAAATGCCAATGAGATCAAGGTGATTAAAGGCACCACAATATTCATTAAGGCTCAAATACCAGCACCAAAATGATTTCTTTTCCATCACAATTACACTGAATTATTCAAATATATATTCCATATGTTGCACATTAAAGTTTTACCTGTGGAGACTTTGCTGGCATAAAAGTGCAGGTTTTAATTTTGGTTAACAATACAAATGAAGCTAAGACCCCATCAGAGAATGTTATTGTTCAAAACATTTTTTCATTGCCACATTAAACTTGGAATGAGCTGGCAAAGCAGCTCCACTTACCCTTAAGCACAGCAGCCAAAATTCTTCATGGAGAGCGAGCAGGAACTTTCCAAAACAGAGTTCAGGGCACCACTTCCACACTGAGAAAACACCTCCACGTATTTTCATTTGAAACAGCCACAATTTTCATCCTTATTTTGTGCACGGCCTTGTGAATATCCCCTAATTTCAAAGAAAAAGAAAATCAGTTAAATTTACAGAAAAACCCACTATTTATAAACAGATTTTGAAGCTTTTGGAAGCCTCAGCTCTGAAACGTTGTCAGGCAGCTCTGAGTTACTCACATTGCTGAAGGAATCCATTTCTCCAGATAAATATTGCTGTAAGAGACTGACTGCTCCATTATCCTGGTCTGACACACCTTTAATTCCAGGTAAATCCTGAGCCCACGCTGGCACATGGTGACTGCTCCAAACCTCTCCCCATCTCCTGCACTTCCAGGGTTTTTTTTTTGGACACCGTGTCTGGATTCAGCTCCTGGCTCATGGGGACACTGGGATTCATCTCCAGGCCCAGTTCTAACACCAACAATCCCACATTCCCCATTTTCCAAGGGTCACACTTACAGCTAATGGGACAAAGATGATCCCTGGTACTGCAGGGATTTGCTGGGAAAGGGGGAAAACCTCAAACCCAACAGCTGTGGGGAGTGGAGCATCCCAAAACTCTGGGTTTGTCCAAAAGGGAAGAGGCAGCAGCAACTGCAGACAGGGAATTCCAGAAGGGCAGCAGGACAAGGACCCTGCTCACCTGGGATCGAGCTGCAGCCTCTGAGGAGATTCCCTGGGAATTGCTTCAAGTTCCTGCAGCAGCCACTTCATTGTCCCCGCATTTTGGGAGGTGACCAAACCCGAAGTGATGCAAGTGACCGGCTGGGGCTGCTCCTGCCAGCCTGGCCAGATCCTCGGGGTGATGCTGGGGGGAGCCCCAGGCTGGTCTGGGGGAGAAACCTCAGGGGTGGTGCTGGGGTCAACCCCAGGCTGGTGGAGAAACCTCGGGGGTGGTGCTGGAGTGAATCCCAAGCTGGTCTGTGTCACCCTGTTCTTCCAAGCCTTCTGATGTTTACATTTTTGTAATGGAGTTTCTCACATTTCACGCATTTTCATGTAAATAATCATTGTTTTGCATTCCTTTTTGGAGGAGGAGAGAATTGCTGGATTGTTAGTTTGACCAGTGTGGTTGAGAGGAGACAATTCCATCCTCCAATCCATGGTCACTGTTAGAAGTCTATAAATTTGAGGTCTGTAAATAAACTGCTCTCTCTTTTTTACCTTGGACATCTCAGTGTGTGAGTGAGTGTTCATTTCGTGTCCTATTGTGACATGTCTGGGGGAAAAACCTCAGGGGTGGTGCTGGGGTGAGCCCCAAGCTGGTCTGGGGGAGAAACATCCCAAGCTGGTCACGTTTTCACTCGGAGCAATGCTCCTGCTGGGATAAAAGATTCCCATTCCTCTCACTGAGATCTGGGAGCTTTAATGCCTTTGTGTGGTGCTGCTCTTCCTTTCATCTTAAGCACATCTTTTATCCCAAAACTGTCCAGGGGAGATGAAAGGAGGAGGCAGGAGGTTAATCAGAGCTGACAAACTCGGGGTGTTCTGGGACCCAGTCCCAGCGTGGGTGGGGAAGGGAACAGCGAGTGGCATCAGCCACCCGGGCTTGTGCAGAGCCTGGGACATCCCTGCTGCAGGATGGAGACTGCATTTGGTGGAGGGGAGCTCAGGGATCAGGAACTGCCTGCTCCAGGAGCTCGATGCAGGGAGAGCAGTGACCAGGGGTGGTGGGACTGGCACGGGGTGACATCTTCATGGTGACACAGACAGTGCTGATGCCTGAAGTTTTATCTTTGATGTATTTCATGTTCTGTGGTGCCCAGGGTGCAGCTCTGAGCTCACAGTCAGTGTCACTCAGCTCTCTGCACACAGCAGGGACACAAAACAAATCCTTGTCCTGCTGCACACCAAGGACAACTTTCAGCCCAACAGCACAAACAAGGGTGGCTGGAGGGAGGAACAAGAAGGATGGGAGCTCACAGCCTGGAGCTGGGATTGGACAATTCAACCCCAATGTGCAAATGGACCAGAACTTATCAAAGTGTGAGACCTCGTGACTGTTTGTCCATTTTGTGACCATTTTGGGTCCATTTTTGTGACCATTTCAGGTCCATTTTGGGTCCACCTTGGGTGCAGCCCTGGCCAGGCCCTGTCCTGCCCAAGGTGTATCCTGGAGACCTTTCAATAAATCCCTACTTTATGCTCCAGGCTCTGTCCAGTCTCTGTTCCAGCTCAGCCTTCCCAAGGCATCAGGGGCACTGAGACCCTCTCCAGGTGTCCCAGGACAGGTGGGTGGTGCTGGAGGGAAGGGATGCATCCAGAGGGATCTGGGCAGCCTGGGCTCCCTGCCTGCTTTGTGTCCTTAGAAATAACCCAGCAGGGACAATAGAAATGTTTGGATTGTCACACACACTGACTGCCACAGTTCTGCCCATTCCCACCGGGATTACTCTTCTCTCTGCTTTGTTCCCCTGCTCCTCTGTTGAGTTGTAAGGTAGAAAAAGTGAAGGCCATTCATAATTCAGAGCTGCAGAAACAAAAACATCCCCAGGGCTGCGAAGTCTAGACAGACAACAAACGAAGTTTGGGCACACCATCTTTTCTCAGGGCTCTCTTTAAGGACTCAAACATCCCACTTTCCCACAAAAATCCTTCTGACCTTCGTTTTGTACATCTTTAGCTCAGTTTCTGGAGACTTTTCTACAACTGTGCCTGTCTCAGGAGGGAGGCAAGTCCCAGAATTGTGCTGGGATGGGCCTGGAGGAATTTTAAGTGGAAAAAATTCAAGGGGAGAAATGTGGTCGATCTAAGGGCACCAGGGCTGAACATCCCAAAGGGCCTTGGGGACTTCAGACCCACCAGCATCAGACCTGACTAGACAGGAAATTCAGCCAATTATACCCCTAGATCAGAAAAAACCCAAGCACAGCTAAAAATCACTTTATCCCCACTGTGGGCACTCACACAGAATTTTAGGGTTTGCTTTTTAAAGTGTCTTTAGAAACATCTTCAAAAACCTAAATGAAAACGTCTCCAAAAACCTAAACATCTCCAAAAAGCTTAAATGAGCTTTTTACTCCAGAAAGTTCCCAGAGAATGGGATATTCCTATAACTGTATCAGCTGCAACTTGTGTTTTAAGGCAAAGATATTTTCTGAACAAAAAAATCCGGAGTTTAGTGCAGTACATAAATGGCTGAAATACAGCAGCTATTACAGGAGTGGAAAGAGGACTACAATGCCCACATAAATTGATAGATCCATTTCTCAGTGAGATACACAAGCTGGTAAAATAAACCATGTATTACAGTAATGGCAGAGCAGAGGAGCACCTGGAGAGGTCTCTCTACATAACAAATGCATCCAAACTCGTCTCTGCCACTTCCCAACACACAATTACTGATTTACCGTGGAGTTACCAAAGACACCCTCATGGATGGGAGCTGCTGGGGAAGGCTCTGCTGTTCATTCAGTTTTTATTTGTACCCAACAGCAAAGCACTGCTGGGAAAGGCTCAGCTCCTCCCTCAGACTCAGGGCTGGCAGCAAACATGGGGGAAAGGAGCAGCTCCTGCTCTTCTCACCCCGGTAATCATCGTTACCATGGCCAGCTGCCAAAGGAGAACATTCCCCTCTGATGTGCTGTGCTGTACATTAACCGGACATATTTCACACTCTGTGCTCTCCTAAGGCTCTTTTCCCCTCACAGGATTTTTATTTTTTCAAAGAGTGTTAGCTACACAAGATAAAAACGGGGTAATTAACACATCACTTCCTCTGCAGGAACCACCCAGCTGCCTCTAGCACATTCCCTGCTCATTCCTGGCTACAAATCCACCTGTGGAGTGCCACATTTGGGAATGGGCAGCAAGCACCCTTCTCTCGTGGCTGGGCACCCAAAGGTCACCATCCAATCTGCCAGTAAAAATCTGCTCCTGCACTGGTCCTTGATTTTCCCAGAGCCCTGGGGTCAGGGGCCTGCTGCAGTTCCAATTTGTGACCCAAAAGCAGCTGCAATGCTGGGTAATTGGTTTTTTACCAATTTAAAAGAGCATTCACAGCACAGAATGGGAGTGTAAAGGGACTGAGGGCATGGCTGGGCCAGGTCCTGCCAGGGAGCCGGGTCCTGCCAGGGCCAGCCCCTCATCCTGCACGGTCAGAACCCTCTGGGCAGCCCTGGGAGGGACCAGGAGCTGGGTTTAAAGGCACCACTGCCCTGACCTTTTATTCAATGCTGGCTGGGGCAGCTCAGGCTGCTGGATCTCAGGCTCTGGCAGCACTCTGGAGGTGGCTCAGCAGGGAGGGACCCCACCAGCCCTGCAGCAGCAGCTCCTCACTCCCAAACCCTGCCACAGCCCCCCAGGATTGTTCATGGCAGGGAACGGGACCAGCCCTGAGTGTGAGAGGACAGATTGAGCTCTGTTCCCAAACTGGGACTGGGAACATCGAGGTTTGACTTACCCTGGGCTGGACCAAAGCTGTGCCTGTAAACTCTGCCCATCCCGCAGGATCCAGCTCAGTTTTTCTGCCCCCAGCTCCTCGAGGGTTTGGCAGGAACGAGGCTGGTTCTTGTTTCATCCAAGCTGATTTACCCTGCAAAAAACGTGGGGAGAGCTGCAAATAAACAAGGCACAGGGCGTTCCAATTCGCAGGAATACACAGGAAGGTGAATTCATGGGGTTTTCCTTTTGCTCTGTTAAAAATGAGTGCGAAAACCATAAACAGTTCTATTTGCATACAGTATTTTTTAATTTTAAACGTTGTTTTCTCTCTGCCCCCAAGAGCCTGCTGTTCCACGGGATATTGTTATGGCTCAAAACTGTTCCTGCACAAATGGGCTGCATTTCTTGGCAGCGAGGAGCAGAGCTCCACAGAACACACAGGCAGCATCAAAGAGGCTTTGCTGGTTCTGGCAGCTCCACCAGCAGCCACGGGCAGAGCTGCTCACATCAGCTGCTAAATTGTGTCCCCAGGGGTCACCCAGCACTCAGCACCTCCCTCAGCACAGGTTCACCCCGGGTTTGCCCTCTCTCACCTGTGCCAGGGACAAGGAGCTGGCCTGGCTGAAGGAAAACAAGAGAAGCTGAATCTCTTCAGGGTCCCTGGCAGAAATTGGGGTAAACAACCACACACGCAGTCCTTGGGGTTTTGTCCTTTTTTCAGTCAGTTTTGCTGCTGTTCAGGATGTTCCAATGAGTCAGAAGTGGCTGAAAGCGCAGGAAAATGAAGCTGGAGCCTGGCACGAGAGCAGAGTGCCAAATCCCTGCCTGTCAGGAGGCCGAGGTGGGCTGGGAGCCATCCCTGCCCCGGGCTGCAGCAGGGAAGGGATCCCCTGGGCCAGGGCTCTGTCCTGCTCCCCAGGAGAGATGGAAAGGTGCAGCAGTCCCTGGGGTGCAGCAGAGGGGCAGAACCACCTCCCTCAATCCATGCATATATTAAAAAATGAAGACCTCCCTCAATCCATGCATATATTAAAAAAATGAAGACCTCCCTCAATCCATGCATATATTAAAAAAATGAAGATATTTATAGACATTTATTTTTGAATGTCTCACAAAGCCATTTAGATATTTATATTCATCCCATGGAGATGCCTCAGGACACACATTTTTACCTCAAGTCTGATCGTTCCATGCCTTCCTTCCACAGCCTGACCCTGCAGATAAACGGGAGAGGCCAAGCCCAGCTCCAGCCTCACCATCCCACAAACCTCCACACTTCATCTTCTGGACCAGGTGCTCCTAAAATGTGCAGGAAAAGAGGGAAAACAAACACAAAAAGTGACCTGAGGGGGCACTTCAGACAGTGACAAGGAAGCCCAAGTTCCATAATCATTTGTTTCCAAGACAAAAACCGAAGTAGGAGAGGAGGAAAGCAGCAAATGGGCTTCTTAAAATATAAACTTCTTAAAATAAAATATAATCCTGTCAACTGTTGTCTCACTGTGAGCTCAACTGCTATGCTAAAGCTGCAAGGTATATTAAGAGTTGAAGAACCCATAAACTCGGCCATAACTCTCTTTAATTTATGGCTGCCTGACAGTTTCCTTCTCCTGAGCCATTTACTTGATGTATACCTGACGTCACCTCCAGCGCACATTGAAATAGAAATACAATGGGATGGGATAAACAAGTTTGCTTGGGAGACTTTCCAAAGCTGGCCTGGAAAACACACCTGGCTCAGGAACTTTCTCACTCCTCCCCATCCACACATGGCCCTTCCCACACACAGAGCCCGGGCCAAAATGCAAATCCTGAATCCTCCCCTCCCTCCTTCCACCCTCCTCAACAGCACCATGTATTCTAAATATATGTTTGTTTGTTTCCCGGGCAGGGAAGATGCAAGAGATTTTCACCAAGGTTCTCTTTGAAAGCTGATAAAAACAGCTTAAGAGGTGCTGGGAATGGGAGTTTTCTCCCCATTAAGGACCCGTTGCCTCAGTCCAGCAGAGCACACAGATAATTTCCAGCACACAAATAACACCACTGTAAACAGTATTAAAAAGCACTTTATAAGATCAAGGCTGGAATATCCACAACCTTTCCTTGTGAAGCCTCAAAAATACAAGGGAGCCTATTAAAGCAGCTCTTGAACAGAACATCTCCCTGGAGAGCTGATCCTGACCCTTCTCCTTCCGCAGAACAAATGTTTACTGAAATATTCGACAATTAGTCCTGGAAAGGAGGAAAAACCTGAGTCACATCACACCACAGAGATAAAACCCTGTGGTAATGAGCTGCTGCTCCACACCTCTGCAATGTTCTGCCTAGTAATCACCCTGCCCAAGGCTCCTCAGCTCCAGTCCGGCGGGGAGGTTGGATTTATTCAGGCAGCATTTCCTGCTCCTCAGCACCCCGGGAAGGATCCACCCATAAACCAGTCCGTGTCCAGCCAGCAGCAATGACAAAGGCAATTCCTAACGCTGCCACTGCAAAACCCTCGGCACCGAGAGCACAGGAGCCCATTATTAGCTTGTCAGGAATCTTTGATTTAAAGGCCATAAAAGCGGTATTTTTTTCCCTGGATTTTGCTATACCAAGGAGTTTCTAAGCCTGTGGGATGAAATTGCTGAAGAATGAGAACTCTCCAGTCTTACCTGCTGCTCGTGGCTCCAGGGGCTGTGCAGTGCCAGGGTGAGGGACACCAGGGGTGCAGGGTGCCCTGAGGGGAACAGGAGCAGCTCTGGGTCACACCTGGGGCCACTGGCACAGCCCAGGGACAGGAGGGAGGCACAGCCACACACCTGAGGGCCAGGACCTGCTGCTGCACCAGGGACAGGGTCTGCATCCTGTCTGCCACCAGATTTGGGGATATTTAGGGAAAAAAAAATCACCTCACCTAAAATCGGTGCAGTACTTCACTCTTTCCTGTAGGGAATTAATGATGGAGGGAGGGCTGGAAAAGGTTTGGAAGCACAGAATGTCCTGAGCTAAGAAAGGACCCACAGGGATCACCCAGTCCAAGCCCTGGCCCTGCACAGACACTCCAACAACTCCAATTGTCCAAAGGCTCCTGGAGCTCTGGCAGCATCGGGGTTGTGCCCAGCACTCTCTAAATTCCACCTCAGGGATGTGGCTTGGAAGATGAGAATCTCTGAAAGTCCAGAGACACAAAGAGAAGCTGAAATTCTTCATTTCAAAGCACCTCTCACCCAGAGCCTCCTCCTGCCTACACCCACCTCTATCCCAAGGAGCCCCTTTAGGCAGACACAGATCTCCTCTAAGTTCTGAAAAGGAGATTAAAAGTGCCTGTCCCTTGCCATGGGCAGTTTTCCCCACGAGCTGTTTGTAGCAGATTTTGCAATACTGTTTTCCCAGAACGTGTGGGCATCTGCATCCTGTTCTCACTTGAAAATCCAACACCAGAACTCTCATTTTCCATGTGGCAAGAGAATGACTGCCCGGCTTCCCTTCCAGGAGAGCAGAAATGTCTGCGAGGGAAAGAATCTCACCAATTTGGACAGCGCTGCTTCCACCAGGGAAGAAAAGGGTTATTTCCCTTCTGTCAAAACAACCTGTCCTGAAATGGGCTTCAATTTTCTCACAAAATGGACCAGAAGGGAACGGGAAAAAAAAACCAAAACCCATATCAGGAAGACTGCTGAAAAGAGAAAATGTTCTCTGCTGAAGAATGCTAATATAAGGCAGAAACATTGGGAACAGTTTCAGGGAAAGGAGAGGCCTTGGAGTGTCGCAGCAGGACACAAAATAAAGATAGTTTGACTCCAGTTTTTACCATGAGAACAACTGAAGGCTTTACTTACAATGTTTTTGCTTCTTTTATAGCGTATTTTGCTAACAAAGGTATTCATTGGTCAATAGGACTGACACCTCTTTCCATTGGTTAAATAATAGAAAACAACAGCTGGAGAAGATTGTTACAAGGAAAAAAAAAAAAAAAACTGCCCATTTACAAATATTTTGGGAAAAAGAGAAAGATGTTTTGGGAAAAAAAAAAACTGTTGTAAGTTTTCCCTTGGGAAAGGAGCTCGCAAGTTAGCAAAGTGAGAATTCTCTCAGGCTCAGAAATACTGAGCCCACATTGGAGCTGCCTGGTGCAGGTACAACCCTGGAGAACTTTGAATCACAGGACAGAAGCTTAAAGCCCACCCAGTGCCATGGCAGGGACACCTCCCACTGTCCCAGGCTGGTCCAGCCCCAACGTCCAGCCTGGCCTTGGGCACTGCCAGGGATCCAGGGGCAGCCACAGCTGTGCCAGGGCCTGCCCACCCTCCCAGGGAAGAAATTCTCCCCAATCTCCCATCTAAATCTACCCTCCTTCAGCTTAAAGCCATTATTTGTTACTTCATAAGAAGCTTTTTCTATTCAAACACCTCCCTTCCATTCTGCCTCAGTGCATTGAGTCAAAATGCTCTGAGCAGAGCAGTAACTCTTCTGAACCCAAGTTTCCTTGTAGCAAACCACCAGAATTGTCACTGGAAGCAGGATTGGTGAATGGGAAGGAGAATTCCCTGCTCCTGTTTGCTCGGAGTGCTGGCCCAGCTGGGTTCCTATGCGTGACAGCCTCAGGTGTCCCTCAGTGGCCCCCAACAAACCCCAAGGACTCCACGTTGAGTTTCACACCAGCAAGGTCAGAGCCAGAGGTGCCACACTGCTGTGACAGCTGAAAGCACCAAGGACGAGCCCCAGGGATTTCTGGGGGGCACTGCAGCCTTGCAGCAGGAGCTGTGACCCCCAGGAGCTCCCAGAACAGCCAAGAAAGGCGTGAAAGATCTCCCAGGTACGAACATGTTCTGCTTGTGTTCTCAGCCGGGCTTTTTTAAAAATTCATGAGGCCTTGAACGCTGCAAAGATCCAGCCAGTGTTGAGCTATTAAAAAAATAACAGTACATAAAGTACTTGGGTTTTTTTCTTCCTCCATAAAAAACCAGTGCAGTCAAGTGGAAAAAAACTGTGATATGAGAGCCTGCCTTGTAAAGGTTCCTGCAGAGCGTGAACCATCCGTGCTTTTCCCTCCATCCACGTCCTCATTCCCTCTGCAGGCTGGGCTCTTCCATGCCCCTGGACCTTGACCTTCCATGCCCTTTGGGTTGGATGCCCTGGAGATGCTGGAGTTTGTCCTGGGGAACACCCAGAGACTGGAACGAGGCACTGAGACAAACAGATTGAAAATCCCATTAAGCTGTGAGTCAGCAGAGACAAATCAAACTATTTAAACAAATATTTCTGGTTGGAAAGGCAGTGATGGCATCCAAGGCTGGGCAGGAGGGGACAGCCCCCCCTGGAGCTGTGTTTATGTGGAAACTCAAGAGTTTCACCAAATGCTTTGAGTTACCGAGCAGAATTCCTGCAGAAAAGTGGGGAATTTTCATAAATGTAAAAGGAACTCAGCAGGTTTGGGACACTGTTTGATTTGCCAGCTGTGCATCAGCACCCTGCTGGAATCAGAGGGGTTTTTGGGAGCAGCCCCCAAATCCTGCCCCCTTTTCCCCATCCCTTTTCCCTGTCCCTGTGCCCAGCTGGGCACAACCTTGTGAAGAACAATTCCCAGAGGAGGAATGAAAGGGGCTCCTTCTGTCTGAGGCAGCAGCAGCTCCTGCTCACCACACCTCACCTGGAGCTGCTGCTTTGCATATCCTGCGGGCAGAACAGTCCCACCGCTCTTTATGTGTTTGGTGAATATTTACCTGAAAGCAATCCACTGAAAATAATTAAAAAAACAGAATAAAAAAATAAAATCAACAGCGCACTGAGCAAAACAAGGAGAGCAGAGCTCGAAAAGCTGAGCAGCACTGCTGAAATGCACTCTGCTGGGGGGAGAGGAGAAATCTGGGTTTTTTCTTCCTCCAGGATGTCACATCCCTGAGCCCTGCTGCTGCAGCAAAGCTCCTTCATCCTTTCAGCTCCAAGCACTGCTTTCCTAAAACACTCACCTAAAACCCAGCCAGGACACACCTTAACCAACACACAGAGAGGGGCAGGAGCTGGTCAAACATTTCCTGAGTGATAAAAACAAGAAAAAAGGTGCAAAAGGACAAAAAAATCTTCATCCCCTCTACAGTTCAGCCTTCAGAAGCCATTTCTTCCCTACAGGACCAGGGACAGCTCCGGGAGCTCACACGCGGTTCTGGGCAATTCCAAGCCCGCAGCAGCTCTCTGGAATTCAAGGAGCAACTCCAACTTCCCAGACCGTGCCCCGCAGGAAATTCCACTCCCCAGAAGGGGTCAAAGTCAGGATTTTCTCCTGGCTTGCAGCACAGTAACCTCTGGGTGTCTTTGCAGGCACCCAAGGAAAATGGGACAGCGTCAACATCCAGAAATTGCTGCTGGAAATGGGGATGATGAGCATGACCAAAGCACTGGAACAGCCATTAATAAATAATAGTGATGATAATGGGGGAATAATAACTTATTAACAGCCACGAATAAAGAAAATTTCCATGCTCTAGGGTGCTACTCAATATGAGGAGCCACTCCAGACATCAGCTCATTAACAAATTGTCTCAGTTGCTCCCTGAAATGATTTGGAGGACGTGTTTGGGGTTTGAAAACGCTGCACTCCGGGTGATGACAATCACAAACCTCAGTTACGGCTCCAGGAGGAAGGAGCAAGTTTAAAACAAAAGAGAAAAAAGCGTTCAGGGGCCATGACATCAATAAATGAACCCAGCAGAGGGGATTTTTGGAGCGGTTCCCCACTGCCCACGGCAATGGCACAGCGCCCTTCCACTCCACAGAGGGGACAGTTCTGAAGGGACATCTGAATAAATCATAAAGAATTCGTAACACGTGAAAAAATGCAAGAAATGTCTCAAAACTCCACCAATAAGGAGCTCTAGTCCTTGAATAAATCGCTCCTTGAGCACTATGGCTAATAATTATTTTGCCAAAATTGGGAATTTTCCATCTGCCCATTTAAAAAAAAAAATTACCTGATATATCCATACTATTTATATTACTTTGACACTCACTATAAAAATCAACCCTTTTGGTGACTGGGCAGGCTTATTTGCTGCTTAATAAATAGCATTTATATTTGTCACTATTTTTCCTCTAAATATTAAATCACAGGCTGATTTTGTTAAATATACAGCATGATGAAAAATTATATGCGATACTTAATCAGATCAAAATAAATTCAAGCTAGCACTGACATCTCCACCAGATAGAAGCGTTCTTTTATTTTTATTTTCCAGTTCATTTGAGCTCTATTTATGTCTGTGGAGTAAATACCAGTAAAATTAGGCGCTATTTATAATTTCAAATTATAGCTGTGCATATACAGCAGGATAATATTTGTGTTCCCAACAGCTGCTGGGAAGGAGGGGAAAACTGTAAGGATGATGAGGGTTGCTTTGTCCTTATTTCCACGTAAAACAACCCCATAACCCCAGATCCTACGGGATGTGATGTTCTGGAGGAAATAAAAACCAAATCATTCTAAAATCTCCACTTATCCAGACTCCCAAATAGGAACTTTTTCTTCAAACCCTGGCTCAGGTTGCTTTGAACCCATCGCTGGAGTTACTTCCAGCTGGAAATGAGCTTTGGGAAGGGTTTTCAGGCAAGTGTTTCCCAAAGTGATCCTCTCCGAGCACTGGAAAAGATTGAAGGAACTAATATGGCTCCAAACGTGTATCTATTAACAGGACCTAATAAATCATCAAAGCCTGGCACAGCCAGAGACAACGGAATGAGTTGGAAAGCAAGGATTAAATAAAGTTTAATAAAAAAGTATGATGAAGCAGTGATAAATGGGAAGCAATACTCATTGTGTAATTCCACCGTATCTCTTTGACATGAAATATCCCCAAATGTCCGAGTTACTTCCAGTATGATCTGGTTTTCAGCTCGGAAAGCATTTCAGGGAGAGCCAGGGACTCTTACTGGGGATCCCAGTAAATGGTGCTTATTAAATAACTGGGAAGGGACAGGACATCCCTCAGCATGTCTGGGAATGGCTGCAGCAGCCTCTGGAGAAATTGTATTTACAGCCAGAGCAAAGCAGTGGATGGGTTCTCTGGGAATGAAACATCCAGGAAAGGGGAGCCCATCCAAGGGGAAGGGTCCTGGGGGAACCGTGGTCACTCACAGGAGGCTTCAGGTCACCGTCCTCCCACGGGCACATCCAGGGCTGCTCCTCAGCTCCTCTCCCAAGGCTCTGCTCCCAGGGAAAGCAGAAGGATCTGTTTAAAGGCTTAAACCTGGAATCCAACACAGCTGGCATTCTTTCTCCATCGTCTCCAGCCTAGTGAGGGAAAACACAATGTATTAAACACAATCCATTAAAATTCAAACACAAATGAGTATTGTGGGCAATTCTTGTTCAGCTTAAAGGTTTTTCCTAATGTAAATTATTTCAAGTATTGCCAGGAGGTCCCATACACTGAGATCCCACTGAAAACCCAGCAGCTCTTAATTTAGAGGAGATAGACAGGAATTTGTTAATTTAGAGGAGATAAATAAATAGGGGAGAAGTCCATAAAACTGCTGGTGTCACCTCCCAGTTTTACAGCTCCATCATGCTGGAAAAGCAAAGGGAACAGCCTGGGTTTGTTCCCTGCACATGGATGTGGCAGACTGGGAAGGGGCAGGAGTGGAATTGAGAAGCACAAGCCTTTGAGGAGCGTTTTGTTGGGATGGATGGCTCGCGTTAAAGCTTAATAGAGCTCAGGCAATTTCACCTCACTGCTCGTCCAGATGAGGAAGAGCTCATAAATGGGCGAACTCCGAGACCAAATGAGACCTTTGCCTCCATCCAGGGAGATTGCTGCACCTCGAGTGCGGGAGCCAGGGATATTTCCTGTTTGTAAGGAGCTATTCCCAGCAATCACCGCCGCATTCTGGAGAAAAATGTCTTCAATTTCCGCGGTCGGAATGCACCAAGCGATTTTGCCAACTCAGAGCCTTCTTTGTTTAAACATTCCATTGCTCTTGCTGTTGGGGGAGTAGTGAGAGCCAGGCCTGCTGCTTCCCAGATCCATGATCACCCCGATTCAGGCACAGGTGAGATTTCCCCTTGGGAATGACCCAGGTGGGTGCAGAGTCCCAGCAGCACCAGTGTCTCTGCCCTGCTCTGATCCCAGCACAAGGAGAAGAGCCCCTTCCCATTCCCCAGAACCCAGCCAGCACATCCCACACTGCCACATTCCCTCTCCAGCTCTGCTGCTTCCCAGAACCATGATCACCCCGATTCAGGCACAGGTGAGATTTCCCCTTGGGAATCACCCAGGGGAGTGCAGAGCCCCAGCAGCACCACAATTTCTTCCCCCTGTGCCTATAGGAAATATCCCCTAGGAAATATCCCCTGTGCCTATAGGGATGAATTTAACTTTTGTCAAGCAGTTGTTGAAACATGAGGAATTGAAGAAAATTCTTAGAAAATTAGAGACATGGGAAGGAAGACTCTGATTACCATACATCATGACACAGAAGCCATACAAAGAGTCTTTAAGAGACTAGAAACAGAAACATCTCACCAAAAGTGCGATGCAATTTTTAGATGGTCACCCCTGCCCTGATCCCAAACATGAGAGGAGCCCATTCCTGTAACAACTGAGCTAGCTGGATGGATAATACCGTAATACCTTAGCCCAGGTAGCCTATGCTGAGACCATGGGGGGTGGGATATGGAAATCAGGATGCTGATGGCATCACTCCAGAACAGGTCATGTCTTTTGCTCTGCCTCAGGAACTTTGACATATAAAGCCATGCCCCATCCCCTATTCGGGATTGGACCCCTGCCCCCAGGTAACCTTATGTATTGTTATAAGGTTATGTATTGGTATAAGGTTATATATTGTTATAAGGTTATGTTATATTGTTATAAGGTTATATATTGCTATAAGGGTATATAGTGTCATAAGGTTATGTATTGTTATAAGGTTATATATTGTTGTAAGATTATATACTGTCATAAGGTTATATATTGATATAAGGTTGTATATTGATATAAGGTTTTATATTGCTATAAGGTTTTATATTGCTATAAGGTTATGTATTGTTATAAGGTTATATATTGCTATAAGGTTATATATTGTCATAAGGCCATATATTGATATAAGGTTATATATTGTTATAAGGTTATATATTGTCATAAGGTTATATATTGTCATAAGGTTATATATTGTTATAAGGTTTTATATTGCTATAAGGGTATGTATTGTCATAAGGTTATGTATTGTCATAAGGTTATGTATTGATATAAGGGTATATATTGATATAAGGGTATATATTGATATAAGGGTATATATTGATATAAGGGTATATATTGATATAAGGGTATATATTGATATAAGGGTATATATTGATATAAGGGTATATATTGATATAAGGGTATATATTGATATAAGGGTATATATTGATATAAGGGTATATATTGATATAAGGGTATATATTGATATAAGGGTATATATTGATATAAGGGTATATATTGATATAAGGGTATATATTGATATAAGGGTATATATTGATATAAGGGTATATATTGATATAAGGGTATATATTGATATAAGGGTATATATTGATATAAGGGTATATATCATCATAAGGTTATATATTGCTATAAGGTTATATATTGATATAAGGTTATATATTGATATAAGGGTATATATTGATATAAGGTTATATATTGTTATAAGGTTATATATTGTCATAAGGTTTGTATTGTTATAAGGTTATATATTGCTATAAGGTTATATATTAAGTTAGCCACACCCCAGGACTTTGGATGCTGCCCCCCAAACCATGGGGTCTCTGTGTCTGTGATCACACCACCATTACAGTTCCATTTTCGGGCACTCCATCCTTCCCATCCCATTTATTTTGCCACTCTCTACCCATCTGGACCTGAAATCACAGCGCTGACAGTGAGACATTCCCATTCCCCTTCCCCAGCTAGCCCATCCCTCCAAGCCACATTCCCAACTCCAGCTCCACGAATCCTCCCCCAGCACAGCCATTCAAGCTCCCCCAAAGCGCCTGGTGTCTCTTTAAGGCTTGGTTAGCCAGCCCAAACTCATATTTGGGATAATTCATCCTTCCTCTGCTCACGGCAGATTAGATACTGTGGTCAGTGAGTCTGAAAAGAAGAAACGCAGAACTCATTTGCGTTAATGCTTTCAATTTGCTCAGAATGTTTTCTCTTTTAATTATTAGCCCACAGTAAACTACTTATCAATTAATTGCTAGAAAATGGAAGTGAGTGTGTGTTATTGCTTAAATCTCTAATTGGCTAGACTGTTGCTTTCTTGTTAAAGGCTAATTAAAGTTTTGAAACAGGCAAACATTACTTAACTTTAAATGGCTTAACGAGCTGCACCAAGGTATAAACATTTACATTACACATTGTTTTAATGCCAGATCATGGGAAACCCAAAGCAAATATGACAAGGGTTGTTTTTCACTAATAAATTCCACAATTTATATGGATTTTAATTAAATTAGAAAGGTCTTTTACTTAATCTCATTTGTCAACCATCTAGTAAATATTGCAAATAACACTTTTCCCATCAGTGTTTAGATGTGTTTTTTCTTCTCAGAACCACAGAATGCCTTGGGATGGAAGGGACTTAAAGAGCCTCTGGTTCCTGCCCTGGTGACCTCATTGCCATGAGGAGAAATTGGGATTTATGGCCAAGTTTATCACATCACCATAATCACATCAGCAAGAACTTCATTTATGACTTCCACACACTTTCTAAACCTACAGAACAATTGAAAAATATTCCTGAAAAAATATCAGGCGAGATACTGACGTTAAATTGAGTTTGTGGAGCTCAGCCAAAGTTAAATCTATGGGCAAGAGAAGAGCTGTGGCAGCCCCAAATGTTATTTTTAGTGTGGCATTTCAAGCCTCAGATTGAGTTCAGCTACTGGAACCAGAAATGTGAGAGAGTAAAGCTCAGCCACTCCCCCAGGCATTGCTCTCTCTGGAAAAGGTTCAGTCAAAAAAGGAGTCTCACACAGGCAACGTCATCTTCTCAGAGCAGTTTCTGACCAAAGGGGGAAGGTGTTGGCATTAAAAAATGAGATGCAAACACAAGCAGCTCGTAGCAAGCACAAACACTGAGACTTTTTCTAATGCTTCTAATTTGGAAGTAATAAATAATTTCATTATAACCCCAGATGTCAATGAAAATATATCAAGTATTCATTGTTCAGCTCAAGCATATCTGCAATCTCCATGTTTAATTAGACATTGGGCAGGGCAGGCAAACGTGGTGATTTATTTACATCCTGGAAATCAAACTGGGAACGGAGGCCTTGACAAAGAGGGATGAGGGAATAACACAAAGCTTCACCTCTACGCTCGAGGTTTTTATCAAGTGTTTTAAAAAAGTAATTTAACCCCCCAAAGGTGTGTCCTAAGCACAGCCCCCAGAACCCTCCTCACCTCTAAGGGAGCAGAGTTAGAAATGCGCAGGGCAAAGTGAGGAGCTGTAAAATCCAGCCACCGAGTACTTCTGAAAATGCAAGAGTCTCCTCAAGCCCTGGGGATGGGATTTCTGAGGGGTTTCAGTCATTAGAAGTGCAAAAGTCCAATTGATTCGCAGCTGATCCCCCTGGGCAGGTGAAAATCCCACTCTGAATTCCAAATAAAGGAGCCAACAAGGAGCAGTTCTGGGCTGAGATCTGAACACCACCATTACACCCGGCTGGACCTGCAGGGCCTTTAACCATTCCAGCTGCTGGAGTGATTTAAAAGCGCTCTCTGAAACAGGAATATCTGCCAGTTTTAGTTTATTAACCTGGGAAAGGACAACCAGAGCTGCTCCAGAGCAATCCCAGCCTGGGCTCCCTGCGTTCCACACCCAGAGCGTTCAGAAGGCAAACACTGCCTGCTCACAGCCAGTTATTGTCACTGCTGAGCACATCCTCCCTTTCCTGAAATCAGCAGAAATAGAAAATTGTCCTTTTTTTAATCCCAAACTGCTCTGCAGACTGACTGAGCCATGAACAGGTCCTGGATGTCCCTTTCGCTGGCTGATAATGAGCGTTTTTCCAAAGTTCATTTCCAAAGTCAGCCCAAAGGCTCAATTTTCCAGGAATTCTGGCCCGCAGGAAGGGCAGAGCGCAGGAACAGCTCCTCCCGAGCAGCTGGAGCTCTCCATCCCTGCACAGGGGGGACACCAGGGAATTCAGTTCATTTAGAGCTGCTTTCATTAACCCCACACACGGTAACAAATTAACGCTGCAATTACCTGCGAGTCAAAATGGAGATGCTGCAGAGACTGAAAAGATACAGAAAAGCATTCAGTCCGCTGGAGTGATAGCACATGGGTTTTTTTTTTCCAGCTTTAATTGATTTCCTAATTTCAGGCAGTTTCCATGGCAGCCACACACTTGCCTTGTCCCTGTGGCCACCAGGCTGTCCCTCGGGGTGCCCCAGCACCTCTGGAGCAGCTGGATGGAACAGCACCAGGCAGGGATGTTTAAAATCCAAATACTGGGCAAGATCACACCTTGTTTTTGAGACTGTGAAGTTCAGCTGGCTGCTGTAAAGCTGCACAGCTACAAAGCAAAGGTTTGGACGCCTCTGGGAGGTGGAAAGGGTTTGAATCTCCAGGAGATCCATTCAGTGCATCCATGAGAGGCAGCAGGGCTGAGCTCCAGGATGGGTTAAAATTCCTCCTCTGGCACCCCCAAATCCTCACCTGGCACAGCTGCTCCCCCAGCTCCCTGCTTAACATCATCACTGTTAAAAAAAACCAAACCTCTTCATGTTTAGGGTCCTGCAGGGAGAAAGGAGAAAGTTTATGAGAAAACTGCCTGATAAAATAAGAGGGAGAGAAAAAAAATACCCCAAAGATTTAAGAAAAAGCTGCCATGCAGGGATATTAGAGTGAGCTGGAGAATAGATTGTATCTGAGCCACAGCTTGTTCCACCAAGGCCTCTCCAGGAATTTTAATAAGTCTGAGGCTTTTCTGGCTGGTTTGCATCCCCACCTTTCCCAGGCAGGGAGGAGCTGGGGGCACAAAAAGGCAAATCTGGAGCCCGGGTTCATTAGAGAGGAAACAGCAAATAACCATCCCATGAAACAAACTGCACTGAAGGGAATAAAATCCTCCTGGAGGCTCCTTCCAGCTGCACTTTGTGCTGGGCAGGGATGAAAAACCTCTCTGAGGAGAGGAGAGCTCTGTCCTGCTGCAGGCCACACTGGGGTTTGGTCCAAGCCTGTTTGTCACCTCCATTTGTCACCATCCCGAGAGGAGACCTGGAGATGTTTGTGAGGAGGATAATGTGAGGCAGGAGAATTCTCACCCATCTGGAGCCCAGGGGAATGGGAATTTCTCAGAGTTCAGCACAAGGGTATCACTCTCCTGCAATAGAGTGATGAATAAAACAAGTGTATAAATAAGTTATGGCTATTAAAAACAAGCTCATTTTTAATTTTCTCTTAAAAATAAGCACATTTTGGGACAAGCACCCAAACCTCCACCAGCATCCCCCTTGAACACAATTGCCAAAAAGAGCATTGTTCATTGGTATTGTCACATTAATGTAAAATCCGCCCAGGAAATTGACAGCAAAACAATTATTTTCCTCCTCATGGCACAACCAAACAGAAACCAAGAGTCCCACACATATGTTTGTTTATAAAATACGCCATCAACAGCTCTGATCACACCTTAAAAGCTCCCAGGGGAACTGTTTGGGAAAACAATTGTTTGCATCCAGATGTTTTGGGTCACTGAGGCAGAGGAAAATAAATACACCTGCTAAAAAGCAGGAACCCACAGTGATGATCCCAGCAAAATATACTACAAGCACAGGAAATTTTGCTAAGGCTGTTAACAGAAGAATTCTTTCACCCTGCATTCCCTCTTATAAAAAAAATTAATTCCACTGCTTGCTTTGCTCTCTCAACCTTCAATTCCTCCAACAGCGCTGATTCCAAAGGAAACACTCCAGGTGCTGCCAGGGTGAGAGCTCAAGCTCTGATGTCAACACCTGAAACCCTTTGGGATTGCTGGGTGTGCTCTGTACCACCTTCCCAGCCCGCAAAAAGCACCTGCAGCATCTCTGTCCTCATTGCAGGGGAGATTTCAGGGATGGGAATGTCACTGGGGGTGGCTGCTGGCCCAGTGTGACCCCAGCCAGCCCTGTTTGATTCTCCAGCCTCACCCAGGTGTGGATCCCACTCCACAGCGACATTTCAGCTCCCCTGCTGAAATCTGGGAGGATGAGCAGGCACAGAGTGCTCAGAGGAGGAGGGAGAAGAGCCCTGGGGACACCGCAGGGAGAAGGCTGAGCCTGAAGGACTGAAGAACCTTGAGGGACTCAGGAGCAAACATTTCAGCTCCTCTGCTGAAATCCAGGAGGATGAGCAGGGCAGAGTGCTCAGAGGAGGAGGGAGAGCACTGAGGACACCACAGGGAGAAGGCTGAGCCTGAAGGACATTCAGGGACTCAGGACAGGAGCAAACATTTCAGCTCCCCTGCTGAAATCCAGGAGGATGAGCAGGGCAGAGTGCTCAGAGGAGGAGGGAGAGGCTTGGAGACACAACAGGGAGAAGGCTGAGCCTGAAGGACTGAAGGACCTTGAGCGACTCGGGAGCAAACATTTCAGTTCCTCTGCTGAAATCTGGGAGGTGAGCAGGGCAGAGTGCTCAGAGGAGGAGGGAAAGCCCTGGGGACACCACAGGGAGAAGGCTGAGCCTGAAGGACTGAAGGACCTTGAGGGACTCAGGACAGGAGCAAACATTTCAGCTCCCCTTGGTTGAAATGTCCAGCCAAGGGCACACAAAGGCCTCAGCAGCTTTAAAACATTTAAATATTTTTTTAAACATTTCATTTCCCACTGCTGCAGCCCAGAGTGAGGGGTTTGATCACTGCCAGGATCCCCTGAATTCCTGACCCCCAGCAAAGGGGGACGCAGGAGGAGAGGGGACCTGGTGGCCTGTGCCACTCTGGAGAGGACAGGTGGCACCTAAAGGGGAGGCTGACAATTCTCCACCTGCCTAAAAAGGTGAAAAACGGAGCTGGGGTGGATATTGTTCATATGAGTTGATGTCAATGGACTGTTCAAACCCGCCCTGTCATTGGTAAAAATAATATTTCAATATTAACTTTGTTATTTAGATGAAATGTCTGCGGTGTAGCAGCGTTACCCTCACAACTGCATGGGTGATATATTGATGCACTACACATGCTGGCTGAAGGGGAAAAAAAAATAGTTACGATATTTTTAATAAAAACCTCATTTTCCTGTTCATTTTTGTACACAGCAAACAGATTTCACCGTAGGTGGTTGGATCTAATTCATTAGCTCCATCATGCACTGGTATCACAGAATAATCTCCCCATCAGCCCAGCTGCCTCCTTGCAGCTCTCCTGAAGGTGCTTGGGAATCCAATTTCCATGCTGAATATCAATCAGTCACTTCTGGCTCGGCCAGTGGTGCACAAAAGGGAATGTTGATGCACAAAACAGAACATGGATGCACCAACGGGAACGTTGATGCACCAACGGGAACGTTGAGGCACCAACGGGAACGTTGAGGCACCAACGGGAACGTTGAGGCACCAAAAGGGAACGTTGAGGCACCAAAAGGGAACGTTGAGGCACCAAAAGGGAACGTTGAGGCACCAAAAGGGAACGTTGATGTACAAAACTGGAACATTGATGCACCAAAGGGAACATTGATGCACAAAACTGGAACATTGATGCACCAAACGGGAACATGGATGCATAAACTGGAACATTGATGCACAAAACGGAACATAGGTGCACCAAAGGGAACGTTGATGCACCAAAGGGAACATTGATGCATCAAACGGGAACATTGATGCATAAACTGGAACATGGATGCACAAACCAGAACACTGATGCACAAAACTGGAACATTGATGCACAAAACTGGAACATTGATGCACAAAACTGGAACACTGATGCACAAAACTGGAACACTGATGCACCAAAGGGAATTTTGGAACCTTTCCCTGTGCCCCAGGCCGGGGTGGGGACAAACCCTGTGGTGCTGCCTCTCCTGTGGGCTGGGACACGCCGGGCTCTGCCTTGGCCTCCACAAAACAAACCCTGGAAAACAAAATGCTGCAGGATTTCCCCCAGGGCCCTGAGGGGGATTGCTCCCAGTCATGGAATAATCCCTGAGGCTGGAAAAGCCCTCCAAGGCCAGGAGAAGAGGAATTTCTCAGAGTTCAGCTGGTTAAGAGGCAGCTCAGGGGTAACAGTCTCTTAAAATACAGAGTGATAAACAAACTAAGTGTATAAATAAGTTATTTTTGTTAAAAATAAGCTCCCCAGAGAGTTATCAAGCCCATAAATTCCAGCCTCCCCCAGCACTGCCCATGTCCCCAGGTGCCACATCCATCCACTTTCCAAGCCCTGCAGAGGAATCCTGCAGGAGACCCCACAGGGATCAGCCTGATCAGCTCCAGCCTCCTCAGGGATTGCTCTCCTGATTCTCCAGCAGGAGAACAGGACCTGAGCAAGTTCCCAGATCCCAGGATTTGCAGGGAGCAGGCAGAGCAGCCCTTACCCTGCCTGCCCCTCTCCTGGAGGAATACCTCACCAGGGCACCTGGGTCTCTGTCCTTTCTCTTTCACTCTTCAATTATTTAGATGGGGGAAAAAACCAAACCAAAACACAACAAAACCACAACTTTTACAAGTGTATCCTCAGCCAAAAAAACATTTCATAACCTTGAGGAGATTAACTTCCCTAGCAGTGATTTCGATGCATATTGCTACAATCAAAAGACAATTTTGTTCCCTGACAGTTATGATATTTCTCAGTGAAAATACGGCCTATCGCTTCCATTTCCGCTGATTCATAAATCAGATTGTTGTGCTTTGCAATGCTCTTTCCAAAACATTTCTGGCTCTTCTCTGACTAACCCCTCCAGAAGGGCCTCTCAGTGCCCCTGGCACCTGCAGGTTGTACAGAACACCGTGGTGGGAATTCCTCAGCATGGGGAGTGCAAAGTTCCATTTTTGAGGATGTTTGGCATTTCAGCCCACACTCCCCAGCAGTGTAACCCACCCACCCTGGCACTGATCCACTCTGAACGCTCTCAGCCTTACAAAAACCAGGTCTGGTTAGTGGGGAGGTCATTAAATAATAACAGGAGCTTCATCTCAGGGATCAGCAGCACGGGGAAAGGCGTGTCCTGGATTTGGGGAGATGAGCAGGGCACAGAGTGCTCAGGGGAGGAGGGAAAGCCCTGGGGACACCACAGGGAGGAGGTTATGCCTAAAGGACTGAAGAACCTTGAAGGACTCAGGGCAGGAGCAAACCGAACCACGTTATTGGAGCCCATATCCCAACAACAGCTACTGCACCCCCGTGAAAATCTGCTGCTGGTAAAGCATTCCCCCCTGGAATTGCTGCAGCTCACAAGCAAGAACTAAAACAAGGAGAGAACAACGGCATTTCAAATTAAAATAAACAAACAAACAAAAAACCACCTCAGGTTCTAAATCAGTTTAGAAAACAGTAAGCACATCTCCACGTTTCCAAAGTGAAAAGCAGAGCTGGAATCCTGGCTGAGGCAGCTGCTGGGCTTTCCCAGGGCTGGGGAACAACAGGAGTGGTCCCACATCAGGAGCAGCCCCTGGAATCACCAAGGGCTGGAGATCAGGTTCTGCCCCAGCCCCTGCTCTCTCAGTTCCCACAGTGGCACCACCACACCAAATCATGGGGCAGGACAACTCCTGCTGTGACCCCTGTGGGCACCCCATCACTTCCACAAGGAACACAATCCATCCTTCCAGTATCTCCTGGACCTTTATTCCCTGTGAGCACCTCACCACTTCCACAAGGAGCACAATCCATGCCTCCATCACCCCCTGGAGCCTCATTCCCTCTGACCCCTCTGTGAACACATCACAACTTCCACAAGGAACATAATCCATAATCCTTGCAGCATCCCCTGCACCTTTATTCCCTGTGGGCACCTCACCACTTCTGTAAAGAGCACAATCCATCCTTCCATCACCCCCTGGAGCCTCATTCCCTGTGTGCCCTTCATGAGCACCTCACCACTTCCATAAGGAGCACAATCCATCCTTCCAGCATCCCCTGGACCTTTATTCTCTGTGGGCACCTCACAGCTTCTACAAGGAACACAATCCACCCTTCCATCACCCCCTGGAGCCTCATTCCCTCTGACCCCTCTGTGAGCACATCACAACTTCCATAAGGAACATAATCCATCTTTCCATCAGCCCCTGGAGCCCGGATGCCCTCTGTGGGCACCTCACCACTTTCACAAGGAACACAATCCATCCTTGCAGCATCCCCTAGACCTTTATTCCCTGGGAGCACCTCACAACTTCCATAAGGAATATAATCCATCCTTTCAGCATCTCCTGGAGCTTCATTCTCTGCGAGCCCTCCATGAGCACCTCACCACTTCCATAAGGAAGATAATCCATGCCTCCATCACCCCCTGGAGCCTCATTTCCCTCTGACCCCTCTGTGAGCACCTCACAACTTCCACAAGGAACATAATCCATCCTTGCAGCATCCCCTGGACCTTTATTCCCTGTGAGCACCTCACAACTTCCATAAGGAACATAATCCATCCTTTCAGCATCTCCTGGAGCTTCATTCTCTGCGAGCCCTCCATGAGCACCTCACCACTTCCATAAGGAAGATAATCCATGCCTCCATCACCCCCTGGAGCCTCATTTCCCTCTGACCCCTCTGTGAGCACCTCACAACTTCCACAAGGAACATAATCCATCCTTGCAGCATCCCCTGGACCTTTATTCCCTGTGAGCACCTCACAACTTCCATAAGGAACATAATCCATCCTTTCAGCATCTCCTGGAGCTTCATTCTCTGCGAGCCCTCCATGAGCACCTCACCACTTCCATAAGGAAGATAATCCATGCCTCCATCACCCCCTGGAGCCTCATTTCCCTCTGACCCCTCTGTGAGCACATCACAACTTCCACAAGGAACATAATCCATCCTTGCAGCATCCCCTGGACCTTTATTCCCTGTGGGCACCTCACAACTTCTACAAGGAACACAATCCATCCTTCCATCACCCCCTGGAGCCTCATTCCCTGTGTGCCCTTCATGAGCACCTCACCACTTCCATAATGAACACAATCCATCCTTCCAGCATCCCCTGAACCTTTATTCTCTGTGGGCACCTCACAACTTCTACAAGGAACACAATCCACCCTTCCATCACCTCCTGAAACCTCATTCCCTCTGACCCCTCTGTGAGTACGTCACAACTTCCATAAGGAACATAATCCATCTTTCCATCAGCCCCTGGAGCCTGGATGCCCTCTGTGGGCACCTCACCACTTTCACAAGGAACACAATCCATCCTTGCAGCATCCCCTAGACTTTTATTCCCTGTGAGCACCTCACAACTTCCATAAGGAACATAATCCATCCTTTCAGCATCTTCTGGAGCTTCATTCTCTGCGAGCCCTCCATGAGCACCTCACCACTTCCATAAGGAAGATAATCCATGCCTCCATCACCCCCTGGAGCCTCATTTCCCTCTGACCCCTCTGTGAGCACATCACAACTTCCACAAGGAACACAATCCATCCTTGCAGCATCCCCTGGACCTTTATTCCCTGTGGGCACCTCACAACTTCTACAAGGAACACAATCCATCCTTCCATCACCCCCTGGAGCCTCATTCCCTGTGAGCACCTCACCACTTCCCATAAAGAGCACAATCCATGCTTCCATCACCCCCTGGATCCTCATTCCCTTTGAGCATTTCACAATTTCCATAAGGAACACAATCCATCCTTGCAGCATGTCCTGGAGTCCCATTCCCTCTGAGCCCTCTGTGAGCACCTCACAACTTCCACAAGGAACAAAATCCATCCTTCCATCACCCCCTAGACCTTTATTCCCTGGGAGCACAATCCATGCTTTTATCACCCCCTGGAGCCCCATTCCCTGTGATCACCTCACCACTTCCATAAAGAGCACAATCCATCCTTCCATCACCCCCTGAAGCCTCATTCCCTCTGACCCCTCTGTGAACACATCACCACTTCCACAAGGAACATAATCCATGCTTCCATCAGCCCCACGAGCTTCACTCCCTGTGAGCACCTCACAACTTCCATAAGGAACATCATCCATCAGCTCCTGGAGCCCCATTCTGTGCAAGCACCTCACAACTTCCATAAGGAACATCATCCATCACCCCCTGGAGCCCCATTCCCTGTGAGCCCCCGCGGTGCCCATGAATCCAGCAGAGGATCAGAGCCCTGGTCGGGCTGAGGGGGCCCTGCCCAGCCCAGGCTCACTGGGAGCTCTGCTGGTGATTTATTTGTGCCTGGGAGCGATGGCAGCTCCGTGCCCACAGTGCTGCCCGGCCGCCCGTGCGCTGACTCCTCAGAAATGATTGATCATCCCTTCAGAGGGGATTCATTAACAGATCCCTTCATACAAACCCTCCCTGAGCGTGCTGTGACTCCTTTAACCGAGCACAAAGGCTTTAGCAGCTTGTATCAATATCCCAGCAATGAGCGTAAACTCGGCCCGTCTGCATTGCTCAGGTGAGCGTGAAGCAGAACAAGGAACGAGGCGCTTTGTGCTGTTATTGCCCGATCTGCCAGGCTCTGTGGATTGGCTCCATTGCACTAATGGGCTCCTCTGCAATCTGTGCTCATTCCAGAGCTGTGGCAGCAGGATAACGTGTCCTGGGCTCCCAGCCCTGCCCAGTGCTCCCAGTAAATGCGCTGAGCTCCACAGGGCATCATTTCCACCTTCACTGCAGGAATTTTTCCTGTATCCCCGAGGGTCCAGCCTTTGCAGAGAAATGGATTAAATAATTAGCAAGACAGCTCCTCAGGTGTGTTTTGTAAAAGCAAAAGGGTTAATAAATGCAAAATAACAAACTTTACAGAAATAAAAGAGGAGCACAGGTGCCTAAGAAGATTCTACGCCTTGCTAAGACATCCTAAAAAGCTCTTTAGTTCCTCTGTGCTCTTTCTTAAATATTGGATGGTTCAGGTGGGCTGTTTGGCCCAATGAAATCAGCAATAGGTTTTGATTTACACTTTCCAAACCCACTCAAATGCCCCTGTGCTGGCACTGAGCCAGTCACTACGACAACAAAGAACTTTCTGGGCTCTTTACCTTATAAGAAGTCCAAGGGGTGAGTCCCAAACCTTTCCCTGTATGGAAACACTGACTCAGGTGAGGGGTGCATTGCTGCACTTCACACTCAGGCTGGGGAGCCACTGAACTGAGCAGCAAAAAGGGATTTATTTATTTATTCCTAGAGCTCCTGGCATGTGTTATTAATGCTGGAGCTCTGTATCCCTCAGCAGCACGGTCGATGTCGTCCTGACGCTCTCCTGACCCAAAATGCAGCTTTATTTTTTTTTCCCATTTTGCTCTTTCAGTTGATCTCAAAACCCAATCAAGTGTTCAGCAGCTCCCGTGTGTGTTCTACGGTTTAAATGAGCTGCACTCTAAACTACATTATGCACAAATCTAAGTCCAGGGTACAGAAATAATGCTGAATTTTGGGTTTGCCTCTTTGGTGGATTGTTTCTGTTATTTTTGTCCCCATCTAGAAGTGCAATTTAGGATGAAGCTGCTGGTTCAAGCCGTGTCTGGGGTTTATCCTCAGGAACTGAAGGAAAAGCCTTGATAAAAAGGGTTGGAATCAGCTTCACCCAAGCATTTAAAATTATGAAAAGATGAAGATAGAGCAGGCAATTTTCTGTCAGTTAAGTAATCATGGGACAAGAGGACAGAAATAGCAACAACCCCAAATAATCAGCAACTGGCTCCCAATGGCAGGAGAGAAGAATTTGTCTACACACACACAGAGCTGTGTCTGCCTCCTCCCAGAGTTTCAGTCTTTTGTTAGGATTCCTTAGGAATGCTGGGTTATTCTGGTTTTGATATAATTTTTATATTAAATAAAACATCTGAATTTAAGGGTTGGACTTTGGGGGTTCCCATTTGCTCCCACGTTGGGAATCCAAGGGTTTGGGCTGCAGGAGAGAAGAGTATCAAATGTTACAGGGTAAGCTAAGGGTATAAGAAAATGTAAAAGAAAATAGTCCCAAAGCAAT